>OX465376.1:11102736-12302736 GCA_950004255.1 Mesopsocus fuscifrons | reverse complement strand
CGATCAAATTTTAGACAATTATAGAACAAATAATTACGAATCCAATGATACCACCCACTACCCCCGCATAACTCCCTGGCCGCTAAAAAAGGGGGGGAAGTCCCCCCTGGACCTGTAAAAGGGCGAAATCAGTGGATTCAGTTTTTTGTGGTATATGAGTAGTTCTGGATATGACACGTGACAACGGCCATACTCGTCACAAATGGTATATGGCTTATTTCGAGCCTCCCCCCCCCCCCCCCAGGGAGGGGGGCAATTTTGAGTGACTTTTAAAGTGCGGCTTATGGGGTCTCAAACTGTTCGGGGGAACGTTGTGAAGCAATTTCTTGTATCAAAAAGTTTTTCTGAACGTATCCAAGCACCCCACCCCCTAAAGGGGGTAGATTTGAGTGGTTTCCGAAATATGGGTTGTGTGGGCTCAAAATGATCGGGACATCGTTCTGAGGCAATATATTTGGTCAAAATGTTTTTTCGCCACCCCCCCCCCCTTATGGGGGGAGTTTTGGTTACTTTCCAAAGTACGTTGTATGGGGTATCAAAATGCTCGGGGAAACGTTCTGAGGCAATTTATTTTGTCAAAAAGTTTTTCCGAGCTTCCCCAACCACCTCACCTCGGGGTAGTTTTGGGTGGTTGCCAAAGTACGTCGTGTGGGGTCTCTAAGTACTCGGGGGAACATTCTGGGGCCATTCCTTTCGTCAAAAGGTTTTTCCGTCTCCAATCATTTAACCAAGGGTTTATTTCTAGGAATCACGCAAATAAGCAGGTAAAGTTTTGTCCGACCGTGTCGTACCGCTTGTTTTGGCAATAATCGGTACCTAAGCAAAGAAGTATCGTTCAGCCTTCTGATCGTATAAATTTATCCTAAGTAGCCATCAGGGATATTTGCTGACTAGGAACTCTTTCTGAAAATTGGTAATGAGCCTATAGACTGCTCTTGCATCTTGCATACCTATTCTTCGTCCTTCCGGTGCCAACTTTAGAGGAATTCAATTCAAGTAGGACCTACATCACTGTGACTTGATGAGATAGGTAACCTACATAATATATTAGGTACCTACCTATATCTAAAAACTAAATAAAGATAAATACAGCAAGTAGGTAGTTTCTCCTTCCATAAATATTCTTCTATTCATAACATCGCCATTATTTTACACTCTTCATTTTCGATCTTTGACAACAGTTAGGTATTTGATAGACAAACGTGTCTTAGTAAACTTAGGTACCCTCAATACAATTTTTTAACCCTTTCTTCGTAGGCCGTCAAAAAAGGTTTAGATACTTCTCTTACTCGCGATTTTTACAACAAATTTCTGAAAAACACTCCTCAATCCGTCTCCGTTTTCTTCAAGATTTACTTCAACACTTTCGATTTTAGTCAGGATACTTTTCACTGCTTTTGAGTTGTCACTTTCATCGCTATCAAAATTATTATAAAACACAATGCAATTTGTTGCTAACCAATCTGATTTGTCAACAGCACTTGCGAACATCACCTCCAAGTCTTTCATTTGTTCAGGAGAGTCTTTGGCCGCAACGAGATTCAATCCGTCAGCATCGTGGAAAAACACAGGAAAGCAGGGCTCATACCTGCAACGAAACGAAAGGCATATTATATATAAGTAACTAGCCCTTGAGCCTGAGGGTATATGAACATGCAGACGGTTGTTCGGAACTGTAGGTATATGTAGATGTATACCTACAATAAGTATAATATAGGTACAATAAGACCCCACATTCTATAATGAGGTGTGCATGCGGGCTATAACCAGGCAGGTCCATACAAAAAAAAAAGAAGACAAAAAAACAACATTCAGCGTTATGTTGTTAGTAACACATGGCACAGGATTACCTCGAACAGCTTGGGCAAACCGGTAGGTACCTAAGTACTTAGGTAAGAGTAGGTACCTTTATTACCTACTCTCATGTCAGACGGATATTTTATACCTATAGATACATAGTAAGTAGGTAATATTTTATTTCCAGGGGACCTCCAGCATCTTGCGATACGCAAACCCCCACAATCCAAATTTTGCACTACCTCTTTCTCAGTCTATGTAAATATCACAAGATACAAAAGAAAAATGGATAAAAAAAGAATTCAGTTCCATCTCGGCTTTGAACACAACGCTCCAGTGGCTCTAGAATTCTCAGAGCCTTTCTACAGCCTCGTGCTGAGCGAATAAGTTTCCTAATGACACTCGAGACACTAACTTCATGTCTCGGGCATAGATACACTAACAGCAGAAGGCAAATAAAAAATTGATGAAGACACTTGCCTTCGATCACCGCTGCAGTCCCAAAGTTCAATGTCCACCGTCAGACTACGGCCTTGAACCGGGAGATCTTCCATTTGAAATTCCACAATTCTGACTCCCCGCGTTTTTCTGACATCACCCGCAAAGTTCTCATTCACATCAGAAAGGAAATTGGCGATGCGGGTCTTCCCAGTCTAGAAAATTGAATGCGAATGATTAATTTCCCCCCTTTGCTTTATTTCTATTTTACAATAAGTAAGGTAATTAGGTTTCCAAATTTCTGAGAAACCGGTAAAGAGCAAAAGGAATGGGATGTTAGGATAACTAAGGTAGGTATACGTAAGTACTTTCGAAATGTACTAATCTTCTTCTTCTTCTTCTTTTTCTGCCCCATTATGCCGCTAGCGCAGCGTTGGGGGATCACCTCGGACCCAGCTCTTGTACTCCACTCTGTCCCTGGCGAGTCTGCGCAGCTGCTGCAGGTTCTTTCCCCGACTCGCTGCGACCTTCTCCACTCCCTCCTCCCACGTTCTCCTTGGTCTTCCGGTCGGTCTCCTGCCCTGTGCCTTCGCCTCCATGTACATTCGCGGTTTCCGTTCTCTCCCCATTCTTGCCACGTGACCAAACCAGGAAAGTTGCCTGTCCTCCATTCGCTTTTCCACCGGTTGCTGCTCAAGTTCATCGCGGATACGCTCATTCCTGATCCTGTCTCTCCTGGTTTTTCCCATAACTCTTCGGAGGACTTTCATCTGAACTGCGTTAACTCTGCTCACGCTCTCTTTTGTCGGCACCCAACTCTCACTGCCATATATTAGTATAGGTTCTATGACGGCCTGGTAAACCCTTGTTTTCGTTTTACGGCTGATTTCATCCTTGCCGAAGACACATCTGCTTAGTGCATAATATGCGTTCGTTGCCTTGTTTACCCTGTTGCGCACCTCCCCTATCAACTTCCCCGTCTGGTGCACTGTTGTGCCCAGATACTGGTAGCTTTCCACCTGCTTGAGCTGTTGACCGTCACACTGTATATTGATTGCTTCAACTTGTTCTTCAGTCCGTGCCACCATCATAACCTGGCTCTTGACCTTGTTTAAGGTCATGCCCCTCTCTTTGAGCGTCTCGGTCCATTCTAGCACGGCCTTTTGTAGCTTCCTCTCAGAATCAGCGATAAGGACAACATCGTCCGCATATGTTAGAGCTTGGCAAGTGACTGGTCTCAGGTTCAGCATTCCGACCACAGAGGTTTCTGTTCGTCTTTTGCATGTCTTGACTACCTCGTCCATGAAGATAACGAAGAGCAATGGCGACAAGCTGTCTCCCTGTCTCACGCCCTTTTCCATAGAAAATGCGCCAGAAGACTGTCCATTTAGTCTCACCACCCCCTTGACTTGTTCAAACATAGACTTGATGGCTCGCAGCAGCTGCGGGGGGGTTCCTTTTTCCTCTAGTGCTTTCCACAGTTCGTGCCTGGGCACTTCGTCGAACGCGGAATGCATATCAAGAAATGCAAGGTACGCAGCCTTCCCCCTACTTATCCACTTATCAGTGATGCATCGTAGGGAAAATATCAGGTCCTGTGTTTGTCTCCCCGGTCTGAACCCTGCTTGCTCATCATCGAGGTCTGCTTCCACACATGCTCTCAGTCTCTTTTCCAGCACTCTAGAGTACAGCTTCGCAATGACGCTTATGAGACAGATCGCACGATAGTTTTCGCATTGCGCTGAGTCTCCCTTCTTGTACAGTGGAACTATTATATTACGCTGCCAATCTTCTGGAATTCGTCCGAGTTGCCACACAGCTTGGAAGAGGTCCTGTATTTCTTCAGCTAAGGCGCTGCCACCAGCCTTAACCATTTCAGGCACTATATTGTCTTCTCCAGCTGCCTTCCCGTTCTTCATCCTTTTGATTGCGTTTCTCACTTCTTCGAGCGATATCGGCTGTTCCACCTCTTGAGACTGTTGACTTATCTGCCTCCTTCGCGTTACATCTGTCCCCTGTGGTCTACTCTCCTTGAACTTCTCTTCATAATGTGATCGCCATACCTCTAAAACCTCCTCCGGGTCTTCTTTTAAGCAGTTATTCTTGTCTTTTATGCTTCTGACTTTACGTCCGTACTTTCCCCTAAGGTGCCTCACTACTTTCCAGAACTGTCGGTCGTCTCGCTTGAAATTCTCCTCCAGCTTTTCTCCGAACTGCTCCCACGACCTTCGCTTTGCCTCCTTCACCTTCCTTTTGCAGTCATTCCGCTTCTGGACGTATATTTCATATTCCACTCGACCTCTAGTTCTGTTCCATCTCTGCCAAGCTGCCTTCTTCTCCGCCACTGCAGCCTTGACTTCCGGACTCCACCACTTGGTGCTTTTGACTCCTTCTTTCACCACTTTCATTCCGCACACCTCTTCGCTCACCTTCAAAATAGCAGTCTTCAAGTTTTTCCATCTCTCCTCAACCTCATCAACTCCCGCAGGCAGATCTCTTCTTTCCAACCAAATCTTTCTTTCATATTCAGCCTTGGTGTCTTCGTTTCTCAGCGATTCCCATTTCACCCTTGCGTAACTTGTCCTTTTCTTGGGCTTCGCATTCACAAAGATCGTATCGGCTACCAGCAATTTGTGGTCTGTAGATAACTCTGCTCCTCTAATCACCTTCACATCCTTAAACGTGCTCTTGAGGTCCTTCGGGATCAGAAAATAATCTATGATACTTGAGTGTTGCGTGCTTTCAAATGTAATTTGGTGAATGAGCCTATGCGCGAAGTATGAGTTGGCGACGATCATCTGGTTGGTTGTGCAGAAGTCCAGGATTCTGTTACCATTGTTGTTGAGGGTCTGCTCTCCTGCAAAGGGTCCCAGTACCCCTCTGCTGTTTCGGTAATCCTTTCCCACTCTTCCATTAAGATCTCCCATGACCACTGCTTTTCTACCATCTCCCTCCACTCTGTCCACTTGGCGCTGCAACTCATCAAAGAAGACTTCTTTTTCAGCAACCTCCATGTCGTCCGTCGGTCCATACACCTGAATCAGGGTTATCGGTCTCTGCAGTTCTAGATTAAGACACATAATTCTTGAGTTTACTGCCTGCCACGATGTGACTTTTTGGTCCATTGCTTCCGTGACTATTATTCCAACTCCTTCCTTGGCTCTTGTGTCCCATGGGACTCCCACGTATCTTAGGACGTAATTTCCATGTAGTGTTTGAAGGCCTTCACCTTTCTTCTTGACCTCACTGATTCCCAGTACATCTACCTTGTATTTTTCCATTTCTTCCACGATCTCAGCCTCCTTCCCGGCTAGTGTTGTAATATTCCACGTAGCAATTCGTAATCCGTATTTCTCGCGTATTCGTCGTCTAGTAGTCCGTCCAATTCCGAGGCTTTCATTGTTTGTTCTATGAATCAGCTATACGCTGTGCGGGTGATTGGCCCAACGACAGCGGGCGGTGGTCTCCCTCGCAGCGCCCGCTCCCACGCTGGTGTCCTCTACTGGCGAAGGACGGCTGATGGTCTGCCACGCCGCGAGCCTGCATTTCCTCAGGCTCCCCAGTGTTGCCGGTTATCCCGCCAGGACTCGGTCATGACTGCTTGCGACATAGAATGCCGGGCGATGGGGTCGTCACGTCCCTACGCCAAATGTACTAATCACATGTTAGAAATATTTGTGTAAGCAATAATGCACGCATTTTAAAAAAATTGGCCTGGAACTGCTTATGTGAAGCAAGCAAAGTAATGATATAAACTATGGTAACACCCCCCCCCCCCCCCCCCCCCCCCCATTCTAAATGTGGCCCTCATTTAGCTTCCTGACATACCTAAAGCGAAAATTTCGACAAAAGGTCAATTCAGACTATATAATTCAAAACCCCATTATACTACATCCTCTTAATTAGAATAAAATTTAGACATGTCTTCCAATGAACATAAAAGCAGGCGAAGCTATTTCTACTTTGAAAGGATTATATCAAATTTTCTAACAGCAGTGAGAATAAACTTGTACCAAACTTCGAAAATGTAGATCCTCATATTTAAGGAATCTCATAAACCCGTTTAAGTCCAAAACTTAAAGTTAAGAAGTTTGGAAATGTTACCCTCGTAGGTCGGTAGAGGGTCGCAGGTATATAACGTACTTACGTGATTACAATTCCTTATCTCTCTTGAATCGTTGAGCTCGGCCTTAAAGGCGCAATCCCTCTTGCCTCTTACGGTAGGTAAATAAACCAATCACACTCAACGGGACATACTATTTTTCGGCAATGCTTATAACATTCAAGAGCTATTTTTTCCACATGGTTGTGAACGCAATGCAAAAACGTACCTATACATCCTAGCTTACTAAAGTAAAAATATACAAGAGAAAATTATACTATTAATTATTACTCACAGTTGTTGCTATAGGTACCGTATTCCAGATCCGTATAGTTATACCTACTTGTATAGTACGATGAGGTACCTACAGTTTTACTTACGGAAGTAGGGCCAAGCAAAACAATTTTCAACTTTGTAGCTTTTTCCATGATTTGTTGTGAGCGTTCGGAATGTTGCCAGGGTGACAGTGACGTCACTAATACCATCTGGCGGCCTTCACGATATTTTAAGTTAGTGCAATAGTCTTCTATTTAGGTAATGCACCACTGTACTTACTGACTATATTTGATGTGTAAGTAGATACCTATCTATAATACTCCAATGCTTCATTTGTGAGATTGTAATTCTACAATTCTGCAATATAGTTGTGTCTTAGGCTGAATTTCACCACTTTGTTAATAGTATCCGATAGTGTCTCCTAACGAGAGGATTTAACGAAAGGATTTACGTTATCGTATGTTTAGCTTACGACAAGTGCCTTGCGCTTGCACTTGTTTCTCTGCAATCGCACTAGTCGTAAATTACGATAACGTAAATCCATTCGTTAAATCCTCTCGTTTATGAGACACTATCGGATACTATAAGAAAGTTGTGAAATTCAGCCTTACACTGAGTTTGACGCAAATGAAATTTTAGGTATCCCCGAATAAAAAACAAAACAACTTACCTCCGATAGAAAAAGTTCTGTCTCCAGTTCTGAGTAGATTGGTGCCACCTTTATTGTACCTAGTTATATTAAAAGGAGCAACATTTAGTATTTAGGGGTTAATTTTACATACCACCAAACTAAACGGATATCTCCTGTATCTGAACTCGTTTTTTGACGGTGCTGGACGTGCGCAAGGGTGGCTGCGGCGGATCCTTCGCCTTCGGTGGAGGGGGTGCAGCAGGGAGGGCACCGTCCTTGTTGAGAACATTATAGTATGGGGGTGGTTCATGGAGTTTTATAACATGGGCCCCCCTCGAGCAGTCCGCTAACTCTGTCCCTGAGCTTGAGCTAGGGCTTTGGGGCGCTCCCCTCCCCCGCGCTCTACTCCGTCGACGGGACTTCTCACGCTGATAGTAAATACCTACAAAAACCAATAAAGGACTCCTCTCATAATTTGCTGGAAACAACCACAGTGAACAGTAATCCATACTTCACAGTTCACCCACCACTTCAAATTAAAAAAGTTCCTAAATTGTTGTACGAAATTTTAGCGTTTTTACAGATGCTATAAAAACTGGAAAAGCGACATAGGTAATAGGTCCTATCAATACCAACAACCAATATTAAAATGTTCTACCGAGTAGATACTGCGTCAGCAGATGAGAATGGTATTAGCGCTGGATTTATAAACTAGCGAGAAAGTAAAAAAGATGGACACTTTAGCTGTTTCGGAATGGAATTTACACGAATTTTTTACTTGCAAGTTAAACAAGATGGCCATGCGTTGCTAGGGAAATAAAATTTGAATTTTATTTACAGAAAAAAATTCGGGTAAATTCCATTCCGAAATAGCTAAATGGGCATAACATAGGGAATGTAGACGTACAGGCTCCAATATGGCTTGCTCATTATTTACTTTCAAATGGACAGTGCACTACCGACTGGTGGAGGTAAGGAAAAAATTGAGAAACAGGAGCTGTGCAGAAGAGGTTCTAGGTAGGTTAGGTAACACTTTTCGGGAAACGGAGCCATTCGCCTATGAAATATAATAAAAACTCAAGGTGCAATTTTATAGTAAAACGATGAGTGTAACCCATATGCGAAACCCACCGTTGGAAATTCGTGGCAGTGAGGCGTGTTAAACAGAACGACAGCAACCCTTCGGGGTGAGCTGTCCATGCAATATGGAAAGCGAGGGCGGCAGGTTATTCCTAAGCAAATACCCCACCATCCCCACTATCCAAGCCAACCTACTCATGCTACTTCCATTTGAAACCCGCCCAGGAAAACACATCTCAAGCATTTTATAATTTATATCCTGGACCCTGGGGCCCTGAAGGCAGAACCTACTTCTTTATTAATTAAATTAATTAAGTTTCTTATAATTATTTCATCGTCAACCTAAATGAATAGGTACAGCAGCGTTGTTGGCTGGCCCCTATGCACCTCCCTACTGCTGAAACATTTTTGGTGCATGAAACTTAAGAGACAGAGGAACCAAAAAATCTGCCTAACCACTGTTATAAAAAATTATTTGCTCTTTCCAAATATTCAATGACGTCGAAGGGTGGAAACAGCTGCAGCTTAAAGCTTGAACAGTGCGTGACCAAACACTTATTACGGTAACATTAATGGCCCATAGTCTAGGTCCTGCATGAAAGGATACCAGAGACCATAAGGTAGCCCAACTCACTTTCAAAATTTTGTTCAAACCGTAGTACCAACACAAATAGGGCTACGGAAATAATTATCGCTCGGAGTAACTGAAAAGAAAATAATCCATTATTTTTTATAAAAACCCGCACCCACCAAAAAGTATAAAGGTACTCCAAACTTATAATTGGTTAAATGTTGAAGGGTCCCTTAACATGGAACGTAAAAAATATAATGAGATAAGAAGGTTGCGAGTCTACCTGCAAAAATGAGGATGTTCAGGAGCAGCAGAAGACAGCCGACTCCAACGGTTACACCTAGGGCTGCAGCATAACTGTGATAACCACTGTCAGCGAGTCTCTGAAGAATCCCATTGGCATCATCATCATCCTCATCTTCTTCATCGTCTTCAGGTGGAGTGGCCGTTAGATTCGGTGAGCAGTCCTGAAGAGTAGTGCCCAGGCTCGGGCCAGGGGGCATGTAAGGTGGTGGGAGATGAGTCTGGTGCTCCGGTGCCACCAGCCCGTCATAGAAGATGTCTGCTCGCTCGTGGAAGTGGTGATGGCGCATGCTGACATCATCATCCCCTCGCTGATGAAGTTGGGGGATAAGATTCAGCCAGACCGCCATCTTGTGCCCGCGATAATGACTTTTCATTTTTGGTTTTAATGCTGAAAAAATCTCAGTTGTATAAGGGGTTGGAAAGTGCATGGAAAGTTAGATAGGGAAGCGAATCTTTCACCATTCCTCTCACGACCCAAGCAAAAATTAAAAATTGGTTCTGTAGCATTCGATTTTCTGAGTTTTTTCAAATGCAGTTTAGTATTTATGGACATGATGCGAGCAGTGTAAACCGACAGGGAACAGGGAAGCGAAGAGAAGGGAGATCCTGGAAATGACATGTTCGAGATTCCAAGTTTCACGCGAAAGTCCCGAGGTGTGTAAGGTGAAGGTGATATTTCATTTCTCCCTCGGCGTCTCTAAAAACTTTATTCTCAGCCGACGCAATGACAGATTTTCCAATTCATCCAAGAGAGAAAAATTGGTCCTGAATCTAATAATATGCGATGTTCGCAAGTTGTTCAAAGAGAAGCTTCTGAAATGAGAGCTCTCTCGATTTATATCCTAAGAGATCGGTTAGTGCGGGTGCCATGGAACTCTGGGCCTGGGATGTCAGAAGCGCATGCCATTTGAAATCGAGATTCTGGGGATACCCTGAGAAAAAAAAATAGTGGTGCTAAATTCCAGTGAATTTTGTCTATCCGTCAGTCCTTGAGTCAGTCCCACTCCCGCACCCCCCATACTCACAAAATTTAATTTAACAGATCCGATGAAAGTTTTCCTACTCCGGAAAAAGTGATCAATGAATTCTTGAACCTTTTGAACACATTCGCTAACTGGGAAAATCATTTAGCTGGTATAATATGTCTGTGAAACAGAATATTGGAATATTGCACAAATGAAACATGTTATTTTAGCAGGAATGTCCCCATACTTCGTGCTAAACTTGAGATGAAAAACAAAATTGCAAGCCAAGAAAGTTCGAGTTATGACACAATTGATGAAAACAAATGTTTTAAAATACAAGGGGAAAAGTGAACAAGCGGTAATGCACCGTGCTGCTGGAACTCGCAACTCGCTCCAGCCGCAGAAGAGCAGTCGCTTCTCTTATTTCCACCAAGCTTCAACTTTTAACTTTTTCTTATTTCAGAAAATTGTCGCCTTTCCTTCTTCTCAACACAAACTGCACGAATACAGCACTTCGAAACATTTATTTCGTTTGATGGATTGAAAGCGGGAGAAATGTTTTTTGTGCGCTTTAAACACACAAGTAAGCTGTTTCGGGGCTAACTCCGGTTCAAATATTTCTTTTTACCAAACTTTTCGGTTTAAGTCTGAAACCATGTGGACCATGGACAACCCAACCCAACAAATAGAACAAAAAATACATCATTTTTATTATCATAATATGAGCTGTTAGAACCGGAGATTTAGCAATACCGTATCAAATTATTGCAGGTAAGTAAGTATGTACCTACTCATGTTTGCGTATTGTGCAAAACGGAAAACTCTCCCAGCTCCCTCACAACCCTCTCCTTCAATGCTTAATTAGCTTTGAAAAAAAAAAGAGAATGAAGTGGCACTAATTAGTGCCGTGGCTTCGTTTTGCATGAATAATTATTTGTTTAATTTGTTTCTGTTCGTTTAGTTGGGACCGTCATCACCATTTCAAATGCGATTTCCCTTCTATTTTTTTAACAACTTCTTTTGTGCTGATTCAATGGTTATTGGTAAAAATTGCTGTGCCAGTATTAATTAATACTTTTCATAGCACAGTAGATACCTATTTTTAATACCTGTGGACAATTGACTTAATAAGGATAAGAAGGCCTCTTTGATACAAAAATTAATTTAGGGGAGTAACACTTCTTTAATGGAATTTGTCCGCTATACCCACTGTAAAAATAATTTGAAGCCCCCCCCCCCCCCTTCTTATTCCCTTAGGACTCTTACAGGAGACACGTCTAAATCATATGACAAGGTGCCTCAAAGAAATCTATAGTTAAGCCTGAGACCTGAATATGAATTTTCCGTTGTCCCTACAACACAATTTTGAAAAGATGACGCTATAAGAATGTTATTCGATGGCTTCCACGACAAGGTACACCAGGTTAAAGTAACTCATACTAAGAATGGGTAGCATAAATGTGAGTGGATGATAACCAGCCAGGTGGTTCAAGTTGGGTCCTTTAGGCGTTGCTACCGGAACGATATCGGAATCCGTTGGGAGCTCCACCAACTTTTCATTCATTCTTTACTCCTTTTATTTTATCGAAATTGTGATCGAGTCTCAATCATCATGAGAAAAAGAAAAGAAGGAAAGAACAGGAATCACTTGAGAAACTGCGAAACTGCTTCGCCGTCATGATTATCTCTCACAGTGGGTAGGTACCTTCGCAGTTAAGTACTTCTTAGTACAAGATTTAGGTCCTCGTAAAATAATGACGATTTATTACATTTTAGGCTGCGGGGGGTATCCCCGCTGTTTCGACTGGAAACATCAAATAAAATTCGGATTATCGGACCATCTCGATCAGGTCGAGCATTGTACAGCTGTTTCCTACGTGCCATGTTGGTCAAATGGTGTGTCACGTTGAGGGAATCGTTCCCAGAGACAAGAAGCCGCCTCTCTTAACAACCCCTTAATATACCTATCAATAGTTACTTACTAATGGTTAAGTACTGCTGACTTTGGGTTTCGTACGGATCCCAAACGATTCCTTTATACCGCGTTTTCTCTTTCAGAATCCCGTAATCCGTAGAAAATTGTCCTTTTGGTTCGTTCGGGTTCCTGAAAAAAAACGAGCGAGAATTTTGTATTTTATCTTGTTATTTCTTGACAGACAATAAGGCTGAGTCCCACCATCATCGGTTAAGGCAACGTGGTAGAAAATCCGCAGACTGTCAATTTTCTCTCTGCGAGTGTTTAGCATAGATTCGGAGGATAAGATCTCCATAGCAACAACCTACTATACATATGAGCAACATATTTTCTCATTGATATTAACAAGGTTCAAAAAACGAAAACGTCTTATTATGTAAGAGTGAGTATGCACGTATTTTTAGGTCAACGCGCCTGCGAAACCATGATTATGTAATCGAATAGTGGGTGTACATGTATCTCAGTGCAGCAACGGATCTGCGTATCTTTTTACTACGCGTGATAAGCGTGAATGCTATTTTCCCTACGTTTACGTGAAAACTGCAAGATCGTGATAAAAAGATCCATAATAGGGCTTCCGGTGCTTGGGCCAGGAACAATAAGTTCCTATTTGCAACTAAATTTATAGCAGGCCATTTTGTATTAATATACAATTATACCTACTAGGTAGGTAGGTACTTATATAATATATAAGTATATGTAAGGGCTTCGTAACTCTGGCATTTCAGAGAAGAACTGTTTCTAAATAAGCGTTGTACCTCTTGTATGGGAAAAAAATGAAAAGGAAAGAAACGGACAAACAGGAATTGAAATATGGAAAGGTTCAAGTGAAGTAATTGAGGAACAAACCGCAAGAAGGTTATACGAAAAAAACCCCTCGTTTATTTGTCTTCGAGCGAATTGTTAAGATGCGGAAACCAGTATTATGGAGAAAGGCTATTTCTTCTGTTTTCTGAACATTCTTTCCTTTGTTTAGGTAATAGATACCTACTAGGGTAGGTAGATAAAGAAAAAGGAAGTGAAATGGAGGAAAAGATAAGAGGGCTAGCTAAATAATTACAGGCCACTGCGTTGGTACTTTAATTTAAGTACCTACCTCTAACAATGCCGAGAAAAATAAAGCTCACATGAGACAGACACGTACAGGAACAAAGGTTTACTCGAGACGCAGAAGCTCATTTGTAGTTACTATAATTACCTACTGCTTTCTGCTTTCTCGCAGAAAAATTGCAGAGGTCAATCTTGGGGGTAGAGTCTCAAACACGGTCTAATCACACAGAAGGGCCAGAAACAACATTCTGCACCTGCAGGAGCAGGCATATTATGAAATTAAGAGGACAGGAAACTATAAAGGACATTATTTATTTATATTAGATAGGTAGGTATTATCTCTACAACTTTATTTTAAGATCAAAATAATATATCGCTCGGCATTAAAAAGACGAGGGACAAATTATAATAATTATTATAGGTAAAACTATTTTCCCTCTTACAATTTTGTCAAAATCCCTACTCGTCCGATTCCGATACCTCTGGATCGAGGTACCTTTGTATAAATTCCCGACATCCTGCCAATGTCCTGGATATTCCAAGACAACAATAAACAGAGTCTATGCAATACCAGTAAGTTTTTCCACACAACATAGCAAATGACAAATTCCACAATAATTATAATTGCTCAATAATTATTTGTGGTGAGAATAACACTACGCAGTAGGTACTCTTCCTCCTTCATGTAACAGACAGAGGGTTTTGTGTGAGAAAATAAAAGAGGTGGAACTGCGCATACAGAGTCGGGAATATGACGAGTCAATTTATGAATTTTGCAAGTCCTGCATTCGCAAGTAGATCTCTCCGCACTCTCCGATGTTTTCTCCCAACTTCTAGATTATGTAAATGGATGACGAGGCAGGGGTTGGGTATTTCTCCAAACTATTCATTCGGGAGTGATATTACTTATTTTACGGCCCTACTCCGCCTTCCATGTGTGTTTTAACCCCTTTCCACGTTTATGAAAAACATAAACAAAGAATGAGTACAACATGAATGGGTATTTATTTGGTTTATCTCCTAGAGGCATCCCTTTCACCCATTGTTTTAATGTCGTGATAAACGTTTAGCTATCCACTATAATATCGTTGTTTGCGAATTTAATATCCAAAATAGGGGAAGTATAATTACTGTAAGCAGGTCCTGAGATTTGTACAGCCTTGTGATGTTAACAGCCATGAGTATTCACCAGCTATCTGGTACAGAAGTAAGTGGTGAAGATATACCTAGGCAGCTTCTACAGGGCAATCATAAATCATAACTAATGATAACCTTGTTTGTAAAAATGACCGGGAAATCCTAACACCAACAACGAATCAACCAGGCGTCACATGCATAACTGTTAACAGCCTTTCCGCGTTTAGATCAACTTACCCAGTCTTAATAAAATTGGTGAAGAGATGTAGGACGGCCTCCGCGACGCCCGTATCCTGCCTTGTGTAATTCTGAGGAAAAAACGGCAGCCCTCCCACTAGAGGCCAACCGAAAATATAGGCCAAGGCTTCACCGCGGACGCTCCCGAGTCTCTGCAAATCACCACGATCATTTTATTCAACGAGGCTGAAGTGAATAGAATAAACATGGATACAAACATTAATTTCATGCACAGCTTCAGGTTGGAGTTGTGGGGCAACAGTGCATGAGATGAAAAATATGGAACACATGAACCAGCCCTTAAATATAATATGGAGATGGATGAAGTAGAAGTAGGCAAGTAGGTGATCTAATTTTTATTGTTTTATTTTTTAATTGAAAAGATAGGTACTTAATAATCTGACATCTGGTTGGACGGCCCCACTCGGACAACAAAAAGAAATTATTGCATAAACCAACCAGATGTCAGATTAGTAAAGTATCTTTTCAATTAAAAAGTAAAACTAAGCATTATGTACACACCAGTACACGAGTGAATGAACCTAGATGGTGTCTGTCCAAAAATCTGAATGTAATTGGTTCTAGCGTTTTATTTTCCCATTGCAGAATAATTAACTAAGGTTGACATAAGCTGGTTTGCAAATGAGAGAATTTCAATAGTCTGTTTGAAATTCAGGCTGGTGACAAGCTCATTAACTTTTCCTCAGTGCAACTCGCTGAGAAATTCCCAAGAGGCCGCCGTACCAAAACTCAAGATTTATGAAACTCCGTAATAAATTGTTTGACTGGGGTACAAACAACAAGCAATAAATGTCACAAGAAAACTGGAAACCCCAAAAAAGTGGCATCGAATTCAAACGGAAATTGTGGAAGTCGCAGAGCAGACGAGCTGTAAAGAGACAAAAGTTAATCAGCTAAAGATGTCAAGGGACTCGCTTCGAAACAAATAATTAAAAATACTCTCATTTGTAATGTAGGAGGCTGACAAGCTTAGCGGAGAGAGTAAGTGGGAAAAGTCGAAAAAAGTGGAAATTAAAAATTCTTTAGAGGAAATTAGCTTTCGAAGTTATTGTACAATTCATTCGCACAAAAAAAAAAATTTATTTTGAGAATCGTACTATCTAAGCTAAGAGGTCCCATAGATAGAGGATCCAATAAATTAGTTTCTGAATGTCTTTGTCTACAACTGCAAGTCTGGCAGTTTGACTTACAAACAACCCAAACTAGATATTAAACGTAATGGACCGATTTTGATCAAATTTGTTGTGGGGATCGGTGGGAAATGGGAGAGATCAGAAAGCAGTTGAAGCACCTCCACAGTAGCTTTCCCGGGGTTATTTATTATGTTTATGTTTTATTTTAGGGGAAAGCATGAGCGAATTACTTGGGACAGACTTTCCATAGCATTGCAAACCCCAAGTTGTGTCGTTTGTACAGGCTATCGATTCTGTATGATACCGGTAGTTGCACCACCATTGTCGCAAATATGTCGATCAATGGATATCGAAAATTTCCATAGTAACCATGCACTGTGTTTCTTTATGGTATCGTCACACTTACCAAAGTTATTGATACTCGACTGTGTTTATTGAAGAACCATGGGAAAATCCACAAGCATTGTTTACAAACTATTTACCAGCACGTGGCTCCTTTTTTAGAACTCCGCCACTTCAAGATGGCCGCTATAATGGTGGTGCATGTACTATAGCATCATACAGTTTCGTAGTACAGGCTATTGTTACGAAGCAGAGGCGGTCGGAACTTCACTATGCATTTAACTGGCGTGAATCCCATAAACGTCACATTTGGAAATAATATGCAGCCCCTATTTTACGTGATATCACAGAGCATACCAATCCGAATGAGTAAAGGTTCCACTTAAGCCCGGTAAAAGGTTGATTTATGAATGGTGGGGGCTGCGGGTTAGAGGCCTGTCTCGCATGTGGATTAGCTGCGACCGGCCCAAAAGACACCATCATCATAAACGCGATTTACCGACACTGCGGACACGGGTGTCACAGAGATGGGACGTCACGAGAACACGAACGCGCGGAAAAAAATGCCAGTTACAGAAATAACCCTAATCAAGTTTTATGTTTTGCCCTTTGAAGGGGTCCCGTTATGGTGAAATTCGCACTGCCTGCAGACTGCTGACTGGGCGCCTCGAGCCTATTCCGCTAATGGCCGCTCTCTCTCAATTACTGTCAAATGGGGAAGAGACCAAAAGGCAAAGGTTGGCTAGGAGCACAGTCAACATCAAAACACCGTCGTTGAAACAATTTTGACGTACGATTTCCGCAGATGCCAATAATTTGCAATCTTTAATGAAGGGACTACCTACCACCATTTCTATATTCTAGATATTTTTTTATAGTTGGCACAACCAACTCGGCTTGTAAGCCAAGCTGAGATTCACTTCAACTGCCAAAATCAAAGAATTGCATTAAATTTTACAACACTAGGGTTCCTCAAGAGAATTCCAAAGTTCGCGCTCTACTTTAGAACTGCATTTATTAATAATTGATAATGCTATAATGCTCTGGGAAGGCAGCAGATCGAATAATTCCTGGGGGCCTGAGGCAAAGGCACAGCCAAGAGACAACCCCCGTCATCTTGAACAGGAAGATGAGTTATAACTTGCGATATAAGCTGTTGAAGCTATAATGTTCACTAAATTATGTCTCGCTGACAGTTGAGATACAAATGACTGGTTTATGGGGTGGCGGCGTCTTGAGGCTCAGAGAAGCATGCATATGTCAAGTGACCTTCATGCGATCACTCCTATCCGTTTCAACAACACACTTGTGAACAGATGATGGAAGACAGAAATTAAGTAGTTCGTCAATTTTGAAGTCTAGTAACTATACACTGGCACTGATCGATTCTAGTGTAAATACTGGCTTACTTACCTGAGGATATTCGCTCTCCTTGGACTGGTATCCAAAGTGGAAGAAGTAAGTTTTGGCACCACGTCTTGCATGGAGGTAGCTGACGCGCACCAGAGGACTGACAGTGTGTCCGTCGCTAAGAGCTTCCAAAGTCGAGTCCCTAATGTTGATCGGGTGCAGGATCGGCTTCTCCCAGTCTGTGTACTCATTGCGCACAGTTGAAAAAATTTCGTTGAGGTGATAAACGTAGGTATTTCGAACGTACGTCCGTAACACTCTATTTCTCTGGTCCTCTTCAAAACCGTATTGAATTTCGTTGGCATTAAAATCAAGGTAACTTTCAGTAGTGCTTGCTCCGAGAACTACTTCTCGGGTAACAAAGGCTTCACTAGCATGCTCCATGGCAAGCTCGGGGTCTGCGGTGGCCGCGTCGGGGGGAGAGGACGGACCGAAGCGGGGCAGAAAGCGTGGAACGTCAAACTGCACCCCGACAAGTTCGGCGAGGGTGCGATTCCGGAGGCAAGGGGCAATGTCGCCTGAGAGACCCGCTTTGCACCCGAGCTTCCCGGCGACCAAAACACGCAGGTTGTCGGGCTGTTGGACTAGAGCCCACGGGCTGAGAGCGGAACCGCTGAGGAGGACGGCGCGGTGGAATAGGCTTTTGGCCGCGGAGGTAAGCAGTAGCAGATTGACTAACGCAGCCCCGGTGTCTGGACCCAAAAGGGTCACGCGCTGAGGGTCACCGCCAAAAGCAGCAATATTCTGCTGCACCCACAGCAGAGCCGCCATTATGTCCTGAAGGGCCAGGTTCCCGCCAGATGTGCCCGACCTGTCTGGACCGATGCGGGTTCGTAGAAAACCTTTCACAAAAAAAGAAAATATTTCTGTTACTACAGTCACTGTGTTGTTCAGCGAAAAGTCAGGAAACTATATTTTCGAACTAATTATTGTAAGTGATAATGCAACAAATTAAAACCCGATGACACAGAAAATGAATAAGAAGAGAGAGAACGAGATTTGACAGCTGAAACAGCAAAAAGTATTTCCTTTCGTAATGATTGCATCGACTGGGAGCGAGCGAAAAGGAAATGAACCAACCGAAGAAAAATAATGGCATTAGATAAGATTTAGTGGAGATGGCACGGTCTTGACAGAAGGCCGGATGTCTTTTCTTCTGGATTTCCTTTCCCGATACAATACAACAAAAAATACAGTAGGTTCCCCAGATTCGAAACGAATCAGGGAAAATACCCACCAAACTCAATTTATATCATTGTTATAGGAGGGGCGTGTACAGAAACACCTAGAAAGAGATTTCTGTGTAGATGTACTCGTGTCAATCCCTAACATTTCAACTGCGATACAAAAATAAAGTATTAATGTTTTAAAAAATTCTGGAGAAAAAACGCTCCAGGGAAAAGTGCAAAAAAGTAAACTTTCAGCGGTTTTCAAATCAATTTAAACTTCAACTTTTTCTTTCTCTGAAAATCAAGAAAAAATAAATCTCGTGGCAACGTAATCTCGAAGCATTTTGTCTTCATTGAAAAAGCTTTCAAAATCGAACCTGGAAGTAATGAAGTCGATCAGGACTTGGAAGCATGAAAGTGACTCATGCTTGGTACAAATTTCATCTGCGGGATTCAAGTCAAATGTACTTTTCTTCAATCCAATGAAACTTGCCGCTGTCAGTAAAAATTGAATTTGACAAACTTATAATGAGTAGGTATGTCGGCTGCTTTTGTATATTACAATGGAGGCAATGAGAATAATCAGTCGTCACCTTCTTTGGCTTATTTTCAAGAAATATGAAAATGAGGAAAATACACATTACTACCCCTAAAATGCTTCCTCCTATGAGTCAACTTCAGAAACTCTTTACGGTTACTATACGTCAAAGCGAATAAATCGATTTCGTAGGGATAAAGGTAATAATAAAGTAGGTAAAAAATGTCAAATGGTAAGGATACTGCTATGGACCTGATCATAGCCGTATCCACGGGGGATTAGGGGGTATGAACGAAAAATTAACATGGTAATTCCAACGTGAAGCAAAAAAATATAGGCGAACCCCCCCCCCCCCCCCCCCCCCCATGACTGTTTTCTGGATACGGGCCTGGACCTGATGATTTTAAAATTATTATTTTTCATTATTTAGTTGCATACAGCATTTTAGACGAAGAATGGGCTAGCGTCTTTAAATTTGCCTACAAAAGATAACCATAGATCTATCTTGTACTTATCCCCTGTTTGAATAAAAAACCTGAAAACAGGTAGAACATATTATATATAAACTCTTATTACTAGAATTCAGCAAATGCTGAAAGACTGGAAGTAGCTCAACAATCAACACGAACTTCTATCTAACTAGGAAAAGCAGAAAGTGCAATGCTTCCAACTTAGTAACCTCTAAAAATTTGCAGTCGGGCAATAAATAATAAAAAGTTAATAATAATGGGAAAGATATAGGTAATTCGGGAAAATGGGTGGCAATGAATGGTTATGAATTTGGAACAAAGGGGAAGCGATAAGTGGGGAAAGGTGGTATATCGCGATCGCGCCTTCCGCTCAACCTCCCGAGCCAGCACCCGCACCCACACCTCGGCCCGCGGGCCGTAGCACCTCGCACAATGGGCCCTCCCTGTACACTTAATATTGATTTCCCATTACCAAGTCAGCCTCCTCCAATCGCGATCTTCGTAGCCACCTCTGAATCAAGCAAAAAACCTACTTCCAAACCCATTCTCCTAAGGCTGTTGGCACCAGCTTCACGGGAGTTGAGACATTTTTTCGTATGTCATTAGAGAAAGAATTGTGAAAGTGGTAAATTTTCTGCTTATATACGATGAATTTTCCCAAAAATTACTACAGGCAGGTTTTCTCAGCAGGGAAATAGCTAGAAGTTCTATCTGGCTGATTTTAAAGACATACTGTTTGGTTGATTTCAAAGAAGGAGGTATAAGTGCTACGACAGAGGGTGCTACTTATTTATTGTACTGGGGACATGTTGTACATGTTACGACTTCTGACAAGCTGCCAAGTTGGTTTTAGGCTTATTCGTTATTCGTTTCACGGTCCCTAGACACCAATATCGTTGTCATGTACGCAGTGCATGTGTGCCTATCAGTGGCCGAGCAGTCAAGGGGTCCGACTCGTATCTGGGAAAGCGTCAGCAATATTTACCGCTTACGGCAAGGAAGGAGAACAACATGGTGAACAAACTCTCTTAAAAAAGATATCGAATCCAAAGTTCTTGCATTGAATCTGCTTTAAAATATGCACAAATAGGTATATTTGAAACCCAAAAACAAATCCTGGATATCCAACGGTAGTAGAATTTTCTGAGAGGAAGAAAATTCCTTTGGAGGTCAAATTGTCCCATACCCTCAAAAAACGAAGAGAGCTTGACAAATTTTTTCTCTCACCAATCGGTTGGTTTTATTTTAACTTTGAAAAGTCAATGGTAAATTTTTTACCTTTGAAGCTTGGAAGAGGAAACAAAAAGTTACTTTTGGGGAAGTTAATCCTGTAAAAACAATTATTTTCCTTCAGAGGTAAAAAACGACAAAATCGTTATCCCAAAAAGCAGTAGGTATACAAATACAACGCTATTATGAATATTCAGCATGAAGTTCCTGACTTTGAAGGAAGATTTCAGAGACAGGTCTAACCACTCCCAAATATTGTGCCCTTTGTGAATTTTGTTAAGCGTTTAATTATGCCAAAAATCTTTGTAAGTTTGTGGAGCAAAGTTAGATGAAAAGGCTGAGGTTAAACGTGAGGTAGGCATTCAGAACTATTCTTGGCTTGCATGAAAGCTATCCAAGAGGATAAAGCAACAAGAAAGAGGGGGAAGAAAGAGGAAGGAACAGTGTAAGCAGATCGTCTTTTCTGCCGAGTTATAAATAAAACATGGTATGCCTACTTTCCACTTACCTACCGCTAGTTCAAATTAGTTTCCGTCAAAGCACCAAGTTGCTGTAGGATTTTTAAATAACTTAATAATAATAGCTGAGGGTTGGAGGGGACAAGCCCAGCAACTAGACCGTTTTCAAGAACTATCTTATTGTGCTCAGCTGGCAGCACTGCCAAATACCAGCTCCCCAGCCATCGAGTAAACGATGGGGACCTACAGTTTTAGGTGGGTTCCGAACCGCCACAGCCTCGATATACATTTCACTTGACATGCTGAACATATCAGAGGAGAATGCCGAGCAGAAAAACTACTTGGTAGGATCGGGATCGAACCGGAGTGACCCGGCTCTCACTGCTCCTCAAAAGTCCCCTATCGAGGCCGTTTTAAATAACTTAACTAAGTACTTAATTTTGCGTAGGTACGAATGTGAGGAGTTTGGAGTGAAATCCAACATTAGAAAACAAAATACGTGTATGTAGGAGTGAAGAGAAGTTAGAGGAATGCAAGGAATGGTAATTATGCATCGAATGCATGCACACATAGTAACTGCTATAAAAGGGAAAATGCAGTTTGCGTTACCTTAAGAACAGGCAGGTAACAGAGGTTACCTATAAGCTCACCAATCTCGATAAAGGTGATATTAGCGGTGTAAGTTGTGTGAATGGATGAGCGTTTTGATTAATGTACGAACTCCAGCATGAGAGCGGCGAGGCCGCGCTGCGAGTAGCGAGAGCTCACACAATCTTCCGCTCTCAGCCTGAATGCCTCATCCGCGTTTCGTTGGGGCACCGGCAACCCCCAAGAGCCTTAAGTGTAAGCTGAGTTCCCATTTTTTGGTTTACGCAAAAGGGAAACCTTTTTGTGATTGATACGTTGAAACTGTATCCCCATCGCCTTAGAAATGATTAAACAAGCTGTACAAGTATTCATTGTACCCACTCTAAAACATTTCTTACGCATTTCCAATCCGAAGAAAGGAGTAGGTACTTAATTGAATCATTTTATTATTATAATTATTGTTTGTTTTTTTATAATTGAGCTTCGAGACTATAGTAAGATAAAACGGAAATATTACTGATTTTCAGAAGTTCATATCTCATAGCTCAGTTCAAAGTAATAAAATAACGAGAAGGCTATAGAATTTCCCGTGAAATTGCAAGTTAGTCATCTCTGACGTGCTTCATTAACATTATTATTCTAACGACTGGTTTGCCGTTTGAAACTGTTTGAAGAGATATTACAATTTTCAATTTTCCTAATGAGGAAAGTTTGTGTGCTTAAAAGGTAGAAAAGAAAATACTAGGGAATATCTCTAATAATATAAATTATTCTTCGCTTGAATTCCTACGGATGGAAAGGACGGAATGTTGGAATTTTCAACAAGGTTTTGGTTGAGGTCCCTTCATTCACCTACACTTCCACATGCAACAAAAACAGCATCTTCAAGCTACGGAAACTTCGGGAAAGTTAATGCAAATTTCTTGCAGACGGGCTGAGCCCAAGAGACCCTAGGCGAAACTTAACCTGAGTTAGATCCTCTCGTAGGAGTAGAGCAGAAGCCTTGTCAGGACTCACGATTTGGTTTTGGAAGAGGGGAAGGAGGAGTCAGCAGTAGGAGGGGGGGGGGGGGGGGCAAAGACATATTTCCAGATTGCCACTAAAGCTGCGACACTAAAGCTTCTCCCTTGTGTTCCCTGGCTAACAAAGGGCCTCAAAATATTCATGCACAAAATATATGACTTCAGGTACGAGTAAGTACCTACATACAAACGTTCTCATTCAGTAACCCAGGCAAATGGAGAGATCTATTTAGCTACATGGCGTGGGTGTAATTCATAGAATTCTGACATGTTGCATGCTATAATATAACAGCAGAAACTACTTCAAAAACCCAAAAATTGTATCCCTTATTGGCTACTATAAGGAAGCGATCTTCCTGCATATCTACACATTGGTAGGTATAGGTACCTATTAACGGTTTTAAGAACAACAAAAAAGTGACTTGTATGAATGACAACTTTTTCAATCTACAATTGAAGACAATGGCAGACAGATTAGATTTGTATACCCGTAGTTGACTTACCCAGAATGCCTAACCGGTAGTTGATGGTAACGACAATGACGTGACCGTAGCTTGTGAGGACACTGCCGTCGTACGCGCTGCCTGAGTTCCACTCGTAGGACTCGCCATGGACAAACGCCAGCACCGCATATGGGGCCTCCACACCCAGGTTCCCTGCAAAAAAGAAAACTCATGGATTCTTTCTGAATTCAATACAGCGGACTAGTAGCACATACAGACAGACATATACGTTAACACAGAGCTGAAAACAAGTCTTCCTGGAAAATTCGCATTGGAAAATTTCTCAAGAAACCGACTATTTATAAAAATATTTAGTCTTCTGGAAGAAAAACCGACTCTCTTTCGAAATTGGTACAAATTTTTAATATTGTGAATAGTTTTTTTTCAACCGTCTTTTCAGTTAGGTTTTATTTAGGAAATATCGGAAGAAGATGGGAGATACCAAAGTCACCAACGTCCTATAATTTTAGTTATAATAGACTCCTCTTGCCTTTAACAGCATATCCGTTATTATCTTATCACTAGTTAGATAACCAACAGTGTACGCAAATTTTATTTAGATAAAAAGTAAAGCCCACTTCCATACAGAAAAAGTTTGATCCCAACATTAATATTCCAACCATACCTATACATACCTACAACTCATACCAGTAGAACGAAATCATTCAGTCAGTGTGGATAAAGAAGGTTTGAATACTGTAGGTAGATATAGTATGAGTGAGGAAAAGACCCTTATTTACTTAATTCAGGCCAATAACGTCGTGAATCATATCAGTTTCTAGGTAAACAATCTTAGTTTGGAAGGAAAATTAGTTTGACCCGAACGAAGCGTAGTGTGTGCAAAACAGCGGGTTACCTTTCTGAGATAAGAACGCAGAGCAACACTTAATCAGACCCTGAAAACTTAATGGTCGGGAGGTAGAGTTGGCCACAAGACGATAGTTAGCGGTGCTGACGCTGGCATTGAGGACAAAGGCGGCTAATGAATAGGTCGCAGGGGGGCAGCCCCCCAATGAAAATGCTCGCACCGCTCTGGAGACTGCCAGTATCCATTATCTGGGGCTGTCACGTGTCACACTCAGCCACCTTCTCGGGTTTCCCTCTACCGAACCCTGTCTCATTTTTTGGGTCCCAAAGGAACAAAATGACACTCGCATCTGGTTAAATTGGGGTGACTGTTTTCGTTCACCACTACGAGGTCGTAGGTTCACTTGCTGTATGGAAGAGAAGTATCGAATACATTTTTCTCGGAAAAAATTCTTAGCAAAACCAAAGCGTTGCCTTTGGCAATACGGGTGGAAGCTCCAATTATTGTAAGAGGAATTTATTAATACATGAAGGTTATACAACCACTGCCAAACAAGTCACTCATCACAAGTTAAACGTATGTGCATGTGTAATATATTCAGTTCTACTTCATGATTTTCGACAAGAGTGAGAAGGAGTTCACGGAAAAAATACGAGGGGGTAACCACTCCAGAGATTCCTTGAGATTCCCTGAGATTCCATAAAGATTTCCAAAGTTTCCCAACGATATTCATAGAAAGATGAACCCCGAAGGGGTAACCACTGCTCCAAAAAACTCCAAGATTCCCTGAGATTTCATAAAGATTTCCAATGATTCCCAACGAGATTCCTGGGGTTGTTAACCCCTCGAAAAAATAGTACTGGATTTTCTCTAAATCTGACTAAAGTACGGTGTCATTTCTGACTTTCAAAAGATAACAAAGAAGTACCTACTAAGAGGAAAGTAGCAATAAGAGATCAATGCGCTCATCCAGGAATTAACAGAAACCTAATATTCTGAAAGGTGAAAGATGAAAAGAAAGATGAAACTCTGAACCTATATCTACGTGATCTCTTTTTAATTTTCATTTTGATCGTTTTGAGTCGGGGCTGTGCTATACGCAAGAGCTGGCCACAAAGTGATACTCGCAACTGTTAGTGGAAAAACAGAGTCCTGTGAGACTTTTGTTACATCAACAACACAAAGAAGCGAGGGAGCGATTCCTATTTGTTGTCAAAAGTAAGACAGGTCCTTGTCAGGCACAGACTCAGCATGACTGCTTCACTAATTGGGCCTTATTTACACCCTTGTTTCCCTTTGATTTACACATCTGTCCAATATTGTTTCTGTTCAAAGTAAACTGTCTTGAAAAAATTCACTGTATGTCAAAGAAATACTGAATTCCGGAGAAAAGTGTTTGATTGCTCTACAGACGGGAAAATTAAAAGGTAAAGGAGACACATTGAAAGTATGTTAAAATGATGCACCGAATTCAGAGTCACTGGTTAAAAATGAACGGGCAAATTTAGATATCCATCTCCAACGTCATCACTGAAAGTGCCCAGCGTTGTTTACGGTGGAACGTCTGACACAATAAACTGTTATGCAGTCGAATATTCCTTCAAATGAATCTAACCGTGAGTAAGGTTAACAGGAATTACTGGAGTCTGAGCCACGGAAGAAAGAAAGCTGCAGCAAACTGGGTGATACTCTTACTAACTACTTATTTCGAAAAACAAAAAAAAACCAAAAGGGTAACCACTCCAGAGATTCCTTGAGATTCCATAAAGATTTCCAAAGATTCCAAACGATATTCATTGAAAGATGAACCCCGAAGGGGTAACCGCTCAAAAAAAAAATTCCAAGATTCCCTGAGATTTCATAAAGATTTCCATTGATTCCGAACAAGATTCCCAACGAGTGGTTAACCCCTCGAAAAAAAAAAACTCTTACAATTTGGGTAGGAAGAGTGAAATGGGAGGATATGATTAAGTATAAAAAGGACGGAAGAATTGTGCCATTCCGGTGCTGGAGCTTTGTTTCAGGACATGGAGAGGGTCGGGCTGAGCGCCACAGGGGGTCTTTCTGCTTCCGACACCTCCAAGAGCTAAACTCCACCCAGCGTACCCCGTACCAAAACGCTTCACCCGCTAAGCGCTTCGGCGAACACGCCATGGTATATGGTTTGACATCAGAAACTTTTCCAGTCACAAGCTACCGTCGGATCGCAATCGTGGCAGCACAACATCTGCACAATTGCCTTTCCTTACCCAAAACCCAAGGTCGACTATGATTTTCAGTGAGAACAGTGAGAGCCCCTAGGTTACCAAACTTGGCCATGACAGTAACGCGCTATTTTATTTGTCTATTCCCATTGCTTACTTGGGCCGGCCTTGTGCCTCTACGTTATGGTCCTCTATTTTTTTTTTAAACCACCATAGTTCACCATATAGTCTCATCCTTATTGATGGTTCTAGGTTTTCAGAACATAAAAATTAAAACTAAAACAATTTACAATAATAAAAGCAATGTATGCCTGTACTTACTTATACCTAGTTCCAAGCGAATTAATAATGAAACTGCTTATTACTTGCGAGTTTATCAGAAGCAAGCAATTCCGGTGTGATTAAGGCACAGCTCATAATTTTTATTCTTGCAGAATTTTGGATTACTATACCTAATACAAAATATTGTGAAACGAAAGTAAATTAGGTACAGCCTCCATAATATGGTTAGTAGGGTTGGTTGGTGACATTCCAACCATAGCCTGAATAATTCATTTGGTACTTTCCAAGTATATAAGGCAATAATTGGCGGAAGGATATCGAATGATCAGATACTGTATTTCATGGTATTTTAGAATTATAGAAGGGAAACCAATACTATACGTTTCCGGGCGAACGGTCAATTTGATCTGACACATGGCTCAATTAATCTTTCCACATGTCCAACCCATTGATGGCAGATCACCTACACCGCTCGATTCTAGGTATCAGCCTGAAGAAAATATCAAGATTCCTTATAAAAATCAGGAAATTCAAATGCGGACTTTTTTCAACATAATTGTGCCCGATTCACTTAATTCTAAGTTACGGGATACTTGCAGAATAAGTGCCCATTTTAAGCACCCCAAAGACAACGGCAGCAGGCCACTGCTGTTTAAGAAACCTTGTGTATAGTCCCTGTCTCTTATCGAAGTTTATTTGTCATGTATTGTTGGATATGTTTTTTTAACAAAATCCCGAAAAATGTCTTAATTCGCACATACGAGCCTATAAGTACTTATTTCATAGGGCCTGCGAAAACCTTAATTATGTACCTATACCTATAGTGGGTGTCCAAGTAATTAAGTAATAATAAATAACATAACAATGATATCATTAATATTTTAATGTAAATATAATAATACTTTTGTAATACGTTTGTGCCTCTCAGTGGCCGAGTAGTCAAGGGGTCTGCTTTGTGTCCTGAGAGGTCCGGGTTCGAATCCCGGCGGAATGGAAACATTTTCCGCTTCCGACATGGATGTATTGGCTTTGGCCTACTACTAAACTGGCTTCGGCCCACTCATATTCGGCTTCGGCCACTTCAACTTCGGCTTCGGCCAAAAAATGTAACAACCAACTCATCGGCGCATATGTTCTCTGAACGTCGCGCGTTAAGAAAAAAATAATAATAATAACAATAATAGTAATAATAATAATAATCATACTTTTTACGGCAATATCCTGAAAAACTTGTTCGTAATATGCACATATTATTTATTCCACTGCGCCTGCGAAAACCCTGATTATGTAATTGAAAAGTGGGTGTACATGTAATTTAGTGCACGCTTCGGACTTGGATGCATGGTCACACCCCTTTAGTATTCTACTTATAAATTGTATACGTATAGTACAAGAAACAAAATTAAAAATTCCCTTATCAGAAACTTTCCATCAAAATGAACGGAAAGCCTTTGTTTGAAGCTTGTCATAAAATTGTATAAGACAGTGTCAACAGGAAGTTGCGAAGAAAATGCCTGAATCCTTTAATCGCCCTGATGAACCCAAATCTCTTTTAACTCAAGAGGATTCCAGCTTTTCAATGCCTCTGAAATTTTGAAGGCAGAAGCGTTTTCCGACTTAATCTCACCGAGGGATAGAAGATACATTGCGTCATCCCTCCAGCATTATTCTCCTACACACTATTATGTTCCCTCTCGCCGTGCCTAAGCCTCCAAAATGTAAACATGGTTCAATTTAATAATCCCATCACCGTTTATTTATAGCGAAAATAATTACTTAATTTACCTCTTACCCCTGTTACAAACCTCACTAATTAAATCATTTTAGTTTTAAGTTTACGATTAGCGTCAGCAAAATTGAAGGTACCTGCGTAGCTCCTGCAGTTACAGCAGAATAAAAAAACGCCAAATATGTCTATAGGTACAACTCAAAGGTTGTGTCGCAAGAGTAAAATTCCACGATTCAGTCGAAGTTAAGTAAATATGGACAGTTTGAAACCGTCAAGTTCTCATCTGAGCACTGCGAGAAGTTACTCAACAACTTTTTAATTATTGATAGTTGACTCTGTGGACTCCGGTTGACAGTATAGGAAATGCCGTCGCATTTAACACAACAACTACACACTGGAGTTAAGGTCGACTACGCACGTACTTGGTTCGCAATGCTACGTACTTCAAGCCCTACTCCAAAGTTACAGGGCGAGTGAAAAGTGTTTATAGGGGGATGTAAACCTGAGACTCTTTGTCGTGAGGTAGTGTTGTATTTTTGCATGAAATGGAGTAATAAGCCCACAGGAGCGATTTTATACAGTCAACTACCAGTCCACATGTTTTTTTGACAGATCGCGAAAACACAACATTACCTCATGCGGAATATTTTTTTGAAAATTTTCGGACTAAAAAATGTATGATTTTATCGTCACATTTAGTAGAAAAGCTTGATAAATGTTTGTACTATTTACCGTAGCCATGTTGCATTTTGGCAATTTTTATTTCACTTACGGAAGTGGGTAATTTCAACAGCATTTCTCTACTTTTCTCCTGTAAAAGCTAAACATAGTGTCCTACTTTTACTCGTTCGTTTCGCGTTCAAATAGCACACTATGTTTAGCTTTAAGAGTAGACACAATCAATTCGATATTGCAATTACCAGTCTCCGGTTGTACTAATATGTAAACATTAGTTTTGTCGAATATTTACTTTCGCACAGTGGTTTTGGCGGAGTTCGTCGAGAATGTATGGTGGCCCTTAAATTGAGTCTGATAGTAGTATCGGGGGGTCCTAGGTCCTAATTTTGACAAAACTATCTTATAGGGAAAGGTGGTAGGTATATAAAGATGAATAGGTAATCTGCGAAACTCTAATAAAATTTTGCACCTAAGGGGCTCTTGACTAACAGAAAATGAGTGCTAAGTTAAAGAGGGAAAAGCAAAATAAGTTTAATGTTGCAAACACAGCCTACCACTTACTCAAACCATTTACTGCATCTTTGAAAACTTTATAAAACACATTATACGAAACTCAAAGTCATGGCTATAAAACATCACAATGGACTTGGGAACTTTTGAAGGTGGAAAAGAAGTCATGTAAAAAATATAGTGATAAAAACTCTACTTTACAACCTCGCTAGAAACTTGGTCGAGAGTTTTAGTTAGTTACGCCATCATTAGATTTACAAAGCGTTGCCCCGTTGCTTTTTCTTTCTAAAGAAGGTGAGTTTTTCTAAAACGTTCGTTTCAGATTGAACTTTTGTCACATTTTTCGTGAGTCCATTCGCCTTGCCTACTCCCATTCGCCTTGCCTACTCCCATTCGCCTTGCCTACTCCCATTCGCCTTGCCTACTCCCATTCGCCTTGCCTACTCCCATTCGCCTTGCCTACTCCCATTCGCCTTGCCTACTCCCATTCGCCTTGCCTACTCCCATTCGCCTTGCCTCCCAAGAGCGCGGAAGTTTCCTCCGGAAGTCGGGCGACTTAAAGAGGGAGGAAATTTCAGAGTGTTTCAAATTTTCCCAGAAGGTGAAGTCATTTAGCTGGAATTATTTGGCTGGAATTACTGGAACTGAATATCCAGGCTGTACCTACAAGTTTTCAGTTCTCATCGCAGTGGGAAATAAAGGGTCCGACAACAGTCGCACTTAACTTTCTCGCCCAGAATGATTTTTTTTTTTGGGGGTTTTTTGAGATTTTTTTGCGGGCGTAATTTTTAAGCAATCGAAAATCGGTTGAAAATGACCCACGAGCATCTATCTGAGATCACTCATACCAAATCTCACGTCTTTCATTTTATTACTGTAGTCCCAAATGCGTTCCGACCATTCAAAAACGTGGTTTCTCATTCTCAACTCATTTTCGACACTTTTTTGACAAAAACGGCCGTAATTTTGAAGATAACAAAATTCTGTTCGACAGATGTTTAAGTTACATGGTTCTACAAAAATTTACCAAATTTCATGACAATCGGTCAATAAATGTGAATGGCGCCGAAACGATCGAACTTTGGTCCAGAACGGCCGTAATTTTCAACCAATTCAATTTTAGTTGAAAATGACCTCGAAGCATCTATTTATCAACACACATACCAATTTTCAGTGTTATAGATTGAAAAGTGTACCGTCGGCGCTTGTCTAACTAACGAAAAACACGATTTTTGAATTATTTTGGCGGTTTTTTGACAATAGCGGCCGCAATTTTTGACCAATAAAAAAATCCTTGAAAATGCCCCTCGGCAGTGATTTTAGACAGGTCCATACCAAATTTCATCTAAATCGGATGAACGGTATAGGCGCTAGAGCACTGCACGGACTGACGGACTGACGGACTGACGGACTGACGGACGGACGGACGGACGGACGGACAGACTTTTTCTAGAAACCACTTTTTTGGACTCAGGGGACCCCCAGGATCATGGGAAACCCAAAATCTCAATTTCGAAATTTTGCACGAAAACAATACTTTCTCGCCATATATGGCTAGCGAGAAAGTAAAAACATATTTTTTAATGAATTGATCTAACTAGCTTCCTAAGTATTTTTTCACATATCATGAGGTTTGACACCTATAAAAGCCAGTTAGGCTTTCCCTGTGAGATCAATAGATCATTAACCTGGGCGATAACGGCCTCGATAGCCGAGTGGACTAAATGGTCGACTTTTGAAGAGCAGTGAGAGCCGGGTCACACCGGTTCGATCCCAATCCTACCAAAAAGTTTTTCTGCTCGGTATTCACCTCTGATATGTTCAGCATGTCAAGTGAAATGTATATCGAGGCTGTGGTGGTTCGGAACCAACCTAAAACTGTAGGTCCCCATCGTTTACTCGATGGGTGGGGAGCTGGTATTTGGTAGTGCTGCCAGCTGAGCACAATGGATAGTTCTTGAAAACGGTCTAGTTGCTGGGCTTGTCCCCCCCAACACTCTGCTAACTAACCTGGGCGATGTTGCAACGCAATAAAATGCAACAGCAGAGCATCAAAACAGGCGACAAAAGAAAAAAGAAAGTCAATCAACCTATAGAGGTCCCGGTTTAGGAAGCAAATGTTTAATTTCTCAGGTTCGGCCAACCTAATATCCACTCCGTGATTCACTGAGGTGGACGTAAGATTCACTATGAGCACCGACCTGACAAATCATTTAAATAAATGAAAATCCTTCACGCTGGCTGACGCATATTATCTCCGTAAAATAAGCAACAGTTGAAATCACCTTCTGGAGAGATTACCCACTGGTCTGAATTTACACACGTACCCAGAAACATACGTATACCCTTCCATACGCATCGCTGACTTGTGGCCGTTCAGCACCAATAATAATTGGATTTCCCCCTTCAGGCCAGCAGAGCAGTGAGCAGTGGCCCCCCTGCTATTGCTCTCCCTCGCAAATCTGAGCTAATGGAATTACTTCAACGTTGTAATGAGCTTCTCCACAACTTTTCGAGTCCCCTTCCCGCACCAGTGAGGTACACCGTAAATGCCTGCGTTATGTCTCAGGCCAACTTTTAGTCTGAAAATTTAAAGTCCGCTATAAACAAGAAGGTGTCTCAACAACTTTCGCTTCTCAACTAAGTAGGCCTTATACTTTATTTCTTCTCGCTGACTTTCAGTTGTTAGCCTTTCTTCTCACACACCCGTTTGGTGGACGGATCGCAGCACTCTCTACATTAGAGGTCATGCCACGGCGTTTTTAGGAAGCTACGGTGGTCTGCCATAAGTAAGCCTGCGAGTGAGTGTGAAAGGAGTTCATGGAAGAGTACGTCACTTTATATTAGATCATTTGGGAATATTAGGTAGTGATGCACGAAAATTTCTTGTCTTGCTTTTGTTCTTGCACTTCTTGCATGCAAGAACAAGAACAAGAGCAAGAACAAGAGTTGATTTTGGCTGCAAGAACAAGAACAAGAAGTGACTTGCAAGAACAAGAACTCTTGCAAGAGTTCTCGCAAGAGTCTTGCATAAACCCAGGCAGATTTTTTCCAAAGCTTCATTCATGGATTGCAGTCCATATATTGTGCGAAAAACTCTGCAGACTATGCGACGATAGATTGCACTTGAAATGGCCACTCGGTAGGCAAAAAACCACATTTTAATAGCATAAAATTCCATGTACATGCAAGAAATTGCAAGACTCTCGCAGCAAGAACAAGAACAAGAGCAAGAAATGATTTCTACTGCAAGAACAAGAACAATATAGGATTTTCACTGCAAGAACAAGAGCAAGAGTCGCTTTGCGAGAACAAGAACAAGAACAAGAAATGCCGTTTCTTGTTCTTGTTCTTGCATCGTGCATCACTAAATTAGGTCATAGGTAAACATTAGTAAACATTTTTAATCGAACTGATCACTTTTAAAACTTTTGCAACCGGACAGCAAAACATTCTTTGTCCACCGAATAGAAGAAAACTGGTACAAACAATTTACATTGGATGAATTAGATAGTTTGGGGGCTTGGGACGGAGCCACTGCTGCCGAGCAGTGAAAGGGGGAGATGGGGAGATGCCATCTGTCAGAATTAGGAGCATTAGGGTACTCAGGCTCACATATCACATGGGAGGTCATTCCCTCATCCCCTCACAGCCTCAGCTAATCCTTCCCTCACTTTTGTCAAGTGTCACCCAAAAAAGGGGAAAGAGGAAAAACAGGTTAGGGGCAACGCATCTAAAACAATAAATATTATATTATAATTGAAATATTATATGATGTTGGAAAGCACTCGAAGAAGTTTTCAAGGATTATTTCATTGATTCGGAAAATTTCCCATTAGGGGTACCAAGCAGGTAGGAAAACCAGGGCGCCTAAACGCCTTTCTTAGTGTAAATACAGAAAGGAAAGACTGGAAGCTGGAAGTTAGAAGTACTATATTATATCTAACCATGCAAAGGTGCGAAATTTGGAAATTGATGGCAGAAATGTTATAGGAAGATACAATAAATAGGTAGGTAGGTAGCTAGGTAGGTACGTCTGGATCAGTTCAAGATGGATTTGTATTATTATTGACGTTCGTCCACTGAGGAAGAAAATTACATAGTTAAGAACGGATGGAGGTAAGCAGAAGTAAAATCCGCAGTGCCACGGAAATAGAATTCTTCTGTTGGTTATTTTATCGAAACCGACAGACAGATTGAGTTCATTTATCAAAGAGTAAATCGAATTCCAGCCAGTGCGCTCCACCATGAAAATAACAGGAAGGTTAATAGGAATTTCTAGCTCCGACGTCAGCACGAACGCTACGGCCCCCAACAAATGAGGCTTCTGGAGAAGGGGATGTAGACGAGACCTTTCACGGCGACATGGGGCTTGCGTGGAACGGAAATTGGAAAACAAAACTGCAGTGGAAGTCTGAAGGCTAGAACGGCAGCAAACCGGAAATCGGAGACACCAGCGCCCCAGTGCAAGCACGGACGGTTGGGGTACTAATTGGACGTGCCTGACATGACACTTAACTCGTGCGAGCCTTCAGTGCTGACTTTTGGCAAGTCCAAGTCCAACAGAGAACAGGCACCTCATCACCCTTTTGCGCTGAATGGCATAATCCGTTCCACCAGTCATTGAGATAAACTGAACACCATTTCACTCTACAAGTAGGTATGGATTGTCACATCTACAAAGTTTGAAAAGTGCTTATGTATAGTTTTCAAACGACAGGTCGTTTAAAAGTTTGCTACGAAGCACTCGTACCACTTATAACTTATAAGGAAAGTACTGTCATGCATCCGAAAAAAATAGTAGATAAATACCTATACATATAACGATGTTTTTTTCAAAATCATGGAGGTCAAAAACATGGAAAAAGGTTGTTATTTCGGAGTCCGCCTGCTTTCATTATACAACTGCATATCTACCCCGACCTTCCAGACCAATTATTATTGGTCGAGTTCGGGACAGTGACTCAGTACACGAACAAAAACTTCATATTTTCATTAAAATCGTTCGAAGAATTTTTTAAAAATTGTCTACCTACACCTTCAAATGAAAATACAAGACAAGAGTAAGCTGTTGAAAATGGCAGAAAGCAATGAAGTAGTTAGCACGACACCAACACCTGTGTAAAGGAAGTTAAGGGAGGAGGGCGCAGGCTAGCAGTATTTTACCACTACCCCTCCCTCCCGTCTTCCCTGCCTCCATCTTTTTACGAGGCTATTTTATGGGAAGGTAGTTGTAGACTTGAAGCGGCGCCTTGTCGCGCCTCATAAAGGTGCCAAACTTGCAATCCTATATATGTTTCCAGCATTATTTGAACACTAGTTCGAAACAATTTTTTTAAAGCCTCGACAATCGAGAAAAAAGGAAAAACGATAAAAGTACCATGCCCAGTACCCGCGTTACAGTGCAACATATACGATTCACTATATTCTCGTGAGACAGATTGACACGGTCTCATTCATTTTTTGTTCGCATTCGAGGACCTACCGTTCTTTCTTTCGGAAAGGATGAATGAAGGGCCTGAAATCCCCTGACGCTGACTGCAGTGATATGAGGCAATAACTAAAAGTAATCTAAGACGAAGGAAAAGAAGATAGAAATACAATAAAAGATGGGAAATTCAATGAGTAGCCCTGGTAGCTAGCACAGAGCGATCACGTGATCAAACCTTCATTAGTGGCCTGTGAGCCAGAGATCCATCTTCCGTCCGATATCTCATGTTACTGTCCTGAGCTATTGTTCAAATCCTTTCTCTAATCCAACAATAGCTAATCGAAGACAGGAAATGTCCTGGACCCAAATACAGCTGGCGACAAACAGCAGTATCATGATCATGACACTCCACATTCCAATTACAGCTGGCGACAAACAGCAGTATGGCTCATGACATGATCATGACACTCCATATTCCAGGTGGCATTGTTCAAGGAAACAAGAGGTCTGTACGATGTACAGTAGGTACATATAGGCACTCACAACACAAAACATACTTACCTACACATAAGATACGTAGCATAAGTATTCTAGTTCTAGAGTGACGCAGGAATAGTTACTCACGAGGGGTTAACCACTCGTTGGGAATCTCGTTGGGAATCATTGGAAATCTTTATGAAATCTCAGGGAATCTTGGAATTTTTTGGAGGGGTTCATCTTTATCTGAATATCGTTTGGAATCTTTGGAAATCTTTATGGAATCTCAGTGGAATCTCAAGAATCTCTGGAGTGGTTACCCCCTCGGTTACTCATGAAACTCAACTTGGTCCACGCAGTAGTCATTCCTACATATGAGTAAATAACTAAAATGTAATTCAGAGAGAATTTAGAATGACAGGCGTGAAGCTGAGGGAGTCAAAACCGGTAATTATTTTCCGCAAAATGTTGGAATTATGCGAGAACATGCAGTATACAACAGTGACCTTGACTTGTGAACCCTCCCTAAGCTGCCGGCCACGCCCAACCCCGCTGGTAACAAGGTTTCAGCGTTATTCAGTTAAACTGCGGCGCCTCGCTGGGATACGCCGTTATCCGCTTACCCCCATATAAGGCGTGACCGTGGACTCTATCGAACTGCCGATGCCGCCTCTAGTCAATCAATAAGAACAATTCAGCGAGTATCGTCGGATTGACCGCCAGAAGCCTAACGTATAAAAAAAAATCATTTGCCAGAAGTTGGCAGTCATGACGACATTAAAAATACCCGTATTTATGCTGAAATAGTTATCCAAAATCAATTTCTACATAAATTGAGCCTATAGATAAAATAATAACGGGAAAAACACGTTCACCCATTTGAAAAGAGTCCAATTTCACGAAGAATGACGAATCCCTATCCTGGAAAGTAATCTTATCAAGGAAAAGACAAATCATAATTTTACCAAGTTTTTCTGCCCTCTCCACATTCGCATCGGGCGATAAACTTTCCCCACGTGTCACCCTAACTCAGCAAACCCTTTCTTTTTTTTGGAATCAGGAACTCCAAAACTTGTTACTTGGGTGTAACGGTGTAATTCAATAAGAAGCTGCTTTGCGGAAGTTAACGAGAAAGTAAAAAGGCACTTGGATTGGATTCTGAAGCGGAGTGAAATATATCTCGTCAGCGAGGTCGAGGGTGCGGAGAGCGCTGCCGCTGCGTCTCATGCAAGTCTCCTTCCCGGACGCCTTAAGGCAACTTGTCTTCATTTTCAGTAAGATATATTTCCCTGTCGCAAGCGTCACCACACGTGACAAGTACCTGTTCCTGTGACATGAAAATGTCAGTGTGTGACAGCCTGGAACGTCTTTTCCACACCATAGTTGCTGTTATACATATTTGTGGTCACCTTGTCATGGCACACATATCAAAGAACGGATTGGACGGACTTTACACGTACCTCTACATCCCTATCTAATTTTTTAATCTTCTGACCTGCCAAGAGTGTGAGGAAATGGTAACCGAGTAACCCATTTCTCAGGAGGGACTTTTGTTGATTTCAGCATGGTCGAGCACACGGCCAGGAAACTATAGTTAGGTACAGCAACTAAAGCCAAATACGAACATTTACCGTACCGTGACGTACCATAATGTGACGTCTCACAGGAGTAAATAAAATAAAATCGAAACTTACCACTGGCAGGAATATAGAGGTTGAGGTAGAGGCAGTCTTCGCTCTGATTCTGGAGCAGGGGCAGAAGCCGTCGTAGCTGCAGGTAGCGCCCGCGAGGCATGTGCTGCAGAGCCGCTGTCTTGTTGGCTAGATCCGGCAGACGCTGTGGGCAGACAGGTGGGAAGGAATCGGCGAGCTTTGTGCTCGACCACCGCAAAGGCGGGTCCGGCGGCATGAAGCGCCGTGCTCCGAGCGGCGGGGCGGCGTAAGGAACTCCTCGGAAAACTTCGACCGGCTCCAGGTGTTTCGAGCTTAGGTCCACGATGACTCCTCTTATAGGACCAGATTTCGTTTCTACGATGCGAGAGCTGAAGAAAATAAAAAACGAATTTTTAGAAACTATTAAAAAAGGAAACTTCACAATAATCATTTCACCTTTTGGCTTTTTGTAAGATTACGTTCAGTTCTGACGTGTACGATGTTTCACATCATCAATCTTCGCTATTGTTTTTCTCCTACAACTGAAATGAAATAGATGGGAAGGCAATAAGAAGGCAGAGGGCGCGTCACGTTCCCAACATAACGCATGTGAGAATCATGCCACAAGTCTCCTCCAACCACAATTCAAACCAACCCACAACCAAACTCCCATCTGCAAAGCGTGGCCGGCACCGTGAGCTTCTCAACTTCGAAAAATGATGATGGCTGAGGCTCAGCTGATAAAAAATCGGTCAATGGCAAAGAAACGATCCAATCTGTGATAAAGACCTTTTTGCTTCCAAAGCGTCCGCCTTTTTTCCTAACTTGAAATGGGTTTGACCCGTAGAAAATTTCAAATATAAAAAAAATTTGGTTCTGGTTTCTGTTACATGATAGACAGTTGGATGATAACCAGTCAGAGGTCACTGGTCACGACGACAGGCATTGAGTGTCAAATTGTCCATTGTTGGTACTATGATTATTTACTAACTGGTAATTTTCTGGTTTTTGGATGTAGGGACGGGGACTGCATTGGTTTCCCGATATTCAGTTGTTCCAATAAAGTTTGCATATAGTTCTCATTAGACTACCTCTCAATTGTAACATTTATTTCATAGATTTTCTACTAGTACAGGTCTAACACAGCCCATTCCAAACCGTCTCAATCATAGAAAAATTACGCTCGCAATTTTTTCCTTATTAATTTTCATTCTGTAAGCCATTTGATAGTACTTCGCTTAATACAGGGATCAAGCATTTCACACACGTTTCTTTGACTAGATAATGCAAAAGAACTTGTAGTGAAAAAGTCTTTTACAAACAAAACTTATAGCTAAACGTTTCTTGTACCTTAAAAAGCCCACAGAATTTAAAAAACAATAACCAATACAATTACCCTTCAATCAAAATTGTAAGTCCAAGTGGGAGCATTGAACGAGAAACAAGAGTGACCCAACTGAAGGTTTAGGGGCGGTTTCCAATTCTCACCTGTAGCGAGGTCCGGCCACAGCAATGGCGGCCAGAAGGAGCAACCATAGTAATGGTAGAAGACATGTGAACATGACTAGCCGCGCGGGCAGCGCATGGTACGGACACACACACTGACTCCTTCTATAGTCAGTTCATGGTGACCAGGTGTCAGCGGCTACAGATAGACAGCCCGAGCCCGAGACCACCCTGCTGGAGAGCAGGCGTTTACCTCGTACTTCCATCGCATTTTCTTGTCGAATCTGCAATTACAAGAAACGGCGGTTAGTGGATGTGCTGACTGGAAGAATCTTAGGGTGCGTCCCACCATGCCCAGTTAAAATTAAACTGGAGATTTTGTCCTATGTTTACCATGTTAAATTTAACTTTAAGTTAAATGGTAAATGGTAAATCTCCAGTTTAATTTTAACTGGGCATGGTGGGACGCACCCTTAAAGAATCAGGAAGACTTCCAGATTCATCAAATTTGGTTTCCACACTAACTCCCTTCGCAATTAAAGCTCTTTAAGCGAGGGGGTAATCACTCTAGAGATTCCTTGAGATTCCACTGAGATTCCATAAAGATTTCCAAAGATTCCCAATGATATTTATAGAAAAATGAACCTCGAAGGGGTAATCACTCCAAAAAATTCCAAGATTCCCTGAGATTTCATGAAAATTGCCAATGATTCCAAACGAGATTCCCAACGAGTGGTTAACCCCTCGTCTTTAAGGCTCTTTTGAAGTACCTGCCCTATCCACCACAACGTAAAATTTTACTCTCCAGTTTGTTTTGTACGAAATAATCCCCAGAAAAATGATAGGAAAGTGAAACAGCAAATGAAATGCAGACAAAAAAAGTGGAATAATTAAATCTTTTTCAACGGCACGATTTCTTTTTTCGTTCATTAAGCTGACGCTCCACAGTCTACTCTATAACATTTAATGAGTTTCAAGTTTTTAATTTCGTCCGACACTGAAGCACAGCGGAGCCGTCAATACCCTTGAGCATCAAAATCACAAAAAGAAAGTTTTAAAGTTAACTGAGATTTGGGTCGGTACACTGATTTCATTTTGGCTTCGTTTAATCACTTCCACTGTTTCCGGGAGGTCCACTATAAATGAATCCGTCCATTATACCATCAGTGGCAACCGAGGGGCTAACACCTCATTGGGAATCTCGTTGGGAATCATTGGGAAATCTTTATGAAATCTCAGGGAATCTTGGAATTTTTTGGAGTGGTTACCCCTTCGGGGTTCATCTTTCTATATGAATATCGTTGGGAATCTTTGGAAATCTTTATGGAATCTCTGGGAATCTCAAGGAATCTCTCGAGTGGTTACCCCCTCGGTGGCAGCCATTCAAAATATGCACCCAAACATCTTATCATAATAAAACAATTTAGGATAATTATTTAGACTAGGTAAGTCTGAGTGCTTGTTTCTCACAGTTTGAACGAATTTCAAGATTCCTGAACTCGGCCAGTTTTTTTTTTTCCGGTTCGAATATTTTGACACCCGTAATTGCTCCATTCCATTTCAAAGAGAATGGGTTTGCCTGAAGGAGGGCAAATGAAATAAAAAGGAAAGGAGTGAAAAAAACGTGGCTGAGATCCCAAAGTCAATATACCAAGAACGTCCCAATAGCGGACCTAACAAGCCCCCGGCTAAAAGGAGTGATTTCAAACAAGCAAAAAACCCCAAAAGGAGATATTCAAATAAAGAAGGGTGAAAAGAGGAAGTCGTGTAAAAATACGGGACAGAGAGGTAAGTGCGCAACTATAAGCGATAAGACTGCAAATTTGAGAGCAATTTCGTCACGAAAGATGCTAATAGACATAGCTTTGTATCCATCGACATTTCCCTAAAATACCTAGGTCTAGATCACTCTAACAAGTCTTCAGAACACTCAGATGCTAGGAATTGTTGTTCCCTTATAGTAAACATTTGCTAGCAAGCAGACTAATCCACGTTTATCTGTCCAGTTAACTGCATAGAATCATTTTTCTTCCTTCCCGTAAGTGGATGATTATAGTAACGTACAACAAGCCCGTCCCAACCATTCCCATACACATTAATATGAGTGGATAGGTACTCTGTTTAATTTTTATTATATCATACCTAAATCCAAACTGAAAAAATCCCTTTCGGCAGCCCCGAAAGGCGTAGGTAGATTTCGAAGATTACTTCCATCAACTAAAAGCAGTCTAAAATCATTGAGAAAGACGGATAAGAAGATTTTCAGTTGATCCAATTGCATTATCTACAATAACAAACGGAGGAATTGAGTTTTGAAATTTCACCCCCCCCCCCCCCTTAACAAGAAAATGAAAGTGATTTTACAAAAAACTTTTTCAGACAAAAGTTGTAGATATTATTAATAGAAACTCATAGCAAAAAGATAAAACTCAATATCTCACTAAATAAGTGAGTTATGACGTTTTGAAAATTCAACCCCCCACCCCCTGCCTAAACGGTGCGTCGGACGAAAATCATTTTCAGACAAAAGTTGTAGGTAATATTGAGGCAAATACATTACAAAACAAAAGAACTCGATAACACCCATAGGGCACAAGTTATGAATTTTTTTGTGCGCAAAACCCTCTTTTTCCACCCCTATTCAACCATTAAGGGTGGGATCAAAAAACGTTACTAAGAAAAGTTGTATGTAGTACTGTTAGACGTCCCTCAGACAAATTTTCGTTTCATTACTTGCAATATTAAGGGAGTTATGGACAAAAAACCAGATTTCGAAAAAGTCCCCCCATTTCCCCCCCCCCCCCTTGGTCCGATTTCCCCCATTAACGAACTCGACCGAGATTTTAGTCCCTTATATTTTATTAAATAGTCAAAACCAATTATTTTTCAAAAATACGGCTGCTAGCGTGTTCACAAGGAAGTGAAAATGATATATATATATATAAACTTTTGAACTGATGGTGGTTTTGGGATCCAGGGGTCATAAAAAGAATAACTGTGAAGAAATTTTTCAAAAGTGAGACTACTGGTACGACTACAATAGGTAGATTTTTCTTCGAAATCTACCTAAAAACCCCTGCTCAGTGAGAATTCTAAAATTTCAACATCTCAGCATTCCGTACATTTATCGAGAAAATCAAATTATCATGTGCATCTTGCACTGTCTGATCAGTCAAACAATCAGACGTATTCGGACTCGTGTGAGGTCTGGTGTGAGACCACCTAACGTTATAATAATATGAACTCAACTCATCGAGAACTTCTCGATTAGTGGCGCCCACACCCAAAATAGGTAAGTACTACCTACTTATTACCTCTTACTCAGCTATGACTTCAAGTGCACAATACTATTCTGATACAATTAATATTCACAGGCACTGAGTCATTTTAAAATTAAAATGGTACTGAGAAAATGGGACTGTAACAGAAACATAATAAAGTATGAATGAAGGTTTAAAGTGGACGTCATACCATAAACTTTTCGCAGAATCTGTAATATTTGAGTGGTTGAACAAACTTCGTGGCTAATAAAGTCACCAGAAATGTCATGGTTACGTTGGCTTCCCAATTTAATTAACATAGTACCCGTTTTTGCGTTTGCAACTCAAACCCTCCCCCTCTCTAATGGTGATTACTTCACAAGTACCCACAAACATACATCCTCCTCTCCTCCCATTGCATGCTGCTCGAGAGCTCTTTACTCTCCAACTAGCCCAAGTATTACAGCTTTTAGAATTAAAACGGTCTTTGCTGTTAATGGCTAAAGGTGCATGACTATAGAGGGGTGAGGCCGTCAGCGAAAATAGATAAAGTTGGCCTGGCCAGGACGTAAGCCCTCTTATAACGAAATTGTTGCACCAACTCATCAAGTCACGAGTACGAACCGAAGTGTCGGACAGAAAAGAGTATTTTTTTCACAGTTCATTTTTTTTTTCAAGCCAACTATTCTGGCTTTGGCCCATTTTTTCTGTGTACTCGTACGTATAATCCCAAGTGAACAGGCAACGAATGTTATTGTCTTTTATTTGTTTATTTTCGCAGAGCATATAAATAAGCACAATAAAAGTAAAACTTAAAACTGGGCAGAATACCTATAGTTAAGGTTCTCGTCGCAGGAGAGAAAATTTCCATTTTCATAAATTTATCCAGTTTATAAACAGTTATTTCAGGGAGGTAACATTATCGCCAATCTGGGGGACCTGTGAAATGTGTTAGCGTCAAGGGTTGATCGATTTAATCTGCACCTCAGAGTGGAGAGATTACAGCCTTTGACCCGGGTTTTCACTTTGATAGAAGTGCTAATCAAGCAAAAACCCCTCCAAAGTTTGCGGAGGATATTATAGAGAGCACAAAAACAACGTGAATTCGAAACTTTAGCAATAGTCATTGATTCCCGGGATAGCAGTACAACGTTTCGAGATTTCTCCATTACAAAATGATACAATAAACTTGGTTAATTGGAACTAGGTTCGGTTTTGATGAAATTCATTTCATCACTAATGAAGAGTCGAACAAAGTTCAGCCAGTTGATTTCAAAATGATCTCTATCCGCAACTTTTGAAATGAGCTGCGAGCTGCGAGAGAAAAAACTTGATTCCTCTTTTATTACAAAGACAGTATAATATACCGTACACGCACAAAATAGGCGGACGCGACGCACTGTTGAGAGGCTTTCCCTCAATTCTGAAATAAAATCACTTCTTTCTTCAAAAGGTTTGTGATGTTTCCATTTTAAATGCGTTTAAAGACTTTCATTGTGTGGAAAATAAATAAATTTCCCCACTAAAACCTTTTCGTTGTTACTGGGAAGAGCTACGGAAGAAGGTATTTTGGCTCGGGAATGAAACTGAAGAGACATTCTAGGAAGAAAAGGCATGCTAAAATAGACAATAACCATACATAAGTGCTGACAAGTGGAATGGCTCCGTTCAAACCCGCGAAGGTTCTTCCATCTTGTCGCCGTAAGTATAAAGATTTGGTAAATGGTCCACAATGCGGCTATTCCGTTCGAAAACGGTTCCCCCTTATGCTTACTTACAAAAAAGGGTTTAACTTGGACAGTTACAAGGTTGTTTAGTTTCCGAGTCGACTCCCAAAAGAGTCAAACTTCTCTGAATAATGGACAATGTAAACTAAGTTGCTACAGCAGTACACAAAAGAAACTTCTACATTAAAAAAATATATTCATTCACAATTTTACTGCACTATTTATATTTTTACAAAAATGAAAAACGGAAGAGCTAAAAGAGCTTACAAACATTTCCTAAAGTTTATTGGCTAGTACATTTGAGACGGCCATGCATGACGGCCATGCATAGTGTTTATAAGAAATGAATCACAAGGATGGATTTTACTCGACCGTACCGGCAAACAAGGGGGTGCAAAATTCCAAGATCTCAGTGTACACGTTGTATTTTATTACAACTAGAACTACAACTAACGGTTGACTTCAACTCAGTTTCCCCACTAAAGAGGATTAAGACCCAAGTTCTATGTTTGGGTTCAAACAAACCTATCGCCTCAAATTTCAGCGAAGCAAGTCCCATCGTATTAATTGACTGTAACTAGTAAGGGGGAATGTGCTATCAATTAATGGACTGGAAATTAGAGATGATGTGTCTGGTGACACGACTGACGTATCGACATATCAAAATTACATTTCCTCTTTAACAGGACGACTGTTGTTGAATTCCATTCCTAACATTCATAGCTTGTTGAACGTATTGTAGGTATAAATACAAGAAGGTGATGAAGTCAGGACTGTGAAGCCCTCATGATGGAGGCCTCAGATTCAAGTCATAGAATTATTCTATCCTTGTGGTACTACCGAAACCGAGGGGGTAACCACTCCAGAGATTCCTTGAGATTCCATAAAGATTTCCAAAGATTCCCAACGATATTCATAGAAAGATAAACCCCGAAGGGGTAACCATTAAAAAAAAAAAAAAAAAAACAAGATTCCCTGAGATTTCATGAAGATTTTCAGTAATTCCCAACGAGAATCCCAACGAGTTGTTAACCCCTTGACCGAAACCAACCATTTCAGATTAGAGACTTTTACCTTATATTTAGGTGCCAGTGCAATGGGTTCCCTTATAGAATACTGAAAGTAGTACTCCCTGTAGGCTCACGATCGACACTTTAACGTTACTTCATTTAATAATCTAAACCACTAAAGTATAAAAGTAAACAAAAACTGTAATTATTATGCGGGGACGAAAAGAGAATTTCCACAAGTTTGAAGTAAACATTTACCGCTTAGAAAAAACGATAGGGCTAATGAGGGTAGGAAAAGTCGTTACCATCTCGGGATGGGCTGAAGGGGCAGACCGCAAACTCAGCAGGTCCTCTATGGCGTGCTCAAGCATTTTCTAATATTATTCCCAAGTTGTGAGAGCATTCACTGGGCAGCACTTTCTTAGTCCACGTAAGATAATTCTTTTTTTAGGGATAAAAGAAAAGGCCGAGATTATAGTCCTTAACGGCTGGCAATTCTCCCAAATAAATAGCTTGTCCTAAAATGCATTCTTAAAATGATTATCACGCACGTCTCACACTTCCTGCCTTCCACAGCCACTCCACAGCTTGGTGCTTAATTCAACCAACCTTTAATTTCACTTTTCGAAAATTTTATTACCTAATTGCGAAGAAAACATTCAGGGGTTTCCTAATTCCGTTTATTTCCTTGTAACTTAATTAAATAAAGTTAATCTGTAGCTCTAAAGGTAATTTTCTTACTTTTACTCGCAGTTTCCCCCATTTCTGCTGGGCGCCTGGTAGTGGAAGATTAATTTATAATTTGCGCTTTGGCTCATAAAAATTCCTTATGCATAGATATCTAGAGGAAACTGACACTAAGAAATTTTTCCATCTGCACACCGCTTTTCTTTGCAGGAAAGGAAAATAATACTTAATAAGACGGGTATTAGGTAGGTAATTATCATTGTATCGGTTCAAATAATGTAGGCAGTCAAAAATATAACATGCAGAAATATCCCATGGCCAGTTCAAAGAAAACCAAGAAATATGATTATGTCATTTGCGGTATAGATAAAGTTATTTTTTACTGCAAAACAAAAGCAATAAAGGGATCCACCATGGGAGTTAAGGACATACTGTGTTTACAGGTGTATTTAACGGTTTTCACGATAAAATGAAATGAAGAATAAAATATCCCTCAAATGGATCCATTCCAGATAGAGAAATGAGAACACAACTGCCGCGGTGCCGCCTGTGGTCTGTGTATCAGTTTACTCATCTTTGTTTTTCCCGAGCTGAGAGCTCCCCTGTATTGTTTATATACCTACGGGTTCCAGAGTTTTTTTGGCCTTTTTTTGACCACGGAAACTTCGTGAAATCCTGATCTTTTTCAGAACACTCCCAACGCATACTAGCTGCCACTAGAATGTTCTCATCTATATTTTTCCCTCCCCCAGTGATTAGCACACTAAGGGTGCGTCCCAACATACCCAGTTAAGAGAAAATTTCCTCCCATGTTTACCATGTTAAATTTCTGAGAAAATTGGGGTTTTTCTCTTAACCGAGCATGGTGGGAGGCAGCCTAAGTTCACATACTCCATTGCTAACTGAGGTTAAATGGCCTTGGCACCTATGAATCTGCGACAACTCAGACTTACTATACACTGGTGATACTAGTGATGAAAAATACATTTATTAAGCGGTTTTGGCAAGAAACTTAGGAAAATACAAGGCGAAGAAGCATGCAAGAGTGGAACAAGTTTACTGTTTGTGTTTTAATGCCCGGAGTGATGGCTGAAAAGCACAAGTCTTATTTACTTGTAGAATAATTTACTACCAACAAAATGTATTCCTCCTTTGAGTACAATTATAATAAGCTGCCTCAGATTCTTTTTCTAAGTCTCTACGCAAGCGTATTGCTTACTTTTTATATAACACCTGGTCTGCTTCCCACCATACATCTTTATTCATTCCCTCCTTCTCTATTCAGTGAAAACAGAGGAATATGATCTTATTCTCAAAAATGCATAAATATGCGGGGGAAAGGAAAGAAGCCTGTGTGGTCTCGGAAAAACCACAGTTAGGTACCTAACTATAATATTGAGATCATACAACTCTGCATATATTTTGAGTTAACGGGTGTTGAGTTTCAGTTTGCAACCACATCCTAACCTGAATCATCAGGTTCCTCCCACCCCACGTAATCAGGAATGAAGGCCTTCAAATATGGTACATACTTTCATTTCATGTGTCACTTATTGACAACGTAGGACAGAACCCTCAGGGTATTAGGGAAGTGCCGGTTGAAAAGTGCCTGAACCTTGAAGTTCAGGATAATGTTGAGCAATAAAATTTGCAAAGCGTGTGGAGTACTTTTGTTTGAGATGTTTCATGGGTTCTGTACACCACGTAATAGCATGGGCGTAGCAGGACCAAAAACCTGGGGGGGGGGGGCAAGCCCCCAGACCTTCTCCTCACCTGGGGGGTAGCATGGCTTTATGTGGCGATTATGTGTAGGCCAGAAAAATCCTGGGGAGGCTTGACGGTTTCAACCCCCCCCCCCCCCCAAAATCCCCCGTGCTACGCCTATGCGTAATAGAGCAATTCAGGGGAGTCTGAAGTACGTTAAAATGAAATCAAGTCAAGTCAAGCCGTCAATTTGGGTGCAATTACAATACGCTATACATGCACTGCACTATACATTGGCTCGCAATTTTTGTATGCAGGGAAATAGCTTGGCACGGACAATAGAATTATAATAAAAGGAAGAGGCTGGGATTTCTAAAGAGAATCAGGGGTGATAATGAAACAAATAAATTCAACCCTTGTCTTTTTACAACAAAGCTCCCGCTATCGTTAATGGCTTAATTTAATTGTAAATTTCACAGAGTTCCAATAGAAATGAAACAGTTACTTTAAGGCATCTAATCTTGGTGATTAAAATGATTTCAGCGAAAATACTGCTGGGTAAGACAGCGAATCCTTCAAAGGAACCGCGGGTTTATTGCTAACTGAACTCAGGTCTGTATTGTCAGCGGCTCTTTCAAATCCAGTAAGCCTTATTACCAGCGGACGGTTTACAAAATATTATCATTTGCTTCCTATTTCCAATTAATTGTACACTTACAGCATAAGAAGATGACAGACAAGATGGTTTAGAGGGAACTATTGTAACGAAGTAAGAAAAGCAAAAGGCTGGGGGCTGGGGTAGTGGGGGGGGGGGGGAGGGGTTCGTGATTCGTGACACACTGCTGGGGTAGTGGGGGGGGGGGGAGAGGTTCGTGATTCGTGACGTTTGCCCCACCTTATCAAACTCCATTTGTGAACCATGTCCACGTTGAGAGAGTTCAGCTCAGCTGAGTTTTGAACGCTCTAAATAAGATTATCATCCTTACATGTCTCAAGAAGGCAACTTCACAACTCAAAAGTTTAAAGTAAAGCTGAACAAAAAGTTTTCGTTGTAATTTTAAATTACCGAAAACATTTTCGATTTAATTAAATCGGCAGCAGTTTTGGAAACTATACTGTACTCAGTGTAACCTCGATTATCCGCATACTTGAGAATTTAATATCTGTTTCACGAAACTGTTTGATGGATAGTAATTTGTGGACCTAATATACCGAAGGTATAGGTTATAGGTACATACTGCGGATTCGAAGCATATCGGCGCGCAAATATTATCATTTGGTTTTTTAAAAATGGGCGCAATTTTCAAAATTACGAATTACAATGTAAAAAAATTTTAGTCTTCCTTTTAAACACAAAATTTTGAGTTACCAAACATCTGCTCTGTCACTATCTCAGTCTGATGACTCCTCAAGCTTCCTCCCCGCTACCAAGGCATCTTGACTCTACTGCACCTACTCACCCTCGCTGACGCACAGATTTATATCCCTCAGCAGTCTTAGTGCTGAGTGCTCACGGCCAATGGGACTACAAAACTTTCGGTACAGTCATCAGCTCAGGTTTTCTCAAAATATATTCCGTCTGCAGAGAGACAACTTTCTGACAGCAAGCTTCAGGCGGGTGAGTTTGGAACTCAACTCATGTTTTGTGTTTTACAATAGTATCTGTTTCCAGTCTGTTTTTTACTTTCTCGCTAGTTTGAGTTTGAATGATTAATGGCGTTCAGAAAAAAAAAATCAAGCTCATTGTTATCTCAAGCAGGTTTTCATTGCTTCACTGTAACGGTCTCATACTTCCCAATTTTGGTTTACAATAGTTTCACGAGTCCTCCTACTGCTCCTACGTATACCTACTCTTATATTGTACCTACCTGCAATGTCATAACATAACAATGCTAAGAAAAAGTTCCCATTTGTAGCAAGAACAGTGCAGGACAAGTCTTAGGGTGCGTCCCACCATGCCCAGTTAAAATTAAACTGGAGATTTACCATGTTAAATTATACTCAAAAGTTAAATTTAACATGGTAAACATAGGACAAAATCTCCAGTTTAATTTTAACTGGTCATGGTGGGACGCACCCTTAGTCAGTAAGAAAGGAGATATAGGTATGTAGGTATAAGACCAGAGGAGTAGGTAACGAGGGTGAATCACAGCTTTTGGTAATAAAAAAAATTTCCACAAAGGGGATTTTCAGAATTTTCATCTGAAAAGAGAAAGCGATTTTACATCTTAGCGGTAAATTTGACAATTTCGTCTGTTGAAGGAAGCGAAATTTTATAATTTGCAATTCCACAACGGAGAAAAATGTAATTAAAACAGAGAACAAACTTTTGAGAAATTAAAATGTGTTCCTGTCCTGGTTTTTCAACCGCACTTTATTTCGAAATTATTTGTAAAATACGCCCGTTATCTAGAAATATTTTTAGCCCCATTTCAGCATTAGGAGAGCAAATTAACATATTCAAAACATAACGTATACGTGTACCTATATATGCCATTTACGAGTAGGTTTAGCTATGAAGGTCACAACAGTATTCTAGTACCTATTCTCGGTAATTTTCATCCAGTTAAGTTTCTCTTTCAGTGGAATGGGATTTTTAAGGGTGTGTTCCCAAAATTAAACACAACAATGACTCTTAAGAGACCTTAACCTACCGTGCAAAAAGCAAGCGATTAGTATGTGCCTCGATATAGGTGAAAATTAATGCCATCATGCAAGATTGTATCCTATACCTATCTGGACAATAGTAGTTAGTCTGGACCGTATAGCTATATAGCTAACAGCGGCTGGTGTTCAAATTTCGATGAGAGGTGTCTATAGGTACAATCGACTGCCTTACAGCATGGACAGATTATGAAGAACGCAAAAATAGCTCAAATGGAAGAAGTAAACAGCTTTTGCATATGGCGATGGCGATGGGCTTCAGTGAAAGAGAATTTTTTGAGTAGTATGCAGCAACTCAGCAAAGGACTAGTATAGGAGGGTGTGGGATGGAAAAATGCGATTAAGAGGGAGGGGACTCAGTGCCAAAGTTTGGAGAGTTTAGTTTTCGACGCCGAACAACCCTTATTTTCAACGATGTCTGCTTTTCTCCTGTTTATTTTCATTGCTTTGGGAAAGACAGGAAATAAAAGTATCAATTTCGTTAATTAAGAATTCATTTCTCGAGTTTCTTCCGGACTGTTGACATCTACAATGCGAATAATCGTAAAACTCCCACAAAGAGCAAAAACTATAGGACAGCCTGCTGATGCTGATGTTTTAGAACCTTATTAGAACTTGAGAACCAGATCACGCCAATTCGATCCCAAACTAATCAGGTTTTTCTTGATTGGATTTCACCTCTGATATGGTGAATATTTCAACTGAAATTTATCCGAGGCTGTGGTGGTTCGGAACCCACCCACATCTCCAGGTTTCCCCTACATCGCACGACGGCTGTAGAGCTGGTATTTGATGGCGCTTCCAGTTCAGCATGTATACTTGTAACGGCCAAGTTCCAAGCAACCCTTTATCTCAATTTGCATAACCAACGTAACACAGAAGTTAGGTGACACACTCCTTCCTTTAACACATTAAGAAAGTGAAGCCCCCTTCCTTTGCAGATACAGAAAGAGAAATGAACGAATGCAAGAATGAATTGTAAAATTGGTTGGAGTGTGACTGCCCGCACCACATTCAAATTTGTAGAGTTCGGGTCTAGCTGTCAGCAAGACGGAGCCTGGGAAATGTGCCAGCTTTCCGTTGCGAGTCCCTGCTGAGACTCATCCCGAGCCTAGCTCATGGGGCTATTTCTCAGGGAAACAAAACGTCCTGATTTATATCCGGTGAAATGTAGGACAAGCTGGAAATGGTGACAACCGCCGTATTGATTGTTTGTTTTGAATTCACAATGGGATACGGTTCCATATTTCTTTTTGAGTGAGGAGTTTTTTATATGAAAATGGAAAATTTATGGTGACACCTTGTCTACGTCCATTATTCGTAGTATATGAAACTATATAATACGTTTTCTGTTACTAGCTGGTTACCTCCACACCCGAGCTGTCTTTTCCAAATGGATTCTTTAGGTGGTTCTGTCTGTAAGTATTTCTTTTGCTGACCTTGTCCCTGCCAAATAAGATGGACTAAAAAATAATATCGTTTCGACAGAAACTCAGATCTCCACGCACCCACGTCAATAAAAACTTTCTTGAAATTGAGAGGTAAAAAAAATAAAAAACGCAATTAAAAAAATGATTAACTTGAACCATTGAGGTTGAACCTCTATAAAAATGTCAATGGCAAGTATGGTCGTTTAGAAAAGAACGGAATGTCGGACTAATTGGTTGCGGGTGGACAATAGGCTGCACAAGGGCGAAGGACGGGGTGAACAAGTGCTGTGGTGGGCTGCAGCCAAGATGGCGCGGCTCCAGATTGGCGAAGGAGGCATTATTTCAGAGGCGTCTCGAGAACCAATTTCACGCTTTACCTTAATTTAGGTGCCCCGTTTCCGAGATATATACCACATTCCCTGATTGCAGGACCAGCCAGACCAGCCTATTGCTAACTGCAGAGGAGGAGTTGCGCTCTTTACATTTTACATCTCTTCCAAAATAAAGGGACTTACATAATGTAATCTTTTCTCTCTTTCTTTACCTACTAGTGGCTATTTGAAATATTCGTTTACATTTTTGTAATATCTATTCTATAAATTATTTGGAATTTTGATGTTTATTTTGGTAAGGAACCTATTCTGAAATACTAACAGTGTAAGTACCTATATTTAAGTGTGGATTGTGGCTATGTTTTGGGCAGCTTAGTTCTATCACCATATGAGCGAAAATAGGTGGTCAAGTACACGTGGAAAAGGTCAAAAGGTGGAAATCATTAAATCTCACAACCAATTAGCTAAGGCTCGTGTGGGCTCCTCTACAAGGGTTAATTCAACCACAAGGCCACAACACTGGGTGAAGTAGCCAACCCAGTTTTTACGGCAAGAGAACGAAATGGAAAGGTCCTGGGTGACTTCGATTTGGCTGGATATCCATGAGAGTGGGCACTGGTCAGTCTCAGGGGAATACCCCTCGCTAGCCTTCCCTCGCTAGGCTTCCACCTCATTGGCGGATCCGCTTCTAATCCCACAGCCCTGCTGATCACTGCCCGTACCTTGTCTGTACCAACCTGTTTTATTCTACCACGTCCCGGTCTATGCCACATTTTGTTCTACTTTCTCGTCCATATGGGTGGTAATTGTGATTTTTCGATCGGTTAATTTTGGACAATTTTTTTGGTTGACAAAAATCACTCAATCAAAAAACCATAATTACCTACCACTTCATAATTTCGGCAGTTAAAAATTCATATTATATTTCAGAACATATAAATATCCAAAAGTTTCCTCATAAAGTAGGCAGAAAAAACGTAAAAAAATAGCGAATGTGTGGTCCCTCTTAACGCCTCGTCCTAAAGCTTAATTCAGGTAGATTTTGAAGGATTGTTTATAAAAATAAATACTGTAACATAATAAGGGTTGTTAACTTTTTTTAATGTCCTATATTCTGAGGAAACTGTTGGAAATTTAATCTCAAAGACTGTAACTGGTAGACCAATCATTTAATTTACAAAAATGTTAAGTAAAAGTATAAGGCTTTTGTAGGAACATAACAGCCACTAAGAAAAGGGCAAAGTTTGAACGGATTTCAATAAAAAGTCCGTCAATTTCTGCCCTTAGGTTTAGGTATTCCTTTCCTTAGGTTTAGGTATTCCTTTCGGGTCCGGGTCAACTGAACGTTATTCAGAAGAGCTCTTTCAGAGTTGACCTGCATCCGAAATCCAAATGCCTTTCCTCACTATTGGGTAAGTATACCACAGGCAAAAATCACCTTCGTTCAGAAAATACCCAAAATTTACAAAAATAATAAAAACCGACCTTTTTTGGGGCGGAGCCCAAGTATATAGGGAAAGCTCAGGAATGAGTGTTCTGAATCCAGCACACACCACACCCATGAACACAAGTTGTGATGGGACTTGAACCCTGGGACACCGCTCAGCCATTGAGGAGGGGGCCCTTCACTTTAATTTTAGTACACTATCGAAAGAGTATGTTAGGCAACTCGGAAAATTTTTATTCTGAAAAAAATATTTCGCTGATGTATGGATGTATTTTTTATTTGACGTGCATTTACAGGGCGAGTCAAAAGTGTTTATAGGGGGATGTAAACCTGAGACTCTTTGCCGTGAGGCTACGTTGTATTTTTGCATGAATTGGAAAATTCCGCACTAAATACAGAATGCGTCAAGTTTTTCAAGTTTTGTCGAATATTTACTTTCACACAGTGGTTTGGTGGAGTTCGTCGAGAATGTATAGGGGCCCTTAAGGAGAAGAAATAGAATCAACTGAGAAGCGTTACGCGTAAGCTCACCGAAGTTTATTCGAAGGGAAAAGGTTGAGAAAATCACGCAGACACTTCTACCTTTGATCATGTAAAGTGATCATTAACGAGACCGTAGGGCAGAGAGCTGAAATAACGTGATATCCCTCTAAAATTCAAAACTCAACACAGAACTGAAAAGTTTTGTACACCCGCAAGGCAGGAAAACGGGAAATGTCGCGGCCACTGCCTGTTGCTAAGACTGACCTCACCTCGCCAAAATAAAACGCTATTTCAACGTCCAATACTCGTAATTATTGCCATTTAGAAAAAAATGACAACAAAAATGAAAAATTGAAAAAAGTAAGTGTCGAGTCGAGTAACGATCATTTGAAATATGTATAGGTACAAACCTATACCTACCTAACGTACAACTCAGCGACAACTCAGTTGTGAATAACTTTCGACCGTGCATTGGGACACAATGGACCCTATATGACACCGTGCATTGGGACAGAATGGACCCTATATGACACCGTGCAACCAATTCCTGTCTATAGACTCCGCCACTGTCTCCCTACTCACATATACTGACAATTCCCAATAGTTCAGCTTCTCCGTAGGGGGGGTTTAACATTCTTAAATCAAAATGCATTCATTGGAAGCCGGCGTTAATTCGGCACTTCTGAGAAAGGGGATAACCAGAGCAGATCCTACATCTGACTGCATCTTCCTAACCTATTGATGCACTATTACCAGTCGCTTTAAGTCCCTGACTATAGGTACTGACACGATAAGTATTGCTTCTATCTGACTATAGGTACTGACACAATCAGAGATGGGAGTATTTTAAATAAAACCTACTTGAAATACAAATAATATAAAATACAAAATACTGTATTTTGTATTTGTATTTTAAATACTTTCTTTAAAAAGGTATTTTGTATTTTATTTGAAATACATTTTTTGACGTATTTTGTATTAGAAATACTTATCAGATGCCCGATGTTTGGAGAACTACCTACGTATTAATTTGTTTACGTTTTTTCTTCTTTAAATATTAAGTTTTGACAATTAATTGAATTATCTAATATATTCTCCAAAGAAAATTAACTAAAACTTAAAATATTGGTGACTATTGGCTTGAAATAAATATTCCAGTCAATATTTGAATTCTGACGGGATTATGAATTGTTCATAAAGTACAACACCATCATCCCCAGCTCTGCTCCTGTGGAGCGCCTCTTCAGCTTAGGAGGACATATCTTGCGGCCTCACCGGCGCAAGATGACTGACAAGCTGTTCGAAGCCCTAGTGCTTATTAAGGCGAACTGCCACATCTAGTTTTGTTTATTTATGTCACATCCATTTTCCCTAACGAAAAATTTTGTTTTAAAAGTTGACTTTATTTTTATTTTAAATTCAAAAGCATCTTCGGTAAAATACATATTTTAAATACGTATTTAAATACAAGTATTTTAAAATACTTTTCTCCTACTGGTATTTTGTATTTTATTTAAAATACTTCTTCCTGCAACATATTTGTATTTTATTTGAAATACTTTGAGGTAGGTATTTATAACATCTCTGGACACAATAAGTATTGCTTCTATCAGCTATCAGACAGCCAGACAACAACCAGTAACTAAAGAAATAGTAGATAAGTATAACTCCGTTGGAATCACGAAATGAAATCGAGAAGAATGGTGCTTTCTATAAAATATCTTTGTGGGCTTCAATCCTTTAGGATGTTTTCATGGTAGAAAAGAACGGCGTCAAGCTGAAGTGCTATGAAAATGCCCCAGACCATTTCAATACTTTCCCGTAATCTATGGCTAGCGAGAAAGTAATACGCTGAATGGGTTGACGTTCGAGTTCCGGTGAGTCATTGTTAGCAGGAGATGCGACCGGAAGTGAAGCTACCAAAACCCTTTCGCCATTCATTTTTTAAGCTCCCATTTTGACTAGTTTTAACTTTCTACTGTTTTCGCGGCTCACTTGAAATATTAATTTCAATGTAAAAGCAATATAGGACGTTGGGCAATTATTTGTGTCAGTGTAATGTAATGTGTCAATGGGGTCCTTTGGCCGCTCTGAATACATCATTACATTCTTTAATTTGAGGAAATAAATTTATTTATTCATTAAAAAATCCTCAACTAATTATGGTGCAGCGCACCCTTAAAAAAACAATACTCTTGTTATAGTATGTTTATGGCCGGTAATTTTGTATGTTTACAAGTCGAGGTAGGTACAGGTTTTATTTTCGTAACTGGCCTGGATTCGAACTTGGCTTCTATGGTAATCCATAAATTTCGTCTAAACTGCTAAACTGCTCATACGTCCCTACACCAACTGCGTCGAGTAACTGAAGAAATAATGGAAAAAGAACACTTAGAGCTCATGTAAAGCTCATGTTGCACGTTCAACGTAAGACGCGCGGAAATAGTCACGACGGCGGCGTCTCAAGTAACGAGGCGGATATATTATTCATGGTAACGACTATTTTCGGGTTTCATTTACAAGCAGTGGGGGCTGACTGCCACCGCTATTATTCAGCGAGAGAGGCTTGTAGCTCTGCTTGCACGTCCCTTTCAAGAAAAATTGAATTTCACTGGGGCTCCTTTTGTTTCCCAAGCGAAAGTGCTGAGGGAGTTCCTATTCCTAAGCACATGTTTTCTCTAACACACTAGTTCGACTCAACAGAATTTCTTCATCTGCATAGGTACCCAAGCAATCTGGAAAACACGACCAGAATTCGCTTTAAAATGAATGCCAACTACATACAACTACATGCCACTACATAATATCCTCTAGTGCCTACAAAAATTGTAAGCAATCTTAGAAATCTTAGAAATTTAATAAAAAATTATCTTGGCCTGCTGTTCAGTCGAGAAGCGACTTGAAATTAGGTAGAGAGAAACAGACCCGGACACAACAATCCAAATAGTTAGTCATAAAGAGTGAGAGAGAGAGAATTATTCCCAAAACTCCGAAATCACTGATGCCAGGCCAATTGGCTAGAACTTCACTTCAATTAATGGCCCGTACACAAATTTGCCGCATATTCAAAACGTCATTTTCTACCACCGCTTTCCCTCCAAAACTGCTTACGCTGTAATTATACTGTGGCACTACCGCTTGGAAACTAAGTAAGTTCTCCATGGGAACCACAGGGTCACCATTGGGATAGAAAGATAAATGAAAGGCTAAGGGAACAATTCACGGGCAACAGCAGGGCGGAGGCGCCGAGGAGTTCGCCCTCATTCACTTCTCTCCTGCAGATGCTTTAAATTGACTCTGTAAAGTTTCTAGTCTTCACGACAACATTACACTCGCACTTGTAAGTTTTCAAGTCGTCGCCGAAATGAGCGGAATGATAATTAATGTTTGGTTTTCTCTTCCCTTTCAGCGCTTGTTTTTCTAGAAACTTAAGTGCAACTCTGAGAATTACACCATCTGGTAAAACAAATAGTTGCCATTCTACCGACCGATATTTAACTAACATAGCTTCCCTTTACTGGAAATCACAACGTGATAACGGCGTCTCTGCCCCAACCTCCATGAATTTGTTTTATCTTATGTGATAATGTGCTGTGATAAGTGTAATATTATTAGTGCATTTCCTCAGCCAAAACAATAGCCGAGAAAATCCTTTCATTACGGTTTTAAAGTTATTTAGCGTTTATTAAGTTATACATTATACAATATTTTTGAACAATACCCTTTCCAATATTATGCTTCTGTAATAATACTAATAATCCGTATAGGTAGGAGGAAGTAATATTTTTGGCGGAAAACAACTTTTCCAGGGGCATTACGAGGGAGTAACTACTCCAGAGATTCCATAAAGATTTCCAAAGATTCCCAACTATATTCATAGAAAAATGAACCCCGAAGGGGAACCACTCCATAAAATTCCAAGATTCTCTGAGATTTCATAAAGATTTCCAATGATTCCCAACGAGATTCCTAACGAGTGGTTAACCCCTCGGGGCATTGGTTCCCACACGGCTACCCCACACTTTCGGGGTACTTGAATTTCTTAGTTTGCCCTGATGGGTTTTTTACTTTTTCTTAAATTTATCAAAACAAAGTCAACGTCAAAATATGGAAACTGCACGAGAACTATAAGTACTGCACAGATTGTATTACACAACAGAACTAAAGCTGAACAGCCCATGTATAAAATGCATGGATTTTGTGTAAATTTCTGTAGTTCAGAGCAAACCGAGCACCATGCTGCGATACATTTTACCGTCGAGTAATAGGTAACGGATTCACAGCGTACAACTACAAATACAGGTTAAATAAGACTTGCAACTTCAAGACTTACGCGGAACAATGCAACAGCCGGTTCAAACCAATTACGTCTTCCATACAGCGCACGAGTTCAGTAATCCGCTCTGCTGCTGTAGGAGCAGTCGAGCAGTCGAGCACTGCCTCTCAGTTCTATTTCGCTGAAATCTAATAACTATTTCTTGCGTTCTTCAAACGTTCTTAAAATAGTTTTAATCACCTACTTGTAAAATTTTCAGTTTTTTTTTTCATCAATTAAAAATACCTATGGCTGGAGAACTGGTTTCCTTTATAGGGTTATTATCTGTAGATTTTGATTTGAATCCAGAAAGTTGTTGAGCCGTTACTCTACTGGCATGGGAGGATGGAAGCACCCATTCCTCGAATGAATTATGAGTCATATTTATTGTATGTATTACGAAAACTTTAAAAATGTAGATGACATCATGGTATAGCTTCCAGCGTTTCACTATACACCTTGACCAGATGAAGTGAGAAGCCAGAAGCCAACCAAACCAAGACGTCTCCAAAATTGTAAACATTTATACATATCTCAATTTCCCTCCATCACGAAAGTTCTTTGATTGGCTGATGACATGTTTTACCAACATAATGACATGTTTTTATTTCCGTTGAACCCATTTGCTTATACGGTATAGGAATGCATGCATGGGTGCAACCTGAGCATGTGAATGAGATGTACCTGTTACTTTTATAAACAACGAAAGTTACTGAAGCGAGAAAAAACCAAAATATAAAAACTCGTATGAATCTGTTATATTTTACTTCAAAAGTTGAGAAACGACATTACACAACTATATAGCAAGGAGAAGGGGAACACCGCGCCGTTGTTACGAATAGGTATAGGAAAATTCTCCTCTTTTATCGACTTGACAAATCTCTCACCGTAAATCAGATCGGGGGAATTTTTCAAAATGTGCACAATAGTTACACAAACAAATAAATTGTGTCCCTGCTCAGCTTGGTTTCGATTGATCAATCCATCACCCCTTTCCCACGTGTTATTCTTGTACTTATTACGAAGTGATTTACAAGGGTAATGTTTGTATAAACTTCAGAGTTGTAAGAGGAAAGAAATAGTTATCAAATGCTTGGTGAGTAGTTCAATGGTTTTGTAGATCATTTTTTTCGCTACAGCTTTGATTTATAGGACCACGATCAGCCACAGTACCTACAGGGAAATGGAACTTGTACGTGTCCCTATGAAAGAAATTATTGCCGGATGAACTTGGTTAGCATTATAACAGTTGAAATAAATTATTAAAACTTACTTTTACTACACGGACACCTACCTGAAAACAAAGAACAACGAGAAATGTTCATGTATGAGTGATGGTGACATATTCAAAAATAATATTGCCCAAAGGTACTGCACAGGTCAGACTGAAACTCTCGATTGTTTCATTTCCAAAGGGATGAACCGATACCCTAATGAAAAACCGGGAATGCGAATTAGAATTCAAGGTCCAGTTTTGGGGGATCAAAAAGGATAAAAAACAAAGTTAGTCGCATCCTAAATTGAAAATGTGTCATTTTTTGCTGAGGATGTCGTGGAGATCGTTAGGGATAGCGGGAGAGATAGCTCTGCATCGCAATATTGCTTTATTGCGGGGCGGGGGCGATGCGCCATCGGCGATTTTACGCTTTCCAAAACTCATCACCCGCTACACCGGACCAACTCTTCTCATTGATTACAAAGAGCAAGGAGAAATATAAATTTTGAAATAGCAATTCAAATCAACAGTGGAAAAGCAAAAAGTTCAAGACAACGGAACACAAAAGCAGGAACTATTGCTCTCCTGCTCTTCTTTCAGAGTTCTCTCTTATTTATGTCTGAGGTGTAAGTATTTGCAATTCAAAAGGTTTCAAGAGTACAAAGTCTCGTTTTTATGCAAAAATGTCAGCTTCAGTGGCACAAAGTTGTATGTTCATATATTTCCAGCAGGTGTATTCCCTTTCTCGAACGCCAGAAAACCCACTCAACTAACACCTTCAAAAATTATTGTAAGAAGATAAGGCACGCCATGATGCAATATATGGAGAACAGTTCTTCTTACAATAATTTTTGAAGGTGTTAGTTGGTTGGGTTTTCTGGCGTTCGAGAAAGCAGGAAATACACCCCCAGGGACAGTTTATGTTTCTCCTCAAATTTTCTAATGCAAATCAAATCAGGTTTGTTTCTTTTCACTTCCTCCCTTAAAATAACACCTGGAAGTTATAGGTATATCAGCATATAATCTTGCAAGTATTTGTATTATAGCTCTATACCCCATCACATCACTGAAAAAACAGTTCCTATAGGAAACACAGGTGATAGATGTATTACCTCTACACCTATTATTGATTTGAATGGCCACTTCTTGCAGTGGGGTGGAGTGCCACCCTTAAGCCTCCTCCCGCGAGTAACTATAAAGGTCTCGACTCGTAAAAGATCATCTGATTGTAAAATCAACTCACACTGGGACATACGTGACTTGAATTTTTAAAATACAAGTCCAATACCTTACCTACACCATCACCATCTAAAACTGAACTTCAGTAGTATACTTACACTCTACACCAGCGGTATTCTTCCTACACAAGGTTCCCACTCTTTTTATAGGTACCTTTCTATAGGTTCACACGGTACCCAAAATTAATTAAATTATACAGAAGATAAAAATTTCCAGCCCAATCATTCATCAAATAAAAACTGGAAAGGTTAAGTACTAAAAATGTAAATTACCGAAAAATAAATGGTACTTAACAGTCTCAAATGGTAATATATAATATATAATATAATATATATAATATAATAATATAATAATATAATATATAATATAATCCCTCGAACCCCATTACCTCCACAGAAGAGGGGACTCGAGGAAGTGCTGAGCACCAGAAAGGGGCACAATAAGCCTATAGGTTTTAGTGCACTTATCCCCCCCCCCCAAAAAAAGTCTCAAATGTTACATGATTACCAACTCAGAGCACTGATGATCTGCTCAAATTAAAATTAAATTAAAATAGCATTTCGAGGCGGCAACGAGTGGTGATTCGATCCGAGCTCCAACAGGAGAAAGCTCATATGATGACGGGGACATGGATAAATGGCATGGCCATAATGAAGGAGTTTATGATATCGAAGCTGGCAGAGAATCAACTTCCGTTGTAGTCTAACGTGGAGCGTTGTTTATCATCTACTACCAGTTCCAATAAATATGCTCCATCTATAAGTTTAATGGTGCATAGCATTATTGAAACCAGGCATAAATAACCAGAGTGAAAGCCATGCACCCAAAGTCGGAGAGCATTATAGCTGCTTTTTGTTATATAGGTACGTAGTACGTAGATAAGGCACTTGGGTGAATCCGGCAAGGGAAAGACTGGGGGGCGACACTAAACAGAAAAGGAACGAGCGAGATGTCAGTGTTAGACTAAATTGTCAGGGTCCTTCAACCCAACCTGAAACCCTCTTCGTATTTTATGACGTTTTGAACAGAAAATTCGAATATCGCAGGAAAAATGAACTTCGCCAACCCTAATATGCAAGTCTCAAGAGAAAATTTCTACAAAATTTGCCAAGAATACAGAGAAATTAATTAAATGAAAATCGATTGCCTAACCGCTCCGTTACATGGGAATCACAAAATGTTAATTAACGTTCGCAATGGATGACCAAAACTTGTGAAGACAAATATTCATATGAACGCCATGCATGCATAAATTCAAACTAGAAAATGTTATTACAACGTGAGGACATAACATGCATATTGACTGAATGACTGAGTGGAAACCAGCTGTCGTTCGCTTTATAAATTTTAAAATCAGGAAAATCATGCACATCTCAAACGTTTCGAAAAACTCATTTTCATACCAAACGTCACCGAATGTGACCGATGCTGACGCTATACAATATTGTTACTGACCGGAAAAATATAAAGAGGTAACCGTAACTAATCCAATAAGTACCTTCAGTAAAATCTGTACCTCTTCTATTGGAAGTGGTATCAGGAAAAACAATAACAAGTGAGAAACATTTTAAAGCGATAGGGAAAGGTGCAACTTGACATGAAGAGAAAGAAGAAAGTGAGGAATTTCTACTTTAGCTTGAAAATCTTGAAAGGATAATATGAGATATATGATTTATGGCAGCAAATTATATTGCACAAGAAAGAAAGCAAAGGCCATAATTACACATTGCTGGAGATCAATCATAGTACGCGAGAAATATAATAGATACCTACACGTATTTTTTGTAAAATGAAAAAATTGTTCCTTTATGGAAGAAAGCTCTAAAGTGAGAATTAATTTTGAAAATATGGACCAAAAAAATTCTCAAACATGCAATTAGGCAAAGTTAATAGGCAATACCATACTCAAAACCCAATTCTGCAGAGCCCTCAAAATTATGTAAAAATTAATAACACTTCGTCTCATAAATATTAGTGGTGAGCAGAAGCCCAGGCTGAAAGGTTTGCAAGACTGATGAGGGCACCATGTGTGTTCCCCTCAAGTGCGGGGGCCGAAGGTACATATTTCCAAAATGAGTTCGCAGAAAAGGGCAGAGGAAACTCCCAACCCACCCACAACTCCTTTTATACATTCTTTCTCTATTCATATACCAGTTTTTATGTTCAACGAATCGAAAATATTTGTTTCCTGAGAATTCACATAAATTTAATTTGGTACTTTATTCATTGTTTGTTTCTAACAACCCTAAACTCCTCTGATATCCATACTTAACTATAGGTACATAATTTCCTCAACCCCCTCCAGAAAGTATCCAGCAGCTCTTATTTCGGATCTTTTCATCACGCCTGATCACGAAGTTACCACGGAAATATATTGCAAGCATAGTGATTCGCGGTCATCAAGTTTGATAAAAAGATCCCCCAATAGAGCTGCTGCATGGTAAATTCAAGATAACGCTAAAAAAACGTATAAGTGACACTAATCTCAACTAAAAAATTAAAAATGTAATGCCATTTCCTTCGATACACTAAATGGCCCAATCAAATTCATTCATTAAGGGTGCGTCCCACCATACTCGGTTAACGGTTAAACTCCAGTTAAATTTGGCTTTTACCGTGCAATAATTTAAATTTAACTGGAGTTTAAACGTTAACCGAGTATGGTGGGACGCACCTTAAATGTACCAAAACACCTCACTGTGTGCTATTGGACGGCGAGAGGTAAAACTAACGTCAATTTATTTTCGAAGCACTGTATTTGGTCAGCGAAGCGTCACGTAGGACAGCGAAGTAAACAAGCTTTCAGGTGTCCTATTCTTTGAACCCACCTGTTATTTCAAAGTGTCAGCATTTAAGCGCCCCACACTAACAATGCCACTACCTGAATACAATAGAGACCCAGCTTAACAGGAGTCATGCACTTGCTTCCCAGAACCCAGATTATAAAATGGAATTTCTTACTTCTAGTCAATTTTATGTCACATAGAAAGTTTTGCTCATAATAATAATAACGGCGCTAGTAAAATTAAGCTATATCACTCTTACACTATATAAAATAAACGCTATATGATATTCCTAGCCAATATAGAAATCACAGAAGGTGCACCTTTTGTTAAGGAACACAACCAACTTGTGCCTGGAGATCCAGTTGGTATACAGTGTTTTTATATGTTAAAGTTGTTCCTGAATGCGACTATATCCACATGACTTAGGTGTCTGCAGATTCACGGATAGACCAAACGGTTATCGGACCAAACCACTCGGTACGGTTGGGAGGTCCAATAATAGGAAATCAGAGCTACACATTATGAAACATGATGAAGCACGGCAATAGATACTGCAATAGAATACTGTCGGTAATAGCCTGGCAAATGCTCCCAAGCCAGTAAGTAATCAGTCACAATCACACTGATCGACCTGTTGTGGACGGTAACGTTCTAACTACAATAGCAATCAAATTACCTTGGCGTGGGTATATAGGACTAAACACTGCTGGTAAGCACACAAAGGAGAAGCAGGGCTGTAGGGAACTCCTCCAGCCCGACAACAACACTATACGCGGTCACTCGAAACATGTATCTACAGCCCCGTGATCGAATGTGAAAGAGAAAAGGAGATCAGCTACAACACTAATGAGTTTTCCCAGTCCAAACTAATAGGAACTAAGCCAGCCATAGGAAATGTAACCTGACAACCCTACGTCAGACTTGCTGTCATTCTAACTAACCAACTATTATCTGTCATGAAGGCTTTCTGGCTTCTTCTCTCCTATGTTTAGCTGTTAGATACTACGTGACCCTTCCTAATCTCAGAATTTCGTAGACCTGATACCACCACAACTCAAAACATGTAATCCTTGTAAAGTCCATTGTGAAAGAAGACCTGCTGAGCAACTAATAGAATAATGGTAAGGACGAGGGGGTAACTACTCCAGAGATTCCTTGAGATTCCACTGAGATTTCATAAAGATTTCCAATGATTCCCAACGAGTTTCCCAACGAGTGGTTAACCCCTCGGATAAGGACAAAGAGTAACGCAGGAACTTGATGCTGCAGCAATTTGAGGAGAAGCATTTATCACAGGGATGCAGTACTGCATGAGGTCCACAGTAAAAGAGAGCAGGAAAGCACTAACTGAGGAGATGATGGCTCCAAGTCGCTTGAAGAAATAAGGCCAGGCGTTAAGAGATCGTTATGTGGTCTCTTTTACTTTTATGCCTTCCCAGCAAAGTTCTAACAGTTTCCTGAGCCATAGAGACGACATTACTCTTCTTCCTTTTTTTGACGTTACTGTGCCTAGATAACAAGAAGGGGAAGTCCGAGTATCATACAGAAGAAATGAGAAGGATCTCGTAGGTCACTTTTTTGGTAAATTTAAAAAAATTGTAGTGGGAACGGAGTCGGAGTCTACACAATTTTGGACTACATCCATAGAGTGGGCTCACATAATTAAAAAAATTAAAAAATATAATAAAAATGAAAATAAATAAACTTCAAACATACCTATACTTACATACCAACGTATTAAGAATAAAGTCATAGATAGTAAAAGGCTAAGGGCTGTCGACATAACGATTGTTTAAGGGATAGGTACGTAGCCGTTTTGAAATGAGGACTGCAGAAATATGGAATGTTCCATTCGAGACTTTTTGACAAAAATCACATGCAAAACAAGTCAAACAAGAAACCACCCAGGAAAGAAAGCGCTTGAAATAAAATTTACTTCCCATCAAATGCTCATAGCAAACAGATATTACGCCTAAAAACAAAACCTCTTTTCTTTATCGTCCTCAAGCATGGCAGAAGCATTTTCACTTTTTTTGAATGAGTGCCAAAACGCCCCCATGGGTGCTTCAACGAAAGGCACATTTCCGCCGGGGTCTGATCCAGCGATAAAAAATATTGATGTAAGCCTTTTTGTGTTGCTGAAAAATTGGGAGCTTAGAGCTCAGCGGGACAGGAGTTGCAGAAGCTCCCCCTCCGACATGGGGCCCGCATTCCGCATTGACGGGGAAAACTACCTGGCTGCTGTTATCTCGGTGGGGAAATGTTTGCCAACCCCCATTTCCCATCGGTCCAACTTTTAATATCAGTGCTCCCTTCCATTTGTACTGTTGGTGCACAATGCTCCACCCCGTCATTCAAGGCTTACCGCAAGTTATTTGCTTCGTTGAAAATAACGCCTCTTTTCCCACATCCTATTAGGACGAGGGGTTAACCACTCGCTGGGAATCATTGGAAATCTTTATGAAATCTCAGGGAATCATGGAATTTTTCGGAGTTGCAATGGAAAGAATGGCGTATTGATTTATTGCGTTTTTGCTCGTACCTTTTTATAGTTTCTATGACAATTAAAGCTTAGCGAATGAGGAAGAAACAAAGAAATAGTGACTAAAAAAAAACTAAAACAACCCGTCAGGGTTGATCTTTCTATGAATATCGTTGGGAATCTTTGGAAATCTTTCTGGAATCTCAGTGGAATCTCAAGGAATCTCTGGAGTGGTTACCTCCTCAAACTAGGACTTTGAAATTTTTCATTCCACTAGAAACTGTAGATATATGCAGACACTTAAACTCACAAATCAGTGTTAAATTATTAAATTGTTTTAGCTTTCAAATTATATACCCCAAATAGCATTAGATAACTCAATTTTTTCAGTGACAAACATTTTGTCAGCCTAGCTGTATCCGAACACTCAAAGAAAATAACAACAATCGGGGAGATATGTTCGATCTTTTTCAGAATTTTTCTTCTTCTGGTTCTCAGTCCCTGCAGCCTGCCCTCTGTGAAGCTTAGTGGAAGGCTCGAACCCTCTCCTTGTTGCTATTCCAAAACTATAACAATTTATTCCTTTTACTTATCTTGAATTTGCATGTTCAAGAGATGGAAATTACTTAAAATTTAAATGAAAAAAAAAAAAAAAAATGCAAAAAATACGGATTTAATTTGTGGTATCATGCAAAGTAAAGAGATCTGAAAATCACGTCGGGATATTTAATATTAAGTACCTACCCCACTGCTGCATTTGTGTGGCGTGTATTTCAATTGTCAAAATGAAAAATATTGTTAAAGGTCCCAATATTATTACTGTAATGTTTCGAACGGTTAATACCGAGGTTAATACCTATATAGTTTCCATATTAATAAATTAACAGAAAGTTTAATGTTTCTCCATATAACCTGCCCCAATAGCTGCTACGAAGGTATCATTTTAAATTAGTGACATTAAAAAAGTTTAAGGTAAAGCCACTAGGTACTGGGGACATTTGCGTTTCATTGTGCAAAACCAAACTCTTGAGGATACGAACGGCGTGACCTTTTCAAGCCGTTAATTCAGAAGTTTTGAAGAGATGAAAGGTGGAAAGGCGTTAAAATGTTTGGTAGTAATCGTATTTATTGCACAATAGAAAGTAATCGTCGCCAAAGGCTTTATCGCAGGAGATTTTCTACCTGGGAAAGTTTAACAGTTCACTAACTATTCCTTTAAAATTCAACCTCTCTTTTCTATTTTTAGAGTTCAGCGTTTTTCTAGAAGTGAAGAGTTTTGCAGTGATTTCCATTTATTTCAGTTTTGCCGTTAGAGCCTTGGTAAGAGGTTTCCAGGTGAATTTCAATGAGGTCGGAAGCTTTTGCCGAATTAACAAAAACGTGCTGGTATAGCAAGGAAAAAGCAACAGGCTGTCGACTTAGAAAGTAATGCTTTCGTTGTTATTCCACAGACAGGAAGCTTTTACTTCTGATCCACCTTTCATCAACCTCCCTGCTCTTTTTTATTTTTTCGTTTAAAATATATTATATGCCCCCGAAACCGCCTCCAGCTCCCAAATCTCACCTAACATGGTACCGCATAGAGCTTACATGTTTTTTAAGTGACTAGGCTGACAAAGACAAAAATTCTATCAAGCAGCGACAGCGGACAATAGGTACTCCCGAAAATCTTTTTCAGGAGCTTTTCCACGACTGTTGCACAGTAAAGAACCCAAAATGGCAAGGTTTTTTTTTAGGTTTTATTCATTAAATATAATATTTAAAATGAAAATAGTGTCCTACATTAATAGCTCTCTCAACATTCCGACGTTTATCCATAAATTTTAATTATAATTTCTACTCAACAAAAATATTACACCGAGTGCAAGAAAAGTGTATAGAAGCGTCTCTTAGTGCGCAAGTGGTCAAGGGGTCCCCTAGAAGGTCTGGGTGTGGGTAAGCAATACTTTCCGCTTACAGCACGAATGTAATGGCTTCGGCCTTCTCCTAAACCGGCTTCTGCACACTCCTATTCAGCTTCAGCCAAACTTAAGGTCTTAACTCTCCAAACGTACAATAATACTGAAGTTACGACATTAAGCCTGAATTTCACCACTTTCCGATAGTGTCTTTTAACGAGAGTATTTAACGAACGGATTTAAGTTATCGTATGTTTAGCTTATGACAAATGCCTCGCGCTTGCACTTGTTTTACTACGATCACACTTGTCGTAAGCTGAACATACGATAACGTAAATCCGTTTGTTAAATCTTCTCGTTATAAACACTATCGGAAAGTGGTGAAATTCAGCCTAACAAGTGTGTAAGAGGTAAGGTGAGGTATATTGCAACCCACACCAAACAGCAAAGGGAGTGGAAAACAAGCGAGCTAAAGGGTTGTTTATAAATTTATGAATATTTCACAAAAGAAACAGTATTACGAGGTTTTCTGTTCCTTGCCTTCAATCTGAGACGCAGGGTGTTTTACACATGAAGAGATCCTTTTCAAATATGATTCTCGAAGGTTCCATGTGGTGCTCCGATTTACGACTTCACCGTGGAAATGAACGTGCCACTTCACTGGTTTCACCCCACGTCTCAAAGCCTGAAAGGGTGTCCAACAACTTCTACAGCATTCAGAAATGCCATTACGTATAAGTAAATAGACACGGCCTGATACCTGACAAAAATCTCGAGCAATATACAAATTATTCTCCACCGAGGGGTTAACCACTCGTTGGGAATCTCGTTGGGAATCATTGGAATTTTTTGGAGTGGTAACCCTATGAATATCGTTGGGAATCTTCGGAAATCTTTATGGGATCTCAGCGGAATCTCAAGGAATCTCTGGAGTGGTTACCCTTTCGATTCTCTACAGTGGCTTAAAAAAAGAACGAAGGCGTGCGGGAACTCCAAAATGCACATATGTGCTTTTGCCATTTTTCTGTTAGCAGCAATTAAAAGTGAAGCCTGACGGAAGTGGTGAGATTTCGTCAATAGCCTTGGGGAAAGGTACTACACCATCAAGCTAGCAAGCAATCAATTACGTCAATTCAGATGGAATAAGTCAAGGGAAAGAAAAAGTAAAAAGTTAACATTGGGCTTAATGGTTCTTACGAAAAATGAGATTAGCTCTTCCACTTTATCCTTCCGTTAGCTGAATGCTTGGATCTGAGGAGCAGCTCATTATGTTTATTGCTCCCCATTTAAATTAATCTCGAAAACGAATGGAAACTGTTCAAAATAAAACGCCAAGTCAAAAGCAAATTTTCTGTCAAGGTTTTCCGTTCAATAAGAGCATCCCAGAAAGGGTGGGCTCATTTTTTATACGCCAGCCTCAGCTTCAGAAACGTTTCTTGCCTGGAATCTTTTGACACAGCACACTTCGCAAATACACTAGAGAAGCTATAATAAACAGAATCAGATGGTCAATATTCGGAGCTATAAATTATCGCAGATGTTAAATAAGAGTACTTGGGAACAAATAACCGTTGAACTCACAGAAGTAGCCAGGCGGGGCCCGATGGAGCTCTGGGCTCTGAATCATTCTTGGCGTAGTATAGGTAGGTACCTTATGACGTTATGTAGCAGTAGCAATGTATACAATAAAAAAAATTCAGTCCTCAGAATGTCCAAAAAAATCCAACCTCGAGTCGAGGTTAATTATTAAGGAAATTAAAAAAGAAAAAATGGGGAGCGTTGGGGTTACTGATTGGTTAATTTTAATAAAATAAAATAAAATAGAACCCTAAAGTCCACCTTAATTTCATTTCAAGATTATTGATCTGCTCCCAAACTCCCAATAAATGGCTGTGAAAAGAAATCAGCGAAGACGGGTTCCTTGTAGAAAATTACTAACCGGATTACACTATATATTAAATATTGAGTACATATTATACCAATATAATCCAGGAAAGGCAGTAATAAAAATATTTACGGTATTTTTATATTGTAGGTACATGACTCATTTATTTATTTATTTGATGTGTTGCTCAATGGCTTATGGACCAAAGGCGTTACCTGGACGGGAGTGATTGGCCTAATACGAAATACTGAATGCAGTATACTAGCATGCACTTTATTCTCAAGTATCCAAGACTTGGAAGTATTTCCATAACACTCCCAAATCCGGCAATTTCCGTCGTAAGTTACTGAGGCAATTTATTTTTTGAATAATGAGCCCCATAGCAGTATAGGGTTGACGACGTAGAGCAGGAGTGAGTAACGGTGAGTAAATCTGAGAGAGTTACGAGGTTTACGCGTGCACCCCCCACCCCCACCCCTCTTATCGCCTGCCCTCTTTTAATTCCCCCACCCTTGAATTATTTAATCTCGTTTAGGCGACTAGTCTGCTAGTGCGGGGGCGAGGTCATGGCGTGGATGAATAGCACTGCTTAAATTTTAGGGACAAGCTATAGCGATGGTTGACTGGACTACTAAGTCAACATGAACTAATGGGATCTAATGTGGCCTCAAGATAGATTTACTTAATGCCACTGGCTACGGTATACGGCGAAACTCCTCACTCATTTAAGTATAGTATCGCCACCCTGACCTGCCAGGCCCGACGCGACGGCATTATGTGAACAGTGAACAGTGCAGAATGCCCTCGGGCCAGGCAGGTCAGGGTGGCGATACTATAACTGCAATGTACAGAATTAATCGCACACAGTAAATTCAAATTAGAAAACTGCTGAAAGCCTTTTGTTTGAAAACGTATTTTATAGTTTAGATGAATTTCTCTTGTGGGATTTCACTCGGAAGCCAGGGTTTCTGAAAAAAATTCAATTGAAGCCAAGTCCCTAAAGGTCGAGAACTGATGTATGTAAGTTGATGATGCAATAATAGATGGATCGACATTAAACTTAATCAAGTCCAGCCATGTGTACCTGATTTTGATATCCATGCCTCAGCTATCCGTGCTATCTGTCCGTGCTATCTGTCGAGGGGATTACTTCTTGTCTTCCAACCCGGCTGCGACATGCCTCAACCCCTTGGTCACTACTTCCAGTTGATTCATCTCTATAGTGTGTATAGAATTGCAGTTAAGGTACGATGGAGAGCGTACGTATTAAAAAGGACAAGGAGTACAATAATAGAAAAGGTTAGTCTCGTTCTTGAGAATAAGCAAACTTTTCTTGGTTAATTGATTTGACGATTCGCTACTTAGGCTACATTTTCCACTTTCCAGAAGAATTAAGGGTCTCGTTTGTACCAAAAAAAAAGGAAGTGAAAAACTGTTCTCACAATTTTGTTTTATTTTGAAAAGTACAATATGTTCAGTGTAAAATTAATCAATATTATTCTCTGTAAAATGTGGCTAAATAAGCAATAAGATATCGAATAATTGGTTTTGATATACATCGCACGATGAAATAATTTTTTCTGCTTCTGCGTAGTGACGATATTTTTTAATCCTGTTTTACCTCAATCGTACCTCCCATTATTTCGCAAAACTCGTGGGAGAACGATGGGTTGAAATATTTGAAAACTCCTATTTCAGAGAAAGTTATAACATAACCCAAACGAGGGAAAAACATATGAAACCCCTTTCATACAATAAGCGACAAAAATGTAACAGATTAGGAAAATGTAGAGACCCCAGGCAGTTGCTGACACACTCGCAATATCCAAGGGAGGGATTGTGTCCGACCGCAACATTTTTTATTTTTCAAAATGCTCACCCTCGAGGCGCAAGGTACTGATTTTCATCTAAAAGAGTGGAGGATGAAGAAGGAAGTGACAAAAGGAAGAAGACTCTTTCAAATGTACTCGGTCACTCACAATTTTGAGACTTAAATAATTTGATTCTACAACATTTAACTTGAATGCTCAACCATTACTTTTTAAGGGGTTTTCTTTTCCTTATTAATATCCCATCGGCGTTTTCAACGGTTTATTAAACTGAATTTGAAGCTTTTTTTTACTCAATTGGATTTGTTTTTTATTTTTTATAACAGTATGGTTTCTCAATCTCAGCTTGTAAACTTTTTAAGATATTCACAAGATTTTCATGCTTGGAACATGATCTTAATTCTTCAGCTCTTTTGATTGGTATTGGCTGTGGTATTGGTATCCCTGGCAGTGAACGGGACAAGCTCAAGAACATAATATTCGAGCTTGAACCAAAACTTCAACACGAAGGCCAACCAAGGTCAGAAACTATCCACCCAGATCTTTTTTAATTTTCATAATTTATGCAGTAAGGGCGTTTGATGTTCTCGTCATTAGCATTTCAAAGCTCGTGACATAATAATTATTAAAAAGCACTTTGCCATGCTTCCCCCATCTCTTCATGTCTACAGTCTCTTTGGCAAAGAGTGGGTGTGGATTTTCCACCTTAGCTAGTTTGTGCAGGCGTAATGGAAGCGCTTTTACTTTCCATGTACCAAAAAGGTGAATGCTGAATAGCTCAGAGTCAGAACCTTAATTCTTAGCTGTCAGACCTATGCAACAACCCTTTCAACTATTTCCCACTTAAATTTGAGATGCCTATGTAAGTACCAACTTCAAAGTGTTCAAACTTAGGTACATTGAACATTAATCCCATTTTTTTATTTTATTTATTTTACTTTTCTAATATACTCCACGCGCATCTTAGATGAAAGTAACTTCACACATTGTTTTAAAAAAAACACAGTTATTTTTTGTTCAGAACCAGAAGTAGACTAGAGAAGTAGGGTCACAATCAAATGATCTACAAGAGTTTAACAACGACAATTCACATATCTGTAGCCTATCCACCCTTCGATAAGTCTGAATTTACTATCATCCAAGGTGCGCGTGGAGTATAGTACTCGATGGTTATAAAAGTTTACGGTTATATAACAGATCAGACTGCTTATTTTCCCTTCAAAAGGGCATAAACGTTACACCTATCGGCACTATGGAACTGTCATCCACAGCCTCCCTAAAGCACCAAGAACTGGAAGGAAAAAGTGAGAGAGAAAAATTTCGCCCAAATAGGGGGAAACATCCAATAAAGGTCAAAATCAGCGACACCAGTATTCTATCGCAAAGAGAAGGCAGCAAATGCAGACTGGTAAGGAAGGATGTGGTGATTCAAAGGGAGTATTTTCAGACAAAGAACGACCTGGCGAACTGGCAGAGAGCGGGAGAGACATCTTCACATCGAGGTGAAAGACTCAACATCGACACGAATGCCCGGAATGGCAATAAGGCGCTTTCAATCAATAGATACCTTGAAATCAACCACAGCTCCTATTTACAGTTTCAGCGTTCTTGCACTCCAATGCCTTTCAATGACCGCTGTGGTCGATGTCTGCGATTTTAAAATGCCAGTTCATTTTGCTTTTTCGGGTACTGTGAGAACCACGCAGCTGAGTGAAAAAGTACAAAAATTCGATCGTTTCCAAAATCGTTTTTTTTTTTTTTTTTTTTACTCAAAAGTCTCAAAACGACTTTTCAATGTTCAGAAGTTCGCAACGATCGATTTCTTGGTCCACATGCACAGTGGAATAAATCGCATTTGGGCTCATTCCACTAATTCTTAAAGATTTCTGTTGATGCCTTACACGTATGAAGACCCTCATTCGAAATATCCTTCAGCGGCGGACACACTGAAACTTTCCTGACTGCTGACATAACTGAACCCCCTGTTTATTTATTGTATTAGAATAATGAATGAAAAGTGAATGAGTGCCAATACAGTGCCATGCCATGAATAGCAAATGCACATATACACACATATTTTCAACTGCTTCAGTCTCACTGGGAGGACATGCGCTAAATAAATAACAGACCGCAGTCCACGTATAGGCTCGACGCATGAGACAATCAAATGCACATATTCACATTACTCACCACGTGACAACTCACGTGTTGCATCTGAGTGGTATTTCGAAATGAAAAACTCAATATAATACCTATACCTACACAGGTACTACTAGGTACAGGGGAATGGTTGGACCACGTCATTTTCTTCGAATTTAGAATAATATGTATAGAAAATAATGAAATTATTTTTCGTACTTGAAGCTTCTGTTGAAATTTCAAAACGAAGCACTTTCGTTTCGTTGTTTATGATCGGGTTAAAAAAAAAAAAAAAAAAAAAAAAAAAAAAAAAAAAAAACTACACTTTAAACTTTAAACGATAAACATAGGATTCTATTTCTTTATACTCATTTAATTTTTTTTAATGACCGGTAATTTGTTACATTGACACAGGACAAGCCAAAGTTCTGGTTTTCCCATGCACCTACCCAGTAGCATGAGAGGGCACCCTGTACGAGGAAATTTCCCGGCGGCAGGGATTTGAAACTAGCTTTTGCGGGTTACCATCCTTTATTCGCTATTTTGGAGTCTAGGCATGACCGTTGAAAATCAGGTTTTTCACTCCATCACAATACTTTCCTACTTCCTATCCTGTTCAGATGGGGTAACATGAGGCTGAGGCATAAGTACTATCCCAGTAAATCCTCATCCTTCTTTCATTGGCTCTGATGAATGTGCGGCAACAGTTCGACTTCAAATAATTCAAGAAGCTCTTTGAATTTGAATCAAGACAGTCATGGACGTAACAGTAGAGCTTTGCGACGGACGCAGACTCAGAATCGTCAATTCCTTATCGGATATCCTCATAAATTTCAGCAAGTCGCAAAAAGAGCCATCTCTTCGCTCTGGTTTCTCCAAGAGAAATGCTTTTATGGGACATCATATCCAGGTATATAATTCATGTCGGCAGAATCATAAAAATTACTCGTTCGATTTAACCCCCGGTGGATAGCGCCCTCGTCGCTTTCGCTGCCATTCATGTTCTTACCCTGCTCTTTCCAGATAACACCATTTCTCTTCAGGGAGGTACGGGCGTAACCAACAAACACAGAAGAAATAAGGGTTGTTCCCGTCTTTATTTACCAAATTTTTCTTTCTCTCTATTCGTATATGACGAGAAAGTATAGAAATCATGAAAACATTTGGTCTCTAGCAAAGTTCTTCGGGTTCTTCCGTGTTACTATAGCCTTCCTTCACCGCTCAACGAAATTTACATCATAGGAGGAATATTTATCTCTCGAAAATTATCTCGTTAAAAAATAAAAAAAATGTTACGTCATATCAATTTAATAACTGTTTAATCTTTGGGCCCGCGAAAATGTAGTATCTCTAATTTTTCACGATAACACTGTTCAGAGAAAAATCATGAAAGGAAAGTTTGAAAGGCTAATTTTGAGTTGAAAGCAAGAAGAACCCATCCACTTTATAATAAGGCTAATCTTTCAGAAGGAATTTCCCTTTGAATATGGCAGCAGATGCTCATGAATGGTGAAAAAATACCGACGAAATGAGAATAGTTCTTTAAGAAAAGAAGAACGAACGTTAAAAAATGGGAGGGTAGATTTGATGTATTGTTTGATCAACTTCGTAAATATTCTTTTATCCTGAAAGTAAACCCGAGATACAGAACAAAATTACTCTCATTTTCTTGGCACGTTTGCTGGAAAATGTGTACATAATTCATGAGAATCATGAGGTGAAATAGAGATGCCTTGGGACTTTGCAAATCCCGGTGTTCGAATCCTTTGGGCCTTGGTCGGATCGGTCATTCTGACCCCAATCCATTGGCAGTGATGTATTGCGGGATTCTCTTCCCTAGCCACAACAATGCTATCCTTTTTCCTCTTTTTGAAAATATGATTCAGATTTACCGGAACACCCGTATCAGGACTGCAGTCATGCTGCGACTACAAATCGATCACTCAGAAAATGTGTAAATAGCGAGCGATGCTTTCTATAGGAGAAAAACCCGATTCTTAAGCTTCCTTCTGCAACCTTCTTCTTCAACATCTATCCGTTCTTCCTCCAAAACTATGAACCCAGAAGTGTGTCATTATTATATCCCCCTGTGGCTGCAAATACATTGAAAAGTAAAAGGTAGGTAGGTATATAATTATGTAATAAAATTACTGCTGATGCATTATTAGAAGGTATGTTGAATATCTCTCAAACTGTATGAGTTTCAGCGCCTTCCAGTCGATGTAATATGAAGCGATGTAAGCACTAAATATTTGTTGATCAGTCATCCGTCTTTTGTTCGTTACCTTCCTGTCATGGTATAATATTGATTTTGAAAGTTAGGAGGTTCACCTCCCAGAATCAAACTTTTCATTCTCCGTTTTGAGAGAGACAACCGTAAAAAGGGACAAGGTGCTTCTCGTTTCGACGAGAACCCAAAGGCATCACTTACAAAACTTTTCTCATAAATCATTCAGAGCTCCAAAAATGGCAGAAAACAGGCAGGAAAGAATTGAGTAATTTTTCTTCATTCGTAAAAATGTTATCCTACGGGAGCGAGGGGAGTAAGCGGGTGAGTTTTTCGAATAGTGAAGAGAAACAAAACGAAAGAATATCGGCCATAATGTAATGAAACTATAGTTAAGCCAGGAAAAGTTAGTTTGTAGGCTGGCGGCATTACTGAAAGCCTAGCTAATTGCAAGAGGCTCAGACGCTGGGCTGCACGGTAAATAGAGGAGCAGGCAGAGCCGGATGTTTGCCGCTGAACCAACGTACAGCAAGCACGTGTGCCTTTATTTACAGCCTTTTTGAGGCTCCATCTCGGTTCTTACACAATTACCTCCATCTCTTCTAATTTTTAAGACCCTCGGTAGTTTAATTTAAAAAAGTAAGACTTTGGATTTTCCTCCTCTCTTTTTATGGCCGTCCCCTCCAATTGAGAGACCTTTTTACCCTGAATTTCCAGATGCTCATTTACTTTGAAATGGGAATGAGATTTCTATTTTTCTAATATAAAAGAGAGGAAGAGAGGACCCAGTTTGCTTCTCTCGTCAATTCTATAGTTAAACTAATCTCAACACCTATTACACTAACAGGGAATTCATCATCAAGTACCTACCTTTAACAATCCAGCTGGAATAAATGCAATATTCTCCTCTTCCATTCTAACAATTAATTTCGTATTTTACTAATTCGTAACGCCATTGTTTCAATTTCTAAAATATGAAGTACCTACAGGGAGGAAATGACTTTATAACTGGCGCTTTCGAGAATCCAAAAATATTTTAGATGTAGTTTATATTATAAATATTATTTATACGTATTAACCACCCACACAAGCGATACCTAACAGTGCATGATTATTGCAGCGTGGCTAAGGATAGGAAGGATATTATTCTATAAGATAAAACACTGAAAGATGAGGTGGAACAGTGCTTTATGCCGTGTGGGGTATCAAAATCCTCGGGGAGTTTCTTCAGACAAATCATCTCATCCTACAGAGGCAGTGATGGCCTGTAGTCAGCACTGTGTTCTGGGGAACTGAAACCTATAGAATGGGAAATTATGAGCGACCATTGTCGTACCCCTAGTTTTTCATCCCGCGGAAGTAAAGCGGGGTAAGAAAAATTTTCCTCGCAGAAGAATGAGTGTTGGCGTTTGGATTAAATATGTAGGACAGGATATCCAGAGGGAGACCGCACATCGTTGTCTATTGCTTCTGCATTAAATCCACTCCCTCCTCCCTTATTCTTCTCACTATGGATTTTATAAAACGCCCAAGCAGTCTCGTATCAGTGTACTCCTCCTATTTTCGATTACGATTTTGAAATTTTAGGTTTCTCTTGACCCCACTACATCGTTCAATTTTTTTCTTTTTTTTTTCAAGAATTCGGTATACAATGGAATATTCTGAGAACTAAAAAATTGCGAGATTTTAGTCGTGGGATATCGGTAGTCAGACAAATTATTCGTCTCCTGAGAGGTCTGGGATCAAATTCCGGGACAAGCAAGTTTTTCACTTGTGATATCGCTCCTTCTCAGGCCCCCTTTCGGAAAAAAAAAAATATATACATCCACCCGTGATGTAATGGTCCACCGGGCGCTCACACCCTTAAAAAATAAAAACAATGTAAGTGAGTTAGAAGTGCACAGTGGTACGCACTACACGTGTAGTGTTGTCTTGTAAGTGCACAGTGGTACGCACTACACGTGTAGTGTTGTCTTGTAAGTGCACAGTGGTACGCACTACACGTGTAGTGTTTTCTTGTAAGTGCTAAGTACGAGTATGTTTAAGTAGAAGTCAGGAAGAATCCCCTAATGGTTTCTCCAGCCTCTCTTCACCACCATTTTGCAACGATAACTAATGGTATCCTCTTATTACATGGCCACAACGGAACCAGTCACTTTTCATCTCCTCTTGGGAAATTATGACATCGCGTTACCTTATCCCCGTGCTTTCCTTCAAAAACCACTGCTCCCCCCACCCTCACTCTCAATTTTCTTTTTAAAAACTCTATAGATACTTACATCAAATTAAAATGCATTTTCTCCGAAATTCTTTTTCAGCGGCAACAGTAATTATGATATTGAAATACTCGAGGTCAATTCGTTGTCCCTAAGGCTGAAATTCTGAGTTTCAGTCTCCAAATAAAGGAAGAATCGATATTGTCCTTGTGTCTGGACACGCTCGAGAAGACGAACTGCAGGGATTGCCCCATAATCCTCTCCTTTCTAGAGTAGAAATATCAATAACGACATTACAGAAACGACCAAAGAGACCCATGCGACTTCGACTTACATACCATTAGACATGAAGCGTTTGGGGCTATTCCACAACCCAATTAAGGCGAAGCTACATAAACTGACATCTCCCAAGGGGACACCCAAAACTTTGCTATTCTAGAGAAGCCCGTCACAACATCTCACTTCATCCTCCTTCTTTACATTCAAAACACAGTATGAAAAGTAACCAGTACTAAAGCTGCCTTTAGCAGCTACAAAATTTAAAGAGCAGACTTGGTCAGAAGTTGAATTTTAGTGGGTGGCTGGGTGGCCAACTTTTAGGTCAAGGTGACAATTACGATTAAAAATTACGATTTCCGGTGATTTTGGAGAGTTATACCACACCCAAACATATGGTATGTAAAAAGGATGGTTTATCCTGTCGTCACAGGTCAGCCCAAAAACTTTGGCCGATTTTGTTTAGGTTTAAAGGGAAACCATCAAGGCGAAGTCGCTGACTCGAACCTAAACTACGAAAATGTAAAAAAAAAACCCTAAAAAAATAAGTGGAAAATGGGTTCACGTAAAAGTAAGTCGAAAAGGTTGAAAGCGGTGGGTCAGATTCAGGCTATTCAGGGATATCAAAGGTTGAAGCTATCAACGAGGGTACTGAGGTTAGATACAAATTATGTATAGGTTGTATTTTTCTATACGAGCTTTCCCCATCGTACAGTGGATCAGCTAAGCCGCTTATAAAATCACGAGTCAATCCTGGGTCCCTTTATTCTGGTTAAAACCAACTAGGTATAACCGACATTTCGTTAAGCCGCAGGCTAGCTGACAGTGGTTCGATAAAACGAATTTTCATTCTGGTTTAGCCATATTGATGAAACCTTTCACAAAGAGCTAATGACAATCCCCCAGACCTCACCGAACGCCGAGAACCAGTCTCCGTTACCAGCAACCGTATAACTTCATTTTCCAAAAGAAACTCAATTAGCAGCATGGACATATGACTTTAATTTACGCTGACCTGTGGGAACACATAGGTAACAAAGTGTACCTAGGATTGATGATTTGAGTGCTTCACACCTATACCTGTCTACAACTACAATGTCGGAACAAATAAGTAACAATAACGTGTACCTATAGGACTATTGATCTGTCGGCTTCACATATATGTGTCCACCATTTTCTGAACCCCTTCAAATTGTTTGATAGCACACTTAGGGCTTAGGGCAGTTCTCATGCAGAGGCGTCAGCCAAACAGTCTATCCGCCATATCCCGTAACACGGGGGGTTTTGACTGGGAGTAGCAGCCATCAGCTACTATGTGTTAGTACATGGCACTCTCTTTAAGAGCAGATCGAATCCGCCAGGTCACAGGATAGGGTAGATCATATACCTATTTAGTAAAGCTTAAATTAGAACTTATTCCCACCGACAAAACAGGAGTCAAAGCCCTCATATTTTTAGGATTAATTTTATCCACATGCAAATCGTTTAAAATGTTCTGTGGATTGAACAAGAATGAAAAAAAAAATATTGAGGAGTAAATAACTTGGAGGAGGAAGATGAAATATGCGTTTGGAGAGAAAAGGTTAGTGGGGTGCATGAGGATATCGGTAACGTGTCCCCCCCCCCCCCCCCCCTCCCCCCACTGCACCCCGTCAACGTCTCAGCGCCCTATCATATTGTTTTATTGATGATTTCAAAACGCCTGACCTACTTTTCCAAATCTTGGAATAAATTTAGCATTTCCCTTGCACTGTCTCTCAATCAGCTGTTTGTCAGTTTTCCTTATCAGTGCCGGCAAAGGTAAAGATAAAGTTAAAAGATGGAGTAAAGAAAAAAGAAATCATGACATAAAAAACCAGATTCAGGGGCGTACATCATCGGCTTGATAAAGTCGCAAGTTGGAGTTTCTTGCCAGGTGTGTCACCGACGGGAATGGGAATGCATGAATTATACAGAGTGAGTTAGATTTTTCAATATAAATTCATGTACGGATTGGAGTATAGAAGGCATGGGGGGTGGATGGAGGTAGAAACTTTCAACACCCATTTCTCATATTCCCTTTTGGATTCCTCATATTACGTCTCGTTATAAAGCAACTTTTTGCTTATTTCAAAGGAAAAAAAATGAAGGGCAAAATGAAAATAGATGTCTACAATAGATGCCTCCCTAAACGCAGCCGTGTGTAGTTCGTACGATCAATCTCAACCATAATTCTGGCAAAAAAAATATATTTTTTGAACTGTTTACTACTTGTTGGGGAGGTACGAATTGTATAATTGAAAAGATTTTAATTAAACAGAGAGTTACTTACTCGTACTAGCAAATGTACGCACATCGGTTACGTATGTATTTTTATCCAATTCCAGCTAAAAGCCGACGTGCAGAGATTCTATCCTTAATTAAATTTATAAAATAGGAATTGGAAATACGAAACGAGAAAAAGAGACGGTGAATCGGAGGAAAAGTATGTGCCCCTATATTCAGAGGAGTCAGCGGGAGAAGGACGCAGCAGGTACCTATACCTACCTCTCTCTTGCCCTCACCGTCACATTGCTCCAAATTAATTCATTTTGTAATCCAAACACACCCCTAGCTCTCTCAAAAATTTATTGCTGAACACGCTCCTTGTATACGCTTACACTTTAAAACAGGTATCTGGATTTTAGGGTAACATTATTTCCCGGAAAGTTACTTTTCAGTAACACTCTGCGATACGATTACACCTTGTTATGGCTCTAACTGACTGATAAAGAATAATCAAATCTACTTAGTAGAGCGTTAAGTAATGGCTGGATGGACAACTTCACTTCCAAATTTCATAGGAAAAAAATAGAGAAATGTTGCACTAACACAACATTTGAAAAACTGAAACAAGAGGTATAGATTTCACTTCATGTATGGAGCCAAGACCTTCAAGACAAGACTTCCGTTTGAAATTTTTCGCACATTGCCTTATCTGTATGTCTGCATGATTTGTCAGCAATGTGCTCATTACTCCTTTATTGTTTTTCTTTATTTTGTTAGAGAATATAGTGGTTTTTTACTTTCTCGCTAGCCATATATGGCGAGAAAGTATTGTTTTCGTGCAAAATTTCGAAATTGAGATTTTGGGTTTCCCATGATCCTGGGGGTCCCCTGAGTCCAAAAAAGTGGTTTCTGGAAAAAGTCTGTCCGTCCGTCCGTCCGTCAGTCCGTCAGTCAGTCAGTCCGTGCAGGGCTCTAGCGCCTATACCGTTCATCCGATTTTGATGAAATTTGGTATGGACCTGTCTAAAATCACTGCCGAGACACATTTTCAAGGATTTTTTGATTGGTCAAAAATTGCGGCCGCTATTGTCAAAAAACCGCCAAAATAATTCAAAAATCGTGTTTTTGGTTACTTAGACAAGCGCCGACGGTACACTTTTCAATCTATAACACTGAAAATTGGTATGTGTGTTGACAAATAGATGCTTCGAGGTCATTTTCAACTAAAATTGAATTGGTTGAAAATTACGGCCGTTCTGGACCAAAGTTCGATCGTTTCGGCGCCATTCACATTTATTGACCGATTGTCATGAAATTTGGTAAATTTGTGTAGAACCATGTAACTTAAACATCTGTTGAACAGAATTTTGTTATCTTCAAAATTACGGCCGTTGTAGTAAAAAAAGTGTCGAAAATGAGTTGAGAATGAGAAACCACGTTTTTGAATGGTCGGAACGCATTTGGGACTACAGTAATAAAATGAAAGACGTGAGATTTGGTATGAGTGATTTCAGATAGATGCTCGTGGGTCATTTTCAACCGATTTCCGATTGCTTAAAAATTACGCCCGCAAAAAAATCTCAAAAAACCCAAAAAAAAAAAAAATCATTCTGGGCGAGAAAGTTAAGTGCGACTGTTGTCGGACCCTTTATTATCGTTATCATTCTACTTTATTATCACGGTGTTTACACGAACCGATGAGGAACCATCTGGATGGTACATACGTTAGCCATCAAGTGGTTCGGTTAGGGTTCAGTGTGCTCAGACGTTATTAGGCTTGTGCGCTACGTTATACAGCTGCCAATATGCGCAATATGTATCCCTTCTCGAGGACATAACACTGGTGACCGTGGCTCACGATAGCCACGAAATCACTTCAAAGAGGAGAGAAATATGATTATGTTCTATTGTTATGAATCGTACACACTAAATCCTACACGACAGCCTCTATAGCCCCGTGGACTAAATGGTCGACTTATGAGGAGCAGTGAGAGCCGGGTCACACCGGTTCGATCCCGATCCTACCAAAAAGTTTTTCTGCTCGGCATTCACCTCTGATATGTTCAGCATGTCAAGTGAAATGTATATCGAGGCTGTGGTGGTTCGGAACCCACCTAAAACTGTAGGTCCCCATCGTTTACACGATGGCTGGGGAGCTGGTATTTGGTAGTGCTACCAGCTGAGCACAATGGATAGTTCTTGAAACGGTCTAGTTTCTGGGCTTGTCCCACCCCCCAACCCTCAGCTATTAACTCCTACACGATTTTCCGACTCCAGACAGTGGAGATATCGGCATAAAGAATGATAAGGCGAGAGGTGCCCAAGGGGCGCCGAGCTGGCGTCAAGAGCTCTCTGGCGGCAAGCAGACCCAAGTAGCTGTAGCTGCCCTCTTACCCTGAAGGGCATTGTTCAGGTCAGGAGAAAGACGACACCGCTCAAGACAGCTCATTCCTTTACTGCAATTATCTCCCGCGCTTTTCAGTAATCGCTGAAAAATCTCCACTGGACTTTTTGGTACGAGACATGTCAAGGGCAGGGGCGGCAAGATAGAGTAGGAGAGGGACGGTTTAGGTTATCAAACACAGAATCTGTGAAACCCAAGAATTTCTGCAGCTTGCAGGTTTTCCTCTCTTCCACCTCTACCTTAAAAGAGGGTGGACATGGTTTTCGAGTGATATTAGAGAATGTGAATGTCTCGTTGAAGTGAAAGGAATATTCTGATGAATTTAAAGGAATCCTATGCACGCATATATGGAATGAATAGCGAACCTTAGACTTAACAAGGGGTAAGTACCTACGACAAACGTCTGCGACTCAAAAGGTAAACTCAAAGAAGAACTAAACCCAATTTTTATACTTCGATAACCTCTAAAACCCACCTTCGAGGGAGGAGGGTGACTACAGTGGCGCTCGGAGAAACTCTGGTGAAATGCCTTTTGGTTGGCGAATCTGAAGTTATCGTATGGAAGTTTTCAAAATGTCGGTGTAAGTTTCAGTCGCAGTTTGGGAGCAAAAGTGGTAAAGCTGAGTTTTCCCGAAAAACGACTTGCACAAAGACAACACCAACTTTATCTTGCGTATACCCACTCAGTATTCGTATACTGATAAAGGAACAAAAACGACAACCAAATACCTATTTCTAATTAAAATTTAACTTATAAATAAATAACTTATCAATAAATACACCTGCAATACAACTACAATATTCTCATTTGAGTAGGAACAAGCCACTCTGGAGATTCCTTGAGATTCCACTGAGATTCCATAAAGATTTCCAAAGATTCCCAACGAGATTCCCAACGAGTGGTTAACCCCTCGGAACAAGGGAAGGGAAGGGGTAAACACTCCAAAAAAATTCCAAGATTCCCTGAGATTTCATAAAGATTTCCAATGATTCCCAACGAGTGGTTAACCCCTCGGAACAAGCTAAAATCGTCGGACAGATTTGATAGACAGAGTATGAAGGTAGCCAAGATAACAAAAATTTTCTACTCTTTCGATAACGGAAATAGAAAACTGTATGAAAGGAGCAGGGACATGTAACATCACGTCCACCACTTAAACGTAATTGATGGATAGGTCGGGTGGCCCGTACGTAACAAGGGAGAGATTCGGTGAGATGGGAAAAGCGGAAAAAAGCGTCATCTCTTAACCGGACCCCGCCCGCCACCAACCATCGGCCCGTGATCCGGCAAATGAGCGTGCTATGAAATAGCTCGCCTCTCGTGAAATAGCCCAACCATTGCGGAAGCCCCGAAACTCCCAACTGGAAATGCCTCGGTTCAGCTCACCATGGAACTGATGGACTTTATACCGGAATTTCGGTTCATTTATATTCGTCTTGAAGTTGGTATAAATGCTGGCTTTCAAGCCGTGAATATTTCTCGACAAAAATTAGCATTAGCTGGATAGTTCCATGGCATATCTATCGCATATAAATAAAAAAGTAAGAAATACCGGTCGTAGGAAGTTACATTGAAAGAATATTCACTGAAAACACTCTGGTGCATTTATAAACAAATCGCTAACGGCGGTGTACCTAAAGTATGAATACAGCCGTAAAGCAATAACCTATATACTCAAATGGAGGAAATGGTTGGAGGAGACGTTATACCTTCTACTACTGTTGAGATGAGAGAAAAAATCACACCCCGCACGTCATGAAAGACACCGTAGCATAAAGGATTACGTACTCGTACTTAAGTACTTGCAGCTCTGAACTCATCCGCAGAAAAATGAATCAATGGAACTTACCAAATTAAATGAAGTTTCCAACATCAACTCAAAATCCAACTCGTCCACAATGACAGGGCGGCGATTGTGAGCTGGTCGAGTTTGCCAAAGTTGCCGAGTAATGAGCAACGCAATGGAATGCAACGGAGAAGGGGTGACTGCGAACAGGACGCGGGCTGCCTCCAGACTGAAGAAGAGAGGACGAGGAGGGCGGAGAGGGCGGGAAACCCAGGCATCAGCGCCACCGCCACCTCTCTATCATTATCCCTATACCTAAACCACTTCCTTACCAATTGTTATAGGCTATAGTGAAGTACATAAAAGAGCGAAACAAATGAGTGCAAGTGTATCCATAGTAGAGGACAGGGCAGTGGAGAATTCGAGCCATAAACTCCTACTGCCAAACGGATAAGAGACACAGCCAGATACCAAGGGAAAAACTGAATATCGTAAAACTTTCATTTTGGCAAGGCCGACGTGGTGTGATTTTTCTGCCCGTAATAATTGTTTTGATGATCAGTTGGCCCCGATTAACAAATGGCAAATCTGAAATATTTCAACCATAACATGTTCTGCAGTATGGGCGAAAAAAAACTGCAGATAAAAATTTTATATTTCTCATTCCCGCATTCCTTTAGAACATTCCGTCAGTCCCCAAACCCCCCCCCCCCCCCCTTTTCTCGAACTAATATAAAGTGGCCCCTGTTATTCCAAAGCGAATTTTCCCTATGGCGGCTACCTCTGATACTGCGATAAACAAAACAATCTCGGTGGTACCTAGAGAGGAGGGGGTGAACGTAAGGTGTTGGGTGCTTTACGGTGAAAGAAAGGAGGGCCCGCCGAAGACCATGTACTATGAATAAATTCAGCTTCCTTGAACGAAATCAGTCATTGGCCGTTAAAGGTATAGAAAGGTCTTACTGAAAGGACTTCAAATGGAAGTTTTGAGGTAGCCCCATCTTATCGGGGGGCTTGGGTCCGCCACAAACTTGCGGCTTGCACCCTTCTTCCTCGCATAAATCTAGCTTGACTTGAATTTATCAACTCGGGCATCTACAAATCCGCTTTTATGGTTTCTCCATTTTGCATTTTTGCCCTTTTTGTGTGACTTACTGGTCCGAGAGTTTCGTGAGCCCAGCTTAACAAGGTGGACTTTTTGCTGAGGAGATAGTCTGGCTCAACTGACCTGAGTCCCACTGAATCGGGCCAAAGGTTGCCTCACCAATCACGAAATCTTTGTCATGTTCGTATCATGTCATAGTGGGGATTTCTCAAGCTGGTACCAGCCAGGGGCTGTACTTCAAGTAGGAGCCGTAGTTCAATTAACGAATACCTATAAATTTTAAGCTCTTCCAACAATGCCCTTCACGACATGATCCATTTGGAATTCTTAATGCAAATTTAAGCTTTCCCGTCCCAAAGAGGTTCCAGGCACAATTTGAAAGGAGTTCCCCATTGAGTCGATTGTTGAAGAAACAGTGTGTTTCAATACAGTTCGAGAACAAAAGGACGGTAAGTGTTTAAAGGGCAGATTGTTTAATGGGAAAATGAGAAAGTTAAGAATTTGAGCCTGTATTCATCGAGTTAATGTTCAAGTTCTCCAGAGTAATGGAAGTCAATATAACAAAAAACGCAGAAACGAAAAAGTAAAACTTGGAGAACTTGTTTCAGGCTAAAAACCCGAGTCCAGCCTCAACTGACTTATCCAAATAACAGGCATAGAGCATGACTCGTCAGAGTCTATTAAGAATTAAGACTTCACTACGTAGGTAGTATTATATATGGGTAAGGTATGCGTCTAGTTATTGTTAGTAACGGACATGTGCAACAGTCGTAGGGTGCGTCCCACCATGCCCAGTTAAAATTAAACTGGAGATTTACCATGTAAAATTTAACTAAAAAGCTAAATTTAACATGGTAAACATAGGACAAAATCTCCAGTTTAATTTTAACTGGGCATGGTGGGACGCACCCATAGTGAAATAAATATTGTACAGCAACCTTGTAAAATGTAAAGAATAAACTGAGATTTCTTTTAAATATTTTAAAATTTTCTTCAGATCTGACTTCAACAGACGAACACTTAAAATGGGATGACTGTTTGAACAAAGGGAGGTATAGCTTATTTCCCTACATACCCATTGTTGAAACGGGAGCTAGCAGTATCGACAATAATGTAATAGCAGAGGGTTGGGGGGGGGGGGGGGGACAAGCCCAGCAACTATAGACCGAATGCCGAGCAGAAAAACTTTTTGGTAGGATCGGGATCGAACTGGTGTGACCCGGCTCTCACTGCTCCTCAAAAGTTGATCATTTAGTCCACTCGGCTATCGAGGCCGTTAGTATCGACAATAAGGTGAATGGTTGAGTTAACATTTCCCAACACGAAAGCACGGTAAATTTTCTCAAAATTATTTTCCCCGCCATAGGTATTAGTCCTTCTACTAAACTGGGCTAGGGGTATCAACTCAGTATCAAGGCACACCTTAAAAATAGAGAAGGACCCAAAATTTAAAATGGGTGCTTAGAGAAAATGTCATGCAGTTAAAAAAAATATATAGGTATATACTTATAGCCTGAACACTCTTAAAAGGTTTCTGTGTGTGATAGCATTTAGGAAAGGTCTGAATTTGGCCTTTGCGTTCTCATAAAGACTGTTGTGGTGACAGCCACAGCGCGACCGAGAAAACTAATAATGACAACAACCCGCCCACCATTGTTCCCAATCTAAAAAGTCATTTTACAAACTAAACTGAGATAATATGACAGTTTGCAAACGAAGCAAGGCATAAAGTGGTAGAAAATTGTTTATTTTTCTAAAAGTTTTTTGAACTTGTATGGGTAATACGGAAAAATAACATCTCCAAAAAAATTATTAGGTACACAACAACAAAATTAACGTCTCTGAAAAGTGAAGCGAAAAAAAAGTCTAAACCAGAAATTTGAAGCACAGTTCCGGTTCTCATAATAATAAATATATACAATATAACCTCTAAGAGCCTCTCCAGGGAGGAAAGGAAGACATTCCAAAAAACCATAAGATGAAACAAGGGATAGGTATTACCAGTCAATCGCACACATTTCAACAGAAGGAAGCTGGATTGCCCTCATTTTCCAGTACGTCAGAGATTTAATAAACTACACAGCCTCTATAGAAGAGGAGAGATGGAATTTTCTCGCCTCTTGATTTCCGAGGAAAAAGATGACTTTCTCCCCCCTCCATGCCATGTTTTTCCGTCTACGATTTCCATGAAATTTAACGGCGTTATCTTCACAAGTGGAGGACAGCAGGTACGTCCCCCCTCCCAGCCCTCAACCTTTCTTCCGCTCTCAGATGGCAGAATTCATTTTTCACGATGAGTTAAGCACTCAAAAAGGAATCAGAAACATTTCTAATTAGGAGCATCCCCCTCCCCCCAACCAATATCATCACTACGTTATTTATTCTTTTAGCGAAACACAACTCGAGCGATTTTCCAATTCGGCTGGAAATGATAGACATGCGAGGATAGGTAATTGAATCCGGTGTGTGCAGAGCCTGGTGGCACGTCCATTAGAGTGATCACCCCTGAAAGGCCCAAGCTGCTACTTCCGGTTCGAAATCAGAGAACTCAAACAACATGATGGCTCTTTTAGAACTAGAAAATCTTTTTTACTCCGGACTGAAAATATTACTGGAGATAAACATGACGGCCCGCCATCATTTATCTTCTCAATCTACGAAACAGAAGTATCCGATACAGTAACAGTTCGACAACAATAGCTGCCTCTCACGCTCTTAGTCTAAGAGTCATATACTCGTAGTACATTTTTCGGAATTTACCATGGTTAAATTGGGTTTCTGACAGGTTAAATTGCGTAGGAAAACAAGATATTCAAAAATCTTCGAAGAAAAACAAATGGAAAATTTGGCTGACCTCGAAATAAATCAATGAGAAAATCCTCTCAAACTTTGATAACACTTAAGAATAGGGCGTAAGATCTATAAAATTGATTAGGTAATAAAATTCAGTAGTATAATGTAGAATTGCACTGGCCAAAAATGAAGGTACCTAGTAGAGATACCACCGCTCCTCCAGCAGCGGTTGCATGCTTGGTTATTGGCTAGTCCTGAATAACTGTGTAACCAGAGGAAAGGAGCACTGGTTCTTCCTGGTCCTTATACTGATTCTACCATGCCCCCAGTGCCTACATAGCCCAGCAGCTGAGGCAAAAAAAAAATGTCCACAGCGGTCCTGAGAAGATTTATCACAAGGCGTTCACATGCCGTAGGAAGAAACCTGTGGTAAAATTTTCACTCATTTTTACCACTGATTTCATCATATTGCCTGTTATCATCACGCGAACATCCGAAATTTCTCGTTGATATAATTTCTGAAAATTTCCTCTCAGAATCTATACCCGATGGCTTCGTATGCTCCCTTCTCTCTTTGCACCATGGCGTTTATTTCCAAATCCCCATTCCCTCTTCTCGTTCTCACGGTCTCAGTCTGACGGTATAATTCATTGATTTAGTAGCACAAAGAGTCCACATATCACAAAAGACAAGGAGACGGGGACAGGGGAGAAGGGAGTGTGAGGTGACCCGGTTGAAGTTAGATACGTCTTATTTTCTGAATAAAACATTTCACTGTACAAAGGCTATAATGCACTACTAAAAATGGCGTTTAAATAACGAAATCACAAAAGACACGCCCTTAGACGGTTTCTGACATTTCTGTTAATACGATAGGGTTAAAGAAGAACAAAACTGATCCTAAGCCACTCTGAAAAACGCAATATCATGCAGGGTAGGTATACAACCTATCTCCTTAAAGCCTGTATCATTGAACCAAAGCAGTTATGGAAATTATAATTTTTTAAACAAATTAAACATTTTTTTTAAAAGGGAATAAGTTTTGTTGGGCTTAACTGACTAGTTGCTTCAACCCTTAAAAGAGCTGACGACATATAAGCAGTCACTGAGAGAGGTATTCCATGATAAAGTAATCAGGCAAGAGAGGCTTGGAGTTCCTGTGCAATTGACGGAGAAGGGTCTATTCTTACCATGCATCCATACTAATGAAGCGATGGGCCAGCGCTGCATGTGGTCTCTGGCAGCCCCGGGGGCAAGCAATGCAGAACGGGTGGGGAAGGGGGGGGGGGGGGTCCAATTCCCTCCACATCCTAAAGACCGTCATTTGTGGGAGCGCGTGTCGGCATTTGGCCTTCTACGTGATACTGATTTTTATGCCCCATTTGTCACTTTTATTACAACCCTTACGGAAAGGAGAAAAAAGATCCGGTTTGAAGCAGGTAGCGTGACAAACAGGCTGAGATAAAATTAAGAATTAATGCAGAAGTGGATCAGAAACATGGTGAAAACACACGGGTCAACTGATCAAACCCATTCACTTACCCAACTACCTATAATATTCCATTAATTATATGATTTTTTTATTTCCTACCCTGGTCTGAAACGCGTGGACTGGGGAAGTAACGGAAGTAACGTCGTATAGAATTTTGATTTTGAGATTTTAGGTTCACAATTAGATCTTCCAAGTTAAAACATGTGGTCGACTGTCATTAACACGTTAGTCTTGCTCAGGTAAGGATTGAACCGTCCAATCGATTTTCCTAAAATTTTTAGGTTTGTGCATGAAATCAATCAGACCGATTTTTGTAATCTTGAAAATTACACCAGTTATTTTTCAGAAGCCGGAGTAAAAAACGAACAAGTTTTTCACGGTCAAAGTCACCTAGTTAAGTTTAAGTTACAACTTAAAGTAGTGAGTCAGTGTCCCTTCCCAAATTTTGAACGGAAAGGAGTGATCTGGGAATTAGTAGTTGCGCTACGCTCTAAGCATATGGAGCACCTGCGGTCTAGCTCTGAGGGATCAACGTGTCGATGCGACCAATGTAATACCTAATTGGATAATGATCAACATACACCTGTGACACATCCCACATGGCATGTACTCAATCCCACACGACTGTGTTTACTTGTGATACCCTATCCCTATACAATCATTATTTTGCTCTGTGCCTGGTTAGAATGAATCTGTTTTCGCCGAGGGGGTAACCACTCCAGAGATTCCTTGAGATTCCTTGAGTGTTCATATACCTATGAACATTATGTAGATATAGGTAGGCTTAGTAAATAATCAACTCTAGAACCTATACATCATTATTAATCATACGTAAGTAAGTGAACAATCCTAGGTAGCCTTAAGTCTACGTAGGATTCATGTACCACGGTAATTTAGGTATTTGGCCGATGGTCCCAGACTACCCTTGTCAACAGTCCCAGGTCATCAACCTCTATTTTAATCTTACGGCGGACTGCTCCAATACTTAACATACGGGCAGATGATACCTACCCCCTACCCGAGCCAATGATTGGCCGGCAGCTCGAACCTGGGAGGATCGCTCCCAGGTATAGCACCTTGTATAAATATACCCTATTTGTGTGTAATAAGTTCAGTTCGTACATGGGACGCCTACGTGAAACATCATGTTATTCTTCTCCCGAACCTCCACCTGCTAGATCATCCCTCAAACACTGAGATTCCATAAAGATTTCCAAAGACTCCCAAAGGTGTTCATAGAAAGATGAACCCCAAAGGGGTAACCACTCCAAAAAAATTCCAAGACTCCCTGAGATTTCATAAAGATTTTCAATGATTCCCAACGAGTGGTTAACCCCTCGGTTTTCGCCATTGCGGGTAAAGAAGGTACGTAAATAAAAGGGCAAGGCTACCATTTAATAATTATAAAAGTAATACGATATCTGAGCCCCCTCTCTCTACTAACATAAATTTGCATTATACGCATATCCTAAATGTATTGAGACATCAATTTTCTGAAAGTTTTTTCGGTTCGATCCTGTTTTCTGACGATGATCAAATTGTGTTTAGGATAAATCGAAGCATTTGAAAGAGAGAAGGAACTTAGAGTCCTCGGGGAGTCAGCTGGCACATATGGCAATTTCTCACGGTGTCCAGTGGTGTGTAGTAGATAAATATAGGAGAGCACGGACGGAAATACAGGGGGTTGAGAGGGATGACAAATGCACCCTCGCCGACTCTCGTTCCTTCTTCTTCTCAGTGCTAGCTATAGTGACCTGCACTCCTTTCTTCAGCCAAACTAACAACTTCCTGCCTTTATTGTTTTTTCTTGGACAGCCCATTTTTCCCCCACTCTCTCCCAGAAAATTGTTCCCCTCTCGAGAGTCCTGCACCCACCCTTCTATCTTTTCACCTTGCTTTATTGACTCCTCTCACTCGTTTTTGTTTATGTTTTATTGTGTTATATCAGAAGAAAGGAAAGAAAGGGAACGAATAACGTTTTCTCACGGGCGGCCAGTCTCACTGGAGAAGGGTTCTCCTACGTGATGGTGGAAGCAATATTGTCGAGTTTCTCAATGGAAATCCGGAACAAAGGCTTCACCAAATTCCAATACTTAAAGTTCGTCCTTAAGTTGCCTACTTAGAGCTTTTCTAATTTGAATAGCTGAGTGCTGTGATGCTACCCTGCCACAAAAAACTCATGTTTTATTAAAGCCTCGGCCAATTCTGCAGAAGTGATTAGGAAACATAGGTATAGTGATTACAGTGGGTTAATCAGAACCAAATTTGGTGTTTTATTAAGGTAAAATTGAGGAAAACCAGTGAGGGTAATCCACCACATTCGCGTTAGTGTAAAACTTTGTACCTATCTACCTACCTATCAGTAAAGTAGGCATGACTAATGTTTCTTCTTGGGCACAATACCTAACCCTTCAGGTTTCAGTGCATCATCCCCCCCCCCCCCCACACAAAAAATGTTTATTCTTTCTCAGATTTGGTTGGCTAGTAGTGGTCAGCATGCGCTCGGGCTTTGGCAACGGAAATCCGATTGGTTTTTCCCCAGAATTTCACGTGGATATCATTCGAGACGTCAGACCTAATATCCCAGCTGCTTTTTTGTGGAGAGGATACCTAACTGAACGAGTTCAATATCCAGGAAAGAAAAGGTAACACTCAAAAAGTAATCACTGTAAAGATAAAAACAACCATTCGATTCTAGGATTATTTGCTTCTACAGTCCAAGGATGGTGGAACGGTGTCATTTTGCCGGTTCAAATGCTTCTGCGACACATAAGGGAAATACACTTGGATCTATAAGAGGATTTTCAAAATAAGAAAACTGACAGAGGGAGGGAGGGATGAAAGCGAATAAATTGAAAAGTAAAGAAGGTCAAAAAGCACACACAAAAAGTTTGGAGTGACCAATATCAACACAGGCGTGGAGCCGGGATAAAGAAATCCACAGGGGATCGGAAACGCCTGTAAAAAGCAGTGTGAAAACCATGCGCTTAGCTTCGCAACCCTTAAACGACTTTCAAGCAAAAAGTAAGGGACGTGAACCCGCAGAAGGAAGGTATTCGCAAACCCATACATATCTTCCTTTTGCCCCCCGGCTTGGTGATTAACGCGGTGTCATCAACTACCCCTCACCCCCACCACCACCTACTGTCTGTTGTCGAACAAACCCCCAATGAATACACGAAGCAACACATTTCACATGAATGATATTGTTCTCCCAATTACTGACCTCAAGTTTCCGATCTACCAATTAAAATAGCCTATATAATTTAAGCTGAACAGTGTCATAGTTGCGTACTTATGTTGTGCCAAGTCACGAAACCGCACCTTAAATTTTGATTGTAGCAACGACAAAAATTGAAATTTAACAATCGAATGGCTAGAAAATACACGGTATTCCTTTCTAACGGGAGTTGAGTGACAAAATGTCATAATAAATCGGAACAGAGTGAAAGGGTTGTGACAAATGAAGCGACTCCAGAATGTCTAAGGAGAAGCCTGAGACCGATACGGGTCTGCCGGAATTATTAATGTGGATCGTCCCCCCTGAGCCTCCCTAGACCTCTGCTCCGGCCCTCGGCGACAGATGCTAAGACTTTACCCGGCTTGAGCTATTTCTGTAATGAGAAGTGGAGACGAAGCAGCAACAGCAACAATAGCTGATACGCCTGGGGAGACGCCTGCCTTTCGGGGCCCCGGCTGCCCCAACCTCGATCCTATCTTGCAAATACTGCGGCTCTTCAATCTAGGCTTCTATAGGATATGCTGTCATCTATTCTCCTTTAAAGCGAGGCCCTTTTCAACTCGACAAATCTCCGCTATTCGCTATAACCTCATACAGTTCAGTTCTGAATCGACTGAGGCTTTCGAAAATTCCCACCCTCAAATCTCACAATGCAATGACGTTTTTTCATGTACACATTCATAGTTATTAGTGTATACTGTATAGCACACTAACCGTAATAGAAGAATATTAGATACAGGGAAATGGACGAGGGGGTAACTACTCCAGAGATTCCCTGAGATTCCATAAATATTTCTAAAGATTCCCAACGATATTCATAGAAAGATGAACCCTGAAGAGGTAACCACTCCAAAAAATTCCAAGATTCCCTGAGATTTCATAGTGATTTCCAATGATTCCCAACGAGTTGTTAACCCCTCGGAAATGGACAAATGTTTTAATTGAGAGGAAAGTCGCAAATACGTACAGTAAGGAGGAAGTATAAAGTGATGTCAGATTTGAGAGTTCTTTCCCCTTCTAAAATTCATTTTTGTTTGCTCCTTAGAGAACTTGGAGACTTAGGACTTGCCCGACTTAGAGGAGAACAAGGAACAAGGTTGACAAAGCCGTCAAAGCGTCTTTCTTCCGCTAAAGAATACAGAGCAGAGGTTCAATCTGCAAGGTGAGTAAATAATTGAAAAGGCTTAGGGGCTGCCTCACAAGAGAGAAGATTAACAAAGTCAGCAAAACAAGGTCGAGTTTCTATGGACAACTACAATAATCAGCAGAAGTGCAAGTCCTCTGGATCACTCGGAAAAGCCAAATCACAATATTTCACATATTCAGTACCTCATATGTCGGCCTCGATAGCCGAGTGGACTAAATGGTTGACTTTTGAGGAGCAGTGAGAGCCGGGTCACACCGGTTCGATCCCGATCCTGCCAAAAAGTTTTTCTGCTTGGCATTCACCTCTGATATGTTCAGCATGTCAATTGAAATGTATATCGAGGCTGTGGTGGTTCGGAACCCACCTAAAACTGTAGGTCCCCATCGTTTACTCGATGGCTGGGGAGCTGGTATTTGGTAGTGCTGCCAGCTGAGCATAATGGATAGTTCTTGAAAACGGTCTAGTTGCTGGGCTTGTCCCACCCAACCCTCTGCTATTATTATTATTATTATTATTATTTTTTTTTTTTTTTTATTTTTATTTTTTATTATTATTATTATTATATCCTAGTAGACTAACAGCAACAAAAGAAGATATTTCCGAAAGGACTTAGTAGAAAAACGTGAAAAAGAGGTAGGGGCGACCGCTCACCGCTAAACACGTAATGAGCGAGGCTGTAAAACCTACTGCAACTTCCCATTGAAACCAGCACTCTTTAATCGGGGACGTGATCATTTAAATAATTTGTTACCTGAGCTTTTGCAGCCTTATTTATCGCCAGGGAGCTTCTACCCGGCCATTTTAATTTCACCGTAGGGATTTCCCCCATCATTTTCTATGCTATTAGGATTTAACAAGTGGTATCTAATTTACAAAATGATTAGGTACACCTACCTATAAAATAAGGCTGTAATTATTATCGCATGTGCCTCTCAGTGGCCGAGTGGTCAAGGGGTCCGCTTTGTGTCCTGAGAGGTCCGGGTTCGAATCCCGGCGGAACGGAAAAATTTTCCGCTTCCGACATGGATGTATTGGCTTCGGCCCACTACTAAACTGGCTTCGGCCCACTCATATTCGGCTTCGGCCACTTCTCATCTTCGGCTTCGGCCAAAAACATCTAATAAACCAACTCATCGGCGCATATGTTCTCTGAACGTCGCGCGTTTAAAAAAAAAAAAAAAAAAAAAAAAAAAAAAAAAAAAAAATTATCACACGGTGATACCTACTATATCAGAAAATGAAAGAGTAGGAAATAGGAGAGGTACCTACAATAATAATAATAATAATAGCTGAGGGTTGGGGGGGACAATCCCAGCAACTAGACCGTTTTCAAGAACTATCCATTGTGCTCAGCTGGCAGCACTACCAAATACCAGCTCCCCAGCCATCGAGTAAAGGATGGGGACCTATAGTTTTTGGTGGGTTCCGAACCACCACAGCCTCAATATGCATTTCACTTGACATGTTGAACATATCAGAGGTGAATGCCAAGTAGAAAAACTTTTTGGTAGGATCGGGATCGAACCGGTGTGACCCGGCTCTCACTGCTCCTCAAAAGTCGACCATTTAGTCCACTTGGCTATCGAGGCCTTGAGGTACCTACAAAGAAGCCTTCATCTCTTTATCTTTTTTCTTTAAATTCCGTTATATGTACAGGTATGGAATGTAACGAATACAAAGTTTTCAAGCAATAATTCTAATCTAATTGATTTAAAACCAGGACTTTTTCAATTTAGTTGATCAAAATCAAAGTCAGAAGAGTCAAAAGGTCATGAGAAGGGGGAGTGATAAGCACAGAGGAGTAGGTACAGGTAGGTACAGGGTACAGGCACTGCAGCCATGTAACAGTCCTCTGTCGGCTGTTTATTTGCGAGTACTTATATCCCCAACTGTCACTCCTAATTTCATTTAATTCCCTCTGCTCATTAGTGTCGCTTTAATAATAATTGAAATTCGGACCAATACATCGTTATTATGTATTAATGGACAATATTAATTAATAAACTAAGTAGGTACTTACATTTCATTTCTATGATTCTATGATTAAATGACTTTTAGATAATCGAACTGATTAGCTTTCAGGATCAGCCTTCAGGGTTTTCCTAGTTAGTGTAGGTATATTAGACCTATTTCCGAGCCTATTTCATTAGTTAATTGTTATTTTCGTTGTTCTCTGCTGCAATAATACTATTAATGTAAACTGAAACCTTTAATATTCAAACAGGAAACAGGCCGACGGCGAGGAAAATCTAACGGGAATGTGCTGTTTAGGTAATGTAACTCTGCTGCTGTAACGGATCGATTGGTAGATGTTGACATATTAAAGCCAACATGTTGGGAACAATGCGAGGCCGTTGCCGTTGTGAGCTGAGAACATTAACGGACAGAGCTGACTCCTGTGATCCATTGAAAACTAATTTAAGATTCATTACGCTCAACTTTGCTGAGAGCAATCAGTCTCATCCACTCGAATGAGTTCGCTTCATCCCCCGTTAAATCTCACCATAGTTTCGGAGTTTGGCAACTGCCGAAAAGTAGGTATGCCCACCAACCCAGCCCACTGCTCAGGCCAAGCTGCTGAGAGGTCACTACACAGTTTTTGATTTTTTGGGAGAGAACCCCACATGATTTCCGAGTTGCTGATTATTACAAGAAACATCTTCTGACATGTATATTAAGTATACCTACCAAATAACCTGGTATAGTGTCGTACGCGTCACTGTTTTCTATACAGGAAGAAGATGAAGTGGGGCTGGAAAACTGACCGGCTGTGGGCTATTTTCACTGCATTCTCGAACGAAATAATGCATAGTCGAGGGAAGGGGCAGCACGAAGTTCCTATACACATCGCTTTAACATCGGAAGAAGCAGTCAAAGAAATTTGGCGATCAATAGTCACACCAAAGTATAATATACTTGCAGTTATCGATTCTATAGATTTGTCGCATACAGCTGTAGTAATGAATGTATATTCTGACAGTTAGGGGGCAGGGAAGTAGTCATGTACCTAATTTTGGTTGAGTTGTGTCAGTAAATTGTGGTCAAGCTAAGACCAAGAAATATTAGTTAAAGCAACGAAGCCCAAACTCAAGAAGCTGCAGTCCACCTATGTAGCAAGTGCCAAGTAACAATATAATAACCGGAAATAATAAATCTAGGGGTTAACCACTCGTTGGGAATCATTGGAAATCTTTATGAAATCTCAGGGAACCTTGGAATTTTTTTGGAGTGGTTACCCCTTCGGGGTTTATCTTTCTATGAATATCGTTGGGAATCTTTGGAAATCTCAGTCTCAGTGGAATCTCACGGAATCTCTAGAGTGGTTACCCCCTGCTCGTAATAAATATTATTAAAGACATTCGGTTTATATAGAGCTGGAGCATCCCCTGCTGCGCTTCAGAAAATTAGAGGACCAGCAATCTAAATAAGAGTTGAAGCACTTTCAACGCAACAGCGCCGCAGGACTAAAAAGCTCAATTTTGCTGCCCAAAACATTTTTCCTGAACTTCACTGGGAAAAACGTTACAAACTTCTAGCAAGTAATTATCCTGTTCATTTATTCATTTTTGTTTAAATGGCGTTTTAATTATTCAAAAAATTAGATCGTTGAGTGGTTTAACTTTTCGTAGCCTAATTTTTCTTCTTCATAAAAGCAATGAAAATGAACAATGAAAAAAAAAAAATACTTTACGAAGTATATCCAATCAGCACTAGAGAAAGTATATTCTAGAAACAAAATATTTTCTTGTGAATCACGTTGAGAGAAAGTTTGTAAATAAGGGAAGCACTGTGGCTTAAGGGCGGCTTTTCAGAAGTACAAAAGTTACTGATTCATGGGTTGTTAATGTTGATCACCCTTACGAAAACTTGAATAGCGACGTTATAAATTATTCAAGCAACAATGCGAAGAAGAACGGATCAAATGCGGTAAGAACATCAAAGACCTTATGACCTGTCATTATAGCTGTGGAAAGTTTGTCTATAAACTGTAGTCAAAAGCCGTTGGAGCTGCGGCACCCCGGGTCCCCCCTCCCCTGTTCAACTTAGTTCAGTGGGGTCACAAGAGGTGCGGCATGGGCAAACGGCTATACACCCCCTATTGTCCCACCCCATCCCCATTCTCTACTTTCAATTACCTAACTAATCATCTAAAGTTTAAGTTTATGAATCTCGCCATTATTGTCAAAGAGAACCCCCTTCTTCCTTCAGTTTTAGCAAACTGGTTTTAAATTAACGATTTCTACCATCCTATTTTTATTTTTTTTAACTTCAGTTAGAAATAACTAGATCAGAACTATAGATCACTCACACTGATTTTAATCATTCCTTCATTCACGTAGATGCTCTATAGCAAGTGGCACCTCAACGATTTAGCTGGAGCGAAATCGCTGAACAAACAGCTAAGCCTGAGAGAAACTACTGGAATGAGGAGACATTAAATCACATAATCAAAAACAGTCAAACTGAGAACGAGAGCAAACGAACGATAACTATAATAATGATTAGAAATATCTATCAGAGATTTATAGCCTAACCCGGGCCAACGCAAAACCAGAGTAAAAACATCGGGGAAGTTGAGTTGACTATTTGCCAACTCGCACAATCCTCCACCGACTAACATTAATTTGGTAACACGTGTAAGAGGACAAGAAACATAAATAGCGGACAAAGTTGATGATATGAGGCTACCACAGGGGGGTGTGGTCACGAGGGCTGCTGTACAACACACAGCTCCACAAAATCACGTTGTGCTCCTAGTTGCATCCTATATGCTAAGCCCAAAACACAACACCAAACTAAATATTATCGAAATCTTAGACACGATATCAGCCCAGCACCCTACTCAGAAAAATATCATCCGTCGAATTTTGGACATTTCAAATCATCAATAAAAAGATGATTTTAATTTTCAACTTCTCACAACCGCCAAAAGGAACATGCCATCCCAATTTGTCACCTTCTTCTGTTTATGATAAATAAAAACTTTCACAGATGATGACGGCGAGAGTTTGAAAAGAACTTCGCTCACTTAGTTTCATATCAAACAACCTGAAATGCCGAAAGATTAGCGAGGACGAATACTGCAGTCGCCGCAGCCTGTTTAAAATATAATTTCAAAACCATCAAACAGCAAGAGATGTAAAGAGACTTTGCGCAACACTTTACCAAAACCCGAACACGAAACCTTTTCCTAACTTTCTCTGCACTCTCAACGGAGTTACCTCTGCTGAGGCGTCTTCCAAGCTTTGATTATCCTCGGGCTCGTGAGAATCTCAAAAAGGAGACCAGGCTGACCCAAGAGAGAGGCTCGCACTTGAGGCGTTTTCTGCCTTGGGAAGCAACGCCAAGATCGATATATCTGTTGCTGAGGGCTTGGAGAGCAGGTCGAGGAGTGAGGAGTAGCGCGGTCAAGTACGCTTCGAGGCCTCATTTTAAAAGACCCCACCTTCCAATTTCTCCACCTGCCACTCAGAATACTCTTGAACCTCCTAAGGGCCCATGACGAAAAAGTCTCCGCTTTCCAACCAACAGTCCTTGAAGCTCAGATGCGAAACAAAAAAGATGCATCTCTTTGGAAAATAAAAAAAAAAATATCCCAATAAGTCTGAAATTCTGCAGCACTATTACAGTAACGTTTCTTCAACCCTTTTACCATAAATGTGTGCCATGTATGTAGCTCTACGTTGCAAACTCGAACATTACTTGGCAATTTGCCCAGTAAAAAAAATACAAAAAGATTTTTTTTAACGTTCGCAGCCAAAAAAGTAAAAGGACCCTCAGCAAGGGATAAAATATCAAGTGAGAAAATCAGAACAAGCGAGAGGAGTGGAAAATAAAATGTGCTCGCCAGCACTGTGAGCCTTATCCAAGTCAATTGGGCTGGGAACAAAGAAGTCATTTCAGATGCCATCTTGCCAACCCCCACCTCAAAATCAACCTTTCTTCTTCTCTATCTTATTACAGATCTATTAATTCCCTTATTCGCCCTGGAGCAACAGCAAAGCAATATTGTAACACAATGTGCAGCACTATGGAGACCTTCTCCTCCTAGACACTCTCGAATTTACTATACCAATGGTGAGCTCTATTTTGTATTATAACAAGATTTTCAGCGGAGATCCAACTGGAATAAACCAGTCGAAGGGTTCCATGCCCCCTACAACTAAACTGTAATGCAACTGTACCTGGCAATACCTTTCACTTAGCTGGAGTCATTTTAGATGCCCTTCAACTTTGTGTAGCCCAAAATCGCTTAGAAAACTGTCGACTACTTCTAACATAATACAATTACCTTTGAAATCACTCAGTGTGCATTCTCACAACAATAATAGCCTAGTTACACGATACGGTTAGCATAGAAAATGAGCTCCCGCGCTCATATGAATTCGGAGAATAAATTTTATTTAAAACAAGGATTAGTGCTCACAATATTGATAAAATGGAAGAGTTGGATAGCTAACATAATGAATTGGGAGCAACGCTGTATCAGGTGGGCATTAATGCACGGAGAGAAATAATTGGCGGCCACGACCCTTTTCCGGGGTCGTGGCTCAACCAAAACCTTTTGACGGTCGCGTCAACCTTTCGAATATAGGTTGACGATTTTTGCGGCGGCGACCTGTTTTTGGAGCACGATTTCAACCGTTCTAGGGACTAAGGTCGGGGATACCTAGGTCCAAATAAGTATATTTGACCTCGCAAATTTCCCCTCCAATGCGCAATTGCAGCGACCTATCGCTCGTTGAGGTAGCTATAACCCTTTATGGCGCCAGGATAATGGGTAGGTGCAACCATTACAGGGCGCTTCTTTTCGGTTGCAGGGACGTTACGGCCGGCATGGAAGAGGTTGGTGTTACGTGCAGAATACGTGGCGGCAACCAAGGCAAATAAAATTTTTACCCAAAAACGCATCCGCCTAGATTGCTACAACCTTTTTTCTAGGTAGTAGCGACGTACTTGTTACGTTAAGTGAACTTAACAACAACCTTTCCCCGAAAAGAAGAGTAGCCGCAACCGAGTAGATATGTTGCACCTACGTATGCCCACAACCTAGCAGGTCCCTAATAGGTCGGGGCTACCTCAGGCCCCAACCTGGCGTAGGTCGCAGCTACTTTAGGCTCCAACCTCTAGTAGGTTGCCTCCTACCTATTTACTAGGTTGACCCTACTTACCTAGCCTGCCTGCTAGGTCGTAGCGACCTTGCCTGCTAGGTCGTAGCGACCTTGCCTGCTAGGTCGTAGCGACCTATTGCATAGAGCCTCAGGTAGGTCGCAGCGACATACTGCACCCCCGGATTCCGCCCCTGCATGCGCCCCCCCTCCGCGGGGCGGGGGGCAGGGGGTACCCCGGGTTGCATACCCTGCTGCACGGTATACCCCCCCCCCATTGTGGGGGGGGGGGGGTTTACCGTGCAGCAGGGTATGCAACCCGGGGTACCCCCTGCCACCCCCTCGCGCGGGGGGTGGGGAAGCAGGCAGGGGCAGTACCCGAATGGTGCTGCAGCCGCATTGCGCCCCCTGTATATGGCTGCAGGACTGTGCAGATGCCCACAGCCACCACTCCAATTGAAGGGGTGGCATGGAGCTAGCCCTGCAACCCCATATACAGGTTACCTGTGGGCCCTCTGCAAAGAAAAATACATAATCAAGAGTTACGGACCATGAAACAAAAGTTATTCAAGTCAATGACAATTTTTATTAATTAAAAATTCAATTAGGTAGGTACCATGGAGATTCAAGATATATGCACTGTACAGTGGAATGGCTAAGTGGTAAGACTGACGTCTTTGCGTTCAGAACACTCAAGTTCGATGCTCAACATACATCAGAAATTTTAGCCACCTTAAATAGGCTTTCGTAAAATGACAAAGGAGGTCGTTTCCTCCTGGCAAGTTATAGAAGTAGTGGTACATGGGTACGGGCTTAACAACTTGTCATACTCGATAAGTACTGGTGGCGTTTGATAAGTGGGGAAGGTAACCTCGTATGCGTAGTAATGGTCATCAAATTGAATGGTATGCAAAGGAAAGGCAGAAAACACAATTTTTTGTGTCCCAGTGTCAATGTAACAGTTATCAAGTTGAACAAACGCCAACAAGCACATATTGAATAATTTATGAACTAAGACCGACCCTTGTTTGTACGTTGAGGAACCAACAGTGATCCACTCAGCTTGCTTGACATTGCTTAAAGTTTCAAATTTACCCTTAAGATCAGTGCTTGCAGACAGAGGACTGGTAGGGCCGATAAGGATATGAGGCGGCAGTTTGCCCTGTACTAGAATATTGTTCAACATCAACTGATGTCTTTGAGCAATGGTCCAGGGTAAATTTACTCGATTACACGTGGTTTTCGAGGCTAACTTTCCCAGCCTGTGCTTTGCCTCAAAACGCATTGAACTAAGCCAACGCAAAGGTCCAAATTTCAATATAGCTGCACTGTAGTGCAGCAAAAAGTGAAATTTTGGTTTCAATTTCTCAGAAAAGAGTAACATGTACTCTTCACATACACCTTCTATGAGTGTTTGCATGAATTCAACTTCATGTGCGGACACACTCCGAGAAACCATGACAAAGTCCATGACCCGACAAAAAAGAGTGTAAAGTGACCAGTATCTGTTTCCCCTTGGAACGTAGGTACCGAGCATCACACCAAAATATCGAAAAAGTACAGCCATTTCTCCGGCGCTTAGCCGCAAGTTACCCTTACGTAAATTTTCGATAGTCAGTGCAACGGGTCTGTTTTTACTGTCGGGACCCAAGTTGAAATTACTTAGTTTAAAGTTCATCGCTTCAAGCGTGAAAAACTTTTCCTTGTCAACAAGGGTAACAATAAGCTTTGCCATGACGTACTTCATGACACCCTCGTGGATGTCATGCATGACGTCAACACCGATTTGATTAAACAAGTCAAAGTTGCGTACCTCCAACCATACACATTTTTCTTTTACACCAGTGACAGTGACGTCACCCACGGCTAAGTCTTCCATGTAATTTTCCATGGTTCTAAGCAAAGAATTATCAACAGTCACTTGCGTGGCCATAATGCTCTTGTGCACCTTGCACATACGACATGGGAAATTACTTGAAAAACTTTCTACAAATCCGGCAACACTGTGAATACCAAGATTATCTCCCAGAATAAGAGCCAGTTCAAAGTAAATTGTTCCTTTAAAGTTTGGTGTGTCAAATTCAATGCCTTGCTCGATCAAAAAATTAAATTCTTCAATTAGTGGCAAAAATATTGTTCGATTCCCAAACTGAACTCGATCTGACGAAAAGTATAGCAATGCCAGGAAAATTGAGGTTAGGCGTGATTTCAAAAAGTCAGGCAAACAGGGCAGACTGACGTATGCAGCACCAAGTTTGTAAATGGTGCTATGCGAACCAAGACAGTTAAGGGGCTCGAAATCGTCTATCTGAAGAAATAATGGCAGAACTATCTTTTCGCCATGGAGAGCTTTTCGTGACCGCCAAAATGACCCTTGCATGAAGTGAGTTATTAAAAGAGGTGACTCTTGCGACTCAAGCTGACGGATGTGTTGAAGAGTAAGTGACAGAACATCACTGAGTTGAAAAAAACCTTTCAAAACATTGCGTAACGAAATTTTATAAGCTAAACACTCAACTACTGTCAGAACGCCGCCTTTTTTCTTTGAAAATTCTTGCCGAGCCCCAACTACGTATTTCTCAGGTTTTATAAACGTTCCAATGCCTTCAAAGTACTTCATGCGTCTGAACTCAGAGCCAAAAATAAGAAGTTGATTACGAAATTGTTCATCGTATTTTTCACACAAAGGTTTTACTGACTCATCGAAAAGTATCGCCAAAAATTTTGAAATGTCATCAGCAATGCCCAGAGGAATTTGAGGACTGCTGTATAGATTCGCATAAAATTTAGCAAAACCAGTAGCTGTTGGTAGGACAGAGTCCTGCACTTCCATTATAAGTGGATCATTACTGCCAGGAGTTACTGTATCACCATCAGAATCTAACAGATTTTCATCATTGAATTCAGTGTGGGAAGTGATAGTTACCTTCTTGGCGTTATTATTTAAATGAGCCAGCATGAAATGTCTACGGTAAGAAGAGAAATGGTCGTACCTACGACTGCAGTTCAGGTCAGCACAAGTGAAATCAGTGAAGTTATGACTATATTTCATATGTTTATGAAGTTGATAAAATTTTAGAAATGCTTTGTCGCAGAGTGCGCACTTAATATACATTTTTGCGTTAGCTGATAAAAATTACTGGGCGAAGTCGATGGCCAAATCTCTCAACACTTCCTGCAGCGGAAGGGAGCTGGTGTCATAAGATGAATTCATTTGATAAACAAATTTTTGAATAACCATCCAAACTGGTGCAAAATCAAGAGAGTACGCCGTGAACAGGGCCCAGTAAATTTCATAAGCTACTTTGACTACCTCCCGGGCAGTGCTGAAAGTGTACCAAACTTGCGGTGAAATTACAAGGATGAATTGCTTAATTTCTGTCCATGCCAGACCTACAGCTATTATAAAGGGTTGCAGTCGAAGGGAGTTCTCGCTGATCTTCTGAGTTCTTTTTTCGATGTAGTCCCGGATTTGGTCCGGTTCAGAGACGCGTGGAATGAACTCGCGGAAGTCGAGCCAGCTCAATTTCCACGGGTGTTGGAACTGAACGTGCAACGACGGCGGTGACTGGAACAGGTCTGGCAGCGCTCGCAGGGCAACCAAGTCACCTTGTTCCTCGCTGACTGAAAACAACAAGCGCTTTATAAGCCACCGCCATTTAAAAAACATCCAGTTGTCAGTGTCTTGTGATTTCAAATCAAGTGTTTTTAATTTTTTTTAATGCCAAAATTTTCGCTATGGTTGAGTCATGAAGAGCGTATACACAACTTATACTTTCTTTGTTTTGTTTTTTCAATAGGACGTACCGATAATATTTCAGAAAAAATAAATATCCACTCTTAATTGTTGGATCTAATCAAATAGTTTTATAGGGAGATAGGTAGGTAGCTAGGTTGATAGGTGCAACTTACTTTTGCTAGCATCCAAAAGAGATGTCAGGTACTCTCGGGTGGCGCGTTTTGAGTGGCTATCTCTCTTCCTTTCAATGAGTTGAAGGACTTTTGACTTCAGGAGTGGGAATCGCTCCCCGAACTTGTCGACCTTGTCCGGGTACTTGTCGGCGAAGTCACTCTGGAGCTGGAAAAGAAATGAAAAAAATAATGATGGCTGTAAAATAAAAATAATGAACAACGTGCCTGGAGAAGACGCTCCTTAGCGATGAAATACTTACATAGGTATACCCGTTTGGGAGGGCGAGGAGGGGAAACCGCGTGATGTACTCCACTGTGTCCACTCTCTTCAGGAGACTAGTACGTGCCTTTCGCGTCAGGAACCATTTGCTTTCGACTTGGTCCTCGGGGCTGCTAGAATTTTCCAGCCACTTGAGGCAGTCCTCAATTAAAAAATCTTCGTCATGGGCGGGAGTGTCCTCTTGGGCCGAGTCTGTCGCGTCTGCAGGTTCCTCCCTGGACATACGCCTCTTCAGTGATTCATTCACACGATGAGGTGATGCTGTTTTTGTTCCAATTTTTGGTGAATACCCCGGTGTGGAGGTACGAATCTTCTTTCTATAATTGCCGAGGCGGTTAAACAGGTATCCACTTGCGCCTTTCTCACCCTGAAAGTACCTCAGGTGGCTCGGCTCTGCCGGGAATACCTCGGCTGCTCCCTTTGCCCAAGATTCTAGAGTCGGTGCTCGGACTGCAGCTCCTCCTTTACTTTGGATCTCGTGCTCGATAATGACAGTGGCGACGAAACACCGCTGGTGAAATGAAAGCCGCCCGTCTGCCTTTCCGGCTTTTTTTAGAATTATTTTCCCTAGGGCCGAGGACCCGAGAAGACTGGTCAGTAGTACCGCTTCCGAAGACCGCGCTTTCTCCTCTACTGCCGTGGTAGTCACTGTTTCTTGTAATACGTTCTCTTCAAGGTAGGCATCCAATGAGGGTCCCTAAAAAGAACATTCGAACTTAAGGAGCAATACATTCGCTATTTGTTTACGTTTCTACTTCTACTCTATTGGATATTTAAAAGTTCTAAAATATTATAGGTATGTCTTTTTAGCGTCAAAAATTATGAGGCTATGTTGTGATTTTACGATCGAGTTATTTTTGACAACAACAAAATTGTCCAAAATTAACCAATCGAGAAATCACAACATAGCCTCACAATTAATGACGGTAAAAACACATATATATTATATTTCAGAACAATAAATGTCCAATACTTTCTTCATAGAAGGTAAATCAACTCAAATTTTATTCATCGTTGCAAATTTGGTTCATTCCATAATGTCAAGCTGTCATAAAAATAACTGTTACTTACGCCACGAAGTGAAGAAGAGGACTGTTCATCACTGGTAGAAGCCTGCGCATCCGTTTGCAGCTCGATTGGTGGAGTGACGTAAAAATTATGCGACCGCTGCAGGGTAAACGATGGTCCATATGACTGGAATTCCGGCTGACGGTCATCAAGGAGCCTTGGCGGCGGGAACTGCTATAAGTACCAAAAAAAAAAATATATAATTACAAAAATAAAACTCCTATTTCCCATACAGTGACATATAGGTGGTAGGTACCCAACTCTAATTTTATAAAGCAGTGGGTTCAGTGTTACTAAATTTTTGAAATAGGTTGTGGCCATGTCTTGGGGTCGCGCTGACCTTTTTCTCTTCATTATACTGATATAAGAAAAAAACATATCTTTTATATACGGTCAAATATTTCCAAAAACTTTCTTAACGTACACCTAAATAGGTACCAACTTACCTCGTCAAAAAAATATTGTGATGGCCCTGGTGTGGGATTCGGTTGCTGTATACTAGACACCAGCAGTTGTTGGGTGAAGGTGTTTACTATTTTCCCCTCATCAGGATCTGACAGCGGTGGTGTAACGTACTGAGCAGGTTCTGGACGTGAAAGCGTTGTGGAAGCCTCAGGCGCCTAGACAAAACACATTAACACACGTTACTCAAAATGAAACAGTAAAAGAGTAAATACACGAAGTCGTTGGAATCAATAGGATCCGAGGGGTTAACCACTCGTTGGGAATCTTTTTGGAAATCTTTATGAAATCTCTGGGAATCTTGGAATTTTTTTTGGAGTGGTTACCCCTTCGGGGTTCATCTTTCTATGAATATCGTTGGAATCTTTGGAAATCTTGATGGAATCTCAGGGAATCTCAACGAATCTCTGGAGTGGTTACCCCCTCGATAGGATCTATCAAAACGATAACCCAATACTGGCGGGGTGGGTGGCCGTGACCATAAACATAGAAAAGGCATGCGGCCACAGCAACAATTTTCACTGGAGTACCTATACTCACATGGTGACAAAGAAACGTGGCTTATGAAACCCTTAATGACACATTTGTTGGGCTTACCTTACTCTGCAGTGCAGTAATTAGATTTCTAATGTTGAAGCGATCTACAATGCTGTCAGCAAGATCACGTATGTCACCCTCCGTCAATGACACCATGTTATGGAGCCCCAATCCGTTCTCTGGCAAACAAAAGAATACAAAAACATTCAGAATCAGGATGACGTACAAGCGCAATTCCACACAAAATTGCCGTGAGATCAGGTATAACAAGTTTTTAAAAATAACAATGGCCTGAACGAATTGAGGGGTTAACGGGATAACACGACATTATATGCAATTTCTCCTTCTTATAAATTTTCAGTTCGAGGAAATGGATTTTCAAAAAGCGTGAGCATCAAAATAAAAAACAAGCATTGGAGAAATGCACCATCACGTTGAATTTATTTTAAAAAATAAAAAAATAGGCACTTACGTGTAATTTTTCCCATCAAATGATGGAGATTGAAGGACTTTAAGATCCGAGCCAGTTCATCGTCACTGTTTTTATCACCCATTTTACACCTGTTAACTCGCGAAACAAACACAACACGTTTTTGGGCAAAGTACCGCGTTATGAGCGTTATTTTTTCCCGTCTGATGGAAGGCATACGAACCGTTCAGAAGCTCAGCGAGAACTGACGCGGCAGAACGCCGGGCAGTAGGTTGGGAATACTGTAGACACCAGCGCTCCAAGCGGAATAGTTTCAGGTACAACCTATTTGCGATGTTGCCGGAACGCTATTCGAGGGGACAGGTTGGATACACCCCGTAAAGGTTGACGAAAAATGTCGCAGGCGATTACGCGGTATCTTCAACATTTTTCGCGAAAAAAGGTTGAAATGATTGACAGATGTAGACACCTGCGCAACACAGGGTCGCAGCTACTAATGGGATGTCTAAACTCAGTGACGTCACAACATCTTTAAGGGCTGTTTTGGGGGTGTTTTGGGTATTTTGAAGGGCAGTAATGGTGGTTTTCGCTTTTTGTGCAATCTTGGGAACCGAATGAAAATAAAATCGTGAAAAGTTGTAATTTTACCCCCATAAGAATTGTAGCAGTCGCTCAAAAAAGGATTTCACTGATATCAAAATGATTAGAGGAAGCCAAAAATGTCGAAAAGTCCGAAACAACGCCTTCAAATACCATTAAAAAAAGCCCATTCGAGTCGGAGGCTACTACGCCGTCAATATAAACACCCATAGAATGTCAAATTTGGATCTACATTGACCAAAAACCTCGAATTTCGATGTGTGTATGTGCGTTTTAAGCAGCTCATTATGCCCATCACTTCTTTTATAGGCCCAAGCAGTCCCCCAAAAATGCCTGATGCATTGTGACAGTCAAATGCTATAGAAAAAACCCCCTTATAAATTCAGTTCTAACTGACATATTCTCAAAAAATAATTAGCATGAGAAATGGGGGTGACTTCGTACAGACTAACACCGGCCCTACCTATGGACGTCTGCACGGAAAAATGCGCAACTCCATATCGCACACTCCAAACAATATTTCATTTTTTACAACGATTTCCTGCTAGTTTTTACCCGTACTCTTGGTTTTTCAGTTTCAGTTTTTTATTTGGAATCTTCCAGTGAAAATCTTACGCTTCTAGCTTCAAAATTGGCAATTTTCGGAAACTCAAGTCACTCACTATTTGAATTTTTATAAATGCGCGGTAAAATAACAAAGGTCCCCGCTACATTGCTTCCTACGTCATTCATTTCATCACGTGACAAGGCGCGTGGTCTTAGGTGGCCCCAACTTTTTTTTACAAGTCACATGACCATGTACGGTCAGAGCTAATTACCTTGCACTATATCACGTGGTCCAACAGGTCACGGTTGACCCATTTGTAAAGCAAAATGCATGCTTTATGGGTATAAAACCAGCCGTATATATCCATGGGGGGGGGGGGGGGGGGCTGGGGGGTGAAAAATTGACATGGTACTATACCAACGTGAAGCAAATAACCCCCCCATCTTTCTGCATGGATACGGGCCTGCATGCATAAGCAGATAAAATTCATTTCAACCGCCATATACGTTATACCTGCCATGCAGGTAAACGACCCCTCGATTCCATCGTACATTGTCGTAAGTTATACAAATATAGCTGCGCACTTAAATCGGTACATAACTTCGCCCTCAGGTCATCGCTCCCAAATGGCTAATGCATGGGTCTGGCATGCATCCCGTTATATTTCAAACATCGTATTCCTTTGTATCGTGTAATGCCCTGAGGATTCGAACATGTTCTGAAGAGAGCACTAATTAGGTTCTTTATCTCTTGTAATTTCAGGGTACCTTTCCAATATACCTATATCCGTTATATGCATTTCAAAAGCCCTCTTTCATTATATACCTATATTCCTCATTAACCTATTACCTATAGTTCCTAGGTTGGCATCCATAAATAGAGGGGTCCCCTCATTTTTTTAATAAAATGAAACGGTTGCTTCGATCTTATTTTGTAAGCTCGGTCAGAGATACCTTTTTTTCATAAAACCTCCTGTGTTACGGCAACTATGCACCTTAGACAGGTCGAAGCTCCACAGATCGCCCTAACCATCTCTGTTAAAAAACTGTCGCCCCAACGGCTTTAGAATGGAAAAGGTTGATTTTTTGGCAGGTTACTGCGACTTTTGCCGAAAAGGTTGCAGTACGAAAAGTTGTGGCAACCCCTGTCGGCGACCGAAAGGTCGCGGAAAACAGTCGCCGCGACTAAAAGGTTGAGGCTTCTAACCCTTTCCGAAAACAGAAGGTCGCCCCCATCTAAAAGCCGCCGACCCTTTTTCGAACATTCGCGGTAACCTGCCGCGAAGAGTACACCCGACCTTTTTAAGGTGCTCGAGCCCTACCTACAAAAAAAGGTCAGAATTTTAGGCTTCATTTCTCTCCGTGTGGCACAAATTTGCAGCCAATGGAGGCAATGGAGGCAATCAAGTTTGAAAAATTGGTAATTAGCAGCCGCTTACCACGTTTTGCAATCTCACGAGGGACGCCTACCCCGATACCAGCACCATTATTTCATACAGCTTTCCGATATTACGTACAATATTTCATATTATTGTAAACGTAAAAAGACGTGACAACTATGGCCTCTATCGAGGGGTTAACCACTCCAGGAATCTCGTAGAGAATCATTGGAAATCTTTATGAAATCTCAGGGAATCTTGGAATTTATTTGGAGTGGTTACCCCTTCGGGGTTCATCTTTCTATGAATATCGTTGGGAATCTTTGGAAATCTTTATGGAATCTCAGAGAATCTCAAGGAATCACTGGAGTGGTTACCCCTTCGGCCTCTATACTTCTGAACCGGCCTAAAGCGTAGCCACTATGTAATTATGCCAGTTTCGACACCATATAGACATAATTATTTTCTAATGGCAAATCTTGGTTAGATGGGGGTCTATGGAATAATAATTGCCGGGTGATCAACGAATTCTTTTCATATTATGCCCAATCATTACAACGGCGAAAATCATGATTATGCAATCACATAACACCTGTGTTCATCGCGCATAAGTGTTTTTCTTAAGTCTGGGGCTTCAGTTTCACTGCAAGCGTAGATATAGCTTTAAGGGGGTGGCACAGTTATTATTAGAGCCAACCTTCTCCGCGGTGCCCAGGGAGTCAATTAACGCTATTTATAGTATAATATAAAATAAGCAAAACTCCTGCGCATGGGTGTTAAATTTGATGAGATTCTCGTATTTACTCTTAGGGTGCGTGGTGCGTCCCACCATGCCCAGTTAAAATTAAACTGGAGATTTACCACGTTAAATTTAACATAAAAGTTAAATTTAACATGGTAAACATTAGGACAAAATCTCCAGTTTAATTTTAACTGGGCATGGTGGGACGCACCCTTAAAGGATCAATTATTGCAACGACTTACGATGTTCTTCAGTTCCAAAATTACAACGGTTTTTGAGATTAAGGAAGAAACAAGATAGGGAACTCTTACGTCGAGTCGAGAACAAGACTTCACGTGTAGTAGGTATGAAGGTATACCTACTCACTGAATTATTTGTGCCCGGTTGGGATGTAGCGCTGTCTAAACCGAGATAACTTCATGAAAATGGACCGCGAGGAAACAAAAGGTCCAATTTAGGTTCTTTATTACTATTAAAAAGCTTCGAGCACATCTATCAAAGGAAGAGGATTCTTAAATCTTCTCCAGCCGCTTCCTAAGCAAGGCCAAACTTAGTCCATTTATTTTATCTTGAGCCTGAGCTCCTTTTCTCGATTTCAATAGACTTTTTTTTTCCAGAATTCTATTGTCACTTTCTGCTTGAACACGTCTTTAAACCAGCTACATTTTGGTAGATAGTAAGAGAGACGCAATGTACCTAGAACGCACAAAGAAAGAGGTGTTATTTTGTGGGGGCAGCCCGAGTTTTCTGTTAGATAATCAAGGAAAAGCCCCAACCCTTCCAGTGGTAGATACTTATAATAAGCACTGGTTATTTTTTCATTTTGATAACAACTGACGAAATTTATAAAACTGCATGCAAAAACGAGGTATAGATATCTACGTAGATACTATAAAAAACCAATATCTCGCACTATACTTACTTTGGACTCTTAGCTATGCAGAAATAAAGGGCAGCTGGACCTTAACAAGACCCTATAGTATCCACGAATCAAATCAACATTTTCCCAGGAGGAGAACGACAAAAAACTAAACCAAGTTACCAGTAAGTTGACCTATAGATTCCAGAAGAAAGACTATCTAGTGCCGCATCGAAACGTCAACAACAAATTTAACCTCCCTCTCAACAAACTTGAAATAATAGAAGACGCTGGAGCTTCCAGGACAAAGCCATGCATCCATAACGGCCAGGGCTGCGGAATGTCGGGACAGAAGAGGACAATAAACTCAAATCCAAAGTGGATTGAGCTACCGAGTCGAAGTTTTGAGACTGTTCAGAACTGAGAGCTATTAACGACTAACCTATTTGCCAAGTTCCTCACTTTGAATTAATCACGATTGTGTCGGTTACAACATTTCTATAATGCGAGTTATGGGTACTCGAGGGGTGGCAATAAATCTTTATTATTGGATTCGAATCGGTGGATAGACCGAAAATCAGCGATTTTCTCTGACACGTTCAACGCTTTAATGGGAAATTTCCCAACCACCTTTCACCTTTCCCACAGATGGATTTCACTATTTCAAGTCAATCTGAGGTGTCTCCCTTGCAAATTTTACTTATAATATGCAGATATATTACGAGTATAAGCAGGACTTCGGAGTTTGAAATTTGTCAAAAAAACCTACAAATTTCACTGGTCACATAAACTGTCAAGTGCGTATGCTGGGATTGAACTGATAACTAGGGTTCGGATTTGTCCTAAAAAGACCTATTCTTCTCCTTACGTTTGATTTCAGCCAAATTTTGTATTTAGGCGTTTTGGACCTCCACGACCCCACACACCAAATCTTATCGAGACCTATAATGTCCTATTTCAGCTTTGAAAGTACTAAAAAATCCTATTTTGATGGTTGACGGCCTAATTTAACCTATTCTGCAGATAACAGTACTTATGAACACGTGTCTTACAATACGCTCGCTTCAAAAGAATCTTTCCAGACGAAAATAAAATCAGCTTGTAGACTTATTTTTTCTAAGAAGCCCGTAGACTACATTAACTTCACCATTAGAAATATATTTTCTTAGGTTCGTTGATAGTCGAGGTTACTCCCCATTACTCCCTCGCAGACCAGGTAAGTAGGTATGTACTCTATTTTTATACCAACTACCCTTATGCCTGTGACCTGTGTACATGCTACGTGCCTATGCGCAGAGCCACAGGACACGCCAGATGCACCAAGCTTGCGGTAGCCCTAAAAAGAAACCCAGGCTGCCCAGGCTGGGCCTCAGCCCAAGAAGCTGCGGAGATATTAGAAGGAAAAAGTGCAGAAAAAAAAAACGTTTGCTCGATCCATAGACGTATACACGGGGGGGTAACCTAAGGGGTTAACTCCCCCCTCCATGAAAGAAAATTAACATGGTAACGCCGACGTGAAGCAAAAAAAAAATATAGGCTAAAACCCCCCCATTACCCCGAACCCCCCCCCCCCCCCCCATGACCGCTTTCTGGATACGGGCCTGGCCCGATCTTTCCCCTATCTACCGAAGTTGCCTCCCTCAAATTTCTGCCTCTCGTTTCGTGTGACGTAGAAAGAAGTCTCTTTGCACTTAAAAGAACTTTGACAGAGATGCGACGTAATTTTAAGGTGGAAAATCTGGAAAATCCCGGCGGAACGGAAACATTTTCCGCTTCCGACATGGATATATTGGCCTCGGCCCACTCATATTTCGGCTTCGGCGTACTCTACTTCGGCTTCGGTCAAAAACATCCGCGCCTATTACGCGCGTTAAAAAAAAAAAAAAAAAAAAAAAAAAAATGAAAATCTGGATAAAGTTTTGGTCGTGCAATAAAACCAAATGTGAAAATTCTTCCTTTTTTCCTCTTACCTACCTATAATTTTTATTAGAAACCTTACCTTAGTAGTTAAGCACTAGGTAAAATTGGATTTTAAGGAACCTATTTTCAGCAACCTATTTTGCGTTTTTGAGCAACCTATTTCTCGGTTTTAAGCAACCTAACAATCCGAACCCTACTGATAACCATTCATTCGGACTCGATGGAAGACTAAATATAAACAATAATAACAGTTTTTAAAAAGTGAAAACCGAAATATGATATCATGAAATGTAAATAATAACATCAGGTTTCAGAGTAAAAGAAATGAAAAGGATCCTTGTTTCATTTGATCCTTCTGTATTTTTACCTTTTACCTTCCATTTTCATCATCTAACGACGCTTCCGTCAGCAGTTCTTCGCATTTTCCACAATGCCTCCTTATTATTCTATCTGGTAACTAATCGTAATAAAAGCATTTCTTTTCCTTCAATAAATATTTAGATAAAAATCAATAGACTTCAAGCCGACTCAGATCTAGACTTCATAGCTTTCTCAATAATATACATGTCTTGACCTATGACCCTAGTTAGTTATGATCTAAACCAGTGGTTCTCAAACTGTGTTCCGCGGAACCATTTGGTTCCGCGAAGCCTTGCCGGGGTTCCGCAAAGCCTTCTCCGTGCTTCAGGGAATACAATTTTAGTTTAGTTTAGAAAAATTGAAATAGAAAAATCCCTTTCGGCAGCCCCGAAAGGCGTAGGTAGATTTCGAAGATTACTTCCATCCACTAAAAGCAATCTAAAATCATTTAGGAAGACGGTTAAGAAGATTTTCAGTTGACCCAAATGCATTCTCTACAATAACAACGGAGGAATTGAGTTTTGAAATTTCACCCCCCCCCCCCCCCCACCCTTGACAAGAAAATGAAAGTGATTTTACAAAAAACTTTTTCAGACAAAAGTTGTAGTTATTATTAATAGAAACTCATAGCAAAAAGAATAAACTCAATATCTCACCAAATAAGTGAGTTATGACGTTTTGAAAATTCAACCCCCCACCCCCTGCCTAAACGGTGCGTCGGACGAAAAACTTTTTCAGACAAAAGTTGTAGGTAATATTGAGGCAAATGCATTACAAAACAAAAGAACTCGATAACACCCCTAGGACACAAGTTATGAATTTTTTTGTGCGCAAAACCCTCTTTTTCCACCCTTACTTAAGGGTGGGATCAAAAAACGTTACAAAGAAAAGTTGTAGGCAGTACTGTTAGACGACCCTCAGAGAAAACTACGTTTCATTAGTTGCAATATTAAGGGAGTTATGGCCAAAAAGCCAGATTTCGAAAAAGTCCCCCCATTTCCCCCCCTTCGTCCGATTTCCCCCATTAACGAACTCGACCGAGATTTTAGACCCTAATATGTTAAATAGTCAAAACCAATTATTTTTCAAAAATACGGCTGCTAGCGTGTTCACAAGGAAGTGAAAATGATATATATATATAAACTTTTGAACTGATGGTGGTTTTGGGATCCAGGGGTCATAAAAAGAAGAACTGTGAAGAAATTTTTCAAAAGTGAGACTACTGGTACGACTACAATAGGTAGATTTTTCTTCGAAATCTACCTAAAAATGTATGCATTAATATGACATATCGTGAAATATTTCTATTCTCATTAAATAACGATTTCAATGTTAATGGTTGTTATTTCCTAAAAAACCTGTGAAATCGACGATCCAATGTTTAAGGTTCCACGAACGAATTCCCGACTAAATTTGGTTCCGCCAGCCAAAAAGTTTGAGAACCACTGATCTAAACTAAACCTGCGACCTTCCAAACCGAAATGTTCAATGAACCAAAAAGTTAGCAAAGCAATCAAACCAGAGCATCATATTCGTCCCAGGGTGGAACCTTGGTGACACAGCCTAAAATATTTATTGAAAGCCCTGGCATGAAATGCAGATGACGTGGCTCACTCGGTACACATTCGCTGCGGGCCCGCAATCTATATAGCCGCCTTATCAGATGTGTCAAATATTTCAATTGGGTCCTCACATGAGTTATTGGATGAGTATCGAAATGGGAAACGCACCGCTGCTGTTCTGTCCATCATTACTATTTTTTCTTGGACAGAATAATGGGTTTCAATTTCAATGACACATGGGGATGAGCTCCGATCGAGAAAAGTTTTTTTCGATCAGAAACAATTGAAGGCGTGAGCTCGGCACAGAATACAGGAACAATGGCTGCTAATAGGACTATGAAGTATTTCGTGGAACCCGAGGGGGTAACCACTCCAGAGATTCCTTGAGATTCCCTGAGATTCCATGAGGATTTCAAAGATTCCCAGCGATATTCATAGAAAGGTGAACCCCGAAGGGGTAACCACTCCAAAACCAAGATTCCCTGAGATTTCATAAAGATTTCCAATGATTCCCAACGAGATTCCCAACGAGTGGTTAACCCCTCGGTGGAACCTTACCACAATATAAGGTTTTCATCGAAATCTATACCTAAAGCCTCAAACACTGAGAAAAATAATTGGTTAATGGAGGCCAAAATCAGCTCATTTAATTTTTGGCCAATAAGTGGAAATGGAGCGCTCATTTTTAGTAAGGATGCACTCTCCATTTAAGGCACACTCCGTTTCTGTTAAGTTGAACTTTTAGGTCACGTGGTCCCTAAATAGATTTTTACTTTTCTTTTACTGGAACTTTGGTTCCCTATCACTAAGTGGAGCACCCTACCGTTCCTCATAGTGGAGTTTGTCACTTAGGTTAAATTAACAATGATGTGACGTCACAATGTATATTATCCAGGTAGATGTAAATGGAGTCAGTCACTTCTCTTAAGTGAAGCATCCAATAAAAAATATACGTGACGTCGGTTTTATCTCGCCTCCATGACGTCACCAGCATCAAAAGACGCTTCTACTTGACTTAAATGATATTTCCAATAAAAAAAAACCACGTGACCTGATTTTTTTTTTGATCCATGACGTCACGAGCTTCTAATTGGAGGCTTCAACTTAAATTAAATGGTACATCCAATAAAAAACCACGTGACCTGCAATTTTTTGGCGCTATATTTGAATTTTATAAAATCTTCACCACTGTGACCTTAAGTGAAAGTTAGTAATTTGGAATTTGATCAAGTTTTCACCCCTAAAGGCGCATTCATCTAATTTTTATGAGTTGATTGGTGTTTGCTTTTCTCAAAAATATGTTCAAACAAGGCCACAATGTGCATTTTACTATAAATATGTGCGACATGGAGAACAGGAGTTTTCGTGGTCCACTGTCCGGGGGACGAAGGGAGTCAACTTGGACAGAAGTGACACGGGATTTTTTAGAATGTTAGGTTGGAACGGAAAACGGTTTGCAAGGAGAGCCGTCTGTAGTGTTTTATGGTCTATTCGGAGTTTATGCAATGTGTTAGAGGGGGAAAATCATTGTAGACGAAAAAAATGACAAAAGACAGTGAAATTTTTCTGAAAATTGCATTTAGAAGATTCATACACAGCCGACACCGAGATATATCACTGAGAGAAGGAACGTATGGCGTACCTGTGGTGCTTATTGTCTGGTTTTGTTTATTTTGAGCCCATACAGCGGAGAAATTTGGTTTTTAAACAAAGGTAGAGCAGAAGACGAAGTTTTCGAGTGAACGTTTTACCCTTTACACATAACTACCCTAAAAAATGGTGAGAAGGACACCCTTTAGTTTGCGCGTGGATGAAACAGGAAATTGCGTGCCATAGCAAGTGTCAATCATGACGTCAAAATTCTATTTAAATTAAAAGAGACAATGGGAAAACCCGGAAAATCCATTTACTTTTACGGGCTCCAATTACTTTTAGTGGACATTATTGGAGGGGCTCATTTCATTTAAATGTTCACCCTATTCCATTTAAAGCAAGTGGACATAGGCGGTTAAGGTAAATGGAATAGTTGCAGACACCCCGCTAAGGGCGCTGTTACTGGCGTTGCGTCACACGCCTACATCCATCCTTCGCGTTAGCGGCGTCAGTACAGTTTTAAGTGTCAACGTCCGTGGGTGGGTAATGTGTTCTGTTGCTTCCAGTGCCACTTTCCGCGGTTATGTGAACTTGTTATACTTACCTACAGTTATTTTTGTTGTGGTGTAAATGAAAGTCCAGCCAATACTAAAAAAAAACTTCGGGTCTCATCAATTGCCGCGTACAGTGATAGCGAAGGAGACACTGAGAATGGCCGAGATATCTGTACTGGATGTACTGACTTCGTGTGGATGTGAACACCTCCATCAGGAACTCAATGGTAAGTTGATTTGTTCTGAAATGTCTTGTTGTCTATGTCTTTTTAACGCCATAAAAAAAAATCTGGCAAAAATTATCTCATAGTAAAAGTACTATTGTACACCTTACGTTCTGGCGTTAGAAAGGCATTATATCGCAGAACAAATTTTGAATAGTTATGTAGGTACATTTATTTGAGGAACATCCTTCAAGTGGAACAAAAGTGGGTTACTGGACCAGCCATCAAACCACAATGTATGGTATTTATTCTAAGCATATTTACATCCCTCCATTTCCATGACCGTGCATAATGCGTTACCCCTACATATCGGCTATTTATTATCAGCATTTTATTAATGTTTTTGTTTTGTTTGTTTTTCTCTCAGGTGGTGAACAAGGATGTTCTTTGGCGGGGCTGCTGTACCTACCGCTTATGACAGAAAGGCCTCCACCGATTTACCCATCTCCCCAGCGTGACGACTCTTCAGCTTCTTCTGCGTCATCTAAAAACTGTCGGTCACGGTTTTGGGTGTCAGTATTTTGTCACTGTACCATATCCTGCGTACCGCACTCACAGTGTTTTTGCAATATACTGTTTCACTGGACTGGAGACATAACTGTATACTTTTTCCAGAGGTTATTGGTAGCCTCCAGCAATGTTACTGCTATGTGGCTGCCATGTCTACATCGGGGTCGTGCAGGTACCATCCCTATGGCTAAGGAGGGCTATTGGGGTTGCTTCCCCTGTGAAGGGAGCCCCCTAGCCTGGAGGGGGTGCCTGCAGCACCCTATTGCGCCACTTGCAGTAACCGGATTGCTGTAGGTTACTTTAAACGACCTTCCCATGTAGGGGTAATGGATTGGTACCATACTAGGTAGTGGATAGGTACCATACTAGGTAGTGGATAGGTACCATACTAGGTAGTGGATAGGTACCATACTAGGTAGTGGACAGGTACCATACTAGGTAGTGGATAGGTACCCTAATAGTAAATGGATAGGTACGAGTATTACTGGACAGTACGCTATCCCTAAAGGTGTCCTCCAATATTAGGAAATGTTTCCCTGAAGCCTTGTGAAACATCCACTTAAGTTTACTGTGCGAATCTACTTACACTACTCATCTAATAGCAGGGTTTGATTGGGTTCATTTACGCTTAATGGATGCACTCCATTTCCTTTAATTTTATGCACCGTTCATGGAAATGTCTGGGTTCCGTCACTTCAAATAAATATTCATTTTCAGTAAACGCCTTCCCGACAATAAAGGTAACTACACAAATTGATGATGTCACAATTGTCGTGACGTCATCACTTGACAGTTGTTACTGAAGCCCTCCACTTCGTTTAAGTGACTGAAAATTAAATGGAATCTTCTTCTTCGACTCACTTACTTTAACTGCACCGTTTACTGGAATGTGGTCGTTTACTGTAAGGGGGCATTCTAGTAAGCTCCAGTTTAACAGGAAGTTCCCGTTAAATCTACGGGACATTTTTCTGAGTGAATACTATACCTTAATTTTAAATGAATTGACTACGTAAGTTTAACGACGAAATGGTTATTTTCACCTCATTTGTTACTGTCACACCTTAGCCATCCTGAAAAGCAAAACTCCGAAATTACCCAATGATGGTGCGGGGTAAAATTTATCACTTTGTCAAAAGAAATTAATTTGGACAACTAGAGGCGCTCAACAAAATAAATGGTCCCTCTTTTTGGAAGGTTGGATGAAAAGCATTTTAAAAAATAAAATATTTTTCAGAACAGATGCTCTAAAAATTACACAAAGCTTTGTATAAAACATGACATAACAGAAAGGTGCAAGAGAGAGAAAATATTTTAGTAGAGGTACACAGCGATCCCCTACACAACAGGCTGTCCCACCTTCATTTTTTTTCCACCAAACATACTATACGCATTCTTTCATATCCCATCGAAAGGGAGGTAGGGGGTACCCAGCTGGCTTCATTATCACTGTCAATACCAGTTTCCGAACTAGCCACACACATGAGGGCGAGGTCGAACAACTATCGGGAAAACTTCGACTAGAATGGAACCGGTTTTTCCGTGCTTCTCTGAAGACGATTCTAGCATTTTAGACCATCCAGGTGACGAGACTGCGAGGAACAACCAAGACATATCTATCGTCAAAAATTCCTTAGAAACCTATAGAGGAAATTTTGTAAATACTTGAGGCCAGACAGCTCAAAGCTTTCAGTGACGGAAGGAAACTCCAAGTTTGGGACCATCCGGGGGGAGAAAGTTGGTCAACGCAGTGAATAACCGGCTATTGCATTTCCAGTCATATCGCGGTCCAGTGGCTCCCTGCCTGCCTGCTGGCACACCGGACCTCAAATCTTCATGGTTCGGCGATTTCTAACGGAAATAGTAATTCATTTATATATTTTTACTTTCTCGCTAGCCATATATGGCGAAAAAGTATTGTTTTCGTGCAAAATTTCGAAATTGAGATTTTGGGTTTCCCATGATCCTGGGGGTCCCCTGAGTCCAAAAAAGTGGTTTCTGGAAAAAGTCTGTCCGTCCGTCAGTCCGTCCGTCAGTCCGTCCGTCAGTCCGTGCAGTGCTCTAGCGCCTATACCGTTCATCCGATTTTAATGAAATTTGGTATGGACCTGTCTAAAATTACTGCCGAGGGGCATTTTCAAGGATTTTTTGATTGGTCAAAAATTGCGGCCGCTATTGTCAAAAAACCGCCAAAATAATTCAAAAATCGTGTTTTTGGTTACTTAGACAAGCGCCGACGGTACACTTTTCAATCTATAACACTGAAAATTGGTATGTGTGTTGACAAATAGATGCTTCGAGGTCATTTTCAACTAAAATTGAATTGGTTGAAAATTACGGCCGTTCTGGACCAAAGTTCGATCGTTTCGGCGCCATTCACATTTATTGACCGATTGTCATGAAATTTGGTAAATTTGTGTAGAACCATGTAACTTAAACATATGTCGAACATAATTTTGTTATCTTCAAAATTACGGCCGTTGTAGTCAAAAAAGTGTCGAAAATGAGTTGAGAATGAGAAACCACGTTTTTGAATGGTCGGAACGCATTTGGGACTACAGTAATAGAATGACAGCCATGAAACTTGGTGGGAGTGATCTCAGATAGATGCTCTTGGGTCATTTTCAACCGATTTTGGATTGCTTAAAAATTACGCCCGCAAAAAAATCTCAAAGAAATAAAAAAAAAAAAAAAATCACATGGGGCGAGAAAGTTTAGTGCGACTGTTGTCGGACCCTTTATTTTTTCAGGCTCCTTACTGGAAATTATATCGCAATACAAATTGTTAAAATATGTTACTTGTAGGAGCGGTAAGAATCCACCCCAGTCCACGTATTGTATTGCGCAAATACGAGATATAACCACTCTTTGGGAATCTCGTTGGGAATCATTAGAAATCTTTATGAAATCTCAGGGAATCTTGGAATTTCTTTAGAGTGGTTACCCCTTCGGGGTTCATCTTTCTATGAATATCGTTGGGAATCTTTGGAAATCATTATGGAATCTCAGTGGAATCTCAAGGAACCTCTGGAGTGGTTACCCCCTCGCGTAAATACGGTCTAAAAATTAGGTATACTACACAAAAAAATGTGATAAAAGAATAACAAGAAATCGTAACCTTCCTAAAATGTCAGAAAATGGGGAACCGCGAAGCTGAAAGCCTCCCTCCTTCCCTAGCTGAATCTCCATGCAGTTCAACCACTGGAATAAAATAAATCTAAGATTACATTGATCGCACGCACTCCGCGCACGTTCCCGGTGGCCCAGTCTTCAGTGATTAAACTGAGAGCCATTCATCAGGTAGTAAGTTACGGGTGCGCCAAGTTGGAAGACAGATTTGTAGTTGGGGTGAAAGCTCACCGGAGGGTAGCTGTCGCTGTCGCTGCCGCTGTCGCTGCGTCTGCGTTTTCTGTCCCTGCGCTACGTGTCGCGGAAGTGAGAACAACCTGGCAACTGTCACTCCTCCAAATTCTGACCTCCTTAGGGCCTTTCCACAAAGTCCCAGGTGACTCTTCACAGAGCAGGATACAACAAGAGCTCCAAGTAAATGCCAGTTACAATTTAACTGTTTTATTTTCTCAGAGTCACCGTGGCACTACGTACACGGAGAGAAAGGGTAATAATAATTGATTTGGCCTAGTTGACTCACAATAATCTACAAAAATGAAATCCGGAGTCGCAATAATCACAAAACCTTCGTGAATAAGCATAAGGGAGTAGGTTGGGGTTTAAAAGGAATTCGAAGTACGTTAAATCGGGTTGAGAAATAACGTATTATTACAGTTGTTTGCCCTAATGAATTATTTTTGAAGGGCTGACGGATAATTAAGAATAAACAAATGTCACCGAGACAGATATTTACTTTGTTCTTTGGAAAGATAAATGGCGAAAGTGATTCTCTATCTCGGTGCCTTTCCAACTCATAGTTTAGCTGCGAATACTGCTATCATAGGATCGCCAAATAAGGCTGAATTTCACCAGTTTAACGTGAAGACTATCGTGTACACGATAGCGCTATCGTTTCGGTAAAAAATGTTAACGGTATTCACCATCCTGACATTAGCACCCTCATCTTATCGTTAGTGAATCCGTGCGTTAGCAACAACAATAACTTTCATACCTTATTCGACTCGTTTGGGTGTGAAACGGGCAGGGATTGTTGTCTACCCAACAATTTAATACCTTTGTCCGAAAAATTAGTGTGTCTTTCACGTTTTTTTTTTTTTCATTTTTAACTCGAAATTATTGAAACGTATAATGAACGTAGGTACACCTAAACAAAGTTGACGTAAACAAAGCAGATGAGTTCTAGTGACACGACAAATTTAACGATAGGATAAGGTTTTTCGTCTCCTTTAACGAAACGATAGCTATTCGATCGTTAGGAGGCACCATCGTGAGGTGGTGAAATTCAGCCTAAGTAGGTTATACGTAGAAATCGTTACTAAAAGTTCAAAAATGTTCAATGACTTTATACAGACAATAATTCGAAAAAAATAAAAGCGATTGATTTCTCCACATCGTTTTGTCCTGTACAGCTTATAATCGCCTACTCCATTTAGAGGAAAGATCTTGAGGAGGGTTCTCATTTAATAACATGGACTGGGGATACAGTATATACAGGGAAAATTTGGAAGTTAGTTCAAAAGAAAGTGCAGGTTCCAAATGCTCCATGCAGCCGCTCGGGGCCTCACCCCATGCCCCTCTTTAAATTAGGCCTTCATTATAATGAGTGATTTCAGGCCCCGAAAAGAAACCCTAAAAATAAGTAACCAAATTATTAGAAAATACCAAAACCAAAAAGAAAAATATGCCAAAACTGTTGAAGAGAAACTTACCCATAACTGGGGTTTTAAACATAAAATAATTTGACAAAAGTGTGAAAAAAAATCCTTGTTGTCTTTAAGAAATCGTCACAACAATTATTTAAAATTTAGAATGTTAAGAAGCCGGGCAAGGAGTGAGATCCCGAACGACAGCCACTTTATGGCGTTACAAGCTCCAGTTACCCTAAATTAGTTTCCCTCTAAAAAAAGCACAGCACACCCCCAAAAAAATCACTGAAATCAGCAAAATCAGAAAAAAGGAGTTAAAATTTGCCCCTCACCCAGTAGGCGAAAAATAAGCAGAAAAAAGTACAAAGAGCCTGGGAAGGTCCCCTACCACAATTACAGGGAGCGTGAGTCCAGAGCTCGCGCACAATAGAACATCTCTCTCACATTTGGCTTGGTCGCTGCATGCCCTGCTACACCCTATAATCTCCTCAACCATGCCACCCTTGGCCCTAACTAGCCATTGTCTTTAATAATACAGCCACCATGAGCCAATCGTTACAATAATTACTACAATTGTTTAAATGTAGTTAAACTCCAGTAATAAAGACCTCAGTATTGTCAGCCAAAGATCCTTACCAACGATCCGTGACGTAACGATCCCACTTTATGGGGGAAGAGAAAGGGAGGAGGAAGATAGGTTTGTGTGGTGTTTTAGGGGCAAGCCCTAAAAATTGACAACTTTTTTGTAGGTATTGGTGGATTTCTTTTCAGTAGGACCCGAGGTGGTAACCACTCCAGAGATTCCTTTAGAATCCACTGAGATTCATAGAAAGATGAACCCCGAAGGGGTAACCACTCCAAAAAATTCCAAGATTCCCTGAGATTTCATAAAGATTTCCAATGATTCCCAACGAGATTCCCAACGAGTGTTTAACCCCTCGGTTGGACCAAACGACACGCGGGTCAACGCCTACCCGGAGCAACACGAGCCCGCGTGGTGTCAACGCCTACCCGGAGCAACACGAGCCCGCGTGGTGTCAACGCCTACCCGGAGCAACACGAGCCCGCGCGGTGTCAACGCCTACCCGGAGCAACACGAGCCCGCGCGGTGTGTTGCGTATGTCTAACGTTTGCCCGTACCTAGTTCTAAAATACAGATTATAACAAGAAACATTTATTTACAAGGATATTTCATACGCATGTCTATATATATGACTCTGACGTAACCTGTTCGACAGCCTGCTTAGCTTTTGACGCCTGATTTGTTTTTTATTATTGCTGCTATAGCAACAACGGCATCAACCAATACGGCGGTCGAATCGGTCGAACAGCTGACGTCATGCGCCAACCGGACCTATTTCAAACCCCAAATGAAATATCCTTATAAATAAATGATTCTTGGATTAGTCTGTTGAGTTACTAGTAGTCAGTTTTTTGTCCTGTAGTTTTAGTGGAGGAGTGATTGTGGTGCCTTAAGTGTGAAGACCCTTGATGCATGTAAAGTGAATACGGCATGATATAAAAGTAGCTTATTAAGTACCTATACAGGGATTTGGAATTTAAAAAGATAAAATGAATAAAAGCCAGAAGTAAAGCTTTTCGCCCAGTTTTTACTACCAACCGTTTCACATCAGAAATCCCAATAATTAAAAGTTAGCAAACAGTTTTCGTAAATTCCTTGCCAAGCTCACATGTTGTATCTCACTATTTTTAATTTAAGGTTGAAGGGAATCCGCCGGATATTGGTTTCCCCAACTCACGAAAATTCCCAAATAACCTCAGTCGTCAATCACTAGAAAAATTTACCTTCGTTCTAATCGCCTGAAAAAGGAAAACAATAACGAAGGTCACTGAATTTACATTAACTTTTGCCCTTGAAAATATATATACAATATTGACTTAATATGTATTGTGTTGTACATTCTGCAGGCAGTTCAGAGATAAATCTCAATTTATAGATAGATTGTTGTGCCCTCATGACTCATTTCGAGGCATTGGTAAGTCTTTTGGGGGCGGGGGGGGGGGGGGGGGGGGGGGGTAAGTAAAAGTATCAGTGTTGAATTCATCCAAAAGTCTTCGCCTTACCAGAAAGTTTCCGTCTTAGTAATTGAATTTAAGCCTGAAAGACTTCAAAAATTTGACACTTACAATAAAGGCTGTCGCCAACTTTTGCCCCCGCACGACCCTTGTCGCCTCGTATCTCATTCTCACCAAACCCTTACCCCCAATTGAAATTCTGCCAGTTTCTTTTCTGAAACTGAGGCCTGCTCCTTTTTGTATCTTTTTGAAACCTTTATAGCCTGCACCTCTTGAGAAAGATTATTTGAGAAGGAGTTTGTTAACTGACTGCTCTTCGGGCTTTGACACTTCCGTGGGTCAAACCTTGAAGCAATTATCTTCAGGTTGTTCAATAAAATTGTAGAACTGTTGATCATACTGTTGAACTGTTCAACAATAGGTTCTTTGGACAATTTGTGCAAACATCGAAAGTATAAATATTCAAAATTTTATCAAACTAAGCGAAAAACTAAGTAAAAAATATACAGGTAGGTACAAGAACTTTCTTGTGAAAGTAAGGCTGGATTTAGCTATTTCTTAATATAATTTACCCGATTTTTTTTGTGTAAGTTAAACAAGGTGTCCATACGTTGCCTAAATTCCAATTTTTAACTTTTAATATTGGGATAACCGTTTGCAAGTGGTGACTGGCGAAAAAAAAAACTTTCCGTAAGGCTGCGTCAACTGTAGCACTTCTGTTATACCGCATGAGACAAGTATGACAAATACCAGGACTTGCTTCATCAGTATGTTCATAAATCGATAGGGAAACAGGCTTAGCAACTGTGGCGAGAGTTGTTGTTGAGGGGGATCGAAGCAACTAGCCCAAGTGAGCCCTTTCCTCAACTATTTGCATCTCATTTTGTAGGTGCCTGCGTGGGCGTATAGTGCAGTACCAAGGGAGTTTGCCCACCTAGACACCCTGAAAGCTTTAACTGCTCAATCGCCTAGAGGATGGGCCAACTTTGAGCATGCAGTTTAAATAGTTTGAGCAAGTTTGCTCCAGGGTTCATCGGCACCGCAGCTTCTTCGTGACTAGAGTTCTGAATTTGTGAAGGGAAAGGATACGACAAAATTAGTGAAGCTCCAATATCATCTGCAAACATAATAACATGGCCTTGCTTTTCTTCATTTTAGCAGAGCCAAAGTAATAAACAACCCTCACCCTAACGCAGGCATTCACTATAATTTCCATTAAGGCAACTTTTGTTTCATTTTTTCTAAAAAAAAATATATATATAACAATTTTAGGATTAGTTGTGTATAAGTACATTTTTTTTAACTTAAGGTCGACTACACGTACTTGGTTCGCAATGCTAAGTATTTCAAGCCCTACTCCGAAGTTACAGGGCTAGTGGAAAGTGTTTATAGGGGGATGTAAACCTGAGACTCTTTGTCGTGATGTAGTGTTGTATTTTTGCATGAAATGGAGTTATAAGCCCACAGGAGCGGTTTTAAACAGTCTACTACCAGTCCACATGTTTTTTTGACAGATCGCGAAAACACAACACTACCTCATGCGGAATATTTTTTTGAAAATTTTCGGACTAAAAAATGTATGATTTTATCGTCACATTTAGTAGAAAAGCTTGATAAATGTTTGTACTATTTACCGTAGCCATGTTGCATTTTGGCAATTTTTATTTCACTTACGGAAGTGGGTAGTTTCAACAGCATTTCTCTACTTTTTCTCCTGTAAAAGCTAAACATAGTGTCCTACTTTTACTCGTTCGTTTCGCGTTCAAATAGCACACTATGTTTAGCTTTTAGAGTAGACACATTCAATACGATATTGCAATTACCAGTCTCCGGTTGTACTAATATGTTAACATTAGTTTTGTCAAATATTTACTTTTGCACAGTGGTTTTGGTGGAGTTCGTCGAGAATGTATATACTCGTACAGCCTTAATATAAGAAAATTAAAAAAAAAAGTTTAGAAGCGGACACACGGATGCCAACGGTGATGAGTTTTTGCGAGGGGGAATAGGAGGGGGCAGTGAGGTTTGGCTCCAAGGGATAAATCACTGATGTCGAAGCATCGGAACACACCCCACCGCCGAGGCCAGTATTATCATTTTTAATACATTTATCCAAAAATGCCTCTGAATTTTCAGTTCGTTGCTTTTGTATATTTTGAAGAATTTCACAAGGCATTAAATTTGATTTAACACAATTTTCCTTTCGTACATGCAGCATCGAATATTGAAAAGTTTTTCGGATCAAAGCCGAATTCTTCTCGAGCCGTTTTGTCCTCGGTCGCCGGACATGGTTCCCATAACCATAATCATTTATACAGAACTATGTCCAACTGATTAGCAATTTAAAAATAAGCGATTAGGTTTAGACTTTCAGGTAGAAGGTTTGAACTAAAGTGAGAATATAACAAGCGCAGTCATGCCAGAGAAGGACACGTACCGCACAAGATGCAAAAACACTGAAAAAATACTGAGAGACCTGCCAGCAAAACGTGGTTATTTTCATTTTCCCCGTCTTCTTTGGCAGATTATTCATGAGAAGAATTTAATAAACAGTACAGCCACTCAATAAAAACAACTGTAAAGGTCAGATTCAAGAATCTGATTTCCAGACTTTAGTACCCAGTCGTGTTAGGCTGGATTTCACCACTTTAACGTGAAGACTATCGTGTACACGATAGCGCTATCTTATCGGTAAAAAATGTTAACGGCTTTCACCATGCACCGTTACCGTTTCGTTAGTTTTTCCAGTGGATTATCCGTGCGTTAACGAAAACGATAACTTTCACACCTGCGACTCATTTGGTGTAGTCTAATGTTGTCTAATCAACATTTCAACTTTTTTTCTCCGAAAAAATAGGGTTTTTTTTTCACGTTTATTTCCATTTTTAATTTGGAATCGTTGAAATAAATTTGACGTAAACAAAGCAGGCGAATTCTATTGACACAACAAAATCTAACGAGAGGATGTCTGCTTTTTCGAATCGATAGCTATTCGAACGTTAAAAGGCACTATCGTGAGGTGGTGAAATTCAGCCAAGCTGGTAAAGGGAAGTATACTTTTCATTTTTCTTGGTAATAAATACAATTATTTCTGGATTTTTTCTTCGTTCAAGGCTATACCTACCAATGGAGCCGTTGGAGGAAATAGCCAACAACTGGCAGGTTATTGCACCATGTTGTGAACATTCGTAATCCAGTTGAATGTGTTAAATGCAGGCATTGATTTTCCTCCCTCTCTCGTCTGGTTTTCTTCATCGGTTAAACTGCCATTCCGCAAGCACGCTGTGGCCATTATCAGGCTCCTATTCCCCTTTAAGTGCATCAGACTCTTTAACTTAAGTACCTCATATCAATCTTGGTGGCAAGTAATGGCAACACTGATATCTTTGCAATTTTATTTCTAAGGAGAAATGCTTGACGGTTGAAATCACAAAAAATGAAGAAAACCAGCTTAGGAGACACTGTGGTAGTGCTTTTAGTTTTTAGTACTTTTTGCTTACATAAAAGAGCCAAAGAACGGTCAATTATTTATCAAAATCAGGTGAAGAAGTCACCAGTAGGTATTCTACGAAATAATATATTGCACAGTCTGTGAGTGTGTGTAGGTGCGTAGACAACAGAAATAATTGTAATATGCACGTGTGTCTGTGCCTGGCTAACACATAATATGCACGTGTGTCTGTGCCTGGCTAACACATAATATGCACGTGTGTCTGTGCCTGGCTGACACATATATGCACGTGTGGGTAATACCAACGGCACTGTGCGTGTGACCATGACGATGAAAATTAATGAATTTTCAACAGAAGCCAAGGACCCAATGGTAATTATTGCAGAATCAAATGTTGAACATTCCATGAAACAGACAGCATTGGGGGATGCGAGATTAGCCCAATGCTACTTGACTGCTGAAGCCATTAGCCCCCTACTCTCCCAGGCATCCCCCTCCCAACCAAATCAACACCATAGCACTGTGAAGCTCGGGGCTATTGTGTGCGGAGGCCAGCAGCAGCAATGTCGTTCCTCCTAAAATGCCTCTTCAGACCCACCCCTTCCTACTCTACAACGCCGGAGGTTGTTAGTTGACCTTATTTGTGGAACGGCCACGGGTCAAATCAAATCCTCTTACTATGTCAAGCTAGGTATTCAATTTATAAACGCATAAAAAATAACTAATGCCAAACTAAATCTCAAGGCTCAAGACATATCACGTGTTTCAATTTTGCATGAATTGAAACTTTCAACCCAGTTGCAAACTAAGGAAGTCTTACCTTTTAGGTCAGGAAAGGAAGAGTTCATCTTTTCCCGCACTTCCTTGTTGTAGACGCGTCGGGACAGAATCGTGAATAGGTGGGATGACTGGGAAAACCCAGGCCAAGGCAGTCCGAGGCATCTGTAAAAAAATGAAAAACATAATAATTATTATAATAAAATATTTTAATCTTTCAAGAAGGAAGGGGCAAAAGAACTTGTACCTACATATGTAATATATGCTAACGCAAATATCACTTTTCCCATAGCCTGCTACCTGGGGAATGATACGACATATCAGAAGAACAAACTGTGATAAATAAAAAATCTTCGCGAAAGGGTTAAGAAGATTAGAAAGTCGGCTTGGTTAAATTGGAATGGAATCGCATACTTCAGCCGCAGGCGAGAGGCCCAATTTCCAAATCGAAATAACCCTGAAAACTAGGTGTTCCGAAGATTGAAAAAAGAAAAAAAATCCATTAACTTTGTAAGTTGTAAGGTGATGATTTCACCCCTTTGAGATTCTTGGGGTTACGGGCATCACAAAACCGCAGTTCGAATGAGTTCTCAATATTTTTCATACTTCGTTTTCTTTTTTCTATCTGAAAATTGATGCCTGTAACTTTTAAAAAAAGGTGTGAAAACCTGTAAACCTAGATATTATCTTGAGGTAAACAAAGGTTATCACCTACTTTTCACTTTATGAAAATACCAGATGTCGTTTCAAATTGCCACCTCTAGTGAAACCTCTCTGGACTCGGACTCGACTCGAGAACAATCAAAAACGAAGGAGCAGAAAAAAGTAATAGCCTGGTGTAAGAACCAGAGGAAATTTAATCAATTTTTAAATGAAAGGAAACTATATTAGCTTCGGCCATTACAGACCGTGGATATTGCAAACGCCATCCGAATCATAATCTTAACTTCCTTTTTTACGACCGGCTAAGGGACAATTCGGTCGGAATTTGACGCAGGAGAAATAAAAAAATCAGATTCCAACTTTTATGATTTTCTAAGGTTTTCATTCTTTCGTCAACCATTCAATAAATCCAACTATTGTATGTTCCACGTCTTGAGGGTACTTTGAGTTTTCTTAGAGCTGCCGTGCGTGATGCAGCGTTCAGGCCACAATTGGTCCTCCCGAAAGAGGTCCCACTTTCGAATCTCAGAACAAGAAATTTTTCTGCTAGTACCATGAATAGCATGGGTACTTTGAAGGGTTAATCAGAATTTATACTTATGGTACTCAACGGCCAAAATCTAGAAAGAAAAACTAAAGAAAAACGCAAAAAAATAAACGTTTGAAAATGTACCCTATTTAAATTATTTTATTTTATTTTATTTAGGGTGCGTCCCACCATGCTCAGTTAAAATTAAACTGGAGATTTTGTCCAATGTTTACCATGTTAAATTTAACATGGTAAATCTCCAGTTTAATTTTAATACTGGGCATGGTGGGACGCACCCTTAAACTCCTATCTCCTTAACTAGTCTATACTTATGCCACTCGCGGGACCTCAAATACTCCAGACTAAAAAATTTATTATCTTTTGTTTTGTATATTTTTCCGTCATTTGAGAAAAAAATTGCTATGGATCTCTCGCACGCCAGCAGAAAACCCACTCAACTAACACCTTCAATATTTATTGTAAGAAGATAAGGCACGCCATCATGCAATATATGGAGAATAGTTCTCCTTACAATAAATTTTGAAGGTGTTAGTTGAGTGGGTTTTCTGGCATTCGAGAAAGGGAATACACCTGCAGTACTGTGAATGTTTAGCTACAAATTTTTTCAAATTCTTTCAAGTCCTTAAAATTAGGCAACGTGTACACGAAGGGACGTAAGAAAATAAGCAAACATTAAAATGCTCACAACTAGGCCATCGCGTTTTATGTCGACCTCATCGGAGTTGACACCGAATCACAAATTGCGTTTTTTATGGCCTTAAGCTGTTTTAACATAGAAATAATGAGATCTCGAAAGATAAGAAACTTGGGCGAAGGGCATGCAGGGTTAATCAACATTGTCTCTGAGAGAAACTGAAAAGGAGGAATGCCTGGAATGCGCAATTCTCCAATCAAAGGGGAATATTTATTAAATTAAAGAAAACGTGGCTTGTTTCAAACAAAAGGAATTCTTTGTCTTTATGGGGAATTTCGCTCTCATCACTGGATTCAAAAATTTTGTTTGTTTAACCCTTTTAACTTCTTGTCTTTATCCTTGACTTTTCTTTCGTTATAAGGCGACAACCCTTTTCTGGGTTTCTCTGTTAAACTAATGCCGGGAGGTCCTTCACGGCATTTTAATTTCTTTCAATACCATTAGAAATACTGTCACCATAAATTTTTCAGCATGTATTCTTCTGTGATTCCAGCGGAACTTGCCGTAAAAAAGTCTGACAAACAAGTGAAAGAAAGTCAGGATTTCTCACTTAAAGTATGAAGACTCAGACAGAAATATACATATATATAGAAGACTAACAATCCATTTTCAAATTTCATCTATAGGCGTGTAAAAGAATCATTAAAGTAAAATTTTAAAATAAAAGATGCCTCCAAAAAATGTGGATTAGGTATAAATATGAGTTTAGTTTAAAACCGACTAATGGGTGGGTGGAGCGCCTGGTTGGGCATAACACAACAGGATCAGGCCGAAGCCATTAAATCCATGCTGAAAGAGGATAACATTGCTTACCCGATTTGAACTCAAGGCGGACGCCTTGACCATCAGGACACTTTACAGCCACTTTACATATTATTATTATTATCAACTGAACGCATTTCCTTTTTACTTTCCCATATACACGAAGTAGCTACTTAAAATAGGAAAGAATGCACTTTCGAGAAATGGTGTTGCAAATACCGGTCACTATATACGTAATATACGTAGTATAAAGTAAAGTATTGTCATCGTGCAGATAATTGATTTTGAGAGGTGCCAGACCCTGAAAAAAGCGTTAGTGTTTGTGTGTGTGCAAGTATATATTTGTATGTAGGTGTGTATGTACGGTGTACGGCCAAACCGAGGGGTTAACCACTCGTTGGGAATCATTGGAAATCTTTATGAAATCTCAGGGAATCTTGGATTTTTTTTTTGGAGTGGTTACCCCTTCAGGGTTCATCTTTCTATTAATATCGTTTGGAATCTTTGGAAATCTTTATGGAATCTCAGTGGAATCTCAAGGAATCTCTGGAGTGGTTACCCCCTCGGGCCAAACCGTCAGGCCGATTTTGTTCCAATTTGGTACACGGGTGTAAAAAAATAATGCGCAAACTCACTTTTTCCGATCTTCCATTGGGGAAAATTGGGGGCGCAGCCCCCCAAAAACCTCAAAAAAACAGGTTTTTAATTTTTTTCTCAAAATTGGCTCAAACGATTTCGTTTAATTTCTCAGGAGTAATAGTGCACATTATGGGATAAAATACCCCATTAGCGGCATATCTGGGAAAACTCGAATTTGGGAGATACGACCCCTCAAAGGGTCAGATTTTTATGTTCACAAAATTTGCCATGTGGATATCAAAATACTCAGGGAGACTTCCTCAACCGAGTTATGTGGTCAAAAAAAATCTCAAAGCATTTCCGCTCATCCCTGAAAATAAACAAGCGTTCATATTATCCATACTAAATATAAGGCGCAGGGACGTCGTCGTGACTTAACACCACAAGAAAAATTAAGTAAATGAATGTGGCACTGAAAAGGGCGATAGAAAAGTCTGACACTAAAGTGTAAAGGTAATGACGGAGGCCTGATCAAAGCAAAGCTTTTAAGGTTCATAAATAAATTGACGGCGTTAAAAAAGACTCAAAATCCATCAACAGGGGCTGAAATACTTTTCTACTTAATGAAACTTTGATCGATTATCGACGTGAAAACGAACTGAATTAGTTCCTTCTTTTTAAACATTATTCCAAAATGAGATTCTAATCTTTTTATCCCTTTGGAGGGAATTTCTCACACGGGTTTAATGGCTGCCTCTCCTTCCTAGCCGGAGATTACTTCTTCCTATTTTCGTCGTCAGGGCCAACATTTTCATTTCCGCTAAAATTAATATTTGCCAATTGTTGAAATTTCACGTCAAGTACGATCTAAAGTCTTTAACAGAAGAGTTGTTATTTTATCTAATGGCACTAACGATAACTGCCAGTAATAACGGGTGTGATACGGAGTAAATACCACAATTGTTACAAAAAAATCATGCTGTAGAGTTGTTTGTTGTTAATGGTTTGCATTGCAAACCACTCCCGATATTGCGTTAAGATAACTGGGAAATGTTATAAAACACTTATCGAAATCGGATGCGTGCATGGGTTTTGTGGAAATTACCTCCAGTGTCAATTTCGAATAATTGTAATTATTGCTTTATGTAATAACATTTTAGAAGTCCCCAAAGAAATCAGAAACTAGTCGAAGTATTAAAATTAAGACTTTCCCATTTATACTCTTTAGTATCTACACCGAAGGAAATACTTGGCAATTAATTTAAAATAACTGAGTGGACAGAAATAAGAAGGACTGACAGCGTGTCAAAGCTGCAAATCTGATCCTCGAGACCGCGTAAACCGAACTTTTTCGAGAGAGAGCTAGCAGCAAGATAGAGCGTACCATTAGTATCTATCCATTCTGTCACGAGTAGATGTAATGCCTGTCTTAAATCCTCCACCCTCACAACTGAGATTATTTTAATGTCTAACCAGTTCCTCAGTCACTTCGGATACCATGCATAAATCAATCTATGCAGCTTCCCTCTTTGCAGAATAATCCTCTCAAAGCGTGGAGGGCAAGAAATATGCAGTTTCTTCCCTCTCCTTTTCCTTAATAAATATGAAATACTTCTAGCTCAGAAAAAATAAAACTAAGGGTACGTCCAACCATGCCCAGTTAAAAAACAACTGGAGATTTTCTCGGAGAATATCTCTAGTAAAAGTTAAATTTAACATGGTAAACATAGGACAAAATCTCCAGTTTAATTTTACCTGCGCATGGTGGGACGCACCCTAAACAAACATACGGCAGCATCTCGAACGGCACCCATGCAAGGATGCTGCCAAAGTAGCACCTACTTACAGCTCCTCTAGACAAGATGTAGCTTTGAGTTATTTGTTATACCTCAGGATATATTGTACCTTTATGAGTTGCAGGCTCGAGCAGAGGGATGGTGCATGCAGAGCAGAGAGGGCACATGGCAAATGGCACATGGCACATGCTTGCTCTCTGCCCCCTCTATAAGTTATTACCTACTCAAAAGCACAGTTATACCTTTTCATGACTGAAAAAGTAACAAAAGGAAGGGGGAGTAAGGGATGAAAGATGCCCCAGCATAGAGTTATCTTTGTCCGGTTGTTAGGTCAATCATAATACACTAAGGCTGAATTTCACCACTTTCCGATAGTGTCTTTTAACGAGAGGATTTAACGAACGGATTTAAGGTATCGTATGTTTAGCTTACGACAAATGCCTTGCGCTTGCACTTGTCGTAAGCTAAACATACGATAATGTAAATCCGTTCGTTAAATCCTCTCGTTTTGGACACTATCGGAAAGTGGTGAAATTCAGCCTAAATGCAATAACTGAATGAACTGAATCTCGGTATTCTGTCAGGCTCGGGCACAACCTCCAGTAGCGAAATTTTGGAATTGCGGATCCACAGAAACAATCGGTCACCAACTTCCCCACTATCTCCTCCTTCGTCGTCTTTCAATCTATTCTCTTCTATCTCTACAGCGACAAGTGCGAACTTCTGCGTCGTTAACTGCCACTTGTACTCGTGGCCCTACCAAGGAATATTTCAATATGGCTAGCCACCAGCAGAACTCATCCAAAAATTAAAACCTACCGTAATTATGACCTTAGGATATATGTCCTTAACTATTCGCTGTTCTACCTTATAACTCTCACCATAAAATAAGTAGAGCCAGTGACTATAGAAGAGAATGGGACATGCATAGGGTTTATATTAAGGGTAACGGAAGGGCGGTGGTTAATGAATGCATATCTGAATGACATTTATGGAAGTGCCAGCGGTATCATTGCATAAATCAGCCTTAGAATCATGTTACCGATTTGCATAAGCCACACTGTATCGATGTAAGCGCTATTCGCTATTTCGAGTCAAGTGGGGATCTCTATGCGCTCGGATCACGATTCCTCTCACTCAGTCTCACATATGGATCATCCGCCACACCTGCTGCAAACTAACTCTCTACCCCTTCACTCTTCACCCCCGCATCCTCTCGCTCACTCAAGTGGACCCACTTTAATACATCCCTCCCTTATTTGACGAATTTTGAGTTTTCCTTCACGCATACCTACAAACACGCACCATACCTAAGTATTTTGAAATTTGATGTTTAAGAACCCCTCACGCTAGTATGAAAACGCCGCCAGGTTGAGCTGAAAATGTGGTACAGAAATACTTGAATGAGGATGGAATGGATGGTAGCCAGTTGGAAAGGGATGCAGCACAGAGTTTGTGAACATTTTAGTTAAATTAAAAGGACGGCGTATACATATAACCCAATCCGAAAGTCAACAGAGTGGGAAGAAAGGGCACACAGCCGAAAATAAGTTAAAGAATGGAATATGGCATCGACGGAATATTTTTTTAGTATTTCTAGTATAGCGGGATTCCAGTGCGTACAACGCCGAAGGCCAGCTTGATGAAATTTAAAGCACAAATACAAATTAAGCTATACGAACGGAAAATAGACTAAAATGACTCAATTCATCATAGAAATTATGTTAGTATTTATTTAACGATATTTACTGACTGGGATTATTGACCTGGGTTTCAGTTGAAATAATAATGCTCGGCCGGAGCTTCCTCTGAGCAAACAATGTTGTGTACCAACTCACTTATTGTGTCTTTTTTATTTGCCATCTTATATGCTGAATTTTAATGTATTGTAATGGTTGTAGACACACTATTTTCACAAAAGAGGCCAGAGATCGTTAAAAAGTAAAATTAACGGTAAGTGGAGCTGATGATTAATATTCATGAAGGGTGGAAGATGATCGCCTAAGCCGATCCAAACGAAACATCCCAAACCCCATGTAATCCGTCAAGCACCCTCGCGTATATCACTGCTTGCTTTTGCCCAACGCAAGCTACTAATTAATCCCTGCTAATGGGCAACCAGCATCTCCCATCGTTTTAGGTATCATCAGTCAATACCTATCCACAAAAATTATGTCCGTCTCTCAGTGGCCGAACGGTCAAGGGTTCCACTTTGTGTCCTGAGAGGTCCGGGTTCGAACCTCGGCGTAAGGAAAAAAATGTCCGCTTACGATATGGATATATTGGCTTCGACCTACTACTCTTCGGCTTCGGTAAAAAATCTCACAACCCACTAATCTGCGCATGTATTCAATGAACGCATTAAGTAGTTCTATAACAGTTAAGATATGGGATCCACATCATCCCATTCCCGCCATTAATTTTTTTTTAAACGTGGCAAGATCAATAATCAAAGTAAAACGAACGCGTTAACTGGTGATCACTTAAATTCAACAACCGGATCAATAACAGAATAAATCATTAGAAACACCATGGTGCCCTCTCCAGATTACAGCGCAATCTAGATCTCGCCATCAGTCAGGGTTTTTCTTAATTTAAACAAATCGGCAACGAATCAAGTCGCATAGAATTCGGTGACATATGAATCAGTTTTCGGTTATCTCGGAAGTCGGACGCTTCTCGGTGACATATGAATCACCGCCCGTGTGTCCATGGCAACAATTTTCTGGCAGAAGTTTCTGTTACATCTATTCCGTACAAGCAACAGAAATGTCAGAAAATTTTCCTCGGAGGAGAATGCCAGGGATTTTGCCTGCTCAATTTTTTAAATAATTAATATATCAAGCGTGTGCGCTCAAAGACTCGGTAAGTAAAAAACAATTTAGTAAAATTAAACTTCCAAAAAAGAAATTGAGCTTTCCAGAGGCAATATATCTTCACCTAACCCCCCCACTCCATTCAAGCCCAGTACAAAGCAGCTACCTATTCCTAAATTCCAGTATTTCCGGCCCTTCCTGTTTACGGTTATTTTCAAGAAAACTCCACAAAACTTTTATCTCATGAGAGCTTTTAAGAAAATCTGAGAAATCAAGTCTTAAATGTATTTCTTGGACGAACCCCCCCACTTGGGCCGCCAGGCGTGGCGAACGAGCGCAGGAAACAGTGGCGATTTACAACTGATGCTGTGGACGTAGCTGGGCCCTAAAGTGTTCACAACTAAACAATACCGAAGTGACCGAAGAGATAAACAAATATACGCAGAGTGGATGTTTCTTAAATGACTTTACGGCACCTTAGGTAATATGAAGTAGGTGTAATACGGGAGAATGGTGCTTTTAAACATGTGAGAAAGTAAACAATAGTCATTTCATAGGCATTAACCAACTTTATGAAAGAAAAGAAATTGAAACAATGTTATAATGTGGAACTATGAAGCTACTTTAAAATTTTTGACACAAAAGTTGCCATATTAGGTGTAGTTTCTTGCACCTAGTTTGACAAGTCACTGAAATGACCATAAACTTGTTCCTTGAAGTTTAAATATTTATTCAGCAACTGCAGAAATCCTTAAAAGTAGCGTAGTCAAATATTTTTAGGGACGTACCTGCACCAAATGTCATCAGTCGGTAAAAGCACGACACTACCATGGACTCAGGATAACCCAAAACCTCAAAATGAATCACTGAAGGGTATAGTACTCTACTATTTCGCCAAATACGTACAAGTACCTATAGCAAGAGAGAAAGTAAAATAGCCAAAATACCGATCTGAATAGGATCCATAACAAAATGCGCGGAGCGGAAGCCTAAATAAATCTACAAAGGAAGGGGTTCAAATTTCCTACTCCAAATAGTGAAATTCTCGAAAGGTAAGTTAAACAACCAACCGTTATTATGAGAGCAGGTCCAATGAAGGTCCAGACGTAGACAGGGTTGGTCAGCCAGCACCTACAACAACAGACAAACAAGCAATAACATCGGGGAGTGGCGCCTAACAAAACAAGGAGGGACAGGAGCAATTCGGGCCGCTGCCAGGAGAAATGGACAAGTTATCTAATTAAACGTTTGATTACCCAATAAAACAACACAGTCCACAGGCAGGCCGTCAGAGATAATCTATAGGACCCGTCGAATTCTCCCTTTGCAGCAGCGGTGTTTTTACTTTCCTATACACCAAGTGTCTGTATATTTTCCCCCCTACGAAGTAAGTACGAAAAACCGATTTTGCTATTTCGGGTTTCTTATGATGACATAGGTCCCTAGAGGACTAAAAAGTAGTTTTTGAAAAATGTCCATCGGACAACCTACTCTACCCACACGTCTAGCTCAAACTTATGTGCTTATTCTGTGCACATCTGGTGCATTGATTTGAAGTGATTTTCACGGTATATGTATGTATCTGTGTGTACGACTCTGCACTATGCACTTACCTTATGTTGGAGAGCTAGAGGCCAAACCGCTGAATTTGTAAAAAATAGTGCTATATGTTCCAGACCATCTATTCTCATCACTTATTCACTGACGAATTTAACACGTAAGATAGAAACAGGGAACAATAACTACAGCTGTTTCGACAATCAGTGCAGGTACAGGTGGTTCCCGAATTCAATTTCCACACAGTAACACTATCAGTTCAGATCATCACTCACCCAAACGTTGCACGGGTGAAAGATGCCACTCCGTCGAAGGTGAGCTGCTGACGTTTAGAGGTTTCCCGAGGGGTCTTGGTGATGGTGAACTAGACCATCACCGAAGCATTTCGGTCCGTCGCTCCATCCCATTTCTTCCTGAAAATTGTCATGGAGGAGAACAAGACAGCTGAAGTCTGTAGGTATCTTCAATCCTCTGTCCAGTTGTCGCTAAGAAAGAAAAATATAGGCTGCATTTAAAGAAACCAATCATGATGTTTTAAACAGGTAAAAGAACTCCCAGCTACAGAAATGAAAAATGGCTGGACCCAAGTTACTGACTGAAAGTTTACGCGATGAAGCCACTCCGGTTTTTCAGAACCCATCGCAATAATTTTGACAGAGGTCGGAGTTTCTGATGAGTTAGTTTTCGTCAGGAAAAGTTGATTCAGTTTCCTATGATAGGTTGTAATTTTTCCCATTCCCTGGGGACGAAGTTTACGAAAATAAGTTTTATATTTTAATCCCAATGTATTGCCGGGGAAACCCTAGTTTTTATACATTTAATACATTTTGCTGATGGAAGGATCCCAAAAGCAAATGAACAAATAAACTGCCCCCCCCCCCCCCCCCCCCCCCGTCCTTTGGATTTCATCAAAAAGCTTTGACGTATGATTTCCGTGACTCTACATACCTACCACATCTGAGCCTCATGGAAGCACCTGCTAAAAGTCAAGTAAGTACAGACGAAACCCTAACTACTTCGGTACTTAAGTAAGTAAGTACCAACTGTAGACTGAAATTTCAATTTTAACATAGGGTACCTACATAATTTAGGAAATAATATAAATTTGAGAAAATGTCTGTCTTACCTCCCTGAGCAACTCCAACTGGGCAGGAGGTACAACTGAACAAACCAGGCTCGTTGGCGGAGATTTTATTTTGTTCATAATTATTGTTCATCTCAATTGAAACCAACGTTTACAAGTGAAAGTCAACTTATCCCATATTTAGTCAACTATGATCGTAGCGGACGAGTTTAATTATACGATAGCTCCACTCGATTAGCTGATGAAAAACTCTATTTGGGGTACCTTCCCCTTAACCTTACGAAACTGGCAAAGGCCCCTTATTTCTTTTTGATTTCGGAGCTGATATTATTATGAATCCTCGCTTGAAGTTGGCGAAGCACATCATCGCAAGGCAGAATACTGGATCTGTTGACCCAGTCCCTACGAGGGGTGTTGGTCCGGAACACCCACTGACCAGAGCCTTCTGACGGAATTTGCACAACCTTCACGCTGAGCGAAGATTCCAAAGACGAAGTTCCTGGTAAAAATGAGGAAGGTTACCGCAAATGATGGGAGCTTTATTACAGCTACTGGCAACCTACCAACAATAACCCATCAACCATTTACATTGCCTTCCAGTTTAAGGCCGAAATTTTATCTGCGATTTTAGGTTTCCCATGATTCTGGAGATCCCCCAAGTCAAAAAAAAATTGTTTTAAAAAAATTATTATTCAATAACATATCTACGTACCTATACCTATACGTACGTCTGTCCTTCTCCGTCCGACCGTAAAAAAAATGCCCAGCTTTTGTAATTAAGGTATCAGTCCCACTGATTCGGCGAAACGAGTTATTATCTATCCTTAAAAATTCATTAAATAATTATACACCTGTATGTATTATATCGTAAACTTACCAGTTTTAGCACTGAAGTCTATGTCACCACTAACAACAGTCGCTTTTCTCTGCAAAAAGTACACAGGGGGAGAATGTGAACGTACACATTGGTAAAAGAACCACAGACAAAAAATGTTGTGGGTCGTGAATAAGTTTTGAAAAAAAGATCGGACTGTATCGATCACCTCTGGTACGGTCTTTGGCATAATGCAATCACATTGAACCTTTTTATGCGATGAAGGTGAGGGTGGATCCCCCAAACCCTATTCGATTAATAAAATCATCCTTCGACCTTTCCACACAATATCCCTCGACCACGGCAGTCCTTTTCTGAATTATCTAGATTTATTGTTGTTAAAAAGTAAATGGAAAAACAGTTTTACTTACCGAAAAAGATGTCCCTGTTCTAAAGAGTTTTCGGCAACAGAACTGGAAAAGCACAGGGCGGACTTGATTGTTAAGGACGCACTGGAATATGAAGATGTAGACTCCTTGAAGACCATTCAGAAGGACAAAGAGGAACTCAAAAACTGCGGGCACATCCTCCTCTGTGAATACGAGCGCAACCAGCCACGTTACCCCCAGCAAAGTGCAAAGGGAAGCAAGCCCTTTACACCATACCCTAAAATTGACAAGAGACAACAGATATGTAGATTAATGACAAGTAATTTAAGAAAAGGTTTAACCACTCAGTGCAAGACCAAACATTAATGTGACCGCCAAATTGACGCTTCCAAAAATACCACTCGCAGGCAGTCTGGAATTTCTGAATGTATCCTCTGTGGGGAGGGATGACAAGTTTGAAGGGACGGCATCCCAGTTCTGGAATTTAGCACAATCACAGGTGAAGATGGATTCTTTATTCAATAAACGAAACTAGCGGGTAGCCGCCAACAAAATTCCAACTGAGCATCATAGATGCGTCACTCGGAGTATAAAATAAGACATAAGGTAAAAGTCAATGCAGGATGCATGCCAGACCTGGGAAACGTAGAGGAAGAAACAATTTCTAAATATAAAAATTGAGTTTTTGAGAGAAAACATATTTTGTCGACAGTTTCCACCTTATTACCTATTTAATTCCTCTGTCCGGCAAAACTCTCGAACGGAATAATGTGCATTTGACGAGAAGTAGCAAATGAAAAGTTGTCACGTTCAAATATCACACCCGTCTCTTTTGCTCCAACGCCTCCACCAGTCCTACCGGAAAATTATTTTTTCGCTCCCTTACAGAATTTCTAACTCGAATAATAACAGGTTCACTTGCACGTGTTTTGATTTAAAGCAGTTTCCTGTGTGGAATTTCCAAATTCCCTCGCTGGCTGAAACGGATAATGAAATTTTTTCTACTTTTTCATAAATTTAATACGTTTAAAAAATTAACATATACCCACTATAGACGGCTACGTGTGCGTCCCACCACAGTCCGTTAAGGGAAAACCGTATATTTTCTCGGGAAGTTAACCTGACATGCATGGGACAAATTCGTCGGTTTCCCCTTAACGGAGTACGGTGGGACGCACCCTAACTATTAAGTAAAATAAATAAACAGCAAAGGTATATTCCGTCTCGTTTCCGTCTCAACCATCAACTTAATGAGAACATTTAAAAATTAAACTACAGCTCGCTATATTTACAAAAATGGAAACAACATACCACCACGTTTTAAATGACATGTTTTCTTTCTTCGTAATTGCAGCCCTCATGGCTATGATTATCACCAAGAGATTTACCTGAAAGACAAGCACAAACATTACGGCACAAAATACGACTCCACCCCTGCAAAAAATGAAAAAAAAAAACTGATTTAGGGAAAGGCGACCTATAGGTAGGTACATATAATGAGACATTTGATAGGTAGGCTGAGGAGTATTAAATCCAAAATTTGGTCAGAACAACATATACTTATAGCTAAAGAATAGTGAAGGTATGTAACGTTGTAAGCTGTGAAATCTAGAATAGGTTAAGACGGGCATCGTCCATTATACAGTAGGTAGGTATAGGTTCCTACAAAGGGTTGGGACAGTCCAGATAACAGCGAGCTCTATGTTTCCATGCTAGCAACAGCTTAATATTTCGCTATGGTGAGTACCTATAACATTAATTTGTTGATTACCTTCTGTGCCTTCAGGCATAGCCGTATCCACGGAGGGGGGGGGGGGGGGGTTAGGGGGTTAAACCCCCCCACCATGAGCGGAAAATTAACATGGTAATGCAAAAGCAAAAAAATATAGGCAACCCCCCCCCCCATGACCGCTTTCTGGATACGGGCCTGCCTTCAGGGTTCTAAAAATAGGTTGTAAGATGTAACTCAAAAACTTACCAAGGTAAGAAAGAATACGGGGCCATCAAAACTCCAGATAAATTGTGTTTGCAACCAGCATCTAAGAAAATAAAAGAAGAAGAACGGTAAGTACCTATGACTAAACACTAGGTGAAAGTTTACGGAAAAAGACACATCTCAACTTCTGGTCCAAATTACACTGTACCCAAAAAACAATAAAAAGAACAAAAATAATACTTCTGAAAAAGTTGAACTCTCATTGCTTTCTTTTCTAGCCTCATGAGTAGTCCGGGTTCAGGCCTCATTATAATATTCTATATTTGTGACATTAGTGTAATATAGTCTTTGACCCACTGTTCTGACCCTGGCTCTTTGCATAAGCAATAAGGGTTAGTAGCCCCATGAGACTACATAAAAAAATCTGAAATCAAGACATTGATATCTTGTTATTAGACTCCATTGCAATGACTTTAGGAACCTGAAGGAAGATAAAGTGAGCGAAAGGATAAGGAAAATAAGATGGAGGAAAGCCTCGATCCGTCAAGTCAAGTTCCGGGAATGAGTCACTGGCATCGGGCAGAGAACATACGGAGTTGTCGGAATTTTCTCGTTTTTTTGTCCCACCACCCGCTCTGGTCGTCACTTCTCCCTCCATCATCGTTACTCTTAATCACACGGCACACCATCCAAAATAACAAATGTACCTACTTGCAGCTTGCTGCTCGTGATTCACAAGAACAAGCTCAATGTTTACTAAAACTAGAAATGCTGATTCCAGAACATAAATGTACGGGCAATATTCCTACCACTGTAAGAATTTCATTCTTCTCTTTACAGCAAAGGTCGGGACATTCTATTTTGCATTATGGCTGGATTTCACCACTTTAACGTGAAGACTATCGTGTACACGATAGCGCTATCGTATCGGTAAAAAATGTTAACGGCTTTCACCATGCACCGTTACCGTTTCGTTAGCTTTCGAGTGGATTTTCCGTGCGGTAGCGAAAACGATAATTTTCATACCTGCGACTCATTTGGTGTAGTCTAATCAACATTTTAACTTCTTTCTCCGAAAAAATAGGGGGGTTTTCACGTTTATTTCCACTTTTAGATTGAAATTTTTGAAATAAATTTGACGTAAACAAAGTAGGCGAATTCTATTGACAAAACAAAACCTAACGAGAGGATGTCTGCTTTTTCAAATCGGTAGCTATTCGAACGTTAAAAGGCACTATCGTGAGGTGGTGAAATTCAGCCTATGTCGTCATCAATCCTTCAGTTGGAACCCTGAGAAGACGTTGAAAGGTAAAATCTCTTGATTGTTCAAAAACAACTTTGTCAACTCGTCTCTGATATTAAAAAGTCAACTTTATTTCTGATCAGATGAACTGTCTCCTCAGAGCAGTGTTCTGCCTACAGACATTTATAATTTTTTTTTTTATAATAGGTACCTACCTTAAGAAATGCGAGAAAGTCAAGTGCGGCCATTATAGTAGCCTATAATTTATAGGAGCCTACTTACAATTCATCTCTTCCATAGGCAGGCGTCTGCAGAACTTGGCTGGTCAGCTCAGTCAGGACAATAGGGATAAACGGAAACACGTAACCCACTATAAAGTAATGGGAGCGGTAGCTTCTCTCACGGATGAAGACCAAGACAACAAGGTGGTAGAGGTGGTATCCCTCCACGGACATCCAGAAGAAGGCAGCCATCAGCACGTAGTGTAGAATTCCAGCAACAGCGGAACACATTGTCTGCAAAACAATTTAAATTATAATAAGGGGTTATATAAGGGTTATCTGACTGAAAAATCAGAAGGATGACGGAAGTGAAGAGAAACTGAAATAATAATCCTTTTAGCCCCGTATTTTTAATCTGGGATAAAGGTCACTGCACTTTCTTTAAAGTGTGAACAAAATCGAACTTGCTATGAGTACTGTGGGACTTACGAGCTGTGGAGGTTAATTTACAAAATTTCGATGCAAAGGAGGTAAATGAAAAACCCATACGCAAGCGTAATTTCATGCTTGGCACAAAGGCATAACAATGACACTTGAGTCACTAATTTTCAAACTTCCATTTCTTCTCCCGAAAAAAAGCGAGGTAGGTAACTACTAGGTAACAAGGTAACTAGGTAACAACTACTTCTTGCTGATACACCTACGTCAGAAATGTAGAAAAACTTCTTATCCATGGCAACAGCTATAATGAAGTGCGATGCTAGAAGACAGATACAGCAGTTGATGCCAATCAGGTTTCGATCACTGTCAACCTTCATTTGGCTACTCTTTAGCGCCTTGAATACAATCAACGTGATGATAAGGCCGAGGATTGAGAGAGAGCTGCAGACGAGGCTGAACACCTCTAGAGCTGGGTTAGGGTGGTACTCATGCATGTCTACCAGCACCGAAAAGCTCGACAAATGATGGCACTCGCAAACCGTCTGTCTCGATGTAGAAAGGGTCACCTCACAGCCAGAGTCAGACCAAACACCGGGAAACTCGGCAGTGCTGAAATGAAAAACTGCGGTAGCCAAAACAATTCAAAGTGCCTTTGGGGTTCATCGGCCCAATTTTGATTTAGTCCTTTGGGGAAATCTGGTGAGGCAGATTTTTCCAATTTTATAGTAAAGTGGATGGTAACTCGAATTACATTTGTTGCTGTCAGTATTCATGAATAACTCTGGGGTATAAAAATCAGGGATCGTAGAATCAGCCTAAGGAATGTATGTTTTTAACTGAACCATACCTAGAAAATCTTGTTAGGGGAAATGAACATCTATGGATTCCGGTCACGTCCTGCAAGTGTTACCATTTCAACTAAGTCCAACGGATTTCATTTAAAGGTGACTCTGAAGCAATCGTCTTGATAACAGTTTCAAATGAAAATTGGACTTATGATTAAAACTATTCGAAAAAAAAATTAATGTACTTAGGAGAACACCTACTCGTAATAGAAACAACGAGACGCGGTAATGATAGGGCTCGGGCGTTCCCCCTCGTGTAGGCGACGAGAGATGGTGGTTTTCGCAGGATAGCGCGCTCGGGCAGCATGCTCAAAAGTCACCTTCATAGAAACATTTTCCTGCTTAATGGGCTCCCCCGACGATACGTCGGATACGGTCATAGACAACACCGCAGAATTCATTGTTTTAGACCCCAAATTTCTGGAAATAACGAAAAATAATCCAGTAACCGACGACCTCAGTTCCATTTTACAACAAGAACACATTGTTACGAGATACTAAGCATCTGACGTCCGGCACGAAGAAGGTTATACCTAAGTACCTACCAAACTTTACTGAAATCGATAACTAAGTTAACAAACACCATTCATCCATCACTCATCTGCACATCAAGGAACGTGACGGTCAAATGAGCCCAACTTGCAATGAGACAGTTAGCACGAGGATATCTGAACTTCGGCTCAACGTATCGTGGAGGGGAAGGTATAAGGTTCAGGACAGAAAGCAGCCTTGCGAGGGGCTAATCAAGTAAGCTAATAAATAGGAGTGGCTTAATTAAGGGACTAAACGGGCTTTACGATGCCAAGATAACGATTCCTTTTCAACGACTGGTTGCGTGGGGTTGCCGCCAATCAGCTGAGCATTACCCTCTTCCCTCTTCTCCCTTTTCTGAAGGGCTTCTTGTCAGATGGCCCAGATCAATTTTCGTTTCAATTAGAAAACTTTTCAGGCGTCGAGAGGTCGGAGACTGGGAGCTGTAGCCTCCTTTGCATATTTATCGAATTAGCTGGTTGTTTCATCATCATCACACTGAGTTAGTTAACTTAACAGTAAAGAGGTACGAGTAGGTAACCTGTATATATCTACACTGGTAGGTAAACTTCGTGAAAATACAAATAGAAGTGTTTTCAGTATCCCACACAACGAAATTACAGCTTGGAGACAAATGATGCGGCAAAATTACTCAAGACTCTCAAGCTCAAGCAAACGTTCGAGCATAAAGCATGAGGAAAAGAAATAAGAAAAAAGTGGCATCCTTTTTTGGATTATTATACTTTCATAGTAGGTAGATGTTTTATAAAATGTTTCTAGGTAAGTATATTTGTTTACACTTAGTGCGAACCTTCCACGGGACAGGTGGGAAAACATGCGACTACTGTTGTACCCCTCGGTTTAAATTATCTGAAGAGAAACTGAATAATAAATAAATGTTACACAGCTTACCGAACAGGGAAAGCAACAGACGCCACAGGTGCAGGAAAGATGATTCCAACAGCAGCGAACAAGCTGACTGGAGATGTTTCAGATGTCATGCTATGGAGGTCCACAGAGCAGTTGCTCTCACTCGCTGCACTTGAAAAATGGATTTCAGTGAGATTGTTGGTATAAGCCAGCCACAAATTCACTCCAGTCGAATTACTGTCTGCCTGGTAGCTGTTGCTATAAGTGTAGTCAGACTTATCATCGATGTCCCTTATTTTCAGCAGAGAAAACGCTAGCCGTTCTGTCATATTTATAGCTTCCCGCATGTTCTTTTCCCGATCGCCAATCTGAAATGAACAAAATAGCTAAAACAAACATATCATTTCTGTGTTCCATAGAGCACAATATATCGTTTTGGAATAAGTGGGAATAAATAAGCTCATCGCAACTTGACGAACCTCACTCAATAGGTGTATTTTCACCCATGTTTACCTGATAGGAATAACGTACCTAGTTGTGAGGAATTCGATTCCCAATAATAAACACAGGTCAAAGTAATTGTTGAAGTGACTCGGCTTAAATAGAGAGGAGCCATTGCATGTAACATAACAGTGCACAATTCACCGCTCAATTGCGCGGATACCCCTCCGGGTCTTGCGCATTTAAAAAAAAAAAAAAAAAAAAAAAAAAAAACAGTGCACAATAATTCATATTTCCATGGGAAATCAAGAAAAACTATAAGGCCTAGACCTAGTAGGTACCTAGCTACTAATGGTTACTTAAAGGAGGGGTTGAAAGTTATCCTGCTTTTCTGCGCTCCAGAGACTATAGAGTACATACAATTTACATATTATGCCACATTAAAATTAAATTATGATAACTTGAAAAGGAAGAAGCTCTAAAATTGTAAGTTTATTTGCACTCTCGGACCTTTCCTCCATTGCACCAAGCAAGTAAATTAAAACACTCCGAGAACCAGACAATGGAGAGCGTTGTTCAAACTTAAATTCAACTTGATTTCCCAGCGGACAATGACGGAAGAACCCCGCAACAACTCGCAGTATTGCAAAGGTCCGGTTAGAGCAACACAATATTTATATCCATACCGATAGTAGAGTCAAGCTGGAGACATTTTTCACAACATCATTCAGCACTCTAACATAATATCCGGTGAAGTTATCAAACAAATCAATGGTCCCGTTTCCTGGGTTCTGAGCAAGAAAGAGGTCAATGCACAATGACGTCACGTTCAGAACTTGTTCCAAACCCTGGCCAAAGAAATCCTCCTCCATCTTTTGGTGAATCATCCTCATTATAACACCAGCTTCTGTTCGGTTACTTATCTGAAAACAGACCAAAATCACAAAATTCTCGAAACGAGCTAAAGCCGGTCTACAATAATATCACGCAATGAAACAAGGTTTCCTGAGATGATATGGGTTCCCACGATGGCTGATCTTCAAATCAGCTAGCTTGGGCAACAGTTTTGGGTTAATGTAACATTTCAAAATTTAATGTTTGTGTTGTGAAAAACAGGTAAGACACTGAGAAATAGAAGTTGTAGGTACTCGCAGTCTTAGCTCCTCATCGTAGAATTTAAGGGCAACGAATCCACGTTATATTAATTTTTAACCTAAATAGTCATTCATGCAGTTGGTTATTTCAATACGGCAATTTCATGCCGAGGATTACTATGTCCTACACTGGAAACGATTAATCAAAGTACAAGCGACAAGGCACTTCTACGTTTCGGATAAAAGTGTTGAACACTGAGCCATAGTAATTTTAACTTTTTAAACAGACGAAAGAACATATGAATCACTAATTTTTCTTCAAAACAAGGACTTCCATCACAGGCCAATCGACACGCCTGGCATTAACATTGACTTGTATCAGAGATCCCGACCAACAGACATTGAGTTATATTAATGTTATTACCATGTCTTGTACACAGTCCACCCATGAAGGGTAACAGCCAGAGTAGTCAGGGGAGTTGCCTAGGAATGTCGAGTTGCGGCCACAGGTCCAGGTAGCTTGTCCCGCCAAATTGTCCGGGCACGGATGATGGGCAACTTTCCCCCTACAGGTCGTCCATAGCACTCCATGGGAATCCGTCGCTCGACAGGTTCCCTTACAGCAGTGAGAGTAATCCGGGAGAGGACCCACAAAACCTGATGGTCCGCATTTCCAGCTCACTTCCGCTTGGAGTTCACTTCCAACTAAGCAATCAGTGTACCTAAAACCGAGAAGGAAACCCTGGGAAATAATGTAACTTATTTCTTGGATGGATCCATTTTCTAGTGAGATATATTATCTCACCGTTAACATGAAACAATTTTCTTCTTTCTACAGGTGGGCAACGCGAGAAAAATGCAGCTTTAAAAAAAGTGAAATATCCCACTTATAGTAAGAACTAACCCTCCTCATTGGGAGTAAATCGAATACACTGATGGGGAAAATATGTCTCCAAAAAGTTTACGAAGGGGCCGATATTCACTGAAGCGGGAGATCGCAGGGAATAAGTGTGGTGAAATAAAGCAATCATGAAAACCCCCACGGTCTAGCGGTGCGTGGAAAAGAAGATGGTGTTATAAAAAAATGCTCAATATGCCCCTCCTTTAAACTCGTTTTCAGTTCTCTGCTTGCAATTTCAGGCATATCACACAAGAATGGTTGTCGGCGAAATCATTTTTTTTTGGCTTCACACAACAAACCTTAGCTACTAGATTTCAAGTTGCTATTAGTAATAACGTAATGGGGACTATTGAAACGTCTGTGAGAAAATAAGTATAGGTGACCTCGTAACGGTGGTATTGGGACAAGCCATCCAGACGTTAAGGAATGGGTCCTGCCTCTTGTAGGGCTCAGAAGAATCGCAGCAAAGCTTCAGGGAAGGCTCAGGGCCTTCAAAGGTTCCATTTTCAAGACATAGCCAACGCTGATACCCCTCTCTCTTGTCGGGACATTTCGAATAGGCATATTTCCCGGGACATGCTATGAACTGTCTGCCTTCGAAAGAAGAGTTGCATCCATCACTGCACCTGCGAAAGCACAAAAAAAAGACAACTCGGTAGACAACAACCTCGACCGCAACAAAATGAGAAAGAAATGGGTCGGGGAAAGGTATGAAACCTACCGGCACGCACTGGTATTTGGCGCCTCTGATGCGAAGCTCCCGTTGTCACAGATCCACGTAGCGTTCCTTTCAGGGTCTCCTGAACACGTCTTTGTGACGACTTCCCGTGGCCCACCACAGCTAAACCAAATCTGGTCTTCGCTGTCCAGCGCGCAGCAGAAAGTATCAGTACAATTGCTATCTTTGTAGAGGGCAAGACAACTGTTCCGCAGGTCCGGTAATACCATCGACCAAATCACCTCGTGTTCACACATGACAGCAGATATAGGTGTTGTGTTGTCGGGCAGATATATCCATATGCCTATATAGGATCATCATCAAAGTTAAGTAGTGAATTGTGGATATTCCTGTTTTGCACAAGATTAATTTTTATACCTACAACCTCTCATTTTTTACTTTCTCGCTAGCCATATATGGCGAGAAAGTATTGTTTTCGTGCAAAATTTCGAAATTGAGATTTTGGGTTTCCCATGATCCTGGGGGTCCCCTGAGTCCAAAAAAGTGGTTTCTGGAAAAAGTCTGTCCGTCCGTCCGTCCGTCCGTCCGTCCGTCCGTCCGTCCGTCCGTCAGTCCGTGCAGTGCTCTAGCGCCTATACCGTTCATCCGATTTTGATGAAATTTGGTATGGACCTGTCTAAAATCACTGCCGAGACACATTTTCAAGGATTTTTTGATTGATCAAAAATTGCGGCCACTATTGTCAAAAAACCGCCAAAATAATTCAAAAATCGTGTTTTTGGTTACTTAGACAAGCGCCGACGGTACACTTTTCAATCTATAACACTGAAAATTGGTATGTGTGTTGTCAAATAGATGCTTCGAGGTCATTTTCAACTAAAATTGAATTGGTTGAAAATTACGGCCGTTCTGGACCAAAGTTCGATCGTTTCGGCGCCATTCACATTTATTGACCGATTGTCATGAAATTTGGTAAATTTGTGTAGAACCATGTAACTTAAACATCTGTGGAACAGAATTTTGTTATCTTCAAAATTACGGCCGTTTTTGTCAAAAAAGTGTCGAAAATGAGTTGAGAATGAGAAACCACGTTTTTGAATGGTTAGAACGCATTTGGGACTACAGTAATAGAATGACAGCCATGAAACTTGGTAGGAGTGATCTCAGATAGATGCTCTTGGGTTATTTTCAACCGATTTTGGATTGCTTAAAAATTATGCCCGCAAAAAAATCTCAAAAAAATAAAAAAAATAAAAATAAAAAAATCACATGGGGCGAGAAAGTTAAGTGCGACTGTTGTCGGACCCTTTATTTTCATAATAATTGTTATGTAGAATATAGCACCCCACAAAGATAAACTTACCTACCTAAATTTGTTCCAATTTGTTGGAATTAAAATCACAATAACAATCGTTCTATCACATAAAATGATTTATAGGTGGTTGAATGTGTAGTGTCTGCCAAAAAAGAAAGCACTAGGAATGAAACAGCTCAACAACCAACAACAACTGATATGCTTACCTTGCGAAGAAGCGTTTAGGAAAAGTAAGCCCGGAAAAGCGGTTCTTGGTTGTGACGGTTGAGGGAGCGAGTGATGGGCTAGTGTCCCTTTACCAGCCGTGAGAACCAACCCATGAATGCCTGCAAACCAGTTGTTTATTAGACATTAAATAACTTTAGCTGTAGCGAGAACCATGAATACATGGATGAGAGAGCGCTAAACAAACATTGAGCCATAACCCAGCTGAAAAAGAACGGAAGAAATGTGAAATATGAGCGATTGAAGGGAATCTGTGTAGCCGCTATCCCTAGAGACTGCCGTCATCGCAGAGTCCCATCTCCCACCCTTCTACCAACGTCTCCTGTCCCAATTTTCTCCCTTGAGTGTTGGACACTCTGCACCAAATTGGCTCGATCCTTAGTGTTAGAGCAGGCACAATTTCCAAAGTGTCAACAATTTCCTTATTCTATTGCTTTTTCAGATGTTCCAATGTTACAGAGATTGTATTTTATATTGGGGTTTCCGCGGCAAAACTCACCACTTTCTTGTAGTAGGTTCCAGATAAATGACTCCTCGTCAGTGGAGTCCACGACTAATCCACTGGCCAAACTGCCATTTTCTGTACAAGCTGCCAACGCCTCTGCACCATGTTTAACTGAAAAATGTAAAGCATGGCATAATCAATTTAGGTACTTTAACTTATTTTATCAGTACTTTATTCATGTGCTGCGTTCAAATGCCGAATAAGCACAATTTGTGCATATAAAAAGTCCTCCAACGTTAGGTTAAACCAATTTTCTTATAATCAGTGATCTGCTGTAAAGACATAACCACCTACACCTAGACCACTGGCTATTAAGGTTGAATCATTCCCTTAAAAGGAGACAAATCGAGACCGTAGGCAATTTAGCTGAAAATACATTTCGACAGACAATGCCGAGGGGGTAACCACTCCAGAGATTCCTTGAGATTCCACTAAGATTCCATAAGGATTTCCAAAGATTCCAAACGATATTCATAGAAAGATTAACCCCGAAGGGGTAACCACTCAAAAAAATTCCAAGATTCCCTGAGATTTCATAAAGATATCCAATGATTCCCAACGAGATTCCCAACGAGTGGTTAACCCCTCGGACAATGCGCAGAGAGAGAGAGAGGAGAGAGTAGACACAGGTACCCACACATTAACATAAGGTGGGTACATACGAGTACATCAGGACAAAACAAACATAAACACGTTACATTTTTGTATTCACTCTTTTGATGAGGGAATAACTTGAATTGAATAGAACTAATATTTGTTGTTTGCTTAGCGGTTGTCAACAAACATGCACCAGCCCCTCCCCTTTGATTGGGATTGGTAAACTCTGAACCTAATGAATATTCAAGAGCTTCGGAAAACTGCAAATTCTCCGCATACATTCCGGATCCCCTTACTTCTCCTACACACAATATGCTCATCTTTAATTTCCCTAAACTTAGTGCCGGTCAAAAAATAACAGACCAAAAAATAGGTAAATAGCGAGGGGGTAACCACTCCAGAGATTCCTTGAGATTCCATAAAGATTTCCAAAGATTCCCAACGATATTCATAGAAAGATGAACGCCGAAGAGGTAACCACTCCAGAGATTCCTTGAGATTCCATAAAGATTGCCAAAGATTCCCAACGATATTCATAGAAAGATGAACGCTGAAGAGATAACCACTCCAAAAAATTACAAGATTCCCTGAGATTTCATAAAGATTTCCAATGATTCCCAACGAGATTCCCAACGAGTGGTTAACCCCTCGGTAGGTAAATAGCTTGAAGTAGGCATATTCTAGCTTTTAGGCTAAGGCGTAATCTGTAAAGACTTCCATCAGCATTAGAACATTAGACTGTCACTCAATGGTTCAACCACTTCAACCTCGGATTCAGCGACATCTAGCATAATTGAGTGTTCTGGAAGCAGCGTTGTATTACTCAAGAGGCTGACAGCTGTACCATTAACACATCGAAAGGTGCCATCCCACTACAAGCTAGAGTCGAATCACCAACGTTCGGAAGTATGTTATCACGCCAATACTTATTTTAGGAATTTAAGCTTTCCGTCTGAACAATGGCTAAAATTAGTATGGCTCCGTACAGTAAACGTATACGAGTCTAAAATATCGATATGTCCAAATGTTGGTGATATCTACCAAAAGTGCTCTTTCAAACATATTAATGGGGCGTGTAGGTACCTACCATACTCCTCCTCACTCTTCCATAAGAGTAACTTCACCCACTGTTCCCAAAATTATTTTTTGTTAGGAAGATAAAAATACGGAACGCTGTGATTTAGCACTTTCAATTTCTCAGTCAAGGGTCTAACGAAGACATTTGCTATTAGGATTCGTTTACCTACTGACATGCATTGCTCCGAGCATTTTTTGAGGACACTGCTGGATATTAAAATGTTCTCAAAGATAATGTCTATAAAATTGTTAATTGTTATTTGATGATCAAGCGATTTTTCTGACTAAAAAAATCTGACCAAAATTAGCCGATCGTATAAAATCACCAAAAGGCATTTAATTCTAGTCGTTCAAAAGACATATTTTTCAGAACACTTGAAAAACTATGGCCCGGCTTAGTTTAGTTGATACTTGTCAAAATCTCACTCTAATGTCTAAGAAGACAGACACTATGCTTGAGAAGGAAGAGGCCTTTTAAAAACTCTAGCCTATTTATTTATAGAATTCTAAGAAGACCCAGCAGTTGTTTTTTTCTCAAACAAAGTGTCTGTCTTCTCAGACATTAGAGTGAGACTTTGAAAAGTATCAACTAAACCAAGTCGGACTTTAGTGCACAGCTTAAATTAATCTGAGCGTAATAAGTTGCTTCACTGAGTGCTCATACAGAGCGTAAATATCCTACTGACATTGTCAGCTCACCTGGCTGGTACAGAAGCGCCATAAAGTAGCAGTGGTCTTGGAAGAAGCATTCACCAGGTAGGCAGGACCCTAGCACACACACGCTTGGTGAATTCGTAACTGTTGGCAGGGCCGAGGAACCTGTAGTTTGGGAATCATTTTCTGTAGTGCTGGTGGGGTCAGTAATATCTTCGGTTGAGGAGTGGTCAGTCGAAGAGGACACAGTGGGTTGTGGAGTAAAAGTGCTAGTCGGTAAAGTCACATTTTCCTCAATGCAGCCTTGATAAAAATCGTTTTCCCCGCAAAATTTCATCCAGTCGTCAAGACATGCCTTTGAAGATGCTACCGCCGAGCAATCACCAGATGATTTATAAGAGCACTTAAATTTGACTTGCTTCTTAGAAAAAACATCAGTCACATTTTGAAAACATGTGGTATAAACGTAAACCGCTTTCTCCTTTTTATAACACCAATAATTTACATCCTGATTAGAAACCGCCCTGTACCCCAAAAGAACAACGCAGTCTCCTGAAGAACACAAGTGGGACATATCGGGATCTAGAGGGAAGGTATTTTCAATGACTAAAAGATAATTACTACAATCATCTGCTGTGGACCTCAAAGAGAAGGAGATGAGCAACAAAACCACCGCCAGCCCCATCATGCAGCTCAAGTCAAGGATCCAGACTGAAGCGTTAGACTTGAAAAACAAATTAGCGTTAACACCTTCTCGGGGAGATGTTGGCAAACAAATCAGAGACGCTAATTACATTTCCAAACTTTATCAGCGAAATTGCGTGAACTTGACGTATGAGGACGGGACAAGGCTAATGACAGTAACGACACCCTCCTCAACTCACCACTTTTAGCCCTATCCTATCCTATACCCCACACATCCTACCCTAACACATCATAACGTACTTTTATTCAGATAAAACTTTTTTTTAGAGTTTCATATACTATCCTCTAATCACTAATATAAACGGTCAGTTATACCTAAAACACTCCCGTCCAACCAGCCAGGGGGGGGACCTGACCAATTTTTTTTTAAAATAAAATACCCCATGTTCTAGTACATAGTATCTACCTATACAATAGGGAGTACATACGGGCTCGGACCCCCTCCCTGCCCCCCCCCCTCCCCCCTGCGGGCGCCGATCAGTCCAACTATAGCCCAAATAATCGAGTCCCCTTAGTCGTCTCTCCCCTTAGCTCTAAAACGTCCTGTCATATAGCACTAACTGCATTTTTTCTCCCACAGTATGTCCCAGTATGTCCTCACTGCGGATTTTCAGGCCACAGATACTGGCATCCAGTGGTTCTTTTCAAAAAATACTTTATATGCCAATACCTATTTCTGAAGCCCATTTTGAACAGTACACAATGAAAATGGGGAATAGAGTCTATAGTGGTTCCCGCCCCTTCTCAACAAATATTGCGACGCATCCGAGAAATCCGATTTTCTGGGAGGAAACGAATCTTCTTCCAAGCAAATCCAACACTTCCATTTCCAAAATAGAAATTTAATTTCTTACTTAAACATCCCGGGTTACGCATTCAGTGGCAGTGGCTCTACGAAACGTAGCTACCCAAAAAGGTGATTTCCAAATGGCAACACCGTATGTAAAGTGTTGGCACCTACAAAGGCCAATAATAATGATCCAATTAAGATAACATCAAAAAATTATTCAAAAAACTCAAAGCGGGGGTGTAGTCTCTCTTCCGCCCCCCACCCCCGAAGTCCAAAAAAATCGGCGTTATAATTTTTCATCAATATTTGGGAGATGTAGAGCCAAAAAGGCACTTCTTATAATCAGTTTAGATACAGATACGTGAAAGTACATCCAAAGTATTTCAGACCGTTTACTAATTGAGTTTTATATTATTCTCACTAATGATAATTTTCCTGAACTAAAATCCCCATCACTAGAGCTGAAACTAATATATTGGCATCTAATTGCCCACCGACCCCCCCCCCCCCCCCCCCCCCAATAGTATGAGTAATGAAATTTCATTGAACAGACCGTAATCCATCAAATATGTCAGGGGCGATGGTCCGATGGTCGGACCACCCTCCCGGCCACCAAATTCGCGTTACGCGTTACGACACCCAACCCAGCTATTTCGATTAAATTTCCGATAACTCACATTTACAAACTTAATTGCCAGTGGCAACGGTACGGTATCTACTAGGTACAAAAGCGAATCAAAGCGGTTTTTACGTCTCTTGACCAACTGAAACTATCGTAATTTATTTCATTTTTAGGCTGGATTTCACCACTTTAACGTGAAGACTATTGTGTACACGATAGCGCTATCGTATCGGTAAAAATTTTTAACGGCTTTCACCATGCACCGTTACCGTTTTGTTAGCTTTCGAGTGGATTTTCCGTGTGTTAGCGAAAACAATAATTTTCATACCTGCGACTCATTTGGTGTAGTCTAATGTAGTCTAATCAACATTTTAACTTCTTTCTCCGAAAAAATAGGGGTTTTTTCACGTTTATTTCCACTTTTAGATTGAAATTGTTGAAATAAATTTGACGTAAACAAAGCAGGCGAATTCTATTGACACAACAAAACCTAACGAGAGGATGTCTGCTTTTTCGAATCGATAGCTATTCGAACGTTAAAAGACACTGTCGTGAGCTGGTGAAATTCAGCCTCAATCAGAAAACAGGGCCACTGGAGTAGGGCTAAAGAGATTGAAGCGAATGTATTAAATGAATTGGAAATATATGTGCAGCGCGGAAGCTAAAGAGACGAATTTGAACCTGTAGACTACGAAAGCAGATGAGAGATAAAAGGAAGAAAGGTAGAAACGGAGGATCGGGTAGGATTCTCACGTTAGGGTCTTTCTCCCACCGGCAATATTGATAGCGTCTCGACTCCAGACTCCGACTCGTCCCAGGACGTGGGAATGGATACGTTCTATCATTAGAAAAGACGTCCTAATTCTTCTCTTACCCTTTACCTTCTGGATGAAAAACGAAAATAGAGCGAATCTTTCTTCTTAACACTATTTCCAAAAGAAAATTATGGAAGACCTGAAACCTGGAAGAGGCGGACACTAATAAGCCCCTTTATTGAAATGCTATATGCCTCGAGTTTTCAAGCACAGAACCTCTAACAGATAGGTATATTTCTCCATAGCCATATTCTGTCGCCAAGAATCCCATGCAGCATCAAACGAAACAACAAAACAAGGAAGAAATTAGATCAATTCTCCTTAATTTAATTAACTGATCGTAACTTTGTAAGATACGTCTTTTTAAACGAAGTGAATGAAATTGCCGGTCAGGTGCCCCATTTTCCCTTCCTCTTCCTTACAATTTTTCAAACATTAAAAAACTAAATACTATGGAAGCAGTGGTGATGACACCACAAGAAAGAAAAACACTTCAATCTATTTATGGGGGACCTCAGATTAAAAAATTTATATAAGGGTTTTTGAAATGTAATAATAAAATGTGGGAAGAAAATTTTTACACTCCGAAGAGGGTAAAAGTACGCTATCCTCAAACCAGGTTAGAGGCTGGAATGATATCAAAGAAAACACATAAATTACAGGGAAATAAGAAAAGCAAGAACAAAGATTATCTGGAGATACCATACAAACCTCCAGAAAGCCGACTTGGCAGTTGCTTTTATCGGATGTATGGAATCCTTGCATGGAAGCTAGCAGAAAGCTTAAAAAGTCAGCAACTGGCTTCCACCAAACCTTCCGCTTCCGCTTTCGAAAAGGCGGAAAATCTTAAATGCTCTACTCTCTACTCTATTGTAAAACACCCAGGCCGTTTATCAAGCCACTTCCACCCACCCACTCAGGTCTTCTTAGCCTCACTGACATTTCATGCACCGGCATCTTCTCAGAACTCTTGTAGCTTTGTCAACAATACTGAAGCCAGGTAAAGGCGCTACCACGATTAACAGGCACATTCAACTCCTAAGGTCTCTTGAAACGACTAAAATATATAATTTTTTTTTTGTTGCCAAAAGTAAAAAAAAAAAGTGTTCTCGTAGCTACGCACTAAAGTAACCCTAAAAAAACTGACCCATCCGCACATCCAAGAAGAAGCAATTACTACTGCACCAAATATGACAAATATGATTTTTTCACCACTATTTTTCCAGCATTTCACCATTAAGTACATTAATTGTGAGACAGTGGCTGTTACATGCAATTACTTAGTGCGTTCAAGATCATCCCAAACCCTGTGTCTCGACGAAGTTCTAAATACAGAGACTCTATCTAGACATTCTCTCCCTTTTACAACCCTGGCCATTGCCCCTCCCCCTTCCCAACCCCCCAACTTCTGTACGTTTCATTTATTCAACCACTTATGTACCATTTTTTACATCCCGCTGAGTTTTTATTTCCATTTTCGGAATTTTCAGAAAGGTTGATGGGCCCGACTGTTTATTACCATTTCCTTTCCCTCGCGCAGATGTTGCTTGGGCCCGCACCCTCCCCATAACAACCCATGCTGAATCGCTATTTTTAACTTATGTCTTATGTCTTGACCGCGTTTTATTTTCTAACGTATATGTGAAAAAATATTCTTGCATACCAGGGGCGCAACAGTATCATTCGAAACGGGGAGTGCCAAGTTTATCGTGGAAAGGATTCAATATAAATAAGGCACATACACGTAATTGCTCATTCGTGAAAAGGGAGTAAGTTTTGAAGGGGGGGGGGGGGGGGGGTGCAGGGTGCAGCGCGTATTTCCTGCACTGAGTAAAGATTAAAGTAAGATGAAATAAAGGATTTGGGATTTTACAGGAATTCCTCGCTTTTAGAGTAAAAAATTATGGCAATTATCTAAGGAAGTTTATCCCTACACCGAATTAATTTATTTATTATTTATTAATTAATTAATCTAAACGGATGAAACCTTAAAAAAAAAGATTTGATGAATCCCAAGTGGTCAGGAAAGGTCAGGTATTGTATTGTATCTACCTAAGGCTGAATTTCACCACCTCACGATAGTGCCTTTTAACGTTCGAATAGCTATCGATTCGAAAAAGCAGACATCCTCTCGTTAGGTTTTGTTGCGTCAATAGAATTCGCCTGCTTTGTTTACGTCATATTTATTTCAACAATTTCAATCTAAAAGTGGAAATAAACGTGAAAAAACCCCTATTTTTTTGGAGAAAGAAGTTAAAATGTTGATTAGACTACATTAGACTACACCAAATGAGTCGCAGGTATGAAAATTATTGTTTTCGCTAACGCACGGAAAATCCACTCGAAAGCTAACGAAACGGTAACGGTGCATGGTGAAAGCCGTTAACAATTTTTACCGATACGATAGCGCTAAAGTGTACATGATAGTCTTCACGTTAAAGTGGTGAAATCCAGCCTAAGAGTAAATAAGCTCGCCAATGTGACAAACTCAACTTTTAACGATGATTAGACGTTCCAAACTGAACAGCCAAAATAATCTAAAAAGGTCACGAGGTCAAAGTTATTCCCAAGAACAAATCAGAAGCCTGCAACCATCTACAGGCAGACACTGGAAGCACCTCAATTCGCGAACAGATTTCAAAAATAAAACCCTTCGCCATCTATGAGGAGGTTGGAAGGAACAATTTACTGACGTAACGATTACGGGCCCGACGCAAGTGCGGGGAAGTGGGGCAAGGCCACAGCACCCCACACACCCTGGCGGGCGACCCCAAAACTTGTCTTGCAAAAATATCGCGAGTGGGCCATTGGGGTGTGTTTTCAATTTGGATTATTAACAAACGGTTCGAGATAGTGAAGCACTACTGAGCTCTCGCGTTAATTATTCGTGATGAGGCAGATGAACTGTACCTGTATCTGGACGTTGAGTGACTCAGTGCCACAGCGTTCCTGCTGTCAATGAGTGTGCCCGGGCCAGCGCCGTATTGAATGGGATTGAGGCGATTCAGGTAACTTTGGAGTTGATTCCCTTGTCATACCTGTCAGAGTATCAGCTAGTAAATAGGGTGGAACTTGAGGAGGGCAGGGGAGGCTCGGTACAGTCAAGATCACCGTGACCTACATTTGCATGGCATATACGCCATAATGCCTCAGGGGTGGGGAGGGGACCTGACCTACCCCCAGCTGCAACAGCCCTTAAAAGCACTTTGACCCTCTTAAATAATCGACTGTTTGAGATTTTATCATTGACCATCTTCGCATAAAAGGCTGCTCACTTCCCAAAAGGAGTAGGTATGGAGTGACACATATAAGACATAATATGACTTTCGTAGGTCCGTAGGTAACCTACTCTATTAAGGCTCTGCTTCAGCTGAAGATGCATCTGTCACCCATAAGATTGTCAATTATTTTTTTAACTCTTTCTTTTCGTTGGAGAGGCTCCAAATTTCTCCAAGATGTAGCCCAATTTCTAAGTGTTCTTTTATCTATTCCTGCTATTTTTCCAATGCTATAACATAGCATAACTCAGTTCCTAAGGGGCAAAACACTTGGACATTGGGGGATCTGAGTCAGCACAATTTCTAGGGAATTACTGAGGTTATACAATACGTCTAGGCAAAATACAGGGTCTCTCCAACCAAAAATTGGGCAAAAATTATTCGCCCCTCGCGCTGTTATCACGAAATGCATCATCAGGTGAAGGTGAACCTTAAGTCCACAAATAACTATCCGCTTAGTCCGCTTGAGTAAGTCCCTACCAGAAGAATGGTATAAAACTTTGGCTGCAATTACTATTTTTATTTCCCAACACCAACAGTAATCCGAAAATAGAACGTCCCAACACGTGCAGAGATAATAGGTACTGAACAAAGGCTGCATAAAAGTTTGACCACACATGCGGAAGATAAGAAATAAGAGCATTGTGCCTTGTGCCTTCACCAGTGGTTCCAAACCAGGGGTCAGCAGTGACCTATATGGGGTCCGTTAGGAGTTCGCAACGTTTGTTACATGTTTTGCCGTGTAAACCAACTTTTTAATTACATAACCATGGTTTCTGCAGGTATTGTAGAATACGGGTACAGCACCTTTGGAATAACATAATCCTGGTTTTTCAGACCTAACAATCTTCAATCTTATAAAGGAAATATTCGATGTATAGTTACGATTACAAAACATTACAACGTATAAGGCTGAATTTCACCACCTCACAATAGTGCCTCCTAACGATCGAATAGCTATTGAATCGGTAAAACCAGCCGTTAAACTTATCCTATCATTAGGTTTGTCGTGTCACAAGAATTCGTTTGCTTTGTTTACATCAACTTTGTTTAGGTGTACGTTCATTGTACGTTTCAATAATTTCATGTTAAAAATGTAAAATAAACGGGGAAAAACACACTAATTTGTCGGAGAAAGGTATTAAATTGGTAGACAACAATCCCTGCCCGTTTCGCACCTTAACGAGTCGAATCGTCAGGATGGTGAAAGCCATTAACTTTTTTTAGCGATAGGATAGCGCTATCGTGTACACGATAGTCTTCACGTTAAACTGGTGAAATTCAGCCTAAGAAGACTAGTTCGACCGCACTGACGATTTTAGACATACCTTCACAACAACGAAACATTTCAAACAAAATCCCACACTCTCAGTTGTTTAAGATGAATAGGTTGCGAGCATTTATAAATAAAATATTATGTGAGTACTTATCATCACTCTAATAATTACACCTAACTTTATATCATGTACCTATTTACCTACAGTTTAATAAAATTCAAACCCATATGATGAGCGATAACACTTCCATTCACCAATTCTGGAATGTTTTGATAAAGGTACTTTTCGGGAGATATACAAATATATTATTTTTGGGAAGACACACCCTACCGACCTGAAGAGTAGATACTTGTTAACGACACAATGCTAAAGAATCTCACAGGAAAAAAGAGCTCCCAGCACCAGTAGATACAGACAGGAAAACAACTAAATCCCCAATACACCGAAAATGCAAGTGATTAGCCGGCACCACAAAAGGAACTCACACAGCCATTAGGTCATCCTCGGTAAGCACTTCAATAGTCAACTGTCTTCCAGTGAGAAGAGATCCGTCTTTGTCGAGAAGAGTCACTTCTAAGTTAGTGGGAGCATGATTCACTCTGGCCTGGAGTTCCACCATGCCTAGGAACTCGTTTCGGGCGATTGCATTGTGATTGAACACCTAGAAACATTTAGCAAGGGTTTCAAGAACTATCAATAAACATTTCAGAATTCTGTACAGAATTCTGCACATGATAGGAGAAGGTGGACGGTGAGTAAGAATGTAAAAACGTGAAGAGCTTCGTGCCCGCCTGCGAGTGAGAAAAAAGCAAGATCATCTTGAGTCCGCCCTTGTCAATGTGCCGTCCCTTATAGGTCGTTATTTCTTTCTAATTTTTATTCAAAATACATTTGAACTTTAGCAGACTAGTCTTTGCAAATTCCACATAGGCTGAGAACCAATGTTTTAGATCCTAACTCAGTTTTAGAAAACTTGTCACGATAAAAAAATAAATATTACAAGCCCTCAACCCTCACAGCCTAGTGGATTGTCTCACAACATATTCCATATTTAACAAATATATCGCTCGCCGATTGTACCAACCTTAACTGTGATGGCCCGCTCTGGTTTCCTTCGATAGAACACCAATGGATCATCCCATGTGACCTCGTCCTTACTTTCCCGGCAGATTTCAGTCCGTGCAGTCTGCTTCTCGCATTTGACGGTACAGAAGACGTTCTTGGGTGCCGGAAGACCTGCAGCCCTCCTGACATTGATCACGGTCACCCAGAGCGCGGGTGACGCTATGCACGACAGCCCACACGGCTCAGTAGGAATATCATGATTCAGTGACCTATCAAACCAATCAAATCTCCATTATGTTCTAAACCTAGCAAATTATGGTCGAAATCTAAAATTTCCGGTTAAGGCAAATTCAGCCTCAGGTCCAATATAATTTATTCGGGAACCCAAGTTAGCCGGTAGTATTTGATGTCTGATAGTAATTTATTGTTATTTATTAACAAAATTTATAAAAGTAGCCGTACTTCTTAGCAACCTCAAATTAAAAATTAAGGCCTTTTTAGTCATTTCGTTTGAATTATTTTTAAACCTCAGAAAAATACCCGAACAAATGTCACAGGGAAAATACACAATTTTCGCTTCCACAGAGATTGATCTCTGTGACTTTCTTGCTCATTTAACGAAAACTACTCATCATATTAAAACCTTACCTCAAATTCACATTTGACGATGAAATAATTCTTAAAAGGAAACGGCCTTCCGAACCAGGTCTGAAGGCAGTGGGAACGATGATATAGCGCCCTTGCTGCAGAGTCCCCCTGTACGCAAGTTCCCGACGTCTCTGGTGGTCCACGGTCACAGCCAGTGGCGTGAAGCCCCACTGCCGATGCAGACGAAACTTTCGGTTTCCCTCCGCGTGAAATAACGATAAACCTATTGTGAGAATTTTGTGGCGAGACAATCCTGAATTAGCAGAAGAAGGCTCAGTCCCACCTTCTTGCAACAACTGTAATACTATTTCTTCTTCCCCACTCTGAATGTCGATGAGAAACTGAGGGTTCTGGAAGAAACTATCCGACCTCGTATTACCACCGCCCGATCTAAAAAATAAAATTAAGAAATAAATCACGTAGTTCTTTAATTGAATTCGGGACTAATTAAAGTTCAGAAAGATACGAAATATTTTGTATGAGCAAAAACGTAGTCTCAAAAATTATTTCCGCAGTGTATTCTGTACCTTAGTGATAACATAGGGTTCAACAATATTTTCAATTTACCTCCTCCTATTTTGATTTAAGTATTTTCACTTTTTTTTTTTTTTAACTTTTGAAGAAAAGGAGTATACCTGTCCGTAGGAGCCCAAACACCATGTAACGCACAGTCCCGCCATTTTCGTCCAAGGGTGAACAAGTTGTGATTGTACAAACGCACGATGATCAACTCATGGAAGTACCGGGCGAAGTCCTCAAAAGGCATCCTGACGGGTGTAACACAAAGATAGTCGTAAGTTTTGCAGACACTTGACCTCCTTTGCGGGAACACTTCTTGCTTGCCTTTTGAGACGTCAGTAATGAGAACGAGCCACAAGAAGAGGCATCTGTTACAAAACCGTGCAGTCAATGTGCTAAGTGAAGTTTTTGTGTTAGTTTTGGTAGCGATTCTTTCAATTTGCTCGGCATTAAGGATGGTCGATTTTCACAGTTACTCCGCACCAAACAATAAACAATAAATCTAGAGTATTCAAATCAGTGAAGGCCAGACTTCAGCACTTACCAAACTTCTCCTTCGGCCTCGATAGTGAGACCAAAGCGGCCATGGTCCTCGTCTTTGAGGCGCGTCCACGCGGCCTTCCTGGACAACATCTTGGTAAGCTGTGTGGCTGTAAGTTCCTTTCCGTCTGCCTCGGGACTGGAGTCTACGCTGCGTGTTGGACTGTTAGCAGAGGAAGTGTCTTGTGCGCCACGAGTATCACGAACACGAATCACAGCCAGCTTTTCACGCCCTCTGGATTAAAAATCACAAAATGTTGGAGTAAAAACCTAAAGATAAGGTAGAGCACTAGTATAGTGACTATGCTCGGGTTTCACAGTGTCTTGTTATCCTTGAAAAATGTAGAATACATATCCGCATGGTCCACAGCGGCTTGTTTCCTTGGTAAATATTCAAACTAATATTCAGTTGGGATCTCGATTCGGTTTGTAGGATGAGGCGATCAAAGAAACGTAAACTCACTTAAACAGGTTTCGAAGCTTGATATCAGTGATGTGGATTTTTTTAAGTGCTGTCACATGGTACATGCGACCCCTGGAGAGGCCCTCCTGTGTCTTCTCGCCTACGTCTTCTGGTTTTCTGGCCTGGAACAACATGCTACATATAATTAGTCAGTCAAAGGGATATGCAGACTAAGCCGGCCAAAATAATCCCGAAGCCCCTACTGTACTGCATTCCTGTCGTCTATTTCGAGATACAAACAAGCTCCCCTTTATTGATCTGAATTATAACAATCACAGACACAAACGTTTCGATCTATATTCAACAAAAAGGACCTACTAATTCCTACTGGAAGAAAATCATTTAGTCAGGGGCGGTGCTATGTACCTGACTTCAATTCATATTCCAGACTAGGAAAATTAGATTGAATGTTATTTCGCAACGGCAGCCTTCAAAATTCAAATAGTTTTACTACTCTCCCTCCCACTCACCCTATCCCGGTCGTTTCCATAGGGAGGGTGGAACAAGAAGTATTGTGTGTGGGAATTGTCACAGTTGACAAAACTATATCCGTCATTTTTAGCGCAACTTTCCCTTAGTATGTAATAACTACTGTAGAATTGTAGGTCTGTACTTGTTTACAGTTCCGGATTTTAGGGTGGTCGTGTCTTCTGTAAAGTGAACCTCAGGAAGTAGTTATTAGAACCGCTCCCCCTCCTCCAAAAAGAAATCAAATTGAATCTGAAATAGCTGACGGTGCGAGATGCTGGAGAGAGCGGTCCCTAACTACTTCCGTTTCTATTAATAGCAGTCAGGCGGCCGAGTCAGAGTCAGTGATAGTCGAGTCTTGGTCGTAAGCTCTCAACTCCTGTTGTTGTCACACTTCTAGGAAGTTCGTGTTTCTGTTCACCCCGCCAAACGTGAGAGAAAATATGAAAAATTTCATTTTACTTAATTGGTGTGATGTTTTAAAAAATAATCCTCTCGTCGATGAAGGATGGGGTGGGGACACAAAAGATGGAAGTAGGAAACTGTGCGTGGTTCTGGGGGAGTAACATCAAATCAATACCTACCGCTTTGTCAGTTATTTCTCAAGTGCGTGGGGGGACTGAGAGGGTCTTTTTCATCAGAAGCAACGATACCGCAGCAGTACAAAACCTACATACCTACTTGTACCGAGCTGTTAATTATTGTACAGAGTCGAAGCTGCTTCAACTTTATTCTTCTTTATTACAGGAAAGCAATGTGAAAAGTGAAGCGAGGAACATGGACGCGTGAAGATGGGTGTCGAGAAAGCTGATAATGGGCAATCCTCAGCCGGGGTTATTTTGAAACTCAACCTGACCCTGAGTCAGCGAATATGGCTACTTTTTGTGGTGCCTACGGCTCTGCACTGCGCCGTCTACATCGCAGACGTCGCAACTGACATAGCCCTGGTGGAGCGACACTATGCGGAGGCCCGGTACCTACAAGCTGCCCTGACCTTTCTTCTCATCTACGCCCCTGCAGTTGTTTACCTGATTCTCACCATAACTGATAGGCGCCGTATTCCGCCATTAGACGAAGGGATTGGGCCGAGGGCAACCTTCGCCATGAAGGAGTATGGACTAGCTGTTCTGTTTCCCATTCATGCTATGCACAGGTAAGTGTCATATCATGTGGCATTAAAAAGTGCTGACAAAGTTTCACTTAATAATAATAATAATAAAAACAGCACTGTACTTATACAGTCACTGAAACTTTCCAAAACTGATAGGGTTACATAAAAAACCCTAAAAATTGCCTGTTTATAACCAGTCATTTTAGAAGAAAAAAAAATCTGAGTATCGAGTAACGAACGTATTTTATTTCAATTCCAGATTTGCAGGGAAACTATTCTGGGGTCTTGAAGCACTGTTCGGGCCTAACGAGCAGCTAGCTGACGCCCTCGCCGAGGCGACCAAGCCCTCCTACGCAGAGCTCTACCTGTTGCTTCAGCCATTCCTACAAGCCACTCCCCAAGCCCTCCTTCAGACGTACATCGTCATGAGCTACAAGGTGCCACAGGAACGGACAGGTGAGTAAATAGAAAATGCGGGCTTTGGAAAGGCCAAAAACAGAAGGATTCAAAAATTTCAGGGAACGGCCATGCACGGTCACATATTGAACTTTCGCATGCCTTACTTATCTAATTAGATAGGTAGGCAGAGGGAGAGGGTGAACCTATCAAATTTCATATTTTTAAGAAACCACCCAGTTTCAACAATCATGTTACTTCCTCTGTTTCAGGAACGGTGCAAGTACTGAGCATCACAACTTCACTGCTGTCGGCGGCCATTGCAGCCGCAGTGTACATGCGCTTTGAGACTAAGAGGACAGCTGGAAAGACCGCACCCTGGGCATTCGAGCAACGATCAGCCAAGATCGGTCTAGGGCAGAAGGAGTCCCTCATGACCACTATCGACAGCCAAATTACTTCAGACACTGGAGAGGACACCCCTGAACCAAACGGCTCCCCGAAGCCCCCTCCTCTTCCAAAAGGAGTGCCGCAGTCTGCAATACTCTCCCTTCCACCCCTACCACCGAACATTCGGGCAAGGCTTTTGAAGGCAAGTGGGGACGACCTGCCTGAGGAGCTACAGAAGGAGGTGTCAGGCAACCAACAGCACCTCAACATACGGTCCAGCCTCTACAGTGACCATGCAGGCGGCCAAAAAGGCGAGATGGAGTCGCTGGACTTTACCATTACCTTACCACCCCTCAGCCCGGCTCTGAATCGGGTCCACTCTCCTGACGAGTCTGAAGCTCCACGTGCTCTTTCACCCGACGGGTCAGAGCCTCTGAGTCCAGACGGATCTCTACCTCCATCACCACTTCCACCCCTGCCACCATCTCCTCCTGATGGAGGTTCCCCTCTCCACGAAGCACCCCTGCCTCCACTTCCTGACTCTCCACCGCCCTCACTCGAACAAGACGCAGACGAAGAATCGTACGACGGTTCCGTCCATGAGGCACCTACCAATGAAGCAACAGGGACCACCACACCAGACACAAACCTCGCTGAACATCCAAGTCGAGAGCCCCTCATTGACCAATCGACGGCTTCCCTCCAGGAGAAGCCGTCTCCTCTTGCCTCGCCAATAAAGGAAAAGCAGGTGTCACGCAGAGACAATGAAATTGATGGTCTCAGCGAAGACGAAATGATTGGGAAAATAATCGCATTCTTTTGGTGGTTTTTCTTCATCTTATCTCGTATCCTGGCTCTGTCCACACTTGCTTTCTTCTACCCTTGGGCTTTTGCCATCATCTCACTTCTTCATTACCTTGGTATGACGTCCTACCTCTTCTCTTGTGGAGATTCAGACCGCACATCCACCAAAATCCTCCGTTTCTCCCTCGGTTTTGTCTTTCTCTTTTGTTTCATTGAAGTGCGAGATCGCTTTCGGGACCCACGCAGCTTTGCAATAGGCTTCGTTGTCCTTTGCTCACTGGAAAATGTCGTTTCCAGCTCGGTTTGGTTCTTGCTGGCCGCTTGGACGAGTTGGTGGTTTCTTTACACTTTCTATTTGATCAATGTGAGCCTAATGCTTAGCATTCTGGCCATGGGGCTCTACCATGCCATCCTCAAGCCGACCAACCACAAGAAATGAATATCATTCAAATAAGCAGCGTAACATGTTTATTTACTAACTAAACGTTCAAATCCTAATTAATAGATTAACCCCCTTTAGAGAGTAGGTATACATTTTTCAGTAAACGGAGGTATTAAGCAAAGCGCAGCAACTAACCGTTTCGATTGGTGAAGCAACGAATTTCTTACTTACTCTTAAATTATTATAAAGGTACTCAAAACACTTTATTTGACGTTGATTCCTTAAATTTTAGGAAAAGAAAAAGGGAAACATGGCGGAATGACGTGGCATCGAAGATCCGTTCAGTAAACTGTATAGGAAATTAGTCTTAGAAAAACATCAGTCCTCTCATGTCTCAAAACGCTCGGAAGGTTTTTGAGAACTTCCACAGAGGCAACAGAAACACATTTTTTAGGTAGATTTCGAAGAAAAATCAACCTATTGTCGTCGTACCAGTAGTCTCACTTTTGAAAAATTTCTTCACAGTTCTTCTTTTTATGACGCCTGGATCCCAAAACAACCGTCAGTTAAAAAGTTTATAGGTATATTATATAATATATCATTTTCACTTCCTTGTGAACACGCTAGGAGCCGTATTTTTAAAAAATAATTGGTTTTGACTATTTAATAAAATATAAGGGACTAAAATCTCTGTCGAGTTTGTTAATGGTGGAAATCGGACGAAGGGGGGGGGGGGGGGGGGGGAATGGGGGGACTTTTTCGAAATCTGGTTTTTTGGCCATAACTCCCTTAATATTGCAACTAATGAAACATGGTTTTCTCTGAGGGTCGTCTAACAGTACTACCTACAACTTTTCTTTGTAACGTTTTTTGATTCCACCCTTAATGGTTGAATAAGGGTGTAAAAACAGGGTTTTGCGCACAAAAAAAATCATAACTTGTGTCCTAGGGATGTTATCGAGTTCTTTCATTTTGTAGTGCATTTGCCTCAATATTACCTACAACTTTTGGCTGAAAACGTTTTTCGTCCGACGCACCGTTTAGGCAGGGGGTGGGGGGTTGAATTTTCAAAACGTTATAACTCACTTATTTGGTGAGATATTGAGTTTATTCTTTTTGCTATGAGTTTCTATTAGTAATATCTACAACTTTTGTCTGAAAAAGGTTTTTGTAATATCACTTTCATTTTCTTGTTAAGGGGGGGGGGGGGGGGGGTGACATTTCAAAACTCAATTCCTCTGTTGTTATTGTAGAGAATGCATTTGGGTCAACTAAAAATCTTCTTAACCGTCTTTCTAAATGATTTTAGACTGCTTTTAGTGGATGGAAGTTATCTTCGAAATCTACCTACGCCTTTCGGGGCTGCCGAAAGGGATTTTTATAATTTTAAGAGACTTCTGAACGGGACTCTTCCATAAGTCTAGAAAGTTAAGTAAGGAACCTACTTAGGTACTCGCTCATTCAAAAAGTATTGAGATAAGATTAAAGATACTATTGTATATATACAATACGTAAGAGCAAAAAATAATTACTAGGATTACATTGGAGATGCGTTTGAACCTGACCTTTTTCAAACAGATGACATAGATTATTTATTGAATGTTAAGAGATATTGTTCGAATAGTATATCTATACGTAAATTACAAACTATTTACAGCAATTTTTCATTACGGTTCAGTAGAGTATAGGAACAAAAATTTTAGAAGGAAGTGAAGAAAAAGAGAAGGATATTGAACAAAGGATTTGGTGATTGGAAATGAATAGCAGACCTTAGTTAAATTGCAAACTAAAATGACATACACGTTCTAACTAGAATGTTGCTGTCGCTAACTGGAAACGAAAGTTTTCCTGTTATGAGCAGGTTGTACAGTATGACGATAGTCCTGTCTGTAAATTACTCATCAACTCTTGTTCTCTGATGTTTATTGTGTTTATTGGTAGGTAGGCACTTTACCTACGTAGTAAATGTATATAATAATATTATAGATACGTAAGTAGCGTAGGTCTAACATCCTAAGTAAACCGTTTAAAGTATTTTTGTCTCAATCTACACCACAGACCAATAATTTGGAAATTTTGTCTAGAATCGCTGAGTCCTTATAGCTTCAGTTGTTTGTTGTGTACGCTGCTTGACAACCACCTCAAGTGAAAAAGTCTCGCAAATATTAATGTGGGTGCTAACCACGCGCAATTAAAACCGTTTAAATAAAAAGAGGTCACTAAAAAGTAACAACTGTGATAACTGCTTAAAAAAGCACAATAGACAAAATTTTATTAGTAAGATTAGATTATTTATCTTAATTGGAGCAACCACCTAAGTATACAATTTTTCAATTACGACTTTTCATTTTGGACTGCAGAATGGTATTATTTATTCGACCTACTACCCCTTTAAAGATCAGGAAACAATTCCCAAATGCGAACTCCTTCTGTTAGTTAACCAACAGTAGGAATCACCTCCAAGGGATCATGGCGTATATAATCTTTCAACGTTAACAAATAAACCAAGAACGTCATTTGAGAGTAATTAATGCTGAAAATTAATGATCAACTTAAGCCTGGGGATACCCATCCCTACAAGAGAACACCAGGTTTACTCACCGGGATAGAAGCGCAGATAATGGAATGGTCGGTCATCTCACCGCTCAAAGAGTGAAACAAATGTGCGCGGGAATCCTCACTGACGCTCAAGTCACTTGCTTTGAGGTCCATTATTTGTGTAACCCCTCCGGTGAGATCAATGAGGGCATCGGAAATGTGACGGCCTTCTTCTAGGGCTCCGTAAGACCCCAACAGTCTGAAATATAAAACAATAATAATGAGATGCGAAATAGTGTCGTCGGAGAATTAATAAACTGACAGTCAAGTTTTGTATACATTTGACTTAACGGCTGAGCCATCAGTGTAAATTAAGAGGACGCTATACCTGACGATGCATTTTTTCCCGCCCATAAGATTAACATTGCGAGCGAAATGACAGCTTAACAATAATTGACAACGTAACAAAATTTCGACGTCAAACCCGAATTATTGATATAGAGCTGAACTGTTTATTTTGAAAGATATTTTGAAAGCTCTTTCAATTTTGACTCGCCAATTGAGGTTGATAAAAACTGTGTTAGACGGAGTTCATTACTGGAATTCATACTGCAAAAAAAAGAGAAATCAAAATTGGCGGGATTTAAGCACACAATTCGATTCGTACTAATCAACATTAATCCAATATCCCACCACCGTCTCACTACCTTCATCTGCATCCAAAATATATGTTGCTGTCATTTTATTTTTATTAGGTACAGAGCATCTTTTAAATTAAGATGGTACAGCAACTAACTTACAAGGGTGGTTACAAATCTGGTTTTTTTCAACCAGTTCTACGTATAGGCAGCTAGGTACTTACCAAGCAGTAGGTACTGTACATATAACCCTTTGTGTTCTGTATTGTCATTTTGTGATAAAATGGTCCTTAAATTATTATTCTTCAAATATACCATCAAGAAAATGCATATTGTTGATTACTTAGTTTAGAATTATTAGAATTCAGTGAGAGTTTGGAATATAATATGTTCTTATAGGTGTGTAAAGCCAGATAATTACAGTATTAGCATTAGCAACGTATCGGTAATCCTCTCTATTGATCCGCTTTCTGAAGAAACTGTGAGATATTTATTTATTTGCTAAGAAATTGTCTTTGTAACGTCATAAACGTCACGCTGACAAATTTTTTTACAGACAGGAATCACTCGATCGTAAAACCGCCACTAGTTTGACGTTAAAAATCATATTATACTTCAGAAAAATAAATAGCTCATAGTTTCTTCAGAAAATGGTTATTAAAGAATGTCAACATAAGGCAACAGCCAGCCTTCAATAAATTGTTTGGCACACTTTATAAGTCTAGCGTTAATCCGAAGAAATAAACTATCCTATGAACTACACAATTTACTAAACATTAGTATTATGTATATCTACATATGTCTGCCTACTATTACCCACCAAACCGGTGAGGCTGCAGCTTTTTCTGTAACTATAACATGATCCACCGAATTCGTGCGGAGGTGGTTAAGTGCCCGCAGTGCAGTATATGGGAAGCGCTATTATAAAGTAGCGGGTAAAGAGGAACATACTTAGCGTAAGCTTTTTCCAGGAGGCAAGGCCAAAAGTGTCCAGATTCGGAGAACTGTGTGAATAGGAGACGCCCCTCGGAGCATGGAAGGGAGTCATCCACCACCACTTCCACCCAGTGACCGAACCGCCAAAATCGAAATCGGAACATTCCAGTATATTTTTCGGATGAGAAATCCTGTTCACCACAATTCACTATAACCTAAAATCAATGACACATCAAGTTGGAGAGAAATAAACACTGTTCCGTTAATTTCATTGAATTTTAAACTAATAATGAATCACTACCGGAGGACTTTACTTCCTTGGACACACCTACATGTCCCCCTTCAATCGGTTGAAAAAGTGAGAATATTTGCAAATGCAAAAATAAACGGAAGTTTGGGGCTTCTTTTCAAAAAATACATATTTTGATAAGGTAAGCATAAGGGTGCTTACCTTAAGATCACCTGATCGCACTTCACGGGATCAGTCGCTGGAGGAAACAGGCAGAAACACCAGGAGCAGAGTGTCTCTTTTGCAAGGGGAAAGGATCAAGTGCCGATTCTGATTCATTTGAAAATAATGGGAGTGAAACCCTAACCAAATCCATGTGGAAATATTGACCAAGCCCATAGTGAGGTGGGTACTTATTCACACGTAAAAATAGTGGAGAAAGAGATGAATGGTTTGAGACAGGGAGTCAACGCTACGCCTCATGCACATATTCCGGCCCAGCCCTGACTGTGTGCACAGTGTACTGTTTTCTTTTCAAACTACATTATTTATATTCGCAAAAAGCAACTCAACCTCGCCCAGACTGTCTACTCCCTTCAGTTCTCCTCCAGCTAGTTAACTACTTTTCACTCAACACTACAAAAATAAGTTTCCAATGGATGTACGGATGGAACTTACTTAGGTACTATACCGTGAACTCAAAAAGGTACCTACCTTAAATAAAAGTTCCTTAATTCCCGCCAAAACTTGAAGAGCTTGTAAAAACCAATATGAACTTAGTTTTCCTCCAGCTATTTCAACTAGGGACCGCCCCTCAGGAACTAGTCGTGGGTTTTCACATAGATCCTGGAAAATCACCACCAAAATCAAAGTGTGCACAGATTTGGTTAATAAAATAATTTTTTAGTTGCTGAGTGCAGGTAAATTCTTTATTATTCGTAATACAGCTCGGTGGATAACGAGTAATCATTTTCATTTATTACAACTGCTGTAAGTAACACTTGATTTTCTTCAGCTTTTATTGTTTTCCAAACATGATGTATTACCTAACCTACCTCAATTCATAGAGGACTGAAAAATGAGAATATTTTTACCCGAGGTCTCTTCCAGTCCACCAGCTCTGACTCAGTCAGCGATTCCACTGCAGATCCTAGAGCTGCCGAAGAGCCCGGAAACTGATTGTCCACGAATAATGCCTTTTGTTCCTCCAACTGTTTCTTTATTTTGTCATATTTCTGGTTTTGAAAAAGCACAGTGGACCCCATGGCTGTAACAATAATAAATATTGTATTAGATGCATGATCTGAGCGGAGGAAGTATCGTAGGATTGTTGAAGAACTATTCAGATTAAATATTGCGGTCGACAGATTTATGTGGATCCATCCAGTAAGTTAGTGGTGAGCCCAGAGATGTGGGCGGTAGAATGAATTTCCCTTCGATGAAGCAGGGCGATGAATTTGGTTATTGTCCGTGAAAGGTCAAGGTCAATCCATTAAGGTGACACGAATGGATCCATTTACTAACCCAAAATGGGGCTACTAAAGTGACTAACCTACTACTTCAGTCTCAGTGGTAGGAACCTATAGTCACAGACGAAGAGCCCCTCACCACTGGCTTGAGGCAGTGCTCCGAATACAACCTAGATTAGTATAAGCACAAAACGATTCACAAGAATAACATTAGGCAGGTTTATACAAGACTGAGAACCTTGACCTTTTCACGGACAATAACCACTTTCATAGCCTTGCTGCTATCAAAGGGGAATTCATTTCACCAGGCTATTCCGATCAATAACCATACTCCCTTCCACTTTTCTTTCTGGTCTCCCTTTGAAACAACACATTTCAAGATGTACGATACCTATATAGGTACCAAAACCGCAGTGATAGAGATAGAATGGGGGGGGGGGGGCTAGCCCTAACGCCTGTTCCCAGAGCCAAGCGTATTCTCGCTCACTTTCTAGAAGGGACAAGGCTCACGAAACATAGGTAAGTACAAGTACAAAGAAACCGACAAGGCGACACATCTGGACCAATTTAGGTAATACCTAAGTCAAACAAGGCCACATTTGGACTGAAAGGACCATATATGAAGGAAGCTACGTCTGGCACTTCGCCGTAACACAAAAGGTCTTCCAACCGGCGAAGTGGCACCCAAACCGAACAACATCCCCTAAATTCAGTAAAGTAGTGGGTCGAACAAAGCCAAATCACGATACATGTCTAATGGTAAGGCACGAAGACTCGTGTACCAGTGAATTGACGTCAAATTAAATAAAATAAAGGGGAAAGCGACCACGCGAACCGAAAAGTTACAGCTGAGCAGAACTCACATAACACAGACGAGGACAAATAGCACAACAAATTTTTGGAAGGTCTCCAACCGTTCACTGAGCAAGTCAAACGCCAGAGTTTGGAATTTACTCTATGGGTTTCCTGATAGATAACTCTTCAGCTACATAACTTTATAAAAATTGGGGATTAGCATTACACAGGAAAGTGTAGGACCTAGGTAAGGTACCTACCTAGGTACCGATAAAGCTTCAACTAGCCACATGGACCTATTTACAACTAATCGTACTTTGGCCAATACTACGGGGTCTATGCCATGTAAATGGAAGAAAGTAAATTTTAAGTAAGGAGTACAAGTAGGTTCCTACCCACAATTGACAAAACGCTGACACAACCATCATAGGTTCTTCAGCAACAGCAACAGCGCTATGGAAATTTCACCAATTTTAGTTAGCAATAGATATATTATATTACTGCAGATACTTACCTGAGAAATTCAAAGTTTGAAATAAACTGGAACCAACTTTATAAAATGAATGAGAGAATCACAGAGAATGAGCGAACTGAAATGAAACAAATGAGACGGGCAACGAAACAAAACTGTTGCTAGGCAACCATGGCGTCGACACCAAAAAGGGCCACAGAGCACTGAAACAGAAAATATAATTTTAACCATGATTTGATATTTTTTTAAGTGAAATATAATATAACAAAGAAATATAATTAATAATTTTAATTTTAAACTTTAAATATAGGTAAAAATAATAGAAACTTCCCTGATAGGCTCGAAACTGGAGATTGATATCTGTGATGTCTGTGGTCGTAAAGAAAACTGTAAACAATAAACAAATTTCCTTGTGATTTGTGATGCCATCGAAACAAAAATTATTAATAATTACAACAATAAAGTAAGTATTTACCTAACTATATTATTTCTAATTCTGTGCTCCAGGTCATTGTAAGTACTTACATGTATTCCCTCAGTTCTCTACTCTATAGGATTGACTCCTGCTCCATTCTTTCTCATAGACCAAACGGCATAACCAAAACTTCTTAAAAGTTGTAGGGATCTTACAAGTTTTATTTACATCAATTACTGTAGCTAAAAGGTAAGTAGTAAAAAGTGTGGCACAGTAAAAGCTTTCTTACGTTGTTTCAACTTTTAACAACCGTTGAAAACAGTTCCGTCATTGATCGGGACCTGCGCATTAATTTCCTGCCTACTGTAAAAGAGTTGAACTTTACAAAACTGATCTCACCATTCATTCCCCCTTGTCAGACCCTATCGTGCAGGGTAGGCTTAGGTTGAAAAACTTCCCTGGATATATTAGCCTACCTTTAGTTAATGAAATGGGACCCTCAAACGCGTCAACCTTCTTTACTGTTTGTACTGCTGGTAAGAGAAACTTATTCTTTGAATGTAACGTACTGTGTGACCCATATATTATAAGCTTGGGGAAACCATTAGGTATCTAGAAAAATTCTCCCACATCTTCTACACGAAAATTGACAGGACTACGGTTTTAATGTTTCCAGTTTTCTTTATTGGAGTCAGCTCGGCTGCGAACCTAAAAAAGGCTGCGGATAAGGACTTGGAACCTCACTCCCCTGCAAATGTAAGTTTGGTAGAGATTTCTTGAGATAATATAGGCACATCGTTTCACATCCTTGATAACCCAGTAATTTTTTTCGTTGTCTTAAAATAATCTCTAAGACTAAGTACTAGGTGAGTCCCCCACACCATCACAGTTTCACTTCAAGCTTTGGGCCCCATCGTGTATCTGAGGCAACGAGGGAGCCAGATGAGGATAGTTTATTCTTGACATGGTGGGAAATCTTAAATTTTTTGTTACTTGAAAGTTTCATTTACAGATTCCACCGAGCCTCAGTATAGAAAGCCTCCAACTAGGTGATACGAGCAGTAGAAGAGGCCGTACGACGCAAGGACCTATTGGTAAGGGATAAGTAATCTTCTTTTATCAGGGCGAGGTGGGCGGCCGCCAAGGGCGCAGGTACAGAGGGGCGCAAAATTGACCGAGCGAAATTCCCCTTTTATTGGTAAAATTTGTCAAGCAAATATAAATTCCTCTGGAAACACGACATAAAAAAATGCAGTGCTAGCGCGAGTGCAGGTAATGATGAGTCAGGCCTACAACTCTACCTATATACCTACTTTATGAATAAACCTGCTTATACCTACATACGTATTTTTTTCACTGAAGATTCGGGGGAAGGGGGGGGCGCAGATTTTTCGAAATTTCCAAGGGCGCAGGAGCACTTCGCTACGGCGCTGGGTGGGGGTACCCCGCGGCTGCTCTGAACACTTGGGCAGGAGTTCTCTTCCCTCCCCGCATTACCTACCCTACTTACTAGAGGCTGCTGCAAGATATCGGCAGGCTATAGCGACGGTTTCCGGCATAGTTTGATTCTTAGGTTGGAATAAGTAATATCTTTACACTATACTTCCGGTTACTCCTCTCACTCCATTTGTTTACGCATCTAACTTGATGGTGACTGACTCTTCAGATCCACCTTGTAGTATTGACGGAATGATTGGTGTTGGTTTCAGCTGCAGCGGTCACCACTACAACCACCCCCCATCCTGTTGTAGAAGACAGTGACACGGTCTTATACCGTCTCAATACTAGGGATGGAAGGGCGTGCATCCTTATCCTCGCTGACGCTATAGTTGAATTCAAATATCTCACCAACCTCAAAGAACAAAGGGTAAGCGAGATGCTGGTGTCCCGTTTATGTCTCAGAACTAGGCAAAGTCTATAGACATTTCAGGGAGATAAGGACATATACGATAACACGACCTAACACTCAGGAGGAGGTAGTTATTGGTACGGAGCACCTAGTGATTTATCGCCAAGTTTTTTTGGGCTAAAACTTTCAGAAGGTTTTTTCTAACCGGGCGTTTAGAGAACGAGGAAGAACCCTGTCTCTTTGACGAAGGCCTCGTAATTTACACTATAACTAAGGTGAAATCACGACCATAAATTATAGCGATTCGTTATGTGAGGTACATTAAAAATCAAAATTGTGCATGGATTTGTTGACAGGAAGTTGCTGTGTTTGTCCCGTCAGCTTACGAAGGCACCGGAAATTGCGAGTCTGGAGACGACGCTCAATTCACTATTACATGGAAGAGTTTCTCCTGGACTGTTTATTTTTCTAAGGTGAGTATATGTTGCAGCAGTGACTCATGGAGTGTTTCTTGTTTTTGCTGGTATTTTAACGATCCACTGATTTTGAGTAGGTATTTACTAAATCTGAAAAGTAATCAACATAATATACATCTTTATCACGCTAAAATTATTCATTATATTCCAGAACAAAGAGTTTTCGATTAGTTTCCATTTCCTAATATTGAAGTCCCCTAAAATCTCTTTTTTGGGGTTCTGTATTTTCTCCGCTGGACGAGCGAGAAGGGATGTATGCTAAGAAAAATAGTGAATAACTGGAAGCGGGTTATCCTACGGATAGTCATTGATTTATACCTACGTTCATAATATTTTGTTCCAGACTCCGGGTGGCGATCACTGGTACGTTGAGAAAATGACCCTTGATGTTGACAGTAAAGACAAGCATTTAGAACACATCAACCGACCTCGTAAGTGTCAAATGTACCCTTTACCGTTGAGTAATTAAGGCATCTCCTGACATACCATTGACAGATTGACTGAAAAACCACGTCAGTCAATTCTGATCGAATTAATAATGGTTGGCAGCAAAATTCATAACCACTTTGCAGTACATTTGAGGATAAGGTACTGAAGTGCAAAATACTATTGCCAAAGAAAAATAAATATTTTTTGTCATTTGTTTATTGCCCTTCAGATTTTTGAAAGTTTAGAGGAAACAAATAAATAACTGTTAAAAGACAGTATTTCTTTCGTTAATGTTACTGAAAGGTACCCCGACTTTTCTCAGCGTTTTGTTTTCTTCCTGTAAATCATCCTGCACAAAGCTACCTAAGGGCAACTGATTAAACTGAGTAGGTAATAAATAAATGTTTTTTTTTTTTTTTAAATTATTTTAGACGAAAAAAATCACCTAGCTGCAAAAAAAACACCCAGAATTTTACATTCTTGGTTACTTTTTAAGCGGAATGACTGTACTTGGGCATTAACTTTTTAAACTTCATCTTTAGCATCGATTCTTCACTTCGAGTCGAAAGATCAAGGAGGGATGATGTTCCCTACTCCTGTCGGGATGGCGTATGCCTGTGACGAGGAGCTGTCTGTGGTGCTGACTGACGGTGATATCACCGCCACTGTTCTCCTCCGTAAACTCAAAATGCAGCCTTTCATTTTCAAGAAGAACGACTTTGGGCCCGGTATTGTACCTGTTACTTTCACTTATGTTTACAGTTGTTGACATAAGTTACATAAGTTAGAAGTAAAATCTTTTTTTTTTTTTTTTTTTTTTTTCGAAAGGACTATGATTTTTTTCTGAAATAAATCAGAAACTAACTGACTAATGACGCGTTCTGTTCTGTTATCACTTTTGCGACTAAAGGTAAGATAAGCTGTAAAATTGGTAGGCCTAAGTATGTCTGTTGACATAAAAAATGTGTGGTGTGATGTGATGGTGTGTATTATTGTTGTCAGAGAAACCCATTCTGGTTGATTCACCCTTCACAACGACTACGGTTTGTTTTCCAGAACACGTTTGTTCTCCCGGAGGAGTGAAGTCGTATCGAGACGAAACCGCTCCAATCGCAGTGGGAAGCACCCTCGCCATCGTTTCCATTCTCACTGTGACGGGTTATGGAGTCTACCGCTACATGAAAGTCAAGAAGGTCCAGTACGATACCATGGAATAGATTTGAGAGCAAAGAGTCTTAAAGCAGCAATAGAAATGAACTAGCGCATATCAGCTGAACGTTGAACGTGTCAGAAGGGCTGAATCGATCCGACTGTCCTCAAGCCTGAAGAGCAATGTTTACCTTGTGCACGTGAACGTTAGGTTCCGTTAATAATTAGCAGCTTACATAGGATGGTCGGATTGACGTGTATATAGTACGTGTATGTCTCTCATTCATTTTTGAGAGCTCTCACTTTCGTTGTAACGAGTAGTAAGGTCAGCTAGTATGGGTCGAGGTGTTTTCCAGCACCGTAACAGAGTCACGAATATTGCGATTCTACACTTCAAGTTAGGAAACTGCAGGGAATTATTTGTTCTGAAATATAATATGATGCATATTCTTCACGATAGAAACCAATTAACTGAGAGGATTAGCAATCAAATGATTTTTTTAAATCTACTTCTATATTAAATTCAAATTTAGTTGACTAAATATTGTTGTTCAAAAATCCTAAAAACTAATTACTGACAAAGGTATCTACGTATTAGTTCAGAACAAAAAATATTCTACAGTTGTTGACTTTTTTAACTTGACTTTTCTGAGGAGTTGGATTTATACCCATTGGAGCATAAATTTGTTATGTCTTAGGCCAGAAACTAGTTTAAAAATAGTAGTGCATGTATATATTTGTTAAACTAGTTTCTGTCGTAAAAAATTACGTATTTTACTTCATACCTAATAAATATTCAACGGCTTCCTCAGAAAGGTGTCAACAAACAGTACTATCACTGCAATACTGTTTGTTAACGTTTCTTGATGGCACGTGTTTAACTGCTGAAATATACTCCTCGCTAGAGGCACTCGAAATAACTAGTTAGTTATATGTACAGTGTTGTCTTGGGTTGCCGTAATTAGTTCGCCACTAAGTAATTGATATTTAATGCCAATGTATGTCTTCAGCTTTATGGCGCTACCCCACTATTGCCAGTTGTCACATTACTCGTGCTTACCTTGAAGTGTAATTATTTTGCACAGTTGTTATTTGACGCTTGCCACCAGTAGAGTAGCGCCTTTTTGAGAAATAACTTCTTAACGCAGGATGCAGAGTTGGTTGCATTTGTTTTTCATGATTTTAACTGATAACTACTGTGCCGCTATATTTTCAAGGCTCGTTTTGACCACTTTATTGTAAAATTTCTTGAAAATGTGTCAGGTTAAAAAAATGACGATGGGATCATTTAAAAAACTGTATAAAATCTGAACAAATAAATCCAACCACTTTGTACCTTGTATCTATATCCTACATATTTATAAAAATTACTCATGTCTTCCACGTTCTAGCACGAGCACTTGATGTAAAATTTTTAGCCTTTAATTAAGTGGATTTTTAAGCCAGTTTAGCAAACTGCACTTGTAGTAACCCCCCCCCCCCCCCCCCCATGCCCCCATATTAGAGAGCGGTACTTAGGTAGGTACCTATTTCGTCAAAGAGAAGTGAGAATGAACCGCATGATGTCATCATAACATTATTTCCCCACTTACATACTAATGGTTTCTCTGGCTTATTTTTTGACAATTGTAGTCATGATGCAGAAATGAGGGAATATTTTTAAAGAGATAAACAACATTCTTTGTCATAGAATTTGAATTATGGAGCACAGGGGAAAAATAATGTGAAATGTTTTAAACATTTTGAACGGATGAAAAAATGGGAATGTATCATCCAAGTAGCTTAGCTATAACTGAATTTGGAGATGATGCTTAATGAGGAGAAATTTTGGTGGGTAGGTAATGGATTTATTTTGTGTGGGAGGGAAGAACGGAAAGTGAAGTAGCGGTGGGGTTATTGGAGGATCCCACCATACTTATACATTTTGCCTAGCTCTTTTGAATTTAACAACACCCCAAGTTACTACCGCGTTGAATTCTAGAGAGAATTATTACGATATAGGTACTTAAGTAGGTAGGTAGGTACCTATGGCTGTTCGGAAGATAGTACCTAGGTATAATTCAAATTCTGGTGACTTACTTGTGTCGAGTTTAAATTAATTATACATATATTTAAAAAATTTGTTATCGATTGAAATAATTCAAGTAACTTGCTTAAACCTTGGAATTGCCAATTAAATCATATTGTTGGAATTAATTAATTTATTTATTTATTTATTTATTGTACAATATAATATGTATATTATTGCCAAACCAAAGAAAACTCTCCCCGACGCAGGTCCTACCATACTCCACTTAAATATTGAAGATGTTTTTTTTTTTTTAATACTAATGAGATAGCCAGATAATTTACCATAACTGTTGGCGCTCGTATTTACAGTACCTTTGTTGTGTTTATAACCGTAGACAGATACAGGTATCGAGTTAGATACTTCCTTCTACGACCATGGCGAATCAACGTTGTTCCCCTATACTTAACAATAAGTTTCATTCATCACTTCGTCAGGTGGGGGCAAGGGTGTCCAAAGCCGATAATGGGCTACTTATATTACTGGAAATGGGAAAAATAAATTCAGTGAACACCCCTGCCTTTGATATGCCTCTGGAGCGGATTCTTTACTCGAGACCCGCCACCATCACAGAACTCATTTCATCGACTATCCAGTGGTTCTCAAACTGTGTTCCGCGGAACCATTTGGTTCCGCGAAGCCTTGCCGGGGTTCCGCGAAGCCTTCTCCGAGCTTCAGGGAATACAATTTTAGTTTTGTTAAGAAAAATTGAAATATAAAAATGCATTGTTGTTGTTTCCTAAAAAACCTGTGAAATCGACGATCCAATGTTTGAGGTTCCACGAAAGAATTCTCGACTAAATTTGGTTCCGCCAGTCAAAAAGTTTGAGAACCACTGGACTATACCATCATTTGAAGGTGCATACTTCGTCTTTGATAAGAAGCTAGATAGGTTCCTTCTAAATGTAGAGTATTACACTAGTTACCGACCTGCTGCATATTTTATAAGTGGGTCGGTTCATTCTCTTGTTCTGAATTGCTATATTACAATGTTGAAATTATATTTATCTGTAATAACTACCATTTTAAATGATCAGTCAACTTCATTTCAAAAGGTACTCGCCGTTCTACAAAAACTGAAGGTTCTTAATCTAGATGCATAGGTAGGTAGGTCCGTACAGGCACCAAAGTTTGTAGGTGGTAAGCCTTCTATGTATACCTCCTGAGATTAGTCGGATAAAGAGGGTAATGGACGACTTTTTCGTAAGGTATTGTGTGGTCTACAACGAAATGCATTTTAGTTCCGTCAATTTCACAAATGAGGTTCATGAGGTTAATCTAAGTACCTCCTATATCCTACAGGACTAATGACAATTATTACAATGGAGATGAATAAGGAGGCTGGTTTTGGCTCATTGAAACTGCCAAATCAGCCCTCACAACTGCACCACTGATATTTAACAGTTAAGTAGGTAATAATGATATATTTTACAAATGTATTGTTTAAGATGAGACATAAGCTAAAATGTTAGCTTTAGGGGATGATGCGTTTCTGCCACCTGCGCCGAATCTTTTTTAATTTTTTTTCTTGGTTGGAAACACTCCAAATTGCGCATAGACCGCACACCTAAAACTGATGAAGAAACTGCACCAGCTTTTTATTAGATCTAGAACATTTATTGTAGTACTGAGGTTAGATATACTCGAAATTTGGAGTTTCTCCTTCCAACAAAAAAAAAAAGTAAAAAAAAAGGAAGTGCCCCTAGCTATTTGCACTGTGTTTCTGGAGGCAAAATGCATCATCTCAGATATAGTTATCTCAGGAGAGTAAAAAAAAGGAACCCCAGACGCATATGCATTCCTATACACGTGTAGGTATATAACATACTTACGTCCTTATTATAAAATAAAAATTAAAACTAGGTATGAGGTAGGTAGGTAGAGGAAAGCCTTAGATACCATAGGTACACAGAGGCAACGTAATGTTGAGACATATGAATAGCCTTAGGTACAAGGGCATATATCTCAAGCGAGCTAACAGGGTTGTCGTCCTGCTTAACTAGAAATCTAACAAAAAATACAGGAGTAAGTTATTTACTAAAAAAGAAAACCTGTCGACAAAGACACCATGTTCAACCAATGGCGTAAAGAGGAGGGGTTCCCACCCCAGGCACGCCATGGGCGGAAACAAAAATAGCATTAACAAAACGGTGATGTTCCGCTTTGATCTTCCCAGGGGACAACAGTTCCTCCTACCCAGGTACCTCTTGATCAGAAAGAACTTTTTTGTATAGAAATAAGAATTTTCTTCTCTGCAAGTAAGTACCTACTTAAGTACCTATTTCCCATTTCCCCGGAACAGCTCACTGAATCCGCAAATGATGACGCGTCCTGCAATGCCGTTCTAACTAAATATAGGAAGCGTTCCGCATCTTGCAGGGAGGGATGGCATCCTGACTCTGGAATTGCGACTTTATCAAATTTCATAGCATCGGGCTAGGCGTCCGAATTCTTCCTATCCTATTTTAATGCCCCCCCCCCCCCCCCCCAATTTCAAATACCCCTCATCACCAGTGTTACCCGGAGCGATCGCTTAGTGTACGGGCACCCCTAACCTTCCCGAACCCTCCCCCGCTAAAAATGGGATCCTTACGCCACTGGTCAACGCAGAAAAAAGCCTTTGAAGTAGCTATCAGGGGTACAACTCGTAAGTAGGTATGCAGGACGTAAAGGTTTATGTTCCCAACTACTTATTGGCACGGAACATGTCAATCGAAATGTTCAGTAGGTACTTACAATAACAAATCTAATCTAAATACCTATGTACAAATTTGTACTTAACATTTGACTAGGTATCTTACCTATTGACTATTGCACCAGTCACATTCGTACTTAATATAATTTCTAACTTGAACCGGAAGACCGAAAGAGAAAGCTGAAAATAAGCCTGGAAATAGGTAACCTGCTTTTTTTCCAATTTGTCAAAATTCTGCTGAAAGGAAAAAAATCGTAAAAACAGAGACAAATAATTCAAGATTGAAAATAACTGGAGGAGTCATTACGTACTTAATTACTTAAGAACCAGCTTCGGTTTTGATTTAGCAGCATATCCTACATACTTCGTAATAGCTCTAAATCAGTCGGAAACAATTCATAGTTTTACCGATCGGTGCAGTCGAGTGCTGGTTATATCAAAAGTGTTATTAATTTAAGCAATCGCCCATTAAATACATAAATGAAAGAATCTCAAAGTCTAAAGTATAAATAAAGAACCTATAGAGAGTAGGACAATAATTAGTAGTGGCTCACCAATACGCCACAGATCATTCACAAATAGTGACGACACTAGCAGCAAGGCACGAGGGGGTGGTGGAGGGCTCTATTTCCTCAGGAGTGGGTGGCTGTGTGAGACGCGGAGGGCAATTGCAAGTACGGGTGGTAGGACGTCGCTAAATCTTCCCGTTCACACTTGACAGGTCCGAAAGAGCGATGGTTGGTGTAAGACCCTGAGTAGATGGTCCTGCTGTCTAGCCCCATTAGTTTGTTGATGTCTGAATAGATGCGGCTGGAGTAGGACATTCCCTTGGGGTCAGCTGCCGTCAGGTCTAGACCACCCACCGGAGAAGGCAGCATGGAGTCTCCGTGACATAAGCCGTCCCTGCAACAAGACCAGCGGTTAAAGCTAGGCAGCTCATGTTAAATTTCTGCTGACCGCAGGATAAAAATTCCGACTAGACGTACCTAACTCAACAGTAAGTATCCTAAGCGTTACTTATATCTGGATCCCGTGTTTAAGTAGTAAACAAAATGGCCCGATGACTCTGCGAGGCATTGATTTTTAGTGGTCTGCAGGATTGGAAATGGAAAATTAACTGGAAATAATCGTTAGGGCAACGCTGGACTGATTGAAAACTGTATACATTATTTACAGCATGCTTCACAGTGAGTACACGATACATAATCACAAATTTGCAGGCGAAGTCCACGACTGCAAATCTGAAATTTTTCGATTCTCTTGGAAAATTTTAAGGCCCGGAGGTGAACACTTTTTATTTTCTCACTAGCCAGTATGGCGAGGAAGTTTTCTTTTCGTGCAAAATTTCGAAATTGAGATTTTAGGTTTCTCAAGATCCAGGGAGTCCCATGCATCAGTCGAAAAAAGTGGTTTCAGGAAAAGTCTGTCCGTCCGTCCCGTCGTTCTGTCAATCAGTCTGTACGTTCCCAACTCCAGTGCCTACATTGTTCACCCGATTTTGAAGAAATTTGGTACGCGCTTGTCTAAAATCAGGACTCAGGTAAGTACTTAGGTATATTTTTTTAGGAAAACATCACATAACAAAAGTAGGACAGTGAAAAAAATTCCTAAATACCTATACCTGTCGAAGCGTAAAAAAAAATCCCTTTCGGCAGCCCCGAAAGGCGTACCTAGGTAGATTTCGAAGATTACTTCCATCCACTAAAAGCAGTCTAAAATCATTGAGAAAGACGGTTAAGAAGATTTTCAGTTGACCCAAATGCATTCTCTACAATAACAACGGAGGAATTGAGTTTTGAAATTTCACCCCCCCCCCCCCCCCCCCCCCAACGAGAAAATGAAAGTAATTTTACAAAAAACATTTTTAGACAAAAGTTGTAGATATTATTAATAGAAACTCATAGCAAAAAGAATAAACTCAATATCTCACCAAATAAGTGAGTTATGACGTTTTGAAAATTCAACCCCCCACCCCCTGCCTAAACAGTGCGTTGGACGAAAAACTTTTTCAGGCAAAAGTTGTAGGTAATATTGAGGCAAATGCATTACAAAACGAAAGAACTCAAAGCGATACTGGTATACGGTAATGGTAATGGTAATAATACGGTAATGGTAAGCGATACTGGTACGACTACAATAGGTAGATTTTTCTTCGAAATCTACCTAATAATCGGTGTCAGCAGAATCAGAGGGATGAGAACTGCACAAAACAACACCTGCGGTAAAAATTACACATAGAGGGGGGATGGTAGAAAGCGGGGAATGGCGCTCATCAATGGAGAGGGGTCGTGTTTCAGCGAATCCCAGCTCGACAAGATTAATGCTGGAGAAGGCAGGGGGAGGTAGGGGGGAGGATGATAATTTGAGGACGCCGGATGAAACCCGAGCCTGGTTGCCTGGCAACGGCTAACTCCAGACGCACACAGGTCCCTCTCCGCGGCATCGGGTGGCTCTCACACGCTTGTACCTATGCACCAATCCACTGCATAACGACAATGCGACTATCACACTTGATTTTCTTGCAATTCCAAGCTATCTATCAATTTCCCTTCAAAATGTCGCAAGAAGTTAGGTTGAGATTAGAGACAAGTCCACAATTTCACAAATCAGTGGAATGGCGCGTGGCCGCTATGGCTATGGTCGATGGATCGACTTTTTCAAAAACCACTTTTTTCGAATCACGGCACTCCCCAGGATAGGAAAGGTAACACCTAAATTTCTGAATTTTCCACGAAAGCAGTAAGTACCTACTCTCCCACTCCCACCATACTATGGCAAGCAGCACGTACCCGAGTGCCCCTCATGTTCTATAGGTACATGAACAGTTCAGTTCCCCACAATGAACCGGGAATTTTTAACTTCTTCAGGTCTCGAGTAACAAGAAATGGTAGCCATAGGTGCCAGCGAGTTGAACTCAGCAACGGCAACGTTACGCGATCCGCGGTCATCCGATAAGACACCTGACACTGAAGCTATAAATAGCTCTGAGAGTATTACCCCTCACTCATGCACCTCATCCTCATGCCCCATCTTAAATTTATCACATCAAATCACATGCATGAATTTATGAATGGCAAAGGGTAGGCTGACGCGCAAATCACGTACCTAGGTGCCTAGATGTTTACAATTTTGTATCTGGACACTACTTCAACCCTCAGCTTTTGAGCTAATTTGTCGCAATGACATAGAATCAAATGGGACTACAGGAGGCTCGGAGAGAGCCGCTCTGCAAGGAAGTACCCAGGATCTGATTATAGTTTCTAGGAAAGGGTTTGAGGTGCGGGCCCCCCAAAGCGCGAGGCCCGGGGCCCCTTGCCGCCCCCCCCCCCCCCCCCCCCCACTGACTATTGTACAAATAACGTAAGCAAATCTTTTGCTCGGGGGTATCACAAACAATTTATTTTGAGGTCAGACTTGCTTTTATTTTTTACTTTACCTGTATACGGAGTATACGTAAGGTAAAGTATTGTATTCGTGCGGGCCAATTTTCAGCAAACCTCAACTTTGAACCGTCATTGCTCCCAGACCTCAAAAGCGATTGAAACTTGCATATACATTTCGGAAACGTCCATGCCTTCGAAATATGAAAACCACCTCACTTTTTTCATCCGACGAAAAGTTTGCCCCCAGGAATTTTTAGAAGAGGTCAGGTACGTCGTGTCAGTACGTATGTATGTATATGTGTATGTAGCTATGTATGTGGCATTGACCTGGACGGCGCACTTTTCACCCGATTTTCTTCAAAATCGGTAGTGACCTTTCTAAAATTGGAAGAAATCAGAATCCGGAAGCCCAGTTCCCCCACTTTAAAATTAAGGGGGGTTTCCCCCCCAAAACTCCCCCAAAAGGTAGAAAAAAAATATTTGCTCAAAATCGGCTCTAACGATTTTGATCAAATTTTGGACAATTATAGAACAAATAATTACGAATCCAATGATACCACCCACTACCCCCGCATAACTCCCTGGAAGGGGGGAAGTCCCCCCTGGACCTGTAAAAGGGTCAAATCAGTGGATTCAGTTGTTAGTGGTAAATGAGTAGTTCTGGATATGACACGTGACAACGGCCATACTCGTCACAAATGGTATATGGCTTATTTCGAGCCTCCCCCCCCCCCCAGGGAGGGAATTTTGAGTGACTTTTAAAGTGCGGCTTATGGGGTCTCAAACTGTTCGGGGGAACGTTGTGAAGCAATTTTTTGTATCAAAAAGTTTTTCTGACCGTATCCAAGCACCCCACCCCCTAAGGGGGGTAGATTTGAGTGGTTTGCGAAATATGGGTTGTGTGGGCTCAAAATGAACGGGAGATCGTTCTGAGGCAATTTATTTGGTCAAAGTGTTTTTTCGCCACCCCCCCCCCCCCCCCTTATGGGGGGAGTTTTGGTTACTTTCCAAAGTACGTTGTATGGGGTATCAAAATGCTCGGGGAAACGTTCTGAGACAATTTATTTTGTCAACAAGTTTTTCCGAGCTTCCCCAACCACCTCACCTCGTTTTAGGGGGTAGTTTTGGGTGGTTGCCAAAGTACGTCGTGTGGGGTCTCTAAGTACTTACTGGGGGGAACATTCTGGGGTCATTCCTTTCGTCAAAAAGTTTTTCCGTCTCCAATCATTTAACCAAGGGTTTTTTTCTAGGAATCACGCAAATAAGCAGGTAAAGTTTTGTCCGACCGTGTCGTACCGCTTGTTTAAAGTACCTACCTAAGCAGGTACCTATGATATGATGGTAGATATTGTGTGGAGGCTTTAAGTTTGGTGGACTTTTTTTCTTTTCAATATTTAATACCTATTGATTTGTTTTGAGTTGTTGAATTTAAACAATACTCGAAGATACTCATGCCTAAACAGATACCTACTTAAGGTAAGTAGGTTCAAACATGTATATTATAGGAAAATAAGGGAAACTTACCCTCTTCCCGTGCTTGGCCTGTCGCGCTGACGTCGATTTTTGAACCAGTTGCTGACTTGGGTAAGAGAGAGTCCTGTTGTTTTTGATAACTCCTTCTTGTCATCCGGCGTCGGATATTTATTTTTCTTGAAGTAGAACTCCTTCAGTGCCATCCGCGCTTTTTCTTTGAAGCAGTATATGGTCTCTTCCCCGTCCCATATCGTCTTCGGCAGGGGGTATTTCTTCCTTAACCGATATTTGTCCACGGCACCCAGTTTTCTGCCCCGAATCTTCTCATGCTCCTCGTAGTGAGCGGCATACCACATCCCTTGTAACTGAACATGGTGCCTGGTGCTAAAGGAATGGTGTTCTAAAATTTTATACAATTGTCTAAAATCTTTGGAATAAAAAGCAACAACGGCCATAGCTTTGAGCATACTTTCCGTCGGTACTCCTCGCATGGAGTGTGGCAACGAAAGCAAAAACCTTCGCAATTTCTCCATGTCTTTGGCTTGCTGCAAAGCTTCACAAACACAGTCCACTTGTTCCGCTGTGTACACGAACTTGCTTGGCTTCGACTGGGAGACCGAACTACAGGAAATGCTGACGGAGGGTGCCAGCATGCAAGCACCTCCATGGTCCAGCGAGAACCTGCTAGGCAGCGGTTCATCCAGCTCCAAGTCCAACACACAGTCCGTCGGCACTTCCTCCATGACAATCCGACTCTTAATATCTCACAAGTGGGTAAACGGTCACTCTCGCGCACAACAGTGGCCACAGCACCACGCACGCATCTCCGCGAACTGCGCGCCTGACAGCGACTAACCGACTAACTGACCGCGTGTCGTGTATGGCACCGATCAGAGAGCTGAGAGTAGGTACCGCCTAAACATGAGATGAGCGATTGGCGTCGAGTCGCGAGCTCGCTGCGCGATGCGCGAGGTACGGAGACTCAAGAGGCGTGCAGGGCCCGCCTCCACTGGCCACACCCCTCCTTAGGCAGTCCCCAGGCCCTATACAACTCACTATATTCCCTTCTCCCCTAAACAGCGCCGCTTTTATCTTGTCTATTTTCAAATCGTATAAGGGTGAACTGAATTCAGCGGTAGCGTAACCAGGACGGCCATCCGGGTCACCGCAAAAACATTTCCTGGTACCTATACTGGGGTCCCACACCTACCTACACATAAATATACAGAGCGCACCTACAAATTACTGCTAAACGCTCAAAAAAGCATCGAATAATCAAATAAAATCACCTTCAAATAATTAAAATGTTCTGGCCGCGTCAGTTTCTGAGAAGCAATCAGGAAGTGCTGAGGCCTGCTTATTGTTTGTCTACAAAGTGCCTTGTTATTGCTAACCGTCGTTATTGTTACAAGACTAACATTTAAATATCGCCTTGTGACAACCAAACACTGGTTTGTTTACGTGTAATTCACCTTCCAGGCCTACAACTACAAATACACGGGAAGCAACTGGACTGCTGATGGCAGTTTCTAGTTAGAGCAAAATATGGGTACCACGCCACTGGGTCAACACATTCATTTGGACAAAGAAATACGATAGCTTACTATACTCAGAATAAGAATAGGGTCAAACTACGAAATACGTAAACGAACACATAGGTAAAAGAAATGTGATCCCAAGTAGTACAGGCATATGGACCGGATGGACATCGACTAAAAAGGGCCAAAATATGAAATAAAACAACTAAAACATGCACTCGCAATTCACCAAAACCGGGGTTTTAATCAGAAAAAAGTAGACTGTATTCTGGGCAGCTCTTAGGTAAAGGACTTATATTTGAGAACTGCAATTTTGAAAGAGCATGTGATGGTTTTTTTTTAGTAACAAAACCGAGCATTTCGCCGTCTGCCGTCTCACCATTTGACATGCGGACCGAAACTCAACAGCTGTAGGAAAACGTCCGGTTTTTTCCAAAGCAGAGAAAGTATTCACCAAACATCAATAGTGAGAGAAAAAGATGCAGGTATTTACGGCGAAAAAAGCTGAAAACGCACAAAAGCTGTATATGACATCGACTCTAACCATCGTGAGACCTAAACTATACATACTACATCACAGGACTTTTTTTTTCGGAAGCTACAGTAGCTATACACAACAGCAAATACCAGAATAGGGACCCCACCAAGACAAACTACTTAGGGTGCGTCCCACCATGCCCAGTTAAAATTTAACTGGAGGTTTACCATGTTAAATTAAACTTAAAAGTTAAATTTAACACGGTAAACATAGGACAAAATCTCCAGTTAAATTTTAACTGGGCATGGTGGGACGCACCCTTAAACCAGCAAAACAGCATAGTTGAAAGGTTGAAAGGTTGAAAGGTTTGACAAACATTTGTCAAAACGAAGGGGCAATTCAACTGAAACACGGTCAGTAAACTTTCTGTCAACTTACTAGGTATAGATACCTACACACCTGCCAAAATGCGTGGCCATGAGCCTTCATTCATACGTCTCAAATGTTTATACATTACGTAGGTACGTATTTTTACCTTGTGCACGAGTATGTACCCACCTACAAATATCTCAGTAGGTCGCCTAAACACGCCATTGTGAAACATTATTAGACTGATAGCAACCAAAGAAAAAACTTAAAATGTGGGGCAATAAGTTTGCCACACTTTGATTACAAGATACGCCTGAGCAGGAAGATGGAAGAAAAGATTCTGTGTGACGCTCAATCAGAATACTGCTATTTTTGTGATTGAGGTTTGAAATCAGTCGAAACAATCTTACGGTGACAATTCACATACCCTAGGTTATGAAGGAATATCCCCTGAAGAACGTATAACACGGAGCTGTCAATGGGGCCAATAATTATTATCGATAACAGGTCTATGCGTTGTGCTTCCATCATGTCCCCGCAACAAAAGATTCCAAAGCATCCCTTACCCTTAGCTACCCTCTAAGCTCCTCCCATTTGTTCTCTTTTGTTAAAACCCCTGTTTTTGAGTGCACTATTTGTCACCAACATCAAGGTGCTTGTAATTTTATGGATTGAAATCAGGCTCTGACTGTCTTTTCTCTATTTCAATGAATTATTGTTGGTAGGTACTTCATCGCCACATGTCGTCAGGCAATTCTGATGTGTTGGTCCTATAAAATTCTTATGGCCTCTGGTCAGTCAATACCTCTACGAGGAAGTCTCTTGACGAGGGGTTAACCACTCCAGGAATCTTGTTGGAAATCTCAGGCAATCATTGGAAATCTTTATGAAATCTCAGGCAATCTTGGAAATTTCTGAAGTAGTTAACCCTTCGGGTGCATCTTTCCACGAATCTCATTGAGAATCTCAGGAAATATTTGGAAATCTTCATGCAATCTCAAGCAATCTCTGGAGTGGTTACTCAACGATGCAGCCGATAAACGATGCAGCCAACAGTTTTGACATGAACATATTGCCAGGGTTACCTAAAGCCTCAGATTCAGAAATGCACGCGGGCTGTAGACCCAATCACGTACCTAGGTCATTTAAACAATGATTATCCACTGTGACGGCGTCTATGGTGCTCGGGGGGACGTGCAGTTTCTATGGAAAATACTCATTATGTTTTAGGTGTCCTACTGGCCAGCCTATATAGTTAGATAGCCGAAATAACGGCGCTGTTCAGTCGATGATGATGATGACGATTATGGTAGGTAGGGTAGGTATAGGTCCTACACCCAATATCTTTCAGAAATCGGAGCTTCGCAATGTACTCGTGAAGGGGCTGGAATAGGGGGGAGGGGGAGCCATTCCGAGAGAGAACAGGAATTTGATTAGAGAGAATTAAAAACGTTTGTCAAGTCAGTGATCCACTTGAGCGACGTTACGCTCGGCAAATAAACAACCAATATAACAGCGCTCCCATAACGCTTACTTTACTTTTACCTCCTGCAGCTTGATCAATTTAAAGCGATCTAGGTAAATTTTACTAAGTATATAGTTAATGAAGATAATGGCACACGATGTGGTGGGCAAGGCAAAAGAGCTTGACCCATTTTGTACCCCAACTGGTTTCATTGACTGAAACGTAATTGATAAGTACAGAAACGTTAGAACCTAGACTTTCGACGGAATAAAGATTCCTAGAACGGTCACACTTCACTTTCTCGCATATTCTACAGTGGAGTCCACCTATAGGTACACAGATCTTGGACGCCTCCAGAAAAAGAAAAATTAAAGTTTGATTGTTTCTGATTAGGTCCCTATACGAGTATATGAGTTCAAATGAGGGAAATAATTTTAGATACCCTCTTAATTTTCAGGTACTTAGCTCAAAATTCTTGAAACAGATCCTGAAGCTCCTATAACACGAGACCACTTTTACCACTTTTCAAAGTTATCTAGTCTGCAGCCCGTTGAGACCAATACAAAATGTGATTTCCATTTTTTGTAACATTCAGCACTACTGCACCTACCTATAGGCACCTATCCATAATTTCCAGCAATTTTATGTCAACAGGGTTCGGTACATTAAAGTGGAAAGAAATCATGAGAGCCCTTCGAAAACAAGATCCCCCGCACCACCTAAGCCACTGATACAAGTAATGAGGTGTATAGTATAAGGGTCCAAAAGAACATGAAATTGCCCACTGGGAGGCTATTAGTGGATCAGCTAATAACAGCAATTCTCAGCGGTACGCACACTTCGTTAGTAACCCACCCCTCGCCCCTCATACCCACCCCCTCCTCTACCTTAAAATAGTTATTATCAGTCTGTTCGATAATTCAAACTTATCAACGATTTCAAAATCAGTTTCTGCTCTATAAGACACCACACCGCGGCATCTGCTCTATAAGACACCACACCGCGGCAGTTAGAGGAGATGTTCATGAAGACTATTTGAAGACACCCCTCTCACAGTCAAATCGACAAATTTGGCTAGTCAGTTTAACCAGGTTTAACTACGAGGAGCCACTGGCGGCGGAAGACCACTTTCCTGAGGGTGCTTGTGTTCGGATTTTTTCGGTGGAGGGCTGAATATTTTTCATCTACGGTCTTACGGTAAATTTACTTCTATATCGTTACAATGAGGGTTTTTAATTATTACTTTTTTTTCAACTTTCTGGGGGATGCACAGTCAACTCACCCCCCTGCACCCCCCTTCCGCCGCCAATGCGAGGAGCTGATCTGAACAGAGTCATCCTCGGAGAAAGGTAGGTTGGTATGAAGGAATATGATAAATAAAAACTGGCTGATTAAGTTTTCTTTTTGATAAGCAAGAAGCAAGGTCATGTATTTTAATCGAGCACGTCGCCTGACATGAAGCAGCAGTGCTTTATAAGCGCAAACAAGCTATAGCTAGCTAGCCAGGCTTCTGGGCGTCCACATGCAGCGCGTCATTTCACTGTGAATAGCAGGCATAACATCAACTCAGCAAAATCAGTGAAGCTGAGAACGTGGGAACGAACCTGAGGAATGCTCAGATTGCTCAGTAGGTACTCGGTTACCAGCTGACCTACTCTATACTCTAGTCTAGTTTTCCTATAAAAACATCTCCATAGATTTCAATGAAAATCGTTACATAGGTTGTCAACTTTTCGAAACCATCGTTTCATTATCAATTTTCCACTTTTAGGGTGTGTCCCACCATACCCAGTTAAAATTAAACTGGAGATTACGCACCCTTAGGGTGCGTCCCACCATGCCCAGTTAAAATTAAACTGAAGATTACGCCCCCTTAGGGTGCGTCCCACCATGCCCAGTTAAAATTAAACTGGAGATTTACCATGTTAAATTTAACTCGAAAGTTAAATTTAACATGGTAAACATAGGACAAAATCTCCAATTTAATTTTAACTGGGTATGGTGGGACGCACCCTTAGTGAAGTTCTTAAAATGCATAATCTAAGCAGATTTCAATGAAGTTAAGGTGTAGCCCGAAAGGGGTGCAACAGCCCTAAATCACGGCAGTCAAGATGCAGAGGTCGATCAGATGTCACATCCGCAGCAGACGTACAACCTGTCTAACTAATTATGACAGCTGCCGAATTCCACAGCGGCTACACAAAGCGCTGTCGACGGAGTCCTGCCAAAAACATACAACTTTGTCCCTAATGTATCCCGAAAATGTGGAAGCTACATCTCAACTAACATTAAGCGGACCCTTGAATACCAAAAAACCAAGACGAAGATTTATACTCATGTTAAAGAATAAGGGGATTCAAGTTGAACCCGAATTGGCCCGAAAGTGGCAAATGCGGCGGTGAATCCATCCCCTATTTCTGATGGATGAGTTCATCTGAGAAATGGGCGATAAATAACAATTAACAGAAAAGCTTGTGGCTAACAAGACTTTTGGCATTCTTCACCTCAAATTAATCACTACCACATCACTACTTTGCCATGCTCACATTTTATTTTACCCTTTTCAACCTCAAGTGCGCCTGGCATAAGTTACATTTACAGCGCTTATTAGGACAGCGCTATTTTCATCAATAATTATTCTCTAGTGACTTGTAAACAAAAACTTTAGGCACCTTAGGTTCTTATAGGTACGCACGAGGCACAAAGAAAGAAAATACAACACAATACTCGTATATACAACAACAATCTAAGTAAAGACAAAGAAGTGAAATCGTACACAGCCACTGGTAGTGATTATCAAATCTTGAGATATACTGTAAGTACTTCAGTTTCCGCACGCCCCCAGACACTATCAGTCTCCGTTATCGTAAATCATTTACTGATGAACGAAGAGAACGTTTCGCGTCAGAAAATGTCATTACTTCTGCCAGAGTCCCTTCAGAAAGTGAGGTAAGGCAGGGATGTAATGTCCTTCTCCCCAAACATAGACATCAAAAACTCTGACAGTCACCAAAATCAAGCATACAGATTGACCGTTTGTAAGGGTTCGCCGAGGGGTTAACCACTCGTTGGGAATCTCGTTGGGAATCATTGGAAATCTTTATGGAATCTCAAGTCTCAAGGAATTTAACCGAGTACCTAGGTATGTCAGTAATGTATGTATGGTGAGACGCAGCCTATGAGTACCGCTATAAAATCTTTCGATGACAAGAAAATTGTAGGAGATGCGAGCACCAACCATCCCTCAAGTGAGTCAGCTCTCAGCAACCCTTATTCCACCCCCTATCCCTATACCATCTCAATATGGCCAGGTAATTAATTCTCAGGGGCCTGGCAGTTACGGTTGTTACAGCAAAGGGGCGACTGCACTCCGTCCGAAGCCAAAGGGACCATGTAATTGGCTACCCAATTATGCTTCTGTAGACTGCAGTGAAAGAGTAATATGACTTTCCCCTCTGTTACACACTTGTTCCATCAGGATCAGACAGAGCCGAAAAAAATTCTAACAGAGAAAAATAGGACTTTTCAATAATTGTGACAGATACTGTGCGGTGGTGCTGAGCATGAACACCAAAATTCCAGATTTAGTCTGCGCCCATATCCGGACAGACGACGCCGTGAATTACTAATTTATTTCACTTCGTTCTTAGTATTTACAACGGGAAGGGAGAAGGCAGAACAAGTTGAAACATACCCACCTTACTCAACCGTCAGAGAAATAGTAAAGGACTCTACTTTGATTTATAGAATTCAAAATGATAATGGCTAAAGAAAAATGAATGAGCGCCAATGTGCAGGAATACAGAAAATAGGCACAATAAACACAATGCGAATGAAGCGTCCCACTCATCAGGTGCGCTCTTGCTTTTGATATTCAGCCCTCGACCCTTTCGGAGCACAAAGAGTGTTTTGAAATGTGAAAAGGCCGCTAGGAAAATATTTACTTCGGGCAGTTTATTTTCAAAGAGTAACCTGGGAAAACGCAACGGGGGGTTCAAGTGTAGAGAAATACTCTTCTGAACTCTGATACTCTGAACTCAATTCTATGAAAGCAGTGAGGTACTTACTTTACCAAGAAAACAGATACAGGCACTGTAGGATTCGGGGCGAAGCAGAGGTAACTTTTTGGACAGTATGGACCTTGTCTCACGTATTTCGTGTCTTCCCTTTGGGGGGGGGGGGGGGGGGGCTGTGCCCCCTCTGCATGGGCTACTGGGCGGCTGGGGTCACAGATGTGGTCAGGATTTCGTAATGGAGGTAAAGACCCCACAATCTACTTTTTTCCTTTTGGGGAGTATCCATACATGAGGGGATGACGAACGAACACAATAAGAATGGAAAATAACAAGACCACCTCACGAGCCACCAGGTTGCACTCGGGATGTAATGCCTAAGCAATGACGCAAAATTCGCATTTTCCAGACAATTGAAAAGAAAAGAGGATTGAAAAACATTTAGCCATTGATAAAAGGGACAGGGATTTGTCGGCGTATTGTCCTTTTGACAATGTGTCAGTGCAACCCGAGATAAGCAGGAGGCGCGGATTTAACAGTTTCCAAATAATTCAACACCAAGGACTCATTCAAATACTTATCTACTTTAAATAAGTTGTGTTTTGTACCAATTTTATTAGAATTATGGCAACGCAACACCTCATACTACTTTTGGACTATCCATATGATTATAGCGATTATAGTAACGCAGAATCGCGGAGATAAATTTTTTTCCCCATGGATGGGAAGACTCAAAACATCACCTTCACGCAGTCTTAGTAATGCCCTATAGGGAAGTTCCCACTACCCAGGTATCTGAGATTTCCTCTTTTTCTCCTGAGTTGCGGAATGCAAGTAATCAATGTAACTATCAACGTCAAGACAGTCAGCCGCTGACGATGTTAATCTTGTTGATGGCAGAATGGAACTTTCAGCTGATATGTAGCCAAGAAATTTCTCCTTTAAAATTGTTAAAATAATAAATTAGGTACCTAGGTACCCAATAGGTACACCTACAATACCCTTTGCTGACCTCGCCTTGGTCCACAAAATGGATACAATTTACTACGCCTGCCTCTATTCCAATATCCTTTCAGACAGCGTAGCGCAATTTCCATCTTGAAGATCTATCGGTAGTGTTAAAGATCAAATCTCTGAGGATCATGGAACAAAAGTTCCCATCTGTTCAAGTGATAAAAAAATAAATTTTAACTAAATCAAAGACGTTAAATCCGCAGGTTAATAGGGAGCTTAGGGAAGCAGGAGCAGCAGAAAGCAATGTAACCTGAGAGTCGAGAGCCCATGTTAACTAAGTCTATTGAGAGGTGCGAACTGCGAACTGGAGGATTACAAGGGATGGTTATGTAGCCTGTAGCCACCCCCTTTGCCTTTAAAAGCCAGCTTGCCCTTTCGAAACACAGTATTCGTGTGTACAAAGCCTAGTTAAATTTTATCACTGGGTGGTGTTGTCTCTAGGAATAAATTTTAAACATCATTTTTTAAGATTGATCCACTAAGCAGAGGAGTAGCCAGAACTGAAGCAAAACTAAGATCTGATACAGTGGGGATAAGATAAAACACCGGACACCGGTAAACTAGTTAACTCCCTTTCTGCATTCTTCCGTGGGTGTTGCTTAATTTACAACAAGTCAGTCTAGGTGGCGAATAATGCCTACAAGTCCTACAACCTACAACTACAAAAACTTACCGTCATAGCTCTCGCACAACACCAGCGATTTATATTGTACAGGTATTCTATACTGTAGAGGGGCAGAATCAGTAGATTTGCATTTCCTGGAATTCCGAAAACAGTAATTTGAAGGTACCGAGGTCAGGCAAACCAGAGTGCATCGTGGAGCGCCGAGGTGAATCTGAATGTGAGATCCTGTTACATCTGTAATCTGAATGTGAGATCCTGTTACATCTGTAAGTCAGAAAAATAAGGAAACGTTAATTAAACAAGCTTGTCCATGAGAAAGTAAGAACTTCCTTTCCGAAACATCTACAACTCAAAGCTGCACGGTCCACAGATGGCTCACCCTCTTCATATGGGTACTTATAGTACGTAACCTACAGAACCTCCTTAAATATAGCTTTCTAACATTGAAGACTACTCTAATACTGAGATTTAACAATCGGGAGATTTTTGTCTGGAAAAAAGAAAAATCAGTGAACTGTAAAATCCCAGCATCATTAACTAGTTTCTAATGTTAAAAGTTGGTTTCAGAGCAAATAAAAGGATCCAGCAGTTTCCTAGGATGAAGTGACAATGAAATCTTTTGAGAAGTCACTCTCATATGAATATTTCAGCATGCCACTTGCCACGTGATCTGCGGTGGACCAAAAGCTGTATTTCCGGCTTGTTGTCGCATCCAGAACAAAATCTCCAGTCAGCTAAAAATTCGACGTTTTAGTCTGACGCACATCAAATGGCACAGTTTATTTAGTCTTCCCTGGCATCACCTAATTTTGAGACCTCCCATGTAATCTCCAGCGGGAGCAGGAGGTCTGTGATTCCCATATTTCTTATAAACAGATACTTACTTGTTTTAAGTCATTTCGGCCGGATTTTCTCATAGAAAAAAATCTGTTCCTTTTCTCGTTCAGACGCCGTGTCGGGTAGCGGGAGACCAACGTTGATTCGCTTCATAGCGAACCGGAACTGTTCTGCTGCGAACTCATAAAACTCATTTTCAAGCTTCCATATGGCAGTGTTCTGTATCTGATTGACAGTCGCAGCTGAAGGCTGACCTTTTTGTGAAGTAACCCGTAAATGAGATTTGTCACCTGCAATTTCACGAAAACATTCAAAGTAGGTTGCCTAAGGAGAATTCTTTATCTCTCACGTGCATGCATGGCTGTGCCAATTCATCACCATGTCTTACGAGATGTAGGTACTATACGTACAGGTAAGGGGAGTGTGCTTTGAGGTTCAAGATTTCCCATGAACTAGGAGATTACTCAAGCTCATGACTCATGAGAGTGGTTTGTTTGTCTTGGCTGGCCAGCCTGAACTGTTCATCTACGATACACACACAGCACACAGGTGTATACGAGGAATTACTACTTACTTCGAAGTTCAATAAAAAAGGATACTTACTAGTTAAGTAATGACGCGTGCCTCCGGCAAAGAGCCTTGGGAGGACGGCTTCGAGCACCCGTATGAAATTCTCCATGTCTTCTGTGAGACCAACGACTAGATAGTGGCGAAGCAGGTTCCTCTTGGCTTCTTCCACAGCCCAGCGGCTTCCCGGCTTCCAGCATTCCGATGCGTGGCCGCAGAAGAATGGCACCTGCAGCCACATGTGCTCGGGCTTGCAGTCTGGAAGACCTGAACAAATAACTGTACTGTTTAGGACCACCTCGACCTTCTACTTTTCTAAACTTCATTTGAAATACTTCCCTATCTAAATTTGTAGGAGAACGCCGATTAGAACTCAAAGTACCTTGTTCGACTCTAGCCTGTTTAAACCAGGATTCCAAACGTCTTACTCCCCATATTAGATCGATATGTTAATTAAAATATGTGGTGACCTTACCTGAAGAAACACAGTCATCAAAGGACATTGTATCCCCAGCTTTTCTTCGCACTAGATGAGGTCTAAAATTATCACCATAACGAAGAAAGTAGTAGTAGGAGACGAGCCGATCTAACGGCCTCCTTATTAAATTGATGTACACTGGGGGTTTAGTTATACCAAATTTATCAAAATCCACGAAAGCCATATGCCCGTGGTAAAGAGCAGGCTTCATGGAGTCCCATTCGGTTACATTGTGTACGAACCTCATCTGAAATAAGAAATGAGAAAATTGTTAGATACTAGATACCTATGGATTATTTTAAAAAGTATGGAAACACCCAAGTAGACAGACATGAACTCACCTGATTTTGCAACGAAAGAACGTGAAGATTACCAGTGACATTTATATGAAGAACACGAAAATGGTTTTTCTTGCAGAGATCGTAAGCTACATTAACAAAACTAGTAGATCCTGTTTTAGGTACCCGGTTGTATATTAGAACTAAATCCTCGGCATGCGAAATTTGTGGCTGCATGTACGTTGGTGCCACGATAGGAGACAAATCTAAAACAGAATGGATTATCAACACTAATGCACTATTTCTCACGGTAGAAGTAGAGTATAGTTAGGTAACCTACAACAGGAACCACAAGAACAGTTCCTTCTTGGGGAACATCTGATCCTTAACTTTTCTTGAGCAACTATTGCCATCCTTCTATGCCATATATCTGAATTTGAGCTTTGTCTACCAGTAGTTGGAACTCCCATAGTAAAAGAAAGCATAGGTACATAGGCAAGCATCATCTGGTAAGAACTTAAGGGTCCGCTATACCTGACGGTGCATTTTTTGCCGCCTATAAGTTTATCAATGCGAGCGGCGATTCATTTTCAAGGTTTACCCTTGGTTGGAAAGACACAAAATTTTGCCTGTACCTAGCCCTAACAATGTTCTAGGGAGTGTTCGAAGCAGATTTCCCATTTTTTTACAGCACTTTTCTTGACGTATGCGATGCTAGCATTTGCATAACAGTTGCAATAAAAGAAACCAGTGAGAAAATGGGAAATCTGCTTCGAACACTCCCTAGTACATTGTTAGGGCTAGGTACAGGCAAAATTTTGTGTCTTTCCAACCAAGGGTAAACCTTGAAAATGAATCGCCGCTCGCAATGTTAATCTTATGGACGGCAAAAAATGCATCGTCAGGTATGCTTTTGAGTTTTCATGTCCCTGAACCCATACTAAAGTACAAACACTAATTACTCACTTTAAAAATAAAAAAGTAAACCTTACCAAAAACTTTGGTTGAACCTTCGTGTATTTGCATCGCCTTCCACTGAAGGTAAGTGATCAACAGCAAACCAAAGAAAATTATAGCAACTAACAGAGTTTTCCATCCCAACATTCTCGAAATCATATTATAATTACTGGAAAACCTTTCTTCTCATTTTATTTCGCAAATCTCACGTCCCACCGAAATGTTATTCCTTCGTTTTTGTTTTCTATTTACAATTTCATGATTTTTTCTGATGCCACGTTATTTGCTCGTATTTTCACGTGGCACTAGAAGTTAGGTAAACAAAGTTGGTCCATGAAACAAGTTTCAAATCCGTCCAAATCTTTCTCATTTTTACAGTAAAAATCATAGCAAGAAGTTATTAAAATGTCTCAGTGTGTGATTCACTGGTTTAGGAAGGGTTTGCGATTGCACGATAATCCTGCTCTCGCTAAGGCTTTGGCGCAGGTTAGTCGACTTCTTAGAATCAGCGATCGAGTGACAGATTCGATGTGCCTGTATCTACTAGGTAGGGCATGACCAAGTCATTTCACCCATGTAGTAAATATGTGTCCAAATATTGCTTCACTCGTAGAGCTTGCGATTAGGTCCTTCATGGATACCCAGTGAAATAAGTGGAAAGTCTGGACAGTCATCTATGTAGGTAGGTACCTATCCTATAGTAATTATTAATTATATGTGGTAAGAATGAAGCCAGCGGCAAGCATGATAGCTATTCGAAATACCTATAATAACACTGCCTAGATATCTATAAGTTTCAAATCCGTCAACCTGAACAGCGGCTTTCTTTTTTGCCACTGTGCCTTCCAGTACGTTTATCTCGCTGTTGATACCCCACGTAACCAGCGGTCTGATGCTAATAGTTTGAATTCTTCATATTACTGTTACTTTACTGTTAAGTAGGTAGGTAACTACTGATATATTTTTTTTTTTTTCAGGTGTGTGATGGCAGCCAACTGGAACTGCGCCCAGTCTTTATTTTGGATCCTACTATTGCAAAAACCTTGCGTATTGGGCCGAATCGGTGGAGATTTCTCATGCAGTCTTTGGAAGATTTGGATACAAGCTTGAAGGCACTTGGCTCTAGATTGCTGGTTCTCCGCGGAAACCCGGAAGATGTGTTTAAGCAGGTTTTCAAAGAGTGGAACATTAAAGTAATTACATTCGAGTCCGACATCGAACCTTATTCTGCAATCAGAGATAAGAAAGTGGGAGAACTAGCAAGACAAAATGGGATTGAAGTAATAGAATGTGTTGGACACACTTTGTTAAATCCATATCTGTAAGTAGACGGGGAACTTAAGTAAAGCACTGTTTGAAAACTAGTCCAGCAAAAATTTTTTTTGAACCACGTGAAGACACAATAGGTACAGTATGAAATATGGATGTTGACAAAAATCATTCAGTCTCAGAATCAAAACAGAATGTTTATAAAATTACGCTATTTTGACATGGGCGTTCTACGTTCTACCAGTGCGGTCATCCATGGGTGAATGGATTCAGATGGATACCGTGGGCGCTCATTTGGATTTAATTTTTGCAGTATTGTAAAGAAGAATGGAGGCGCGGCACCTCTGACTTACCAAAAGTTTCTCTCGGTGTTTGAATCAATGAATGCACCTCCGCAACCCATACCGGCCCCTTCCAGTCTTACTGATCGCCAGAAACTAAGTAACGGAGTGTATCAGGCCACACTTCATTCGGTTCCCACATTGGAAGAGTTACATGTGAATGTTACTCTGGGCCCATGCATTTATCCGGGTGGTGAGACGGAGGCAATGCGGCGCTTGCAAGACTCCTTAAAAAACGCCGTAAGTGGCAGTTATTCTTTTTATTATTCCTTGGCGTCCAAGTCTCTCGGCGTGATACGAGCGTAATAATGATTGATTTAGTATTTTGTGTACCTACATAGCATAGCACAGCCGTTAACTAAGAAATTTCTGGTACTTAAAAACAGTGGAAAGGTGGGTCTGAAAATTTTTGCGCTGCCTCGAAGAAGAAATAAATTTGTTGTTACTCCGGGAGGTTGTCTCATTTAAAAGTGTGGTGGAGTGTCGTCAGTGTCGTCACTCTGACTGATTCCCATTGCCAATGCTAGTCCCCATTATAAGTAAATCACATTACTATTACCTCGTTGAACAGGTATATTATATAGGTGTTCCGCTGTTACTCTCTGTTGCAGACCTTCGCAGTGGTGTATTATTCATTTTCTTGTTTCCAGAACTGGGTGTGTAAATTTGAGAAGCCGAACACGTCACCCAACAGCTTAGCTCCCAGCACCACAGTGCTTAGCCCGTACCTCAAGTTTGGCTGTCTTTCGCCAAGAAAATTCTACTATGGGGTAAAACAGGTCAGTAGGTTCATATGAAAAATAATGATTGATTAAAAATTTAGTACTGATCGATGAATTGATATCTTGGTCAAGGAAAGAAAACTGGAATTAAATAAATACTATAATAGACGTCTTTTATATGACAATAATTTGTCGTGATCATAAAGAGTGTGAATTTTTGTGTACATGAATCGAAAAAAGAACAGCAGGTTGTCATATTTCCCATCGTAGCTGTGTTGTGAAGAGTTTTCGGAACTGTCTGTCGCACTTTCAGAAGACCGAATTGCTAGTGTGCAAATGTCAATTTCAACCATGAGTTGGTGTATGGCTTCTATAGTGGCCAAATACCACCGAGGGCTTCCTTTTTGGTGTCGCCAGAACTGTGAAATTTTTTCGCGGAGAATTACTGTCGGCAAAGAAAAGAGTCGAGGGTCTTTGTAGATTCCGTTAGATTGGTTCCAAGTACTGTCTATAAGAATCACTCGCGTAAAAGGCAGACTTTCATTCCGCTCGCCGCTTGTGTTTCTTTCAAAAAGTTCCTTTACTGTCTTGGAATCGTTCCTAGGATATACGAGAACTACCTTTTCTTCAGGGAGGTATTCTGGAATGTCAGGATAAGTGAAGATTCTGACGTCGTCGGGCGCTAATATAGCTGCGTGTGCGGCTGTACTTTTACCATCAATCTCCCGCCTGTGTTTGATAATGTCTATTTTTACAGGAATACGTAGACGTGGGATTTTCCCGTTGAGCTCTTCGACTGGTACGAAGCAGACGTAGCAGAAATACTTGCGTGATTTTCCGCACTGCGGGCAAGGGCTTCGCTCCTCGACAGAGTCGAGAATGGTGTAGTCGCTAATTTTCATCCCGCGGAAGGGGTCTGCATCCAGTTGAGCCTGTTGTAGGGACCCGCGCTCAAACGGGTGCATCGTAAATTCGTTAATTCCTGAAACATAACAGTTTTATTAATTTAAACTGTGATTTCTTGTTTCAGGTAATCCAGGGAAAAGCGCACTCAAAGCCTCCGGTCTCTTTAATTGGACAACTGTTATGGAGGGAATTCTACTACGTGGTTGCTTCCGATGTACCCAACTTTGATAAAATGGAGGGAAATCGTATTTGCTGTCAGGTCCCTTGGACTAAAAATGAGGCCCATCTCAACGCATGGACTCACGTAAGACATGCAGTAGCTTTTTTCCACGATTACAGAAACAAATTATTTTATAGTTGCAGTTAAAAAATAAAGAACAACAATCATTAAAAGTGCAAACAAACTGCAACCCTTGAAGTGTGCAGCAGTAAACTGTGAATCTAGTATAGTATACTGTACTTTTTTATTGCCACAATGACAGGTTAGGAATATCCGTAATCACTAAAAAGTCTGATCTCTCTTCAGGGGAAAACCGGGTATCCGTTTATCGACGCGAGTATGAGGCAGCTGCGACAGGAAGGGTGGATTCATCATCTCGCTCGGCATGCTGTTGCGTGCTTTCTTACGCGAGGAGATTTATGGATATCATGGGAGGAAGGTCAGAAGGTGTGCCATCAAAAAACATAGTAATCCATAATAGAATGTAGAATAATAATTAATTTATGTTATGTGGGATGTATACCATTCCATTGCATTTTCCCTTAGCCTATTTGAGGACACCTATTGCAGCCCACACCCTTGGCCCGCAGGCATAGATATGTTACTTAAAGAAACTGAATGTTGGCCGAAGCCAAATGAATACAGACATGTTTTTACATCCATGCTACCAACATGGTACCGGGATTCGTACTCAGGGCCTCACTCATGCGAATCTAGTGCTTCCCTATTGCACCACGGTGCAGGGCTGCGCCCTGATTTCGAATCTTTATATTTTGGCTCCTAGAGGCTCGATTTATTTTCGTGTAATTCACTAACAAAAGAAAAATGGACTGTCATGTCATGTATCTTAACCCTCTAGTGCGATATTTCTTATATGTATATCTTCGTGTAACAGGTTTTTGAAGAGCTGTTACTGGATGCAGATTGGGCGCTCAACGCTGGAAACTGGATGTGGCTGTCGGCATCGGCATTTTTTCACCAGTTTTTCCGCGTCTACAGCCCTGTTGCATTTGGAAAAAAAACTGACAAGTTTGGAGACTACATAAAGTAAGTGTATACGGTTATCTGAATAGTTTTTACTTGTTGATATGCTGTGCAAAGTGCAGTTAGGTATACCTACTGGTCTTGTGTTTACTGGTGGATAGCCATATCCAATCTGATTTGACTTACTGTAAAAGTGGATATCAGTTCGGAATTAGGACGAAAGGAAATCCCTGAAACGGATGGGATATACTTAAATGGATTTTTCCAGTAATTTGATGTGTGTATTTTCAGGAAGTATGTACCTGAACTGAATAAAGTACCGTCCCAGTACATTTACGAGCCATGGAATGCCCCTTTGTCAGTGCAACAGAGAGCTGGATGCGTAGTGGGAAAGGATTACCCAAAACGGATAGTCATTCACGAAGATGTTTACAAAGTTAATATCAGCAAAATGTCTGCAGCATACAAAAGTAACAAGCAAGAAACTAGCAGTAAGAGACCCTCGGATGGAGCTTCAAGCGGCGCTAAAGCCAAGAAGGCGAAAAGATGACTCAGGTGATAGGGCGACTGATGAACGTACCTGATTTACTACCTAATTATTTTTAAAGGGTTTTTGCGGAAGCCTCCTCCACTTTTTGAGTCACTAGTAAGCCAAAAAAGCAACCTTCAATTGAGTAAACTACTGTGCTACCCAGACAGCACACTTTGGTTGGGCAGATGAAGGGATTTCATCGTCACCTCGACCACCTCGTACACTTCGATCTTGCCAAGGGGCAGAAAAGTGATATTCAGTGCATGGAATGGGCAAGATCCCAATTCCGTTTAGTAGGTAGGTACCTCCCTTCACGGTACCAACGACAAACTTTAGGGGTCCTCGCTTTTTGTCCGGGGAGTTGCCTGTGCCTGTTTTTCTTGCCATCGATTTGGGTGGATTCGCACCAACCTAATTTATAATAATTTAATGACCCCGGTGGATTGTTCACAGAGCTTATTATTTGCAACTTCAACTACCACCCTGATTTTCAAATGAATAATTTTACCACTTGAATAAATTGCACGCTATACTAAGAATGACTTATTATTGGTGACTTTTAAACGGATACTCACCAGTTGTCTCGCTAAAGTTTAAGTTTTGAAGCGTTGAGCAACTATAACCGTACTTGGTTACAAATAACAAATAATATCACTTTGTGGTTTCTTCTGCTGCCACTTAATTTTTCGATTTCACTACTGCCACGATTTTGTGTACACAACAAACATCACTTAAAATCTTTATAATGGCTGATAAATTAGTAGGTGAGTCTGATGCTTTATGAACGTCAGTGCAAAGTGGTTGAAGGAAAATCAGACTTTGCAAGTAATTCTTTCTGCCCCAGTTTCAGAAAATCATGAGTATGTGGTACCACAACGAGCTATTATCTCAATGGGGGACATGCCAAAATGGAAAAATTCGGAGGCTTATCAGGAGTACCGAGGTTTTTTAACCGCTGTTAATGAGGCGGTCAGAGGAAAGTCACGATCCAGCTCTTATGCGGAGTCCCCTTCTATTAAATCGATGTTGGAGCTGCTCAACGAAATGGATGAATGGATTGACAAGTTTCCACCGATAAACCAGCCTCAGCGATTCGGCAACCAAGCATTCCGAAGCTATTACAATCACTTAAAGCAGGTATATTAATTAAATAGTGTTTTCCGTAAACAAGTAAGTAGTGGATAGGTAACCGCACACACCTCCTTATTTGAACGAAACCTTTTTACTTCCGAAGACGCCAATTGTCCAGAACCTTCAGTGCGTACCCCTTCTACTCAACCTTTCACTGAAATTGGAATGGACTTGAGTGTAAATTCGTTTTACACGGCTTTTTGACCATGAAATTACGGTCTGGTGCCTGAAAAAGTGTCAGCCTTTGTAAACTGTCACACGTTTCAGGAAAGTCACAACTTGCTGAGAAAGTACCTGCCAGAGCAGTTTCATATTGCAATCCCTGAAATCAGCGTTTACTTGGTGGAAGGATTTGGGAATTCAACACGTATCGACTATGGAACGGGGCATGAAATGGCTTTCCTTTGGCATTTATCATGTCTTTTCAAAATTGGATTCTTCCCTCGCGAGGACAAATGTGCAGCCGGTTTGAAGGTTTTCGACAGGTCAGCAGCTGCGCGTCTTTTCTGTAGTGCCTCCCTAGTTCATTGTAATAGATAATTTGAAAAATCAAACATAAATCAAGTACCCTATGCAGAACATTTCTGCATGTTTGGCAAAAGTCTAACACACCCAAACAGCCCATGCTGCTTACGGAAAACTGCTGGAATTTGATCAGTGAGACCATCCAGTAGGTCGCATCGGCCGGATTTCCGACTTTCAAGATTCACTGATTCACTAAACCAGTAACCTTCGGATAGACTTAATTGGAGTCATGTGGACGGTAAAAAAAATATTCGTGTAATAGTTTTGGCAAAATTTTAAACAAATGCTTCCGTCGTATGGCCTTACCTACGGTCAATAGATGAAAATATGTTTCTGTTGATTTCTAGATATCTACAACTTGTGCGGAAATTGCAGATAACATATCGCATGGAGCCTGCCGGCTCCCGTGGAGTTTGGAGTCTAGATGACTTCCAGTTTGTACCATTCATCTGGGGCAGCTCTCAACTGATGGGTAAATGACTGCTGATTAATTTCCAAATGTCACGAATGATCTTTGGCCCCTTGGGTTAGCATAACTCTTTTGGGTGCCTTCCTGTCATCATTTTTTTTTTTTTTTTTTTTTTTTTACGCGACGTTCAGAGAACATAATGCGCAGATAAGTTGGTTTTATTAGATGTTTTTTTTTTTGGCCGAAGCCGAAGATGAAGTGGCCGAAGCCGAATATGAGTGGGCCGAAGCCAATACATCCATGTCGGAAGCGGAAAATTTTTCCGTTCCGCCGGGATTCGAACCCGGACCTCTCAGGACACAAAGCGAACCCCTTGAGCACTCGGCCTCTGAGAGGCCTATTATAGTTACAATGCAAGACCAACCTCGTTCAGCAGATATCCCGGCTGTCTTTTCTTTAGCTACAATTTGCCAAAACCATGATTTTCTATAGCACTGTGTCAACAGTCAAAATTTATCTTTTGTTCGTAGGTCATCCACGTATAGAAACGTCGAGTTTCTTTCAACCTCAAGTGGTCAACACCTACTCGAGTGACTACTTATTCATAGGCTGCATCAATTACATCAACCAAGTCAAGACTGGCCCATTTTTTGAGCACTCCAATCAGCTCTACAACCTTAGTGGTGTGGATAACTGGAGTAGAGTCAACCAAGGGCTTATGAAAATGTACGAGAACGAGGTAAGCAGTTAAATAACGGTGGAAATTTGACTAATGACTAAATGGCTAATTTCAAAGGAGACGATCGGATATTTTTGTTTGTTATTGTTTAGCATCAGAAACTAATTACCAAGAATCATTTATTTATAAGGATATTTCATACGCATGTCTATATATATGACTCTGACGTCACCTGTTCGACAGCCTGCTTAGCTTTTGACGCCTGATTTGTTTTTAAATTATTGTTGCTATAGCAACAACGGCATCAACCAATACGGCGGTCGAATCGGTCGAACAGCTGACGTCATGCGCCAACCGAACCTATTCCAAACCCCAAATGAAATATCCTTATAAATAAATGATTCTTGCTAATTACTACGAGGTGCTAGGACATAACATTCATGAAAACATTAGTTAAACTTTTAAGGAAAGCAACTAAATTTAACATCATCACCATCACTATACGGCTACCTTCGTCCAAAATTGTTAAAATAGGTTCCTTCTTGAATGCATTATCATTAAGTTTGCGGGTTACGTGAGTGTTAATCGTTGATCGTTGATCGTTTACGCTTTTCTAATTGAAACTTTGTTTTTCATTTTTAGGTTCTCAGCTCGTTCCCCGTTGTTCAGCACATTCTGTTTGGATCTCTGATGTCCCTAACGCCTTCCACGAAGCCGGCTGCTGCTCCTCCTAGACCTAGAGGGAGACCGTTGGCTGGAAGACTGGTGGACCCCTCCAAACTCCCACCTCCTGTTTAACGTGTCCGGCTATATTCATGGTGAGTGTTGACATTATACCTACTCTTGGTTGAATTAATCTCTGTGATGGATAAAAAATATCACACCGAAAAAAACAGAAGTATTATTCTTCTTGTCTTGAAACATCAAAGGATTCTAGATTGGATTTTAGAGGCGCCTCATAGCGCTATTCAGGTAATTAACATTGTAGCCAAACGTTGTATCTCAAAACCGTTTAATGTACCTCGTGACTAAGTAGTCATTAATTTTGATTAAATACCTACAACCTACTTTTACCGTGGAAATTAAGACATTTCTTCCACCCACAATATTATTATTATTATTAATAAAATTTAAGTTCTCTGTATTTATACAGATACAGATCCGTAATAAAATTGTCATAGCCAAATATTGACGTAGATAAGCCAATTGCTCTTCTGTTCTTTTCTAAATATTTTGACAGTGGCGACATGGCATAAGTAACTCAAATTTTTAAAGAATAAATCTGGAAAAACAGGGGGAAATTGTGTTGTTTGAGTTGATAGGATGGTATCAGGACGGCTAGGCGAGATTTTGGGTATTTTCAGTATAAGAAAAATAAAATAACGTTATTAAAAATAAAACTTGAAAGTAAATACAATTGCAGTACTGTTATACTTCACTGGGGGAGGCAATAGCAATCAGCGACAATAATTCTGAAAAGGCGATGTGAACTTTGACGTCGCGTGAAGTGCAAGTCGTTCTACCAAAAAAGCAGTAAAGTACTGCAAGTATCAACAGGTAAACTGGCGTCTCTCCTTTGTGTTTGCAATTTAACCGTAATTGTGTTGCGTCTAAGCTAAGGTGTTGAGTGTGTTGCAATCGGCGTTGCATGGCGGCCGTCGGCCTGTTGAGTGTTGCGTCAGGAGGTGCGCGCTCAGTTTCCGATCTACAGACAATGGAACGTACCGAACCAGATGAGGCACCGACGCTGGTCAAGGACCTAGCGGGGAAAGTCGTCAAGAGTGGGGATAGTGGCCTCACATGGCACGGCTTTTAGCCTGGGTCCTAGGCACCAGATCACTCGCAGCCGGTCACTCACTCTAGAAAACTATCTGAAAGTAGAAAACAGGGTGACACTGTGCCTTCCGCACCCCGCTATTATCTATATACAATACGTCCCTTTTACGTACCATCTTTCTGAAACTTACATGCCCTGTACCATCCACTACCTACACTCCATTTCAGTAGTGCGGTACCTGTCTACTTATAAAGATAAGTGGGTAGGCTGGTAGGCTGAGACAAATGGATATATTTTATAAGTCTGTTCAAGGAAAATTAACGACAACACCCACTCTTAACTGAGAATGGTGGCTTTTCCGTGGTCCATTCAAAAAGTTCGGACTATTTTCATTCATGCAGTTTGTGCTGCCGGCAACTTGTTATTCTTTTATGTGCCAGTTGTTGTACTTATAAAGTACACGCTTCTGAGAGGATTTCAGAATCGCGAATGCCCCATGCCCCCATGAAATACTTTTATTAATATGAGCCTCCCTGCGCGACGATTAAATGGGGTACCTATACAATCTTGTTAGCTGTTCAGTAAGGTGTCATTTACCTTACCTAGCTAGGTACATGCACACTAATATGGTATCATATCCTGCTGTCTTCCATTGGAGGGTCCCATTCTGATTGTCTGAATCATTTTACTGTGTTTTTTTGGCTCAGAGAAAAAATGTTCTAGATCAGTGTCTGAGTTACATAATTTGCAGAATACCTAGGTAAATGTTCAGTACGAACACGCTACTCGCAAATTGCCTTTTATCTAGACGTCATCCATAAATAACAGTTATTTCTACCAAGTGAATTATGGACGACCCTTCGCAGGTTGGGGTAGACTCCGTGAATGGATGACGTCACTCTCGGGTCGATGGTTAGGAAGAGGGCGGTGCGGGGGTGGTTGGCGGGATTGATTCTGCACCCCTTGCCTGTTGAACCGCTATTCAGCAAGGGGATCCTACAACCCTCTTCGAATCACCCGTATCCCTTCACTCTGAAGCTATAATGCCACGTTTTGGTTTGTTCACTAAGTCTGTTGGGCTTTAAATTTAGCCGTAGGGTCGTCTATGTATTTATTCTTACTTTATCGTCAGCAATGAGGAATTAGTCATTTGTGCTTGTGTGGGATACTGGTTGTGGATTATCTCGGCATTATACACTGCTCAAGGAGAGACGTTGCGGTGGAGCCGTGGAGAAGGCAATCAACTTTCATTCTCTGTAGTAGCCCCTCTGCCTCCTCATTAGCAGTGTAGGCTGCGGCTGTCCGGGAGAAGTCAGGAGACTCGCAGTCAGAGAGAGAGGACTGCTTTGAGTAAATACTCGATCAAGGTTCTTAAAGGTTGCAGGCTTCTCCGAGTAGTAAAGTCCTGTTTAGGTCAAGTCGAACCGTTTATTTACCTTAATTTTATAAATTCCAAGATCCCGTTTTCCGTTCATCATCACAACACCCTTTAAATGCTTGCTTGACGAAGTCATTTAAATATAAGCAGCTGCCAGAAAAGAGTGATGTGCAGCTCCTAAAAAATTGAGCCTTCTTCTTGTGACAAGATCTAATTTATATTTGGACTGCTTATAACAGATCCCGTTGTTTTGCAGTAGAGAAAACTGTGAACGGCTTATGACACGTTTAACCCGAACGCATTTGCGTGAAATGATCCCGCAAGTGGGCCGGAGTCGTGCGGGTTGACTAGCCTCCTGCCTCGGTATAACGGTATGGGCTTCGAGATGCGTATAGTGATGTGGAGGTGTACCCATGGTGCTCTCCAGTCAGCCAGTCAGGGTTTCCCTACTTGATCCGGGGTCAGTCCAAGCTCTTCCCCCTCGTGCTGCTTTGGCGTACTCTACCATGCATATTCACCAACAGGTTGGGTTATGTGCCTGGAGGCAGGAGTCTATCCGAACAAGTGGCTGCTATCATAAAAGATAACAGATGATACCTACTTAGATAATGATAGCTATTGTCTGTCGTCTTTGTTTCGTGATAGTAAAATCATGGACAATTTACTTACCCGTCATCCGATATTACCAAATTTTCGTAAAATTGATATTCCAGAGCTTGAGGCTATTTTTATAAGGTTCAAATTCTCGCCTCATCCGCTTGACAGGAGGTGAAGATTCGGTTGTAGGTACCTATAGGAATCTTTCTTAGGGCACATTTGTATTATCCAGTAATTGGCGCAATATTTCGCCTATGTCATACTTTCGAGCAAATATGTGCCTAGGTGATTGTTCATTAAGGTGTCACATGACTGCATTGGATTAACGGGCCAGAGGGCTTTTTTCATAAAACTTTCAGACAACAGTTGAGAAGTCGGAAGTGTCATGCAGTGGCGCACAACTACGATTCTGCCCTCCGTGCTGTTGTCACTACACCTCCATGTTAATTATTCTCCCTTACCGGCGGAAGGTGGGGACAGGATGGCGGGGTAACGCTTCGTGCCGATCGATATGGACTTTGACCTATTTAGTGGCATGATGGAGTTGCCACTTCGATGTTCTCGTGGAGTTGCGTTGGTAAATCATCTTATTCCGCGAATTTGTGAAAGGCTCAGGGGCAGTATACTCTACATATTCAGCAAGTAAGCCTTCATGAAAGAAAGCGTATTTCTTATGCAGGTGACTTGCTGTCCCCAAGGTCATTCAAGGTCTAGTATCGAGGATTCAGATTTCTACCGCTTGGTACTGGCACAGGTACTGGGTTTTAGGGTCATGCAGGGAAAATAGTGAATTCTGGGATTAATCTTCTGAACTGATTGTCTGATTGTACTGTTCCCGCTGTTTAGTCTCCTATGTCTGTCGCAGAAAATTATTCTTACTTAATTTTCTTCTAAAATTCGTGTAGCTTGTGAGAACTAGCCATGCACTGGAGCTTGGTTAGTATTGTCTTGCCGAGTCTCGTTACATCCGCGGGCACCGAGGCTTCTCAACATTTCAGTGTTGATACACTTTCACTCTGTGTTGTCCATACTTTCCTCGCAGCTGCTGCGCAGTTCCTCGATCTGTCTGTAATAGACGGCCTTCGACCTCTCAAGATCTCGCTATCGCTAGTTTCCTTCGCTTGTAAACCTCCCTACCTACAAATCGAGCAACCTGATGAATGAACTGTGCATGTGTGTTGCCTCGCTTCACTCATACAACCTTTCCTATGTACACTTTTCTCACATTCTTGAATATTTCATGAGTTACGTTTACAATGAGTCTGCCTCTAAGAGTAAGTCTCTGTTCGATTCCACCCTTTCTTGTCCTCACAAGGTGTTACCATCGGGAAAACTCAGAAATCTTCGTATTGATTCAATAAATCTGTTCAAACAGATTGAAAGGGACAAGTTAGAAGAAAGATTTGCCCCTTCCCCCCAGCCGACCGTTAATCATGCATATGGGGGACTGCTGAATAGAAGATGAGACTGCTGATGCGGGGGTACGAGGGTGCGACCCCTGTGACCACCCTTTGTCACCCCCAGCCATCAGACTTGTTGCTAAGCTGACTCAGTCATTTCTTCTTCCAGAAAACTTCGGTGAAAATAAAGGGTTTGAGATTAGTCGCCTTGCCTTGGTATTCTCCCGCTTGTAAAGTCTGGGGTCATCCAGGGTCAGGTACAGGTACCTCAAAATTTCACTATCAAAATTTGGCACGAGGGCTGTTTTTCTCAGGCTGTGTAAATTTCACACTCATGGTGCATGAAGTATACCTACCTGATGGGAAAATAATCTCACTGTTCTTTCATCCCCTATAGTGATTCCTACATTCCATTTATTTCGGGTCGAAATTCTGTTATTTCTCTTCCGTTTGGTGAAATTATGTCGCACTTGTATCAATTAAACCGACATAAATAATATGTAGTCAAATTGACTGTTTGCTATGCCTGTAGATCAGTGAGTCACTGACCTGCATGGTCTTCTATGATTTCTGCAGTGACTTATTGTACCTGACCTCTTAATTGCCGAACTTCCGAATTAACACTGTACCTATAACTGTGTAGGTATATCTTGTAGGTACTTACTGTACTTAATGTGTCTGGTCATTGGGATGGAGTGGTCAAGGCCAGCCTTCTGCAGATGTCTGCAGGCGTGGGGACAAGTGCGGACGAATTTAGACAAGGAAAAATACCTTCATTCAACCGGAAGGCTTATACTGTTATACTCGAACGCGAAGTTTATTCTTGTTCGGATTAGTTCATGGTTGGCTTCAGTTTGTCTCTTCTTGCCTCTCTTATGTACCTAAGTATTTTAAAAATAAATGCATTCAAGAATTGTCATTTTAAGGGCAACATTTTTTAGTGGGGTCAGTTCACAAGTTCCCGCATGCTCTTGGACAATCGAACAAATTCAGACCCAACTCTATTTTTTTCTTGTCAGCAGCAGCAGCAAGAGCACGAGCTCTACAGTCGCCCGTTGCGAAGGCGCTGAAGGGCCGCCTTACGTGACTGGAAGCTGCAGTAGTTTGGAATAGGTAGGTAGCGGTAGGTTCCTAAGTACAAGTCGTGTACCTACCGTACCTGGAACGGACACAGTCACGTCGTGACCTGAAATAGGAAAACAAGACCGGGTCAGCTATAGAGAGATTGACCTTTCCACGGCTTGACGGCTCCTCTGGGCTCTAAGGTATACCAAGTCCAAGCCTGAATAACGTGGTTGACCAAATTTTATTTCATTTGGTTAATCTGCAGAACCAAATTACTTACGTATGTGTTGTGTACCTACCTGTACCTATACCAAAATATATGAAAATTGAACCCATACTTATATTGATCCAATTAATTGTAATGATAAAGAACGTAACGTGATGATATCCGGTGTACCTAATCGCTGTTCGTTGACGGTGATAAGCCGTGACAACGATAGTGATGATAAGGTGATGATAACCTTACGGGTAACGGGTTATATGGAGTGGGGCTTTTCGCCCATGATTTCATTTTTATTCTTTATTCTTTTATTGTTTATTTATTTATTATTTCTATTAGACAACTGAAAACTGGATTCTTTATGAATTGGGGAGGAAATGATCTGCTACTGCTAATGTGACACCTGTCGTTATTGTAGCTATCAGAAAATCGCGGTGCGCCCCTTCTGGCAGCTGGCAGCTTAGCGATACCTTACCTATACAATACCTACCTACACCGTCAGTAGATTAAAGTCTGTTGATGACTAGTGATGACTGCGGACATACCGAGCCCCGATAACTCGTTTTTACTCGACTTATCGTATTATTTATTGGCCGGCGTATCAGGTGAACAATAAGAGTCTTCACTCTTTGATTTTTCGACAGAGTGTGGATACGCCTATGCTCGTATTAGCCAACGATTTCAGTACATGTTTCCCCGATAGAGAGCAGTGCGGTTGCCGTGGCGATGGCGTGCAGCGTGGATTGCCTCATTATCAAGCGATTGAAGGAGTCTTGTTGTTAATGTTTAACTTACCGCCCCCAGTTGAGCACTTGGGATCACCTTAGTTAGTTAGTTAAACATGGGTTGATCTGCACTCAGTGTCATTTTCTATAAATATGGCAAGAGGCCTGAGAGGGTCTTTGGAACAAAGGAGGACACGCACCCTTCAGAGCGCTCATGGAATTATTTCCTTTCCATAGCCATCTGCCCTCTACCCTTGTTCTTTTTGTTTTTGGTCGTTTAAACATTTCATTAGTTGTTGTTTTTTCAACACAATATCTTACTTGTGGTACTCTGAAGGTCACCAACTCTAACTGGTCCCCTGTACCTATGCTTAACGATTGTGGTTTGCAGTTTGCAAAGCAGTGCCCGCTGTTCAGTCTCTTTGATACAGTTGGATAAATTTCGGATAAAGTCCGGATGTTTTTTTATCATCAAGTATAAAACAGCTTTCCTCCTTCTTGACTTCTGTTGACAGTACCAACCGCAAGACCGCAGGTTGTGATGATAGTACGACTTCACACTCTACCAAAAACTTCCCCTCGTCCCACCCAGATTTACTTTTTCAGCTGCGTATGTTCTGCTTTTTGAGGATGCCTACATCAATTTAGTTAAAATGAGACATTTGTATTCATCCAAGTACAGGATAGTTGGTATACCTGATCCTGGGTATGGAAACAATTAGACAGGTTTTGACCTTGGCGAAACCAGTTGAGTAGTTGAGCGATGAACGCAGTGTGTTGCCGGGGATTATTATAGGCTCTTGTGGCATTTGGTGTAGGAGCGACACATGTGGAGTGAGTATCCACGGAGATACCTGCCTGCCTCATATACCTACCTACCTGGTACTTCTCCTCGACCTCAAGGAGCCATAGGCGTCGATCCACTTTATTAATAAATCTATCTACACCTGCCATGTCCATCTGCACATTGCATTTCCAATTTTTACACATGTCATTTTATAGGATGAAAAGTTAGGTCCAACGAACGAGACCCATGCACGAAAGTATCATGCAGCAACGTTGAAGCTTCTGCCCGTTAACTTGCAGATCATTCTTTCCGATATCTTCAAAAAACTGAAATGATATTTCAAATCTGTATATATAAAGATTTTCAACCACTTTTTCGCATAGGTGAGTTCGAAAGGGACATTACTGAGGTAGTGATAATGTAAAACATGAACTCTCGGCGATCGTTTAGTTGCTTTGTTAGTATCCCGCCAAAGAGCAGAATGAGAAGCCAACGAACGGACTCCATCTCGCAGCCGTCGCGGGCAAGCTCTTGCAGCCGGCGCACGGTGGCACGCGTCTCGCGTCTGTCGAGTTTTCAGGTGCTCCTTGGGTACAGGGGCATGCAGGGGCACCTTAGGTCCAGGTGATCGTTTAGGAAGCAGGTGGGCCCTAGGTACACAACGATTCTTATATCTCATGTTTCCTTCTTTGAGTTTTTTGTGGATAATTTTTAAGCGTCATCCTGCATACTGCAGAGGTTCAGCCGTCTAACTTATAAGTTTTAGTGTCTTGTAATGTATTATACCCACCTACTTGGTCATACTTAAAAATAGTTTAAAAGGCGGAGACTGCAAAATATTGGACTCAGAGTGTGGAAACGAAAAAGTCCGCAGTACCTATATATTATTTACCAATTATTTCCCAAAAATACCGAAAGTTAAGGTTCAGGTTCAGCTGATGATAAATGATGATATTCCTGTCCCCTATTAACACTTTGAGTGACGGATTATTTTCATTTTTTCCCCTTGTTCTTAGACAGTTCCCAATTAAGAAATGAATTCTAATTTGTGTAACCAGTTACCACATGCTCAACCTTCAGCATTTATAGGTAATTTTATAATTTTCGATTCAGCCTACTGTGTCTATGTGAATAGCAGCACTGTGCTAGTGCTTTGCTCCAAGACGGGAATGTGAGGCGCTGAATCAGAATGACAGTGCAGTCCTCTTTACAGTTCCTGGTGCGGCGTCTTCCTTTGGAAGAGTGCTAATAGGTCGCGCACCCACACCTACTGTTCACTTTCCAGTGGTTCAGAAATTAGTTAAGAGAGCGCAGAGAGTGGTGACCTGTATAGCGAATTTCTTCTAAAAAATATCAGATAAGAACGTAACCTGTGTAAGCAATGTATCAAGCAGCATGGCGATTATGTATGATCTCATAGTCATAATGTGGGAAATGGAATGATTTTTTAACTTCAACAGTGAGTGAGCGGGTCAATAAAAATAACCGCGAGAACACTGCTACAGTGCTACTATCCCTGGTCAGTTTGACAGGTGCATGGTATTTACGAGTTAACACATCAGACAAAGGTTATTCAAACCTCCCAGTTGATACCCAGTGAGGGTCGATCCATAAGCATTCAGGTGTCCATTTTGTCAGAATTTCTTCTAATCCGACGTTTCTTGGGTCTTATGTCTGTTGTCTGTGCCTATATAGACTTTTCTCTCAAGAGAAAGGGTCGATCAGTGGAGGTGTTATTATGAGGAGTGATACGCCGGAACAGGCCGGTCCTATTAGGTATGAAGCCATGTAGGTATGATGACGCAGGCGTGGGAGACACGAAGGCCGATGGTGGCCGATGGGCGGGGTCACCAGGTGAAAGTTTCGGTTCTTCTCGACCGTTCCAGCACCAAGGCACCAGCGGGGTCCTCGACTCCTATCCCCCTTAGAGTTAGAACATTACATTCAAACTGCTTGCATGCCAGGTATGCCCTATGGAAGAAGGGACAATACTTATGATTTATGAGAAATATAATTTATAATACAACGCCACTGTCACTTTTGATTCGACGTCAACAGCGGTCATGCGACTCATGAGTGAATTAACGGGTCAGGGGTTAGGGGGTGTGGTGTTTATTTACATTTGCCTTCAAGCCCTTCATCAATAACAACGCGCTTCTTCCTACATTTTACAGAAAATGACCCAAGCACTTATTGAAGTTAACACTGTTCCTCTAAACTCGAAAGTCTCTCATTCACAAACCGTGCATCAAAAACATTAATCTTCTACTAACCTATTTGCATAAAAAAACTAATGGCAGTAGAGTACCTAAGTTGATTTTTATAAGGCAACTCAGCATTAAAGCTATAAGTACAAGTACAAAAAATAAGATGCGGAACCTAGAGGGTTCTCTTTGTAGTTCCCTCTATTTCTGTTAATGCACAATGTTTCGCAGCTTCCCTTCATTGGCCTCTGTGTATAGTATACGTGACCCCCTGCATTGCGACAGATAAAATGGCGTGATATCGACGCTTCGTCCTTGTTATTGCCTTAAAATGTGGGGCTGTACGTGAGATAGATGCGTATGGTTTATACGAGACGTCCACTGATACGGAAGCTGTAAAATGGCTATTCACAGTTGCAGGAGCTTGTTACAGTTTATTAATAAAAGTTACGACAGTGGTCGCACTTGACTTTCTCGCAATTCCTAAGCAAATGCTTGTTATGGAAAATGGGTAGATTTTGGGTAAATATTGGCCTAATCTGCTGTCACAGTCGAAGAAAAAAGAAAAATGAGGATTTTCATTTTTTTAACCTGAGTAATTTTTTTGGTTAATTTTGTTTGCTGTTCTTTAGCCTGCATAGACCAACCAGCTGAGGCTGAGGCTAAGTTCCCATCCCTTCGTTACCCAAAAATGTGGTTTCCATTTTTTGAAATTTTTCATTCAGTTATTAAGTTGTGTAAAAGTGCGTCGTTCCGTACAGTTTTGAACTAATTAAAATACACATCCGTATTAATTGTTATTGAAATCTGTTGAACACGTTTTGGCTATGCAGAATTGGTCGACTTTTGTTTGGCCCATCTCAAAACGGGTTGAAAACTCGTCTAAAGATGCGTCCCACCATACTCGGGTAAAAGAAAAAGCGCCGATTTTGTCGCAAATTTAACATGGTAAACATGGGAGAAAATCTCCAGTTTTCTCTTAACTGCATGGGCACTGGGCATGGTGGGACGCACCCTGAATGTCAATCTGAAAACATATATAACTGCAAAATATGAAGGTCACATTTGCAGTAAGCCCGTAGTGATGACGTCCAATCAAAAATAGAAGAAGTACAATTTTTCAGTCATCAAAATTTGTTTAAAAAAATTTCCTTGGACTCAGAAGACAACCAGAATCATGAGAAACTCAAAATCTCCAAACTGGAATTTTTCTCGATGACATTTTTCATCCTCGGCTCATCTATCATATATACGGGCGAGAATGTAAAAAGGATGAAGATCATGTTGACGTCGTGAACTAGAGTAGGTACCGTAGAGCGCCTGTAGCGGGGGTCACATGTACCTGTGCCTACTGCCTACCACGGTCTGTGGCGCCGAGGATGACCCCGAATGCGTCTTCGCTACAGTTCTTCGACTTCTCCTCCGTTGTTTGTATGAGACCGTTGGACATTCCGCATAACGGTGCACTGCCTGTGCGCTCATGCGCTCTTGTAAATCGCTAGGACCCGATGCAGTTAGTGCTGGTGAGGTTGAAGGCCTCTTCTTCTCGGGCTTCATCTTTCTGAATAATATCTTCCTCATTTGAAAATCGCCATGGTATTGCCTTGAGGTGAGAGGGCAATGAAGAATGAAGGCATCCTAACCGCACTGCGTTCTCTGACTTCTCTGCTATGAGACTGATGAGCTTGTACAATAAAATAACCAACCATCTTACTTTACTTTCTGAGACGTCAGGTGGGACAGTGACCCCTGACCTATGTTGTGCTGAGTCCTGACTCAGCGTTCGAAATCAACGCACTCTGCACGAATAAACTCGTTACGTCTTCGTCATGGCCATAACGCAAGCACATTTTACTCAGTCTTCTTCTATTGACCCACCGTACTGGGCCATGCGACTGTACAGTTCTTATAATAAATGGCGGACATAAGGGCCGGATCGCATTGCTAGGGGATGGTATTGATTATAGTCTTGTGTATTGTGTAGGGTGGTGATGGGGGCGTGGGCCAATGACTGGCTTTACGGGCTGCTTAATTGATCAATACTCACATCTTTGTTGTGCTTTTGTCCTGCCTGCTATGACTACGTTCCCAATGTCACCCTGATTTCACTTCATACCATCCAGTGTTTCGTTACTTATTTCAGTTGTTACAACACATTGTCTAGGATCGTTGTTACGGTATAGGTACTCTAGAATCTAGAGTCTAGATCAATGTCATTCTTTATTTATAGTCCTTAAATCTGACCTACATATGTGACAGCGTCTGTATGTATGCAAGCACCCATTCATTTTCAAACTGCATTGAGCACCGACTTCAGCTTTTTTGAGTCCACCTGAAGAATAGTGTTCTGTGTATAATCGTATGCCGATACCTTCCTGTACATTTACCTTCCAATGGAGGAAAGCTTTGCATTTCCAATCCTTTCGATAGATATATGCCACTCCGAGGGTCGGATGAGGAGTTGGTTAAGACTTTTGGCGCTATTAAGATTATACTTCTTGCCACCAAAGCTGGTTTAAAATTTGATCGTTAGTTGTTAGATAGGTACCAAACTGTGGACGAAAATATACAAACATATTTTGAATGAGATGATGGAAGCTAACAGTACCAACTGTACAGTGTCTAGGCTTCCCGCTTCCGTGACATATTAGGTCACACCAGCCGCACTATCGCTGCCTCTCGCCTCTCTTCGGCTGACTGCTCAGGCGTATGGTGTAGGTACACTATGGTACCTTATGTAAAAAGACCAGCTCTGCCACTGGAGAAACATAGCGACGACTTGTTCAAGGTTCGGTTCCGTTACGTCACTGCATAGGCGAGGAGAGAACGACAACCAGAGAGAACACCTTGATGAGTTTCTCGCTGGTTTGATTCACTCTGGTCGGAAGGACATGGGCGTCGGGAGCTATGAGCCTGAGAAGGTGGGGGGATCAGGAAATATAGGATCATAATATATCCGAGCAAGTGGAAAATGATTCAGTAATAACCTGTTAATTTTTATTTAAATTTTGTGTTCTCCCTTACCTCTACCTTTCTTCAATACAAACACCATCAGTCTGATGGGATTTCTTATATTTTCCCATGAGTCCCTTGCGCCTCCATGCATGCCTGTGCTTCCCCTTTTTTCTCTCTTCAAATGCGCCGCTAAAGGCACTGGATATAGCGATGACCTTGCATGGCTTACCTCGCCTTGTAAGTAATACCCAAATACTCGCAGGAGTCAAAAAAAAATTATCGTGCTAAATTTAGATGATGAGAGTTTATTCCCTGTATGTGGTCCTTCTGTGGTGTGTGTACGTATACAGTATTAGGTCTGTTAAATCAGTAGTGCACCTATTGCGATCACACGATAGGTCGCAATCTCCATCCCAAGTTTATGTGGTGATAAAAATGTGAGTCATTGAGTTAGTTCTGAAACAGGTTCCCCCAAATAAGATATTAACGGATAAGAGATGCGCTTATTCATCTGCAGCGTTGCATGTTCATTCGTAATAGGTATGGACACTCCTATAGCCAGTATGTCCCCCTCCACCTGTCGTGGAGATTTAATTTGAATATCACAACGGACCGATTCTTCCGCGTGCGCCAAGAGAGGTGAAATCAAGTAAAGAATGAAAAATGTGGAAGAGATTGAGCGAGAAAGCGGAGGTACCTGGAGTGGAGACCAGGCTGCGCGCAGGCACACAGTAGTTATATAAAGTCACAAGATATCACAGAAAGTAGGGTAGGTGTCACGTGGTAGGGGCATCGACCGATTGCATGGCCACGATAGAAAGTCCGCGAAATAGTTCTCCAGGTGGCCGGTAGGAGCACGTACCTGTTGTGGCCCCGGAGATAGCGAACCTGCGAGCAGGAGAGCTGGAGCGAGCAACGCGGAGCTCATCACATTGTATATTCCATAGGCGGACCGAACAGTTTTTATGGAAGGGGGGGACTTCTATCAGATTTTACTACCTTTTACCTCTGATCATGGGTTGCGTTACCCCTGAAGGAGGTTGTCCACCTGGCCGCGGTCGGCCGCGCCGCGGTTTCCGACAACGTGGGATGGGGTACAATAGAAAAAGAACTCGGCCGGCTAGGGTGGTGCATGCGCACTGCTGCACTGCGTTCCCTATCCTACCCCATGCTATAGAAGCGGCGCGGCCAGATAGATGCACGTCCTTCTTCTAAGGAGGAGAACATCTAAGGAGTTTGATATGCAATATGCCCGTGTATCCTGTACATATTGCAGTTTAGGTATTTAATGAAAACACCGAGTGTCACTTCGATTGGCTTGGATGGTTTAGGCACAAGGATGACGAGTGTTAGGTGTTATTGAAGGCGGGCATGAGGCGTGAGAGTGCGGCCACATCTGCCCTATTTAAGCGCACATAAATAAAAAGTCGCTCGGGTCCATTCTGTAAACATAAAGATGTGAACTTCTTAAACGCGTTGTAGGACTACCCACGACTTACATCAAAGAACAGTGTAAGGGGTCTTGTATGGCGATAAGCTAAACATATAGGAAGTGGAGAGACAAAGAGCCCGTGCCACCGGAAATCAACGTGAATTCCATTTGGAACACTGGCGACTGGCGAAGACCCAAACTAATAACTACGAATTACTTTTATCCCCTATCTTTTCAGTAAGTAAGTTGACTAGCAGTCTCGTTTGGGTATAAATGTTTACCCGCGTAATGTAAGTAGGCATCTTCTTGCTTTATTCCGGATAATTCATCTCAGTGGGCAGAATAACTGGAAGAAGCCTTGGATTGACTTTTCTCACACAACAGTGGCGGATTTAGAGACAGTTGTCTTGAGGGGCATGAGGCATTCGCCAAGTGCGAAGTGAGTCTATACAGGCCTTCGCGAGGCAGCATGCGTCACGTCGCTACAGCCTATATACGAGTAGATCACCTCTCCTCCCTTTCTGTTTTGTGTTCCTTCTATGAATCACCATACTTACAGTTAGTGGGGGGCTAATCGTGGGGTGCCGTACGTATTCAAGCCGAAAACGAGGAGTGAGTCATATCTCGCTATTCAGTGACTAATATGTGACTGGGCCGATGACCCCGTGCATATCGAATCCAAGCCTTGCAACTGTACAGGCCACCTAACAAAGGAATTACTCTTGCCTGAGTTTGCTGTCTTGGCCGCTTAGGCCTTGGACGCCTCCGCCTACGTGTAGGTGGCATTCGACTGTGACGCTAAGCGCTTGCGCGGTGCTCCTTATTGCAGTAAGTAGTTGGCGACTCAAGATGTCGACTGCACTGTGGTTACCACGCTGTATCCCATCTATCTACTTAGGTGTGATGGCCCACTTTTAGGCGCATTTAGGTACCTAGATGTCAGACTTTAGTGATGATAAATTAGGTTAGAGTTGGTTTCTTTACCTCAATCACAAGTACCTATAGGGGAACCTGAGTGATATTCATGAGTCAAGCCAGCCTGTAGAAAGTAAATGTAGCTGTTTGGATACCACTGGCTACGTCGTTCTAAAAACTTGAGTGATAGAATATGCCTATGCCTATGCCTTGATTCGCGATTCATACGTCTACGTCAGACGTCAGACGTCCAGCGTCCTTTGTAGGGTGCCGATGACGCTGTCGCGACTATCGCTCTGTCAAGCGCGAGGTCGGCGGGGTCACCGCATTGTGCTTATGTACGAGTGTACGAGTAAATGAACTCCAGCTTCGGAAAACCTGTGATTTTCTTGCTGTAGAGGCCAGTTAGGCTCAATTTCACCAAACTCGGTTAAATCGAACTGTATAAGTTATAGTGCATTGTTTAGAATACGAACCGTGCCTCTCAGTGGCCGAGTGGTCAAGGGGTCCGCTTTGTGTCCTGAAAGGTCCGGGTTCGAATCCCGGCGGAACGGAAAAATTTTCCACTTCCGATATGGGTGTATTGGCTTCAACCCACGCATATTCGGGTTCGGCCAAAAACATCTAACAAACCAACTCATCAGCGCATAATATATTCTCTGAACGTCGCGCGTTATAAAAAAAAAACAAAAAAAAACGAACCTTTGGCACTGAGTATCCGGAACTCCTGTGTCGCAGAGGGGGTACCCACCCCTTCGCTGCCATTTGCCATTTTGGTCTCCTTTTCGGGCTTCGACTATACAAGCTTTTTTTGCGAGAAAATATTACCTATATAGGTATGTACCTTTTCTCGTTGCTTCTACCACATTTCCTCTGTGCATGCTTCTACTTAGAACAGTGATCAGTGCTGTGGCTGTGCCAGGTCCCAGGTCTATGGTTCATCTGACCTTGGGCTGTTCAGAACTGGGCGACTGCGCAGATCATTTTCTTACACTGACTAGTGACTACCGCCAGATACGACCTTGGCATCGCGGAATGCACGCCGTTGCATGGCTGCAAAATGTACCTATTCGTTCACGTCTGCTCGGCCCCCACCTCTACATAAGTGACATCATCGACTGCTATAAGTTAGAATATGGATCTATACCTAAGGTAAATTACATAAGACGATTGAGTCCCAGGGGTGATCAAACAACTAATACCATATTGTAGCGGTAAAATTAGTACCTTTTGATGTTTCTCGCCAAGCTTCAGAATAGATGACCTTGAAAAGCCTATAGTGAAGACAGGTATCGGCTACTTTTACCTACCTACATTACCTACGACTTGTCAATACTTGTCTACAGCAATTGCTTTACCTATTCTTGTGTCTGTGCCCTGGCGCTGAGGATGATTACGTAGAAGTTAATCGGACGAAGGATACATTATGGTGGTATAGGTACCTATACACGACAGCGAGGTATAAGAAAATAAGGGGTACATGGGCCATTAATGTCGCCCCGTGGCTGGCCACCCACTCGAGCAAATCGAAGCGTCTGATTCTTTGTCGAGAGTCGCCATGACGCTGAATGGTTGCTGTGAAGCTACAGGTACTGATTTAGGCTTTAGAGGCAGAATACGACGCCTGGCAGCCTGGTTGTGTCATGATCATGATCCAGTGCTCGCGGGGATTAAGTCACAAGGCCGACAAGCCCGTCAACAAGCCTCTTTGGATCAGTGTGCGTGGTGTATTTAGGTATACCTACCTACTGATTCGGAGACAGATACTCCAGCGATGAGTAAACTTGTTAAGATGAGATGACACGAAGCGGTTTCGCGTCTTCCCTTGAAAACAACGGAGAAAAGTTGGGATCCCTCCAACTGAGGCTCATGCTTCCTAACCCTGTTCATTTGTTGAAGGTCCCTTCGAATAAGGACCTTCTTGATTATTATTTCCCATTCATTTAAAGCCCTCGAAAAATACAACTACTTACCACTGTCTTGCAGTTTCCATTTTTGACATTTACCTATAATATTATTTCCCGCATGAATCAATGAATGAATTTTCTCATGCATAATCCTCAACCGTTGTCAAGTTGTTGCAACTGGTTCCGACAGATCGGGTATATACTTTATACCGCGTAAATTTATTCATTTGAAATTCTATGATTTATAGTTTATGGCGAGGGGGTAACCACTCCAGAGATTCCTTGAGATTCCCTGAGATTCCATAAAGATTTCCAAAGATTCCCAACGATATCCATAGAAAGATGAACCTCGAAGGGGTAACCACACCAAAAAATTCCAAGATTCCCTGAGATTTCATAATGCTTTCCAATGATTCCCAACGAGATTCCCAACGAGCAGTGGTTAACCCCTCGGTTTATGGCATTTACACGTTTTTTCATAAGCAAATAAGCAAAGGATGGATGGGGATGTGCGCGTATAAATACGTAGCCATTGTTACCTAGGTAATTATGAGATGAGCGATTACGTTTCTATAGTTAATGGAAATGGAATTCGCCCATGGTTTACGAGACAGGGCGTTGAAGAGTGCTCATCAGATTGTCGACGCATCAGGAATTATCAAATGAAACAAACTATTTTTGAAGTTGGCAGCCAAATGAGTTTGGGTCTATTTTAGGGAGGCTGACGCATATGAGGGGAGTTGGAAAGCCTATACAAAATAATGGGAATGCCATTTTGATCTCTTGCTTCCGACAGCTAGCGCTCAAGCGACAGCTAGCGCTCAAGCGACAGCTAGCGCTCAAGCGCCCTCCACTCCGGCACTCCGTTTCAAAACCCTTTCTGCTAAGGCTACTGGAAAGTCACTTTTTCTGTTCGTTTCACTATACCAGAGTAAAAATATTATCGTGTGTCAAAACCTATAGGTACGAGATATCAACCATGATATGGTAGGTATACGTGAACCTTATAGCAAGAGAAATCAGAATCAAGTGCGTGGTGCATGCTTACGTAGTGCGATCTTCTCCCTACGGCTTGTTCAAGACTACAAAGAGGAACAATAATTGTGAGATGGCGAAACAAATTATCTAACAATTTTGATGCTGCACCGGTGGATATAGACAATGCAAGTATCCCAGATCCCAGGTGCACTGTGTGGAACTGCGGGTTGACTATAGGTATACGAGAGGTACCGCACGTTTTACCGTTTGCAGAGCTTATTCTGGTAGTAACAGTAACGTACACCAGGCTTTACCGGTTAGGTGTGAAGCCTCCTCTTAGTTTGGCCTTGCTGTCTTGCTGAATCCCATGCTGACAATGGGCCGACGCGGACGTCGCGTATACGTATACGTACCTACCCTTGGAGCTGCTTGCATAATGACTGCTGGTGCAGTCTGCAGTGCGTTGACCAATCTCATATCACTTATACAGTTACAGTAGATATTTATGCTTTCCATCTCACAAAGCGAGCAGTGCGAGAGGGGGGTATGACCCCTTGCCCGCCCTCTCCTGGAGGACTTGAAGCCGCCTATGGTGCTATGCTTGGTTTCTATAGCGAGCAGCACGAGAGGGGGGCATGGCCTTCTTGCCCACCTGGAGGCGCCAATTGTTCCATGCGAGTAGTGCGTGAGGAGTGAGACTGTCACCGAAGTAGTGACGTAGCAGGTACTTTCTATCGTACATCCGCACCGCAGACCCCACTCTGTCTGTGCTGACGCTAAGGTGCGATGTCTTTCATGCACTTTCGGACTTGACTTCCCATCTGGGTATTTCACAACAACCTCTGATAGAGAAAATTCTACAGAATATCAAGGATCAAGTTGCTGGGATATACCTAGTCTGTCTCTCTTCAAACGGCTTATGGCCTTGGCAACCTTGTGCGTATCGCGTGGTCCCGCAGTCGAAGGTCAGAGTATAGGGCCAATCGCTACATAGCTATAGCTGCATGTCGACTCAGGAAGCTCCTACGATCGAGGATTCGAGGCTTCTGTACGTCGCGTCGATCAGGAAACTGGCCAGACAAGCTATGACGCATACGCGGACTAATCCAAAGAAGAGGCCGTCACCTTTTGTGCCTTTTCCAGATTTAGCGTGGGAGCCGAGGTACGTAGGTATACGATCTGCTTGTAGCCAGAATACAAAATCCAGAACTTTTTTGTTTGCTACGAGAACAGGTCAAAATTAAATCACCCGTATTAGGGGATGCCACATTATTCAATAACACTTGTGAATAATGAGGTGGCGCCATATTTCATACAGGCGGCGAGAAAGTAAGCACGGAGCAGGAGCAGGTAAGTAAGCACCTATATTGTACCTAAAGAGGTGACAGTCAAAACAAAACAAAGAAGTGACTGTTTTGATACTTTTCCTCAGATTATAACAGAAACAAATTACTGGTAGGCTTCTTCCTCTTGAATAGATTGTGTACAAAGCAGATTAGTGCCGATGTCCCCCATCGGTCATATTTAAGAAGACTAACGCCTAATTTGCAAGAGCTTCATAAGGACTAGCATTTTACAATTAATATGGCCTAAGGCCACAAGGTTCATGGCAACAGTGGTGGGAGCATTTATTCCTAGTGTAACAAATCATTATCTTTCGTTTCTTCTTTTTTTCTTAGTCTATGGCAGGTTGAATGAGCCTGGAAGAGAAGTATGTGTGGGTTCAGATCTAAGTGACTGTGGCTTGCCTATATACCTACCTATGTGATGATGACCTGTGTGGAGTCCAGAGCCCCCATCTTCATCTTCATCGTGCCTGTACCGGCCGACGCGGCTTCGCTGTCACCCATAGGCGACCGCGTTTAGAGGGGCATGACATTCAAATTAGTTGAGGGAACTCTTGATATATACCTACTTGCATTAGGTATAGACGAAATCGATCAGAGAACAGTCTGTGTATAAGTAAGTACCTACATATAAGTACTTAAGTATAGGTACCTACTATAAATTTCACTGACTTCCAAATCAGTATTAGGGCAAATAAGTGGATAAAAAAAATGAATGCCCTAAATTGTAGCCAGTAAGGACTATGGACTATAAATATGATATGTCATATTGAAGTTAGCCGAGGGGTTAACCACTCGTTGGAATCTCGTTGGGAATCATTGGAAATCTTTATGAAATCTCAGGGAATCTTGGAATTTTTTAAGTGGCTACGCCTTCGGGGTTCATCTTTCTATGAATATCTTGGGAATCTTTGGAAATCTTTATGGAATTTCAGTGGAATCTCTAAGGAATCTCTGGAGTGGTTACCCCCTCGAAGTTAGCTATCAGCCATTGTAAGAAATTGTTCCTTAGGGAAGTATATAACCACTTCAAAAAGTTACAGGAGACAGGTGGAATCGCAGACATTTGCGTAGGCCCTCGAGAACAGGTTTTGCGGCTGGGTGAACGCGGTGACCGAGAGCCGCGACCTGCGAAGTACAGTCAAGTACTCCAGAACTGGGTAGGTACTTTGGTAGGTACATAGGTATAGCGGCTCGGAGGAGCGGTAGAGTTCTTCACGATCGCAATGAGGCCAAGGCAGCAGCCGTCCACAGAGCACAAAGCCATAAGCCCAGCACAGGTTCGGCACCATCTCAACCCGAATAAGGTCACATTAGCACTCCCGAGTCCAGACCTCGCGGTGGTACCGTGGCAGTCGGACATTTCACTGGTGAGGAAGGACACCAACACCGACATCAATCCAGGGGGCTTAGCGAAGGGGGATCCCCTAACCCCTAACCCGAACGCCCAAACCAACTGTTAGTTGCTGATGGGTAAAAATATCCCGAGTCCTTCATTTTGAGCACTGCGCCTTCCCAAGTTCATATAGCTGGCACGGCTGGCAGCTGGATCATGCAGCAGCTTGTGAAGCGGGGTAGCAAAGGCTTGAGTCCTGAGTAATAGGTATTCATGACTTCGGAGCCGAAAAGAATTTAGTCACTGAAACACTCGAAAGAGGAAGAAAACTAATAGAGAAGGTATAGGTATATAAGGTAACGAGTCAAACGTAAAAACATAAAAAAATAAAAATGTGGAATTAGACCTGAAATTGGGTGTCAATGGTGTCATGGTGTCAACCACATGAGAACAAGCCACCAGTCCCAAAAACTAAAACAGCTCTGTGCATGGGGCTATAAGTTCCCCACAATGATCAAGTTGAATGTTGTGCGCAGTTGTTTTAAAGTTTAGATCTTGCGGAACCATGTCTAGGTCATTCTTTGTCTATTAGCTAGAAGCCTGTCAGTCTGGTCCCTATAGGTATCACCGGCGTAAGCAGGGGAGGGGGGACGGAGGGGTTAGGGGTTCGAACAACCCCTTCCAGTGTAGGTGGGTAGGTACCTAGTTGTACGACCTATATACCTACCTAAGACCTAAGAATCATATACCTACGTATTACCTATAGGAGTAAAATCTAAGTCTTATACGGTACACCGCGCGCGATTCTGTACCTGTACTCAGAACAAACCTGAGGAGGAGGAGGAGGAGGAGGTACCCCTGCAGTAAAACCGAATAACCTCCAGGCACCTGACTGGAAGTCACGTGGCACTGTGCCAATTGCTTGGGGACCTAGCTCCCCACATAGCGCTCTAACCATGCATATTAGTTGCAGCGAGTAACTTTTGATTCAACTTGCTTTTGATCCCATCTGCATGCATATTTTTATCAGGTACCACTACAACTATAAAGGTAGGTACTTTCTGTAGGTATACGCGCTTAAATTTTGTACTTTATAAGTAAAGATTTATGATATACGTTAAGATATACGTACGAGTAGATACTTATTACTGTGACACTGGCCAAGTAGTACTTATACCTTATACCTACCCTTACCCTTAGCAGTACCTACTCTTAAGTTTGGTCGTAGGTAGGCGGGTGCTATACTACAAAGAATGACACGTAGGTACTTACATTATTATACCTAAGTATGCCAATGACCAATGGCTTCGTGACTGACTTATTTACCTAATATAATATTATGTCCATTTTGGATACTTTTATCTCTACTGTAGGCTACGGATCTGTATTAACCTGTAGGCAACTCCTATTTCCTCTTTCTCCAAAGACAGGCAGACATAGGTTGTTTTTTGTGTAGGAACTTTGCAGATGATTTTACAAGTGTTTCTCTCCAAAACGATCGGCCGAACCCGATGGAATTCGTATATGTAATGCAGATATAGCAGAATAAGCAGACCTAAAGCAAATTCAGGTAGGGATTCTAAAAGACTAAACGCCAGGTGCGCTCATGTCTGCCCGGTGCCCGTGCGATGAACTTCGGCGCAAAGCGTCATCCTCTAATTATGTTACCGCGGCAGAAATTCTCGGACCAATAGCAGTCGTCCACTTGCGTGTTAGGAAAACCCCTGCGTCGAGCCGTAGTCGGTGCCCCCACATCCGTCATCTTCTCACTGATAAAATGAGGATATACCTAAGGTATATTATATTGCCATAACATGTACCTATTGTGGCCGGAATGCTAACTTGACCAAAAATTCCAACACTGGGCTCTTCATACCGCTTCTCCTCAGCAGGGGTGAGAGGTTACTGCTCCCCAGAGCAAAAAATGTCTCCTCTTATGGCTGCATGGAGAGCAGTAACATGCCTCACCTGTGGAGGATCGGTAGGAGGAGCCCATGGCTGCAGGGTTGAAATTTTTGGTCAAGTTAGCGTCGTGAACGAAAAACTAAGTCAGGTATAATCCAGCCCGACCTTCTCTTAAGTGAGAGTCCATCCATAGTTCATTGCACAGACGCACAGTGTCCAGCGCTGGTTCAGCGCTCATCCGGATTTACATGCAATGGAATATAGTGGTATCACAGCTATGGATGAATGCGGGAGTTCGGCTGAGCAAAGTTGACCGCTATGGGCACCCTCAAGCCTCCGGCGGCGCGGCGGCGCCCAGCAGATGATCTCACTGTTTAGTGCAGTATACCTAAGATGACCGCTGCATGTGGCACCCTCACCCTCACCCAGCGCCCGGCAGATGATCTGACTGTACCTACTGCAGCCTTTCTGCCATCTGCCTCCTCAGCAACCCCTTATTCATTTGGAATCGCACCTTCACCCCATCCCACAGTTCAAACATGGTCTTAGCACGTATTTTCCTATCGACAAAACTATACAGCTAATTTCTTGAGTCACACCCAACGCGCCTGGTAACTCTTCAGTTTACTTGCTGTTAAAACTGGCACGTTTTTTTTCGATTCAGGAGAATGCGGAAGTAAGTAGTTTAGGTAACATCGCAACGATATCCTACAAAGCAGCCTGGAGGATCAGATCGCTGAAGATATTTTCAACCACCATAACGTTCGGTTGCATCATCCATTATAATCATCCTTTATTCCGGTCCTGCCTTCATCTTGAGTGCGGATCCTCAGCTGCGTGGATACGGCGCTGCCGTGTCAATGCTCCAGTACTAGCAGGTGAAAGTGAACGCACCATGATCCCAGGCCATTGGAAACCTTAGGTCCTCCAGAGCTGCGATGAGTTGAGTGTCTAGGAGGAGGTACAGTTAGAACTTTCCTCATGCTGGCATTTGCTGTCCGGCTGCATCTTGATTTTATTGTTCACAATAACATAAAATATTTGACAGCAATTAATAGTTTTATTATATGCATAGGTATTTAATAGAACAGTGATTTTGCTAAATGTTGCCGTTATTGCGCACATGTATGGGTCCAACTGGATCCACCATATTAAGGCCTGTTCCTGGTGAAGCTGCTCTACTGTTTTAGATTTTGTAAAAGTCAGCTGCTGGAAGTCACTTCTGCCCAACAGATAAGTAACTACTGTTGTACTTATATATTGTACTTAGTATTCAGAGCTATACTGCCCGAGAACCCAATGGCCGGATTCTGACTAAAAAATCATTCAGTTATCGCTGGAACCATTTTTCTAACCTGAAGTACAACAGATCTACTAACAGAGTGCAGTGTACGGAACATGACGAACTGAAGATTGGTCAATACAATAAGTCAAGGAAGTCATAATTCTTGTATGGACATATAGCTATGGAAGGGATCTAGGGGTTTAACGACCTCTTTCCCAAAATGGTATGTTGGGTCTTCCTCCGCCAAATTCAACGGGATGGTCCTTATCGCAAGTATAAACATTATTTGGCCCAAAAATACGCTCTTCGTGTTCACGTTCATGTTTAAGATTCGAATAGCTATAACCACAGTACAACCTGAGTCACGATGAGTCAGTGATAAAATTTTGATAGCGCTACCGATAACCCATCTCTCCCACTGAGTTTGCGTCACTGAGCGCTCTACACTTACAATCACTGTTTACACTTGCATCTGTCATCTATAAATGAAGCTCAAAGCAGGGGCGTCATTTGGCCCTCTTGGGGGGGGGGGGGGGGGGCACTAGACCCCCCCAAGAGGGCTGTTGCCCCCCCCCCAAGAAGGCTGTTGCCCCCCCCAAGAACGAATTAAAAAATTACATTTTCAGTGAAAAACGTAAAAAAAAAAAAAAATAGTTAGGATGATTTACCTACCTATACCCATGACCATGAGTTACATCCAGTAGAGACCATATGGATGGTATTTTGAAGGGAAAACTCTGCCGACTACTGTGTACGGCGGTCGATTGCATGTAGAATGGCCAATGGCCGTTAGGTGTAGTCAAAAAATTACGTTAAACCGGGGACAATTCCTTGCGAACAGTGCTGGATTAACCATTACCTATGCTAAATAAGCTACAGTTTGGGGCCTATATACGCTCTGAAGGGGCCTACAAAAATTTCCAACGTAATAAATAATTAGTAAATTTAAAGTTCTTCCTGCAAAATATGGAGATTTTACAGAGATTAGTGAAATTTTCGGCTCGCTCGCTTCGCTCGCTCGCAAACTGATTGTTTTGTTGTGTTTCCTCACGGATAAACGTTTAAACTCCAGTTAAAGTCAATTTTTACCGACTAATAATTGGAATTTAACTGGGGTTTAACGTTAACCGAGTATGGTGGGACGCACCCTATATATATATAGTGACTATTTGCCCCCCCCCCCCCCAAGAAAAACTGAAATGACGCCCCTGGCTCAAAGCTAGTACCTAGTTAGCTCAAACATAAGACGAAGTAGATGTATAGGCTGTAGGGGGAACTAAGGTTTTTGCAATGGGCTATTGGAAAGCCCGGAGGCCTGGAACCTGGAATGCCACTGGTGGTTTCAGCCAAGCAAGTATGTCCCCGCGATGGCTGTTGAAGAGGAGCAATCCACTCAGGTCGCTGGCCCATTTTCCACAAGCTAAACACGTTGAGGCGCGAGTCCAGTAATTGGCTTGAATGTCGAGAACAAAGATGAAGGTGCAGAAGACAGGCTTGTGCAATGTGCGGGGGCAACAACCTGGCTGGTCGCGGTCCATTTTGCGCGCAACTCGCCAGGTTGGCAGCATATTGGCCAACCTACCTACCTGACTGCCTGCCTGCCACCTATCCGATCGAACCTCTTGAGGCACCCTGAGGCTGTTTTAGGCCTGAGACCATCTCCGGTCATCACCTCTGCAGTTCCAGCAAGCTCATTCTTTTCCACTCCAATTTAAACTCACTTATGTTATGTACCTGAGACGTATCCGTCTACTACTGGCGCGCTTTTCTGAACCTTTTTGTTGAACCCACTGACTGACTGCTGAGTTCAGGATGGACCTTACTGGAAAATTTTCTTGGAAACTACTTAATACGTACTTTACGGCCTTCCGCAGGAGTCCGAAGGCGCAGGTGATCAGTGGCCCGAAACCGAAGAGCAAGTTCCTACTGGAGTAGGAGTAGGTAGATATACTTTGGTACTTGCGAGTCTGGTTAGTGGTTAGTGCGAGAGCCACTCAAACAATGCAGTCTGCCTTGACGAGAAAACGTCTTCGTTGACCTCCGAGACATTGCTTCCTTTACCATATTACCAGTCTATAGTGTCGACTCGCCTTATACGTAGAGTAGGAATATACATACCTATACATAGGTAAGGTACCCGCCCGCGCTCAGTAGCTAAGATAGGTGGGTAGAACAGTATCACCAAATTCAGGTGACCTTATCGGCCTGGCTGAACCTATAATCCTAGCCATCAGAATCAGAAAATTTAAGACGGCAGAGAAGATAGGTATTGCTTCCCCGCTCAAAATCAAAACTCCCCCCCCCCCCCCAAAAATTGCAAAGAACAGGTCCCGCACGTAATCCTGCCTATTTTTCGAGTATCAGTTGCCACCTATCCCCTGGCCCCTCTGGCTTTGACCACCGTGGACGTTTAGAATCGCCTCCAGACGACTCTAAAAACTTTCAGAGGTCAGTTCACCAGAAGAATCGTCGGCGTTAGTCGCCAAATGATGACGTCGATCGCTGCCTCGTTGATCGGCCAAATATCAGGACGCGTGGGCTGAGTGCCCCGCGCGTCAACTCAACCGCTGCCCGCTGCGATCCCGTGAGTCCTCGTAACGTGCCACACGCGGGACGCGGGGCGCCTCCGCTAATTGACCGCTGATTCAACCCTTGGCCGCCTGCTGTCATTACTCTATGACCTGGCTGATCTTACTCGCTTCTGTGACTGGTTACACTGGGACATTAGTACCTACTATGATGCCTTCTATCTTCTTCGTCTCACACATTTCAAATGAAACGGTATGGAATATCCACCTTAGGTACCTTCCACCATTCGGTCACTAAAAAGACCCCTTCAGTTTGGCCATGGGAAACTACCTACTTCTGTTATGGAATAACAGGATGCCACTGACAGTGCAAATACATGTGGATGATAGCATAATCACGCCTCAAATTTTGGGTACCTAACTTTCGATCGGAACGGAGTCCACCAGATCTACCTCGGACTGTCGGAGACAACTGGATCTCCAGGATCGGGAACTGGGAAAAGATGAGCCATCCCACGACCTTTCAGACAACACACAATGTAGATCCTTTTGCTGTAAAACTATTTTTTTCTGTTCAATGGAGGTCCAACATACCTATACCAGCACCATTACGACCTGTGTGTTGGCTCCAACATACGTACAAGCAAACTTGCGATGTGGATACGCAGGTAGTTTTGTTTGTTTACTAACAGTCCAAAAAAATGGTCGGTGGGGCATGAGACAACACCACTAGAAACCGGTTTACCTATATTGCGTGACAGTGAAAATGCTCAGTTTACAAGAGATGTGTTGTTGATAAAGGTATCAGAGCGCTGGGAAGAGAACGTCTATAGTGTTGTGATGGTGAATTATTATCATTAGTTAGCGACTTGGGTGAATGATTAGGTGCCCTGGCTAACAGCTAATGTGTCACGGCTCTCGACATAGTTGACCACTTTTCAATGGCGGTACGTCAACAGCCGAGACCACTTCCGGACATTGCTATGACCTTCCCCATGGTTCTCGAAATTTTAGGAAATCGTAGTAACACATTCTGTAGCTACTAGATATTATAAAATCTTTAATTAAAATAATATTTACAATGTTCATACACAATCAGCACCGTCTGCAGAAATACATAAAATGTCTCTGCGCCATTTAACTACACAAAAAATGCCGTTTGAAATACCTAGCATAAAATATTGTAATTGACGTTCACAGTCAGCGCCAACGGCCTTCAAATTTCACGACTATCAGGGCTAGTCAACGCTTTTTAAGCTTATCGCCTGATTACGGATGCTTGCGGTTGATACGAATGATACGATTTAGGTATAGGGAAAGGAACAAACTCGCCTCGCAATCCTTGGCACATCCAATAAACGATTCCGAAAGTCTCCAAATCTCCGACACCCCACTTGGTCAAGTCAGTCGTGGTCAGAGGGGGCAGAGGGTACGCGAATGAAGTAAGGTAAGAGATCACGGGTCGCTGGCAGGGCCTGGTCAGGCTGTCATGGTGAGAAACGCCCTCTGTGCATCCGCCGATGATAAGTGCTCCTTCGCCTGCGAGGAACACAGGTCTGGAGTAGACACTGACCTGGACAGAGCGCTCAGCCCCGACTCGAATGAGAAGATGGACACAAGGCTGGTGATCCGGTCGATCTCCATGGCTGGCTCCTCTTCCTCATCGCTATCCTCTCTGGACACCTCGGCTAGTAGGCGAGCCTTTTCACTGTCCGTCAAGTCCAGGGGGCATTCATCCAATTCACAACTCTCACTCCTGCACTTTTTGCTACCCACATCATCCTCGCTATCCCATTCGGAGCTACGCCGTTTGCGGCCACTGCACTTAGGTTTGATGTAGTTGTAGGGGATGTTCTCCTTGTCGCTGTCACTGCAGCGGTCACAGGGAGCAGATAGCCGGTCTTTGCTCGCCTCTTCGGTGGCCGCAGCATCGGAGCCAGCCTCCTCAGCTGTCAACGCCACCAGACCATCGTCCTCGTACTCTGTTGGCTCGGGGAGGGCAGGGTGAACTTGGGGAGGTGGTGGTGCGTAGCTCGCGCGCCCATGCACGATGTGGTACGCCTCCTCCATGAAGATGTACCGCGCCTTCTGAAGCACAGTGGCGACCAGCAGGTTCCTGTGAAGACTTACACCACCACGCTGAGAACGGGATTGAGCGATTTTTGTGAGGGAAATACTAATGAGACGCTGGGCATCCGTAGCCATAGTGAGGGATAATCCAGAATCCTGACACTCGGGAAAACACCAACTGTACAACACCTCCGATCAAGCACGATATCTGACAAAGACTGGCGATGGAATCGTGGATGCGTACGTGTCGCACATCCCCACCGCCACGCGCGCGAGCTGTTTCCCGCTTCCCATAAGCTAAGCACGTGCGACATCACTGTTCTTACTCTCTCGTATTTGTAACTTTCCGTTTATGTGACGTCACGGCCTATTTATTCCAACAACACTGAACAACGACCTTCGCGTCATTTCTTAGTTTCATACATTCTGCAAAATTCAGGTATAGAGGGTAGATACGTACCGCGAACAGAATGGAAGCTTTAATGGTTTATAACAGTGAGAACTAGCTCCCACTGGCCAAGCAAAAGACACTATAGGATGCTACGGCATCCCAAAATCCCTCAAGGTAGGTACATATTCGAAGAGATCCAAATTTCCTACCCATTATTCATATCAGCTTGACCCTAGGTGATATAAGACTTACCATTTCTCTGACTGGAAAAGAAACACCATTTGAAAAGTGATTGTGAAAATGATTTGTAAACATAAACAATGAAATTCAAAAAATCTACAGGTACACACTGACGCCATCTGTTGCATTTATTGTGTACTATATCGTATTGATACTCGATCGACACAGTCTTGTAATTCTAACTCCATTTCTGTTTCGATTGTATTTGTTCTCCAATCAAAGCTAAATATTGTATCCTTTTCGCGGTTGATTGTGAAAGCACACTATGTTTAGCTTTTGAAGCCGACGGCCATTGCAATTCATTCATGTACTCAGCATGTACCGTATCATTCAAAAGCCGTTATATCGATTCTCCTAATTTTTTTTTTAATTCTGACGCGGATTGTTAACATCAAATATATTTTAATTTTTATTTTATAGAGATTTTTATGCAAACTATTGCAATGTTAATATTATTACCACTTTTAGATTATTGTTTTCAAATGTTGGGTCCAATGAATGTTTCGTAAACAAGAATCTTCCATTTTCAGTTTTCGTAGGCAATGCGAAAAGAAGTGAAATTATTCTTATTCCAGTTTGTCAAACTCTTGAGTTTCTTCCGCGCTCTATATGGTCAAAAGTTTTGGCAAGTTCTGTTAGTAGTCATATCAAAAATGAAGTCAAAAACATTTAAACTTACGAGAACATGTTCCGACCACTATCGGGCTCTTGTTGCCCAGGCCCTAGCGGACCATGACATTTTGGTTGACGAGGAAAACTGTGCTCTGATTTCCCCTCATTCTGGAGATACTACTGATTCATATCAATGGGTAAGGTTGGGACCCTCAGTCGCCAAGCCCTCAGCACTCGACAAACAACGCGTCATCCAATGTTTGCCTTGTTCCAGTATTGAACCCGGCGTTATTTTAGTAAAAGAAGACGTTTACTTTAACATTTGTAACAGTTTAGAATTAACTGTTGCACTTGCACAAGGCTTTTGCAATGTAAACTGTGAACAAGTTCCACGTGATTACCTACCGAGATTGGCTGTGTCCGTGAAAGTATCACCCATCCGTTCGGCATATGACCTAGCGTCTGATGACGATGGGACTGTACTAAGTACGTATTTCCAGCGTCCAAGATACGTTCATGTCAATGATGTACTCAGTGTGCCTCTGAGTATTTCTAGGGCTTTGAGGAAAAGTGCCCTTTACCACGATATTACCGACATACATTTCAAGGTAAGCTGCCGAGAGTGAATTAAATCTCTGTGAGTGGAGTAAGGAGGAAACTCCAACAACTTGAAAAATTATAATTGTAGGTACTCATTTAGTAGTTCTCCCCAGCCATCGTACTTAGGTACACCACCTGAACTTCCACATAGTTGTAGGTAGATTCGAAACACCTCAAATTCGATTTGCCAATCTGAAAACAAAGTCAGCTTATGTACCACTTAGGTACAGAAGCTGTACCAACCTACTTAATGACGTGTCAGCCCAAAAATCAAGCCAAGGTGTTAAGTGTATGTTTATGTTTTAAGGTAATTGCCGTTGAAGTTCCAGAGGAGAAAAAGGAGACCGGCGTATCCGACGCGCAGGGTGTTTACGTTTTGAAGCAACACAGTGACCTTTACTGCTTGCCAGCTGTTTCATCCTACCTACCTCCCAAAGCGCTCCAGTCAAACATTCCGCCCGACTTACATAACTATGTGGAAAAGCTCACAACTTTATTTGCACCCTTTGTCAAGACGCCCAAGCCAGACTTGTTACCATTTTTCCTACTAAGTGGAAGCCAAGGGTCCGGCAAAATGTCTTCGCTTAAGTTAACCACCGAGCTTATGGGCTTACATTTATTGGCTGTGCATTCCTACGAGTTTTTTGGAGTTAGCATGGCGGCTGTGGAAGCCAAACTCGACTATCTACTTCAGAAGTCTTCCAAAATGGGTCCCTGTGTACTCGCAGTTACTGGATTTGAGGTAATTATAAATGATTATAACGGCAGAAGCTTTTCTTTCCAATACTCCTAAAAAGATTAGGTACTTGTACTTGTATAGGCAGGCATGACTCCTGTCTTTTCGAAAGATTATTGATGATTTATTCATATTGTTTCCAGCTAGTGGGAAAGGATAAGAATGGGAACGAGGATGCGAGGCTGGTGAGCTCATTTCTTGAGCGCGTATCGTCCGCACTTGCTAAAGCCTCCACATTTCCCTTCATTATTATCGGTTTGACTGATTGTAAGACTGAAGATATACTTCCCAGCGTTGCTCGTGCTGTTGTTCAATCACTAAAATTTCATGTAAGTTTCCTGAAACGCAGGTTGTTTTAAGTGTTCATTCCACACACATTACAGGTCAAAAGGTATTTGCCAATAATTATTCAGGGGCGAACCCTGCATTGCAGTACAGTGTTAAACCAAAAGGCGCAACCTAACTATTGGGGAGTGTAAAAAATTTGTTGGCTAGTTTTATTTTTTCCAATAACAAATTGGTCCAAAATTACTCGATCGTAAAATTGCAACTTAACCAACTGGGAACTGACGTTAAAAAGACATGTTATACCATTTTCAGAACATTTAAATATTCAACAGTTTCCTCAAAAAATAGGAAGGAAAATAATTCTGCCACGATTCTGGGGACAGTCTTAAAAAATCCACTAATTATTATTGTTATCTTTGTTTACAGGTGCCTGCTGCAGAAGAAACCTTAGCAGCCATTGTTTGGCTAGCTGGGAAAAGAGGTTTTGAATTGTCCGAAGGCAGCTTGAGACCTCTCTCAAATAAACTCTCTGGCTATGTACATTCCGACTTGGCGTTGCTGGTTAACCACGGGATTCGGATTATGCATGAAGAGGAAGGTTGTGGAAGTCAACTTCAACTGGAACATCTGGAACGTGGATTAGGTAGTAGATTTCATGGATTATGCCACTGAATTTATGGAAGTTTTATCCCACTGCGATAACAGGTACCATGCTGAGAATTAATCGCATAACTAGAATTGATATCTCTCTAGAACGGTTGCAGTTTGTGAGCAATCGCCTGTGGCATCGTCTCCGTCCCATTAACCACAGTGTCTTGAAAAAGTTCTTAATTTTAGTTTTACTTTTAGAGCTTATGGAGAGAGCTTACTCGGATGCAATCGGTGCCGCCAAAGTGCCCTCTGTGCGATGGAATGATGTGGGAGGGCTCTCAGAGCTGAAGGAGGAGGTGATGCTGACCCTTAATCTACCCCTGCGGAGACCGGGGATGTTGTCAGGGGGGCTGCGCCGCTCGGGGATCCTCTTCTACGGGCCGCCCGGAACGGGGAAGACTCTGATGGCGAAAGCAGTTGCTACCGAGTGCTCTATGAACTTTCTGTCTGTGAAAGGCCCCGAGCTTATGAACATGTATGTGGGCCAGAGCGAGAGGAACGTTCGGGAAGGTATGCGTCACTTCTGTTGCTCGAGAGGGAAGGTGAAAAATTATACCACTACAGACTACGAATTATTTTCTAATTTCTAATGGTGGTTTTATCTTCCTAACAAGTCTAGTAAGTGTGACAGAGATGAGACAGCCACCTTTTTGCAGTTTATTTCGCTATCACATTAAAAATAAGGAATTTGCTCAGAGTGTTCTGGTTATTGATTGAGGTGAAAACAACAAAGGTTACCCAGTCCCCTATTTGTTCCTAAACAGTGTTCGAGCGAGGGAGAGAGGCTGCGCCTTGTATCCTTTTTTTCGACGAGCTAGACTCACTGGCGCCCAATCGCGGAAAAAGTGGAGATTCGGGGGGTGTCACGGACCGAGTGGTTTCCCAGCTTCTAGCCGAGATGGACGGCCTCCAGAGTAACAAGGGACTTTTTGTGATCGCGGCCACTAACCGCCCTGACCTCGTAGACCCTGCGCTGCTCAGGCCTGGAAGGTTCGACAAAATGTTCTACTTGGGTCCCTGCGTTGATGCTGAATCGAAGCTGAGTGTGTTACGGGCTCTCACAAATAAGTATGTTAAACAGTCCGTTTTCTTTTTCTTCGACATTTTCATTTGTTTTCAGTCAAAATCAAGCTGCATTACCGACCGAGTCAAAAAATTATTTAGAGCAAAGGTAGCATAATCAATAGTTTCTTAATTGGTAAAATAATTACAACTTCAAAGACCGAAAGTCCCGTGAAAACCATGAAAAGTAAAGTGAAAACCCAATGTTTCTGGAACACATGGGTTTATGAGTTATTCAGCACCAAATTTCGGTCATAATTGTGTTGACCCGTTAAAATATGACAAACCCATCTCATGACAAAGTGCCGCGAGACATAGGGATTTTATCTAAAAAATCAATAAAGTAGGAGATTCCATGGTAGAATATTCGATTTTTCGGAAAATGATGATGCTTCCAGAAAGCTCATTTACAAGAATCCTAGGAAACTCCATCTTTCTCTGACCAGTGCAGTGGTTCCCGAGATAATGGCAGATGAAGAATAGGAGATTTGCCTTTTCCGCGCTTGTAACTGCCGCGGTAACCGTTCACTTTTGGAACCACATTCAGTGGTCATCCAAATAAGTAACCCCCCTGTTCATCCTTGCCGTACCACCATGCGCCCTCTAAAAGAATATTTATTCCCCGAGGGGGCTGTAGTCGACGAAGTCGGCGGTATCTAATAGTTCTTGTAATTTATTTACGAATTTTTATTTTAGGTTCGTCCTTTCCTCAGATGTAGACTTGGACCGAGCGGCGACCTTGCTCCCGAGTCATGTGACCGGCGCAGATGTTTACTCCGTTTGCTCAAACGCTTGGCTCTCCGCTGCTCGACGAAACATTGCTAACTCTCAGAAAGGTTGGAAATCGTATAGTTTTAACCTTTTGAAAGTATTTAGAGTGGGTTCAACGATTCTTAGTTATGGTCAAACCATCGATTTTTTTCAACGCGATTTTTTTATGCAATATTGAAAGAAAGCTTATGAGATAGTGTAAGGATAGAAATAGAATATGGCTCCTTATTTATTCTGCAGCCTCCTCCAGGAGCCTCATCCTGAGGCACCTCTTGTTATCAAAAATTGTTTAAAAAAATTGCTATTGAACAGGCGTAGGCACGTGGCAGAGTGACGTAAAGGGACCTCCATAGTCATAGCAAACCCACAAATAGAAATTTCTTAGCCATGTATTTCGTACGGCGAGAAGGTGAAAATATCAAAACCTTACGTAGTTATTTGATTCTAGGCTCTGATATGAAGTTGCCGCTTGAAGTATCGATGGCCGATATCGAGTGTGGCGTCCAGGAAATGGTCCTTTCCCTGACCCCGGAGGATCTTCAATACTACGAAGCTCTGTCAGGTTCAGCTGATAAGAAGTAAGTGATACGTACTCCCAAGTAATTCAAGACTAAATACAATTTTGAGGAGTAGGTATTAGAATGGTAAAGTAGACACCTGGAAACTATTGGTCAGCAAACCTATACTTCCTTAAAAGCTTCAAACTCTGCTTATTTTTGTCCACACTGACCAGTGCTCAGTGGTTTTGACAGTACTATATTTTTTGAAAAGGTGATCTCCCACAATTGTCTCATAGGGAGACTGTCGATTGCGGAACAAGTGTCGAGGTTTTTCTCCATTGTGTTAGTGATCGTCTTAGCTTCGATGAGGAGGAGAATGACACTGGAGGCCAGACATATTTTCTCACAAATCAGTGATAGTCTATTTCAGTGATCTGCTGTGACAGTTAGCGATGTTCGTAAAGATTCTTGTTATCTACTCATCCGCAACTTCTGGCTATTGAACGAGAATGTTCCGTTTTGGGAATTGGAAGTGGAAAGTTTCTTCTCCTAGAATAGTTGTTTTGAGGACATTTTCGGTCGTCTACCTCCCGCAGATAAGTTCGTAAACAAGGAAGTTTTGGCATTAGAGATGCGTGTGAATTATGAAACTTAATGGTAGCGATGCGTGTCGACGCAACGCTACAGTGGTAGATTATATCCTATGATTTGAAACATTTTTGAACTTTTTATAACGGCAAAGTTGCCATTGTTATTGGTTGAGTCAGTTGAGTGTGGTTAACAAGACCTTGAAAATTTTCTTAAATATTTTTAGATTGATATTGACACTTTTTCAGTCAGATTTCGGCTGGCTAACTCATTTTCAAAATTTTGAAGTTCTCTGTGACTTCAAGGGAAAAGACGTTGGCGTCCACTGACAACGTGGGAGCAGTGTATACTGACAGTTAAAATTGTTGCATATTTTTGACAGACGATTTAAGATGCCTAGTGCTTGTAAGTTCAATTCTGATTCTAGCCAGATTGGTGACCACTTTAAGTCGAAATAGGGTTACCGTGGTGCTTTGTCAAATAGAGGAGTAGGTATACCAGAATTGATCCAGAGGCGGAAAGGAAAGAAACGAATCAGTTGATAAATATCTTTTGTTAATAAATTATTTGACGCAACATACATTTATATCTTGCATTTTGTACACCCTGTATAATCTTTGCATAAGGCACAAATTCATAATATTCACAGCACGCTTGAGAAATGGTGATGATGTTTAAATATTTTAATGAAGATATGACAATGAAAATTGAGATAGGAACTTACAAAAATGTGAAACAAGAAAACTGAAGTGGCGTACCAGTTCACAGTAAGTTCAGATTTAGTAATTATAAACTGTGATGAATTTATAGAGGAGTAATTTGTCTTGTCGTTAATAGTTAATGTCGATATTACTTGTTTTAAATTGCTTTCTACATGAATGAATGTTTCAAAACTGAGGATGAGTAGATATTGGCATCCACACTGTTCCACACTGAGGATGATGAGTAGATATTGGCATCCACACTGTTCCACACTGAGGATGATGAGTAGATATTGGCATCCACACTGTTCCACACTGAGGAGATGAGTAGATATTGACATCCACACTGTTCCACACTGAGGAGATGAGTAGATATTGGCATCCACACTGTTCCACACTGAGGAGATGAGTAGATATTGGCATCCACACTGTTCCACACTGAGGAGATGAGTAGATATTGGCGTCCACACTGTTCCACACTGAGGAAATGAGTAGATATTGGCATCCACACTGTTCCACACTGAGGAGATGAGTAGATATTGGCATCTACACTGTTTCACACTGAGGATGTGGAGTCGCCTTCCATACTGTTTTACACTGAGGAGATGAGTAGGTATCCACACTGTTGTAGGCTCTGCATTTACTTGCTTTTGTCTTTAGTCGAGGAGTCAACACTATTGCTTTGTTTCGATGACAGTTTCTTCTTGGTTCCACGTTTTATTTGAATCACAGTCACAGCCATTTGAGTGATTGCTTCTGGAACGAAGGTGCTAATGTAGCCCAAAGTCCAGGTAGCGCTTGCAGAAGTCCTGCGCAGCCTCTGAGTCCTCACAGCACATGGGGTACACCAGGTTGGACTTGGTGTGTTTTGCGCACTGTTGACAGAGTTCATCGATTTCGGGCTGTAACAGGAGACGTCACGTTGTTAAGAACAGAGCCAAAAAACTGGGATTTCTTGGATAATTTGTATCTTAAGGGCCAATGATCTGTAGTTTTTTGGGAAATGAAGAAAAGAAAAAAACTGTTTCCATATGGTTTGTGCAAATTTTCGATATGGGTAGATTTTTTTCAGCAGTCTTTTCAATTGCCTTAGCGTTTTTTAATCAGTACTGCAAGAAAGAACGTAAAGAAAAATTCTATTGAAGCATTTTTAATTTATATTTTTCAGTCTCTTTAAGGCTGTAGACCCAATGCTGTTTGTTGACGTTTCTTACTGACACTTTTCTTAGAAATATGTTTTAATGTGTAAACTCTAACTCCTGTGTCATTCTGAAGTCAGAAACCAGTGTGATGAATTGTAATTTGCGATAGAATGTTTATGTCGATAAAAAAAATTGTCAAAAATTACACAATCATAGAATGGAGCCGGAGCCTGAGGCTTTGCCCATCAACAACGCCTTTCAAGAATTATTATGTGCTTAGCTGGCGACACTACTAAAAACTAACAGTAAACACAATAACGATCAGTTTTTCATATGAACTGAATGAATAATGAATTATTGAACCTAATTGAATTAAGTAATCAAACAACTTATCAAGAAGTTTATAAGAATTGTCCATAGGTATATTTATGTAAAATTTGACCTCTGCCCTCCGCCCGGATAAATAGAAGCGCTGTTACTGAGCGGTCAGATCTTCCGCAAGTCGGCCTTTGGACCGACCGGCAGAATCACGCCCTAGGCATGCAGCGCAACTATGACCCAGCTTTTTCCTTCGCTGAAGGCCAACAGTGATAAGAGATTGATCGTTGTATTTATATCCAAACTTTTGCATTTGCTACTTTTTTGCCTTTAAGGTCGTTTCTGTTGTAAGGTCAGTCGCTCAATGAATTGACTGACTGTCTTGAAAATTGGTTCATTTCCGTAAACTAATGTTACTGAAACATTCGTGGAACGATGTTTGTATTGTGGCAGTTTTTTTCCTTCAAAAACGTGTTCCACTTTCCAGAGCAATTAGCTCTGAAATTTGGCGGATCCTTTTGGATAAAAATAACCTAATAAAACCAAATCAGCCATACAAAGTCATGAATCAAAATTGGCACTATGCCGTTCCACTGATTTCCTTCACTTACGGTAGAGTATGGCCAAAGTTATTTTCTATTTACCTATGGTCAAAATTTTTCTTTTGGGTAACTTGGATATGATGAAGTCCATTATTGTAAAATAAAACATAACTTTCTCAGCCCATGTATTACATACGGGCGAGAAAGTAAAAAAAGGCTCAACGAAATCGAAATTTTGTCTTAGAAACTCGAGTGCGACTATTGCCACACCCTTTATTAATTCATTAGTCGACAGTATGCGAGGTTTCTGATGCAGATTTAGGTGGCTTTTCCATATTTCACTTCTTGAAGGTTTTGGGCAAGCTGTTCTCCGAAATGTCTCGACAGGAAAGGAAATAAGTGAAGAGTTCTTGTTCTTACCTTGGAGGTGCAGCCCGTTTGTTTGACTGTCTCTGGCGTGTTGTAGAGTTTCCCTGGTCTTCCATGCACTTGAGGAAGGTACGTGAGGAACACTTGAAAGAGGAGGACTAGAAGGATTATTTGAACCTGGAAAATAATAGTGGTGGCGTTAGGTCAAAAATCCCTCATCCACAGATCATCTAAGCCCCTGAGCGCTCTTCATTTTATGTCAGTTATTACCTACATTCAAAACATTGTAAAGCTACATAGCTTTATGCCTCTGCCTACCTATGCACGGTGTTCGTAAGCTGACCGTCCATTGGCCGGAAACGAAACGAAACGAAACTCGCAGAAACATCGGAAACTTCGGCCGTCCGCAGCGGCCGGAGAAAAGTTTCGTTTCGTTTCCGGCCAATGGACGGCCAGCTTTACACTCAACTGCCATCCACTTGTGATATTATGGAAAGTATAGTGAAAACAAAAGTTTGTAACTTACTTTACTGGAATCTCCCATTTTGCCGGCGTGGGAATCACTAGAGACGAAGACTAGTAGAAAGTTAAAGAACGATGATTCGTTTTCAGTTCAGTTGGGCTTGATATTAGAAGAACAAACCAATAAAACTGAGCACCACAGCTTGTAAAAAGTACACATGTTACACTCTAGCAACGGTCAACAACGTTAGTCAAAGAATATCGCAAGAGAGACTGGCCCCCCTTTTATCTACTCCCGAAGGTCACATGACACGTAAGCTTGGTCTTCTGCTGTTCTTGTACACCCCTCGTGTTCAGTTTAACAAATGTCAGCACACTATTCAGTTTTAACAAAAGAAACTTCCGCTATCTGTTCGAAATGGCTTTCACGCGGAGTTCACTCAATTGCCGAATGATATGAAGTTAGTGGACTCCTGGCTCCTGGTACTGGACTCTCGTGACCGAGGGTCCGGGTTCGCCGCAAATTTGTGTCGGTGGCATGAGTGTCCTTACTGATGTGTGGCTCTAGCCGAGGGGTTAACCACTCGTTGGGAATCTCGTTGGGAATCATTGGAAATCTTTATGAAATCTCAGGGAATCTTGGAAAATTTGAAGTGGTTACCCCTTCGTGGTTCATCTTTCTATGAATAACGTTGGGAATTTTTGGAAATCTTTATGGAATCTAGGGAATTTGTAGGAATCTCTGGAGTGGTTACCCCTTCGGCTCCAGCTCACTTTGTCTCGGCCTCGCTCGACGTAACATCTGCTCCTTCGGGCCACCAGAGAAGCCATTAGTTTATAAGTTTCACCATGAACGTACTATAGCCAATATATCCAGAAAATGTTGTATTCATGCAAAACTTCAAAATCGAGGTCTTGTGTTTCTGGTGCAAATTTCCATGTAGCAGTCCGTACTTGATATGAACCCCTTTAGGCGGGTCCGTACCAAATTTGATCAAACTCTAGAAATTACCTGCTTATATAGGTATTTATTTTGAAGGAATTTTTGATTGGTCAAGATTGGCAAAGATGATAATTCGAAATATACATTTCTGATGGCTCGCATAAAGCCAGAGGGCACATCCTGTTTACTCTCTATGGAAATTCTGCGAAAACATAAATTTGTGTCAGTGTTTTGAAAATACTTAGCGTAATTGAAGTTACCTACCGACAAAATAGGGCAAAAACTGTCAGAACAGAATAGAGTACATACATATTTGTATTAAGGGTCCGCTATACCTGACGGTGCATTTTTTGCCGCCCATAAGATTAACATTGCGAGCGGCGATTCATTTTCAAGGTTTACCCTTGGTTGGAAAGACACAAAATTTTGCCTGTACCTAGCCCTAACAATGTTCTAGGGAGTGTTTGAAGCAGATTTCCCAATTTCTCACTGGTTTTCGAGATACAGCACTTTTCTTGAGGTATGCGATGCTAGCATTTGCAAAACGGTTGCAATAAAAGAAACCAGTGAGAAATTGGGAAATCTGCTTCAAACACTCCCTAGAACATTGTTAGGGCTAGGTACAGGCAAAATTTTGTGTCTTTCCAACCAAGGGTAAACCTTGAAAATGAATTGCCACTCGCAATGTTAATCTTATGGGCGGCAAAAAATTATAAACTTGAAGTAATGCAAATCTGAAAAGAAAAAAAAAACCAGTCCCGATACCATTTCAATGATTAATGTAGGTACCTAATTTTGGTTGATAGGTTCCTTTTCAGTGTGAGATAACCAATTATGGCCATTGTTGGTTGGGCCCTTTATTATTTTTGTCTGGATTTTCTCATACTTGAATTCTGCGTTATATCAGCGGTTCTGGTGTCAGTTTACATTATATTGAAGACCCAAAGTAGCTACAAAGGTCTCCTGACCCTAGATGCTCTCTTAACCTTTCTATCTGTCCTTTTAGCAGTGTCGAAAAATAGTATATATTCAGACGATTAAAAAATTAGGCGAAGGTGGGGTCGCACCGTATCCTTCTCATTGTCATGTAAAATCTATCATACTACAGTAATCATCATCGAATCGTTACTGCATGAAAGGCGTTTATTCAGGTTCATATCTTCCGGTTCAAATGAGATTTCACTAGGCAGGAATACCAATTATTTAATTCTACGTAATAATCACTTCGCATGAGATAAAAATGAAATCGAAAGCAGGGGAAAACATTACCAGTTACCCTGAAATTTTTTGTCATGCTTTGAACGCTTTTCTTAGAGAGATGTTACTCGTAATTTTATGCTGTCCTGTACCCGCAACCGATCTAGTAATCTAGTAATGATTTAGACTTACGGAACTTACCCTTTTCCTAAGAGTTAAGGTGCCTATACATAAGTACCTGTCTGTGTCTATCACAAAATGGAAAAACAAATCAGATACGGAATTTCGCTGGGTTTTTACTTTTTCAATGGTGGAGTAGCCTAAGATACATGCAAACCGAGTAGGGGCACGAATTATCCGCAAAATGGTTCTAGAGAGGAGGAAATTTGTGCATATCATAAAATAAGAACAAAAATATTCTTGGAAAGTCCGCAAGTGCTGTTCTGGCACCGCTTGTATCTTGACGCTTAACAAGAATGCCGCGTGGATGTACTGCTGAAAGGAGTCTTTTCCTAGACCGATGGATGTATAAACATTTGACTGTACATTTTTTTGATTATTAATTGGATCCATTTTGTTCCAGATGACAACCTCCCAGTGGTGATTCATCTGATGGCCGAGATGATGGCATTGGCAGTGAATGGGCAGTGTGCGGCGTGACGCATCCCGCGTGCGTGGCGTGATGCCGCGTGCAAGGCGGTCTGCTGAATGCGGATGCTGCGTCGTTGCTAACCAGTTGGTGCAAGGTCATCTAGTATCACTACTGTGATTATATCATGGGTAAACTGAAATTCCTTTAAAAGTGGCAACTTGTATTATTATGACATGACCCACCTAGTATCCATTATTTTTGTTTCTCTGCAATGATTGTTGTAATCCTAGGTGGGCAAGTGCTTGTTCTGGTAGCTGAATTCGCTTTTACCCCCATTCTTCCAGTCAGTCTACAATTTTCTTGCCAGTTTTACTAGAGAAAGGACCGTGCTTAGGACCGTGCTTAGGACCGTGCTTAGGACCGTGCTTAGGACCGTGCTTAGGACCGTGCTTAGGACCGTGCTTAGGACCGTGCTTAGGACCGTGCTTAGGACCGTGCTTAGGACCGTGCTTAGGACCGTGCTTAGGACCGTGCTTAGGACCGTGCTTAGGACCGTGCTTTCATTGAGTTTTCGAAAGTTACTCACTTCGCGAAGGGACATGAATCACCGCCCAGGTTAGCGATTCAAGTATCTTCCAAATTTTGAGACTAGAAATATTGTTGGTTGAAATTCGTTGTCGAATTCCAGTATTTTTTTTTTGTATTTCAGTCGACTTTATTGTGAATCCTTTGAATCCCCACGCATACAGGTTCTAATCATACCGCACCGTCCACTCTTCCTGATTGTTAATATTAACATTTTCATCCGTTTGGTGTTGGAAGAGAGCACGTTGAGTTCACCTTCAGGTTGTGAATGTTTTCTTTGCTTCCTCATTATTGAATTTTCAGTAAAGTTCCGGAGACGGAATAGTGGCCGTTGCGGGAGCGGGAGATAACCTTTTCAGCTGTGCTATCTGAATTCCTGTCGGACTGACTCATCCTTCTATCAGCGCGCCCATGCCTGCGGTCTGTGCTAACTCAAGTCCTTTTTACCACTAAAAACCTGTTCTTACATTATCTAACTTGCTAGTTCAAGGTAGGTAAAGTCATCCAGGATGTAAGAGTGCAGTGACAAGAAAGTATTGACCGTAAGATCTGCTGCACACGGAATATAGGTAGGTAAATTTGAGGCTATACTGTCATACTAAATTCTGTTCTGATATTGCAATGTTTTCATTGATTTCCGTTTATTTAATTCTTAGTGAGCACAACTAATTTCAGTGTGAAAGCTTCCTTTTCACCGCTCCTATGATATCCGAAAATTGATTATGGCGTCTAGCAAGAGAGCATTAACACTGAGTTGGATATCCTGTGAACGTTGGAGTGATATTTGTCTGTGGTTAGGTCGTTGACTCAGAGCTTGTTCAATAATTCAAATGAAAGAAATGAAAAGATATTTTCGTTTTGCAGATGAAAACTTTTGTCTTCGCCAACTGTCTTGTTGTGGGGTATTTGAAGTTGTGCAAAGTGCCCACCAAGGATGATATAATAAACGATATGTATATTTCCTTGCTGCCCACTATATGTGGCAGTGGGAATCTTTGCTGTGTCACATGTATAATAAAGGGTCCGGCAACAGTCGCACTTAACTTTCTCGCCCCGTATGATTTTTTTTTGTTTTTTTTTTTTTTTGTGGGATTTTTTTGATATTTTTTTGCGGGCGTAATTTTTAAGCAATCCAAAATCGGTTGAAAATGACCCAAGAGCATCTATCTGAGATCACTCCTACCAAGTTTCATGGCTGTCATTCTATTACTGTAGTCCCAAATGCGTTCCGACCATTCAAAAACGTGGTTTCTCATTCTCAACTCATTTTCGACACTTTTTTGACTACATCGGCCGTAATTTTGAAGATAACAAAATTCTGTTCGACAAATGTTTAAGTTACGTAGTTGGAAACAAATGTACCGAATTTCATGACAATCGGTCAATATATGTGAATGGCGCCGAAAGGATCGAACTTTGGTCCAGAACGGCCGTAATTTTGATCCAATTCAATTTTAGTTGCAAATGACCTAGAAGCATCTACTTGTCAACACACTTACCAATTTTCAGTGTTATAGATTGAAAAGTGTACCGCCGGCGCTTGTCCGACTAACCAAAAACACGATTTTTGAATTATTTTGGCGGTTTTTTGACAATAGCGGCCGCAATTTTTGACCAATCAAAAAATCCTTGAAAATGTGTCTCGGCAGTAATTTTAGACAGGTCCATACCAAATTTCATCAAAATCGGATGAACGGTATAGGCGCTAGAGCACTGCACGGACTGACGGACGGACTGACGGACTATCGGACGGACTGACGGACGGACAGACTTTTTCCAGAAACCACTTTTTTGGACTCAGGGGACCCCCAGGATCATGGGAAACCCAAAATCTCAATTTCGAAATTTTGCACGAAAACAATACTTTCTCGCTATATATGGCTAGCGAGAAAGTAAAAAGATAACTAAAAACGGAACTTTGCGGCAACATGGCGTCACTTCTAGCTAAAAAACTAAAATCGTAGCCAGTGCACGTAGAAGCATTTTCAGAGGGTAAGATTTACGTTTCTTTTTTTCATATTTTCATATATTTTTCACACATTTTTCTAATGTGGTTCCTATAACCTACATAAAGTGGCCATTGACATTTCACTGTGAGACTTAACATGACTTGCTGTGCATTACTCATATTTTCCCCCCCTTCCCCGCTATCTTCTTTCTAGCGATAACTTCTGTCCATGTCAGGGCCTTAAAAGCCGTCAGTATCAGACTTCAGTGATATGAAAGAATATTAGTCTCGGATCTCTACTTGATAGAAATCATAAGGTGGAGGAAGAAAATACTTAGCTACTAAGTGCCACCCACAAGTGTGAGGGGGTCTAACAATTTATGCAAGTTCCTAAAATTTGTTTAAATTTATTTAAAATAACTAGTGCAGATGTTAAGAAGATATTTTTTTCTCTAACTTTTTTTGGAAAGGTTTTCCCCCAACTGGGCCTAAGTGTATAAGAGGCCATATGTGTCGTTAGAGGAGTTGTAGCTGATCCAGGAACTCTTGTTGCTCTGCTTCAGTCTTTTGCAGTGCCTGATGCTGGACCCTCAGTCTGTCCAGCTCAGTTGCCTTTTCGAGGATGAGGGCCTGGTACTGCTGCTTCTGCGTCTCCCGCTCCGTGGACATGGACATAAGCAAGTTGGAGGCACCTAGTGCTCGCATCTTCTCCCGGTCTACGTGTCGAGATAGTTCTTCTGCAGTCGAGATCAGTCTACTTGCCGTATTGTTGAAGTCGCTGATTTCTGTAGAAAATACAGGTTGTTACTTTACAAAATACAGAGGTAATACAAGAGTGATGTTTACAGGGGGGGGGGGGGGGGGGCTGCACTGACACAAGCAAGTTTACAAATCGACCTGGTGCACTTATTTTTTTGTGAATGCTTACTCTGCACAAAATCACTGCTGATTTCACTCAGATCTCTTGTCTTATTTGCTGCTTCAGGGTCCCAAACTCGAATTTTGTTCAGTTCGTCGAAATAGAGACCAAATCGATTTAGACCGTTAGAAGCCATTTTAACATTCTGTTTTCCGTTACAGTAGGTATAGGTCCTCTCTTTTTAGCCAGAAAGTATGAATAGCTTTCAAAATTAACTCACTGGGAGGGAAGTTTGTTTTGGTGGTCGGTTGCTGTAGCAACCGGGTTACCCTATGATTCAATGCATATGATATCCCCCCCCCCCCCCCATGATCGCTTTCTGGATATCTGTGAATCCTATGTACATACATACGATAACAAATATATGTATGTAACGGAGAGACCAAACCGTTCGGCCGATTTCGTTTAAATTTGGCATTTGTGTGCCTCGGTTCAATATGGGAGTCGCAGCCCCCGATGATTGTTGAGGGTTAGAGCCCATAGAGGAAGTATGTGCGAATTTTGTCGTAGGTACCCCTTGTTTGATAAACAGCTGTGTAAAGGGCAGTTCTAATTATTGACAACAAGTTTTTCCGGATTATAGTCTGATCTAGATTCTAGATTCTAGCGGTCAAGCTGCACGACCTTCTTTATTGCATTTGACAACAGCGTGATATAGTCATTAATAAAATATCGACACAATAACACTACGCAGCAATTTAGGGCTGCTATTTGAGGAATTCTAAATTTTCCATTTAGTACATTGGACTTGAGACACGTTATTTTGAATTTTTAGTCCCAATTTCGTAGAAAAGGGACTGTTGTGATGGTGAGACTAAAATGGAGAAACTGTTTTCCACAGCAACTCCCTTGTTATGTTACAAAAATCAGTAGAGCCCTAATAGTAGGAGCCAGCATATCTACCTCACTTGTCTGTAACAAAATTTCAACGATGTGATCACCTTAAAATCTTAAGAACTGAAAATTTCATACAAGGGGAGGGGGGATTTTAAGGGACCTACCTACCCAGTGGGCATTTTTTTCTCGTATTGTAGGATGCAATTTATTGGCTTAGACTTTAGAGGATATTGTTGGTTGTACAGAAAATTGATTTTCGAATTTGAGAAAGTCAGTATCTAAATAGACCTATACTTTATACGTTTGTATACCTACAGTGTTCCGTACTTTACACCTACCTAATCCTCATCAGAGGACTGGACCCGGGACTGTTTAAATACCTAGGTTAATTAGTACCTACCCACCTACTTACCTCTGATCTGAATAGTTTTTGAACGAAAGACACATTTCATGAAAAGTGAGACGTTAGGAAAGGAAAGGCTAGCAAGTTTCCGAGCATGTTTTATTCCTTCGAAAGAATCACGAAAGAATGTAAAAAATTTTAAGAATGCCGCCAATTTGTCTCTCGGTTTTGTCGTGTCACCAGAATAGTGAAAATGAAAACTGGGATGTGATGAAAATATTGAAAATAAACAATACCTACCATTTTATTTTATTCATTTTCTAGAATGGTGATTTTATTTTTCATACATAAAATTTATAGATATTTGGGGCGTAAGAGAGGTTTTAAAATTTCGTCAGTTACTTATTTACTTAATTGTAATAATTGTAACTTTAATAAACTTTACTTATTTTGCAGATTTTCCCAAAATTAAGGAGCACCGTCAGCCGCTTCGCTCGCCTGTGCCCATGCCATTCGGAAGTAATTAAGAGAACAGTAACCACCAGTGGATCGATGTCAAGTCAGTCTGAACCGAAAAGCACTGATGATGTAAACCGTATAAGAAACTTCAGTATTATAGCTCATGTGGATCACGGGAAAAGCACCTTGGCTGATCGCCTGCTTGAAATGACTGGAGCTATTGCCAAAAGTGCGGAGAACAAACAGGTACTTGACAGACTACAAGTGGAAAAGGAGAGGGGTATTACAGTGAAATCTGTCGCTGCCACATTAGACTACGATCTGAACGGTGTCGAGTACTCTTTAAATCTTATCGATACCCCTGGCCATGTTGACTTTGCCAATGAAGTAAGCAGGTCAATAGCTGCTTGCCAAGGAGTCATTCTGCTCATTGACGCAAATGAAGGCGTCCAAGCTCAAACGGTCGCCAACTTTTATCTTGCATTTACTTCGGAGCTGGTTATTATTCCAGTTTTAAATAAGATAGACCTGAAAAATGCAAATCCGGAGAGGGTAGAGTCGCAGTTAAAAACATTATTTGACATTGATCAATCAACTATTCTTCGAATTTCGGCTAAAACTGGACTAGGTGTGAAAGAGCTTTTAGCTGCAGTTATAGAGAGAATTCCGCCACCAAATGTGTCAGTGGACTCCCCATTCCGTGCTCTTGTGATTGACTCGTGGTTTGACCGTTACCGGGGAGCAGTTCTTTTCGTATTCATAGCTGGTGGTCGCATCAAGGCTGGCGATGATATCGTCTGCACCTCTTCAGGGAAGGCGTACTCTGCAAAAATGGTGGGTAAACTTGTTCCCCATGAAGAGCCCGTCAAAGAGCTGTCTGCAGGGCAAGTCGGTGTAATCACCTGCAACTTGAAAAATGCTTCAGAGGCGCAGGTCGGGGACACATTGCACCATAAGGGAGTTTCCGTGGAGCCTTTGCCTCGACCTCCTCCTGCTAAGCCCATGGTGTTTTCAGGCCTGTTTCCTATTGATCAGTCTCAGTTTGGGGACCTGCGCTCAGCTATTGAAAAACTGTGCTTGAACGACCCAGCTGTAACTGTAGAAAACGAATCTTCGCCTGCGCTAGGCTATGGCTGGAGGCTAGGATTCCTTGGTTTGCTCCATTTGGATGTTTTTCGGCAACGTCTAGAACAAGAGTATGGTACTGAAGTAGTTCTCACAGCACCAAGCGTGACGTATAAGCTTAAAATTATTGGAGCCAAAAATATCAAAAAGTATGGTGGAGATGAGATATACCTCAGCAATCCTGTTCATTTCCCTGATCCTGCCATTGTGGCTGAAACCTACGAGCCTTTTGTGCTGGCTACAATTATTCTCCCAGACAAATACCTTGGGCCTGTAATGACAATGTGTATGGATCGTCGGGGTGTGCAGCAGGCCTCGACCTACATTGACAGCGAGCGAATCATTACTAAATACGTATTACCTCTTAATGAAGTTGTTGTGGATTTCCATGATACTCTCAAGTCCCTTACTTCGGGATATGCGAGCTTTGACTACGAAAACATTGGGTTTGAGAAGTCGCAAGTCGTGAAAATGGATATTCTCCTTAATGGGAAACCAGTGGATGAGCTAAGCATGATAGTTCATTCTAGCCAAGCAAACGCTGTTGCTCGAAGAACGGTACTTAAACTGAAAGAAATGATTCCACGGCAGATGGTACATATAGCTATACAGGCTGTCATTGGTGGAAATGTGTTGGCGCGAGAGACACTAAAAGCGTTCCGTAAAGATGTAACAGCAAAGCTGTATGGTGGTGATGTCACACGGCGGATGAAGCTTCTTCGCAATCAGACGGAAGGTAAAAAGAAAATGAGAATGTTCGCTAATATTCAAATTCCCAAAGATACCTTTATCGATGTCTTGAGAAATAAATAAAGATGTACCTACATACCTGTATGTACCGACTTAAAAAAAACTGATATCGGTATGTTTTAGTCTTTCTATCTTGCATGACTAACTCAGTGTACCTACCTACTTAAAATTAAAGCTGCCACTGATGGATATGATATTGAGGGTATAAATTCAGTAAAGGTAGGCCACAGGTACAGGATATACTTTCTTACGTTTAAACACTTATTAGGTGTCTAAAGATAAATCTACTACTGAGGGACATAAAATATAGGTATCAGTGATAAGTAGGTATTGCAAGAACTTGGTCCGAGAACCGTCGCGTCGCGTCGTTTGGCGCCAAAACTAGACGTGGAAAAAGAAAACTTATAGGTACCTAATTAATTGATTGGTCAGTAAGCATTGATCGATACAATAAATAAAAAATTCTAATAAAAATAAAAAATAACATTTTTACTTTCTAGTTTTTTACGTGTCGTTTATGTTTTAATTTTTGACTTCTTGTTTTGTTTATTTAATTTTTATTTATAAACAATGGCGACCGAAGAAGTGAATTTCTCGGAAAATGATTTAATTTTCTACGAAAATGCGGAAAAATATTGGGCTAATGTTGACCCTACTCTAAATGGTGTTCTTGGTGGTTTTGGCTGGATATCTTCAGCAGACGTCCGAGGTTCAGATAACTTCCTTACAAAAATCCTAAAAGTAAGCAAGCACAAGAATCAACATGTAGGTAGGTACCTATAGGGTGGATTGCACCACTTCTTTAAAGTAATATCTACTGTAGATTTCCTGTCGAACAGAGTTATTGAACAGATTTATCTTATTTTTCTTATGACGAGTGCAGTCGCACTAGTGTAGGTAAGTAGGTACTTCTAGAAGTAGTGAAATCCTCCCTCCAATTTAACCATAAGATAAATAACTTGTCGCCTTAAACTTGGGGAAATATCTTTACCTTTCATAAAAGGTAGACTCGTAGGTACAGGAACTAGAAGGAGAAGGCACTCGTCGTCCACATAACCAGCGTACCAAATCGAAGCTTAAGATGGAGGGGTATTGCGAAATGCGATATATTCCCAGGATTCAGGCGTTACCTACTTGCCTTGTAGCTGTATTGTAACTACGGAATTTTTCAGACTAAAGATGGACCTGCAAAAAAGCGCGCCCTTGATTGTGGGGCGGGAATCGGTCGTGTGACGAAAGAACTTCTGCTACGACACTTTGATGTGGTGGATCTAGTGGAACAGAATGGAAACTTCCTGGAAGAAGCAAGACGGTCTCTTTGTAGTGAGCCAAAAGTACAGCATTACTTTGAGTTTCCTCTCCAAAGCTTTGAACCTACTGAAGTGTACGATGTCATTTGGTGTCAGTGGGTTTTAAGTCATTTGACTGATAAAGACCTTGTAGGGTTTTTACGGCGATGTGCCAAAGCTCTTAGTCCATCAGGTGTGATTATTGTGAAAGAAAATATTTCTGGCGACGGGGTAGTAGAAGATGAATTGGATTCCTCCGTAACTCGGCCCGCTAATCACTTCGTTAGGATATTTCGTGAGGCGTCGCTGCGTGTTATTCGCCAGGCTGTGCAAACCAATTTTCCTTGTCGTTTATTTTCGGTCAAGTTGTTTGCTCTTCGTCCTGTTACAACTCATTCTGAGCATTCAAAAATATTGATGTGTAATATTCAGGATAAGAATTTGTCACAAGAAAGTTCAACGGGTGCAACAACATAATAGCATAGTGAACACATACCGAAGCTCTAACCTGGCTCTAACACTGATTAATGGAGCGCAGCCTTCGGTCTGTCATTTTTGTATCGATATATATCACCTGCCAATAAGACAATTTTGTGTGTGCTTTCCTAGGTTATACGTGTACCCTGTCACTTAGGTCTAAAGTACTTATTGTAGGTACTTTAGGTTCTTACACTATCCGCCGCCACCGGTCAATACTGTTGTCCGCCGCCCGTCTCGACCATGTAAAATGCGAATCTGAGTTACCTACTTACCACTAGTAAGTACTCGGTTTTGCTAGTTAGGTACTTAGTTGTATGGCAGCGATTTGCGAATTATTGAATAGTGTTAAACGAAACTTCGTGTTACGTTGACACAAACATTTCGATTTTGACAATTTTCTTCAAATAAGATTTCCAACACGGTTGGCCTAAATTAGTCTAAAATTTCTGCTTTATAAAAAGCATAATTGTCAAGTTTTGTTTCCGTCCACTCAGCTGGAAACTCAAGGCAAGACGGAGGTTGCTGGTCGCAATAATGAGCTAAAACCTTTTTTCAACAGGAGTCGCCTGGAATTGGCTTGCATGTCACCTGCGGGTACGGACTGTTTTATAAGTTAATATCCATCCTCAGTCTCACTGTGGTCATTGCTCATCATTGAGACAGTTAGCTGCCGTCTCGCTTTCACAAAGGGCGCCTAAGTGAGAGCGGCTCAGCTTGACAACCATTCTGAGTCTAGCTGGTAGTGACCGGTCCAACCTGCATTTATAAAACTTATGTTGTATCAGGAATTTGAGCTAATATAAAAGATGCATGCCGAAAATGTCCTGCTATTTAGGCTTTTAGGCGGGCACACCTCAGTAGAAACCTACTGTAGGCCTGTAGGCTGCACGATACTCAGAACATAATATAGGGATGTCAGCAGTAACTGATTCTTGCTTAGAACGGAAACTGAATTCCATAGTTATGTTCATGAAACCCCTCTTATTACCGGAATGATTCTATCATCCTCTGTCACCAGATTAAGTTTTGGAACGCAACCCTACCTTGGACATATATGTATATTATATACAAAAAAAAAGTAAACGTTCAATCGAACAGGTACTTGGTAAGCAAGTATATATTCAAATAAACTATTGTGCTATCCAAAAACTAGGTAACAATCATTTTATGATCAAGGACCTTTCTTCAATAACTGATCGTCCTGCATTGAAAGCTCCGTCAGCTTCTTTCCAACACGTTCATGTATATCCAAATACTTGGCTACACATCGGTCTACACACACTGACTCTCCTTTGCCTAATTCCGCTTCACTGTATTTTGGAGCTACACACTTCCGGTGGCATGCCGACGTCATACGCGTGTACATGTCAGACATCATCTCGATCTCGAGATCCTGAACCAGCTGCAGCTTGGCGGCATCCAGGGGAGGTAACCCAGCTGCCATCGTGCCAAAGTTTTTTAGAGGTCACCACAGGAAAGGTTTATCTCTCGTAGTCACCAAGGTTTGCATTCCTCATGCGTTCTCGAATTTTCATATTCTCATAACGCTTTCTGTCGACGCTTCTTTTGGAGAGAACAAAGCCGTACAGTCCAGTGAACACCACAACAGCCCTGTAACACACACATAGGTAGGTATAGTGGGGTAATAAAGTGGGCACACCATACCAATAACCTACCTACCTAACCTTTCTAACAGGGCAAACCAATACTCCTAATTTCTGGACGGCTGCCGCAGTTCAGGGGAAATTTCCAAAGCTAAATCTTCATCCAAAAATTAAAAGGGTTTTCGTATGGGAAAGGGGTCCACCACAGGGTCGATAGCCATACAGCCACACCATGACCATGCCGGGAAGGCAGACAAACCGGAATCACAGTTGATTTTTATCTACCTACTTTGAGGGAAAAAAGGAGACCTACCAACCAATAGCTATTTTCCCGTCACGAGTTAACTTTATCGGCATTACATTGGGAAATAAACAAACTTAAATGGTTAGAACAAATAATATTTGTGAATGTAATTCAGCAGACGACAGGCATCTAAACTATAAACTCATAAACTATCGAAACACGATGGAACAATCGAGAGTCATAAACGATGTTTAGAATTTTATTAATTTGTCTCTATTTAATTCAGACCCGTTTATTATCATTCTCAAGAAATTTTCATATTGTATTTTTATAGTTAATTTAAATAACAAAAAATGGCAATTTTTCACCCCCTCATCCCTCATTTTATCTCTGTCCCTCATGTTTGTGTTACGAGACTCGTTTTTTGTACTATCGAGATCATTACCTATCGAGATATCTTAATTTTTTATTTGTGTATGTGATATTCAAGATGGCTTCTTAGAATGCAGAGCGGCTATTTCTTTTCCGTTTAATGGTAGTTTACTACAATTAACTGATCAATTTTGATAGAAATGGCTTCTCGTGAGGAGAAGCTATCCGCTGCGCGGAAAAAGGTTTGTTTTGGGTGGTCACAATTGCTTCCGAAAAGTTCTGTTGGGACACGTCACCCCTTCATACTTATACCTTGCTGCTCTTCATCAACTTTGACGCACTGGATAGTACTAAAGTACACCCACCGATAACTTCTAGAGAATAAGGCCGTGTCCAGTGTCCACCTTATAATCGTGTCACAAGCCCAACATCATTCAACCCAGATTTCCATGTTCACTTTTCAGTGGATGCAGGAGAAGAACCTTTCAAGAGAAACAGATAGGACTAGGTGCACGTTAATTCGGGTCTTTTGGACCTGCCATTGAATTCTGACCTTTAGTGGTCTTGCCATTCGCCACTCAAGTACCTTCATGGTTAACTGCAGAGTCTACAGCTTAAAAGAGGAGAAGCAGAGGGATTGTCAGGATCCAGGTGGATCTACTGACCCTAAGTGGATACCACTTCATCCAGTCAATCGTTAATACTCTCACTTATTTACAGCTTCGTGAATTCCAAGAAAAGTCGCGAGATAGTGACGGTCAGTCTCATAGAATGGGATCATCTAGTAGAGACCCTAGTTGCACCAGTTCGCCAAGCCCGAAATTCTATCAGCAAGATGTGAGTGAGGCTCGCCCTGAGAGCCCCCTCGACGCGGGCCGCCTTGCTTGGGAACGGAGACAGACACTGGAAATCAGTGGTACGCAACTTGCTGACTCATTGCAAAAGCAAGAGGAGAACAGGAGGCGACAGAGTGAAGCAAACGCTATTGTGGAGAGCGATGAGCGGGAGAGGCATGTTCAGATTGATCTTCAACAAATGCGTGAGCAGTTGCAGCGCCAAGGTCAAGCCATAACTGTCCTGGTGGCTGAGCGGACTGATGCACAAACCGCCCTAAGCATAGTTCAGAATGAGCTGCAACAGAAGTCAGGTGATTGATTAAATTTATTGTCAAGTGAGGTTGTCATTAAACACCGTCAACCAACAGCGTAAGGTTGTAGACAAAATGCTGTTTGCAGGCGTTCGATACAAAGTTGTTTGCTGACTTCTTTAGTATTTTGGTGGATGAGAGAGAGAGGTATGTTTATAAGAATACGAAAATCCGTCAATCATCCGTTCTGTGGTTCTGTGGTTCTAGTTATTAGTAAGCCTAATAATCAATGGGTGAAGTTACCAAAGGGAGATTAATTATTATTTTGCAGATGCACTTGAAGACATAAAAAAGAAGTATCTAGAAGCTACCCAACGCTTAAGTGAGTTGGAAAGTTTGCATCCAAATCAAACGATGTCCACGATACAGAGCGTTCAGCTGGAAGAAGAACTGCGGCAAGCCCTGGAATCCGCTGACTACGCGAAATCTGTCTTGCGAGATCAACTTTCTGAGCTTCGTTCTCGATTGGATTCCAAAAATTCTGAATGTCAGGCATTGGCCCTTCAAGTTAATACTTTAGAAAATGCATTGTCCGTGGCACAAGTCAAAATTAGACAGGTAACAAATGTTTGATATTTATCTGCCTACTTTGAAAGGTTAGAAGGTATAGCAACTGTCTGGTCTCTTTGCAGTGTAAAGGTGAGGATTTTCTCTGAATGTCCCGAACGAGTTTGCGCCTACTTTTTGATCCTAATACTTTACTCCGGTTCCATTGCATTGACTAACAGTTTGTTAGAGAAAAACTATTTTCAACATTAAAATCGATATCTTGGACACTGTAGAAGTAAATGGACTTAACATAAACCACTACTAATCTATGAAAGAAATACCTACTTAACCATGTTGGCTCACACGAATGGTTGCATTATTACCTGTAAATGACCCCCAGATCTGAAACATTGCCAAAATGAATAATAAGTAGTGCCTTAAATATCGAATGTCATTGCCGACGTCCTAAGTTTTTGTTGCTGTTGCACGGCTATTTCATTTTAGTTATCCACAGAGGAGAATCCCGAGTCGTACTCGCGAGAGAAGGACTTGGAGGAGGCGAATGTGGGACTTCAGAGGCAGATAGAACTGTTGGAGCGGCGACTGCAGGCTGCAGCGATGGAGGGTGAACAGTCTGCTCATCGTTTTCAGGTCTACGCGGAACAGTGTACCTACCAACAGAAAACCTTCAGCGAACAGGTTAGACCGTTAGACAATAGTCGAAAGTGATGTATTTTGTGAATAATGTAGGTATCCTTTGAGTGAAAAAGAGTGGTTTTTTGATATTTTGTTCTTAAATATGATAACTTTTTACATTGGGAACTAACCTAACATTCGGCCACATTCGGCAACTTTTTATTCTGTAATCAGAATACAGTACGATGATATAAAAACTGTCAGCCCCTACTACTTTCAGTGATTTCCGCAGATATTGATTTTTCCTCATTGTATTTCTTAGGTAGGAAAGATCAATGAAGAGAAGAAAACGCTGAAAGAGCAATGCGAAGCTTTGCAACAGCAACTGGATTCCTTTAAATCGCAAATGAACCAGACTAGGGATCTGGCGGAGGTCCCACTTCAAGCAAGGATTGATGAACTTGCCATGGAGAATGCCACCCTCAGGAAGTATCTTCATGAAAAGGTCACCTAACTATTTATTTTTTTATTTTTTTATGGGTGTGAGCAGCCAAAGATGGGGTATAACACCACATGTGTAGGGATGAAAAGAAGTTGGCTGAAGGTGTATCCCTTCTTCTTGGAAAAGTGAGAATAATTCCCCCCTCAGACAGTCAAGCTACACTAGTGGGTGCCCATCAGCTGTTAAGTGAAAAATACCTCTGTATATCGGATCATATAATTTACAGGAGTTAGAGATAAAATCTACCCGGGAGGGTTTGGTAAACAGTGAAGAAAGCTTGTCAGTGGTGGTGCCGGAGCTGGAAGCATTACGAGGCAAAGTGCGGACATTAGAAGCCACAGCGATCGGCGGTCGGCCTGATCCCGCGCTGTTAGCTGCTATGGAAAGCGATAAAGTGGCCGCTTCGCGCGCTGTCGCTCAAAATCAGAAACTAAAAAGTCAGCTCACTGAGCTTCAAGAGGCTTTTGTGAGATTGGTGTGTATTTAAATCTTGTAGTAGTTATTTTGGAAAGTCATTGAACCCTTATGGCTTTAAAGCCCCTCCTGTTTACCCCCTTTAAACCTGCTGAACAGGAGCCATGAATGGAGGATGCACAATCCTTTTCGGATACCCCTGTTGAGCCCCCGCGTGTATCTGGACTGGAAAGCAGTCAGTCAACCGACAGCTCAGCCACCAGGTACTACCGCTTTTGAACCTCCCACTCTCCCATTAGTCACCCAAATGGGGTATTGATGTAGGTTCCACAATACATACAATCAGGCCCGTATCCAGAAAGCGGTCATGAGGGGGGGGGGGGTTCGCCTATATTTTTTTGCTTCACGTTGGCATTACCATGTTAATTTTCCGCTCATGGGGGGGGGGGGGGTTTAACCCCCTAAACCCCCCCCCCCCCCCCGTGGATACGGCTATGCATACAATACAATACAATAGACTGATCGAGCATAAGCCCTTGGTACCTTTTGCGGGAAGGCCGAGCGAGGTAGTAAAAATGTTGAGTGGGAGTTTTTTTTAGAAATAAATAATTTTTATTTCAGAGTGACGAGAAATTGTCTTTGACCGAAGAACTGTCCTATGCTGAACATCAGGTTTTGGAGCTTCGAAAGCAGATTGCTTCTCATTCTCATTTGAATGATCCCAGTCATGGATGTGACGATGAGCACGAATCTGATGACGAAGAGGCGTCCTGGGACGAGGCCATGCTACGGAGAGTGGTGGCTGCACTGCGCAGAGATAAGACTGAACTCGTAACTCGCCTTCAGCAACTTCAACTGGCTGTTAATAGTCAACGGCCCTCATCGCACGCACATTCACATTCTCATAGTCACGATCACCCTGGTATGTGATCAAAACTCCTACCGGCTTTGTTACTTTTACTTAATGATAATTTTACTTTCTTTTTTTTAATAATTTCACTCCCTAACGCTGTGCATGCCCTCACTGCAAATGTTCCTTGAGTGCTTTGTATTATTCAAAGCCACAGTCGACGAAAAAATGTAATCAACTAAAATTATTACGTTGCACGGGAAGGGGATGTTTAAAAAAACTACTTTAACGATATTGATCACATCTGAGGAGTTTGAAGACCCTTGGTAACCAGATATGGGAATATTTATGCAACCATTCTACCATATCATGTCATATCATCATCCTGAAAAATTTAATTAGGATAATTTTAGTATATTTCAAGCCCCCGATTACACCTTACAATTTCCAATCCTAATATGTTGTTGGGTTAGTCCGTTGAAAATGGCGGCTGAGGTAAAGTGGAATGGAAATGACCCGTATATTCATAGAAAATGTGGAGGAGTACGAATTTCTATTTAACGATAAATTGAAAGAATATAGCAGAAATTATTTAACCTAAAACGTTTCAAAAAAGGACTCTAAAAATCTTCGAAATTTTATTTTTTTACCATGTCAAGTTAGCATCGCTGCTAAACATGATCATATTTTTATTGTGAAGTGTATTACAGTTTTTCTAAAATTTTATGATACTAAAAAAATAGGATCATATAAAAATAGGATAATATATTTTTTGTAAGGTGTAATCGGACCCAAGACTGCGTCCCACTATACCGTATCATACCACCGTGTTAAATTCCCAAGAAAATCGACGATTTTCTCTTAACCGAGTATGGTGGGATACAGCCTTAATTATTAACTTTATTTTTTAATAATTATTTAAGGTGAAACTTGTGAAGAACATGAGCATAATGAAGGTAACTCAGATGAAAAGACGTCTGAAGAATTAGCAGAGCTTCGCCGAGCCATTGAGCAACTGCAAGCTGACAAGGCTGAGCTGCTGAAGAGGTTGGGGGGCTCCTCAGACGACCCTCAAGTCCAGGGATTGCTGGAAACGAAGCTACGTCGCACTATGGATGAGATCGCTGTTTTGGATGAAGAGAAACAACGACTCGAGCATTTAGTATTACAATTACAGGGCGAGACGGAAACTATAGGTAAACCATTTTGTTAATTCATTATTGTTAAGAGTGACTGCTAAAAACATGTCATTTATATTGTTTTCTTTCCCGCTCGGCCACTGAGAGGAACTCATTTGGATAGTTAGTCATTCATTTACCGTCTTCACAGCCAAATAAGTTGGCCCGTTCGCACAATATACAAGCTTGTCGCAAGTCGCACAAAGGATAGAAATAGCTCGAGCATGTAACTAACCTACCTACCTAACTTCTTATTGTTGATCTGAGAAGAAAATATTTCGTTTATGTTTCCCAGGGGAATACATAGCTTTGTACCACAAACAAAGATTGCTTTTGAGGCAGCGATCAGTGGAAAAGGATGAACAGCTTGTTCAGTTGTCAAAAGACCGTGAAGAGCTAAAGGAGAAGCTGCTATCATTGAATGAACTCGTTGCAAAGTTGGTGGGAGGAGACTCGAAATCTGAAATCCAGGGTAAGTACGTATTATTTCTTCAGAAGAAGATATCTACCACTAAAAGCCACTTATAAGTAAATAAGTAAAATAATTCCGAATAAAGCTGGCAGTCCATTGCATTGACCGGAAACGAAACGAAACTCGTCAAAGCATCAAAAACTTCGGCCGTCCGCAGCGGCTGGAGAAATGTTTCGTTTCGTTTCCGGCCAACGGACGGCCAGCTTACACCGTTGCGTCGGATTTTTCTAAAATCATGTCTTCGATGGCTATTTTTCAATCAAGAAAATATTGGATTGGGGCTGTTTCTTCCATATTACACCTCAATTGAATATTGCATTTTTTTTTTGGATTTTAATTCCACAATTTATTGAGTTCTGTTACTTGCCCACAATTCCTATTTATTAATCGATATTTTACTGATTGAGGGATATTTAGCCCCATAATTGAGGGAGTCCATTGCCCTTTTTCAAATATGACCCACCAACCTGAGTCTGTTTACCTGATGACCTGTTTATTCTATCTAGGTGCTTCTGATGAAAGATTGGAGGATATGACAGCCCAGAAAATCCGTTCCCTGATAACCGAAATCGGAAACAACCGTGTCGTCAATTCACATTCCGTAGCTTTCGAGCAATGTGCCTGTTGTTCTGGTCGCTTACTTACTGTTTGATTTTCTTCATCCAACTCACTGTGGTTTAATTAGGTACCTACTTACTTAGGTAGGTACCCTCCTCGGCTATGGTTCTCACCCACAACCAACTTACTTCTTGTTCTTAAATCTATTTACCTGTTCTATAGACATTCTATTAATGGTAATGTAGGTATCTACTATATAGGTATGTATGTATGTACCTATCTATATACAACCCTAGGACATTGAAGTTGGACCACCTTGCATTTCAACAATATTTATTTTTTGAAAATTATTTTTTTCAATTGGCGATTGAGATTAACCGTGCGAGGTCTGGTGGGCAAACAATGAACTACTGACTTTGGGAGATCTGCATGTGACGTCACACGTTTATCGCCAAATTGGCGATTGAGATTAACCGTGCGAGGTCTGGTGGGCAAACAATGAACTACTGACTTTGGGATGTGACGTCACACGTTTACAGTTAATCTCAATCGCCATATTGGCGATAAACGTGTGACGTCACATGCAGATCTCCCAAAGTCAGTAGTTCATTGTTTGCCCACCAGACCTCGCACGGTTAACTAATCTGTAAAATATTAACTACATTAAATAATAGCACGTCAATCCCTCTATCAGTCTGTAAAACCAAATTTTTAAAAATAGCCAGCCCCCTATCTACTTTTATCAGCCCATTAAAGAAAAAAATTACGAGGACCTTGCAGTTGGACCACTCAGCCGGACCCATCTCCCAGCTTCAATTCTTGCTATTTTGACTCTGTCACTTTAGTTTAGTGTTCTTGGTTTATTCAACTAGAGGTCTGTTAAAAAAGAAATATCGAAAATAAATTTATTATTATTATTTAGTTAAAAATTTGGTTTTTACAGACTGATAGAGGCATTGACGTGCTATTATTTAATGTACCTAGTTAATATTTTACAGATTAGTTCACAACATTAAAAAAAATAATTTTCAAAAAATAAATAGGTATTGTTGAAATGCAAGGTGGTCCAACTTCAATGTCCTAGGGTTGTAGGTGTACTATGTAAATGTATGAATGTTTGAATAACTATTACCTATCATTGAAAACTGTCCCTTCATTTCCTGTCTCGATAGAAACTTAAATCGAAAAATAAGTGAATTAAACAGGTAACTTACACATGCCTACACGTGGATTTATGGTAACAAGCAAGCTTGAAGCTTCTCCAAGTGCAGTTTAGGGTAGGTTCTTATGGGTGAGTTTTGAATAGGTACAGTATGAAAACCCCGCTGAAATATGAACTAAACTGACGAAATGAGATGTAAAATAAAAATAAGATCCTAAAAAAAAAATAGCAAAAAAAAAGCAAAATATATTTTAAAAATTTTTTAAAAAGAAAAATATTTACCTAACAGTAAAAATTTAAGCACAAATTGATTCAATCACAGTACTTTGGACGTGTCATTAGATAAGTGGAAATTTTTTGTTTTCTGCAGCCACTTTCGCTCCGTTTGTGTGTAAACAAAAGTTGAAATTTTTTATTTTTGAATAAAAATATAGTGAATTGAATTTGTGGATGGTTGATCTTTCTTTTACACTACTTACATGTAAAATCTGATTTTACTTTAAATCTGACTTTTTGAACGTATGCCATCGTTTAATATGATTTCGGTACAGAACTGCTGGCCGTCTCTGTTAGTTACCTTCCTTTACTTACCAAGTTCGTTCAACGGAAGCCAGGATTTAAACCTACCCGCCGCTCATGTACCCTATTATTTTCAATTATTCAATGGAGAATTGAAAAGGTGTTTGGAGGACCCTGACTGCCCATACAAGGTGAGCTGCGTAAGGTTCTTTAGAAATCCAAGCCCGTGACCCTATAGGGTCAGTATGTGGGAAGCTACTGTACTCGTGACAACTGACTACCTGCTTTCAGAATCTAACAGAACTGCCTCTACCTTGTTGGGGGTACGAAGATGGCTGTGAACTGGAAAAATCCTTTATGCAACCAGTATGTTTGGGTGATCACAAAGGATGGGTTCGATCGAAGCAGGAACAACTCGCCACTTTTTACTCTCAAGCAGACTTTGGCTACGTACGTGCACACCGTGATAGCATCGAAGTTATGTGTGAACCCACCTTCCGGGTGAGTTACTGGTATAGATGGTAAGATTCCTACTTTAATTATTAGATAATGGTTGGTGCGTGTTGGTAGTTGGTAGTATATGGGAATGTTTTGGACAGTTAAGACTTTAGCACTTAAGAGGGGGAGGAATATGAATAATTCACTCAGTTACATTTCTTTTTAAAACCACAGAATATAGGCTACTTAAGAGGGGGGAGGAATATGAATACTTCACTCAGCTACATTTCTTTTTAAAACCACAGAATATAGGCTAACCGCTACAGGTTAGAGTTAAAAGAAGACAAGCAGCACACCTGCCTATTATTAAGGTTGGTACATGCATAAGCTGACCTGCTGACGGTAAAGTTTAACTGACCACTATTGTAACGGTGGGAGAGGAAGATCAGGAAAGTGACTTTTTATCACACTGTTTGAAAAAACTCAAAATTTCGGCCAGACGTATTTATGTGTTAGCGCTTAGCGAAGTATTGACTGATTAACGGCCACCATACATTCTCGACGAACTCCGCCAAAACCACTGTGCGAAAGTAAATATTCCACAAAACTAATGTTTACATTTTAGTACAACCGGACACTGGTAATTGAAATATCGTATTGATTGTGTCTACTCTAAAAGCTAAACATAATGTGCTATTTGAACGCGAAACGAACGAGTAAAAGTAGGACACTATGTTTAGCTTTTACAGGAGAAAAGTAGAGAAATGCTGTTGAAATTACCCACTTCCGTAAGTGAAATAAAAATTGCCAAAATGCAACATGGCTACGGTAAATAGTACAAACATTTATCAAGCTTTTCTACTAAATGTGACGATAAAATCATACTGTTTTAGTCCAAATCGTTCCAAAAAAATATTTCGCGTGAGGTAGTGTTGTGTTTTCGCGATCTGTCAAAAAACATGTAGACTGGTAGTTGACTGTTTAAAATCGCTCCTGTGGGCTTATTACTCCATTTCATGCAAAAATACAACACTACCTCACGACAAAGAGTCTCAGGTTTACATCCCCCTATAAACACTTTCCACTCGCCCTGTAACTTCGGAGTAGGGCTTGAAGTACTTAGCATTGCGAACCAAGTACATGTAGTCGAAAATAGCGAATGTATATTCAGCCTTAACGGCCACTATACATTCTCGACGAACTCCGCCAAAACCACTGTGCGAAAGTAAATATTCGACAAAACTAATGTTTACATTTTAGTACAACCGGAGACTGGTAATTGAAATATTGTATTGATTGTGTCTACTCTAAAAGCTAAACATAATGTGCTATTTGAACGCGAAACGAACGAGTAAAAGTAGGACACTATGTTTAGCTTTTACAGGAGAAAAATAGAGAAATGCTGTTGAAATTACCCACTTCCGTAAGTGAAATAAAAATTGCCAAAATGCAACATGGCTACGGTAAATAGTACAAACATTTATCAAGCTTTTCTACTAAATGTGACGATAAAATCATACTGTTTTAGTCCGAATCGTTACAAAAAAATATTTCGCGTGAGGTAGTGTTGTGTTTTCGCGATCTGTCAAAAAACATGTGGACTGGTAGTTGACTGTTTAAAATCGCTCCTGTGGGCTTATTACTCCATTTCATGCAAAAATACAACACTACCTCACGACAAAGAGTCTCAGGTTTACATCCCCCTATAAACACTTTCCACTCGCCCTGTAACTTCGGAGTAGGGCTTGAAGTACTTAGCATTGCGAACCAAGTACGTGTAGTCGAAAATAGCGAATGTATATTCAGCCTTAAGCTTCCATAGGTATTTATTTTTCTCTATGGCTTCGACTATCGATACTCGATAGCTTCGAAAAGACTTAACAGTTTTTTCTTCCCAGGAAGACTCCGCCTTGGAATGTAGTGAGCATTTGCAGTTTTGTCGTGGAAGAAACCTGTTCCTCAATTTGACCCAGCTGGGAAGTTTAGGGGCTTGGAGGTATCGTATGGACGTTCTGCAACCTGGTGACATAGCGGGGTACTGCCACGTTCATCAAGAGCGGTTGGAGCGAAGATCTGACCACCTCAGCCCACTTCAGTCCTGGGCTCCTGAGCTCCGCAACTTTCGAATCCTCCAACGTAGTTTAAATACCAGACGCGACTGTGATGTTTACTTCGAGAGACCTACTTTTATCATGAAAATTGATGCTGGTATGTAAGTTCTTAATCTTTTAAGTAATTTAGTAACCGTCCTGCTCAGGCTGCATTTCTAGCAACAGACTTTCTGACGTTATTATATTTCAGAACATTTAAATATACGACAATTTCCTAAAGAAAGTGGTAAAAAAAATAAACAAACAGGATTGTGTGTTGATACCCTGGGACACGACGCACGGCTACTATACTCTTGATTTTGTGGTCTAGGATTGTGTGGTGAAACCCTGAGGCACGACGAATAAACTCTTGATTGCATGGTCTAGAATTGTGTAGAGACACACTGGGGCACAATATAAACTCTTGATTATATCATCGGGAACACAACGTTCACCGTAAGACGAGTAGGTTGTGCATCAAACAGATTTTCTTTTTTTCCAGCTGTTAATATGTATCACCACCTGTGCGACTTCTTGAACTTATATGCAAGTCTCCACGTGAACGTTTCACACCCTTCAGCCTTCAGTACCGATGTCGAGATTATAGTTTGGGAGACTTACCCATACCGGTCGCTGTTTCGCGATATGTGGGCAGCTTTTACCCGCCATCCTGTGCGGACTTTGGACTCATTTGCCGGGAAGACAGTCTGTTTTCGGAATTTGGTGCTCCCTCTTCTCCCACGCATGATATTTGGCCTCTACTACAACACACCATTAGTAAGCTGCGCCTCTGTTTCTAATTTTTCACTGACGCTTTTTATGACCAAGGTCTACTATGTACACACATCTAGAAAATTAGTAGCTGCTGAATAAATTGGACTGTTTGGGATGATTGCTCTAATTGTCTAATGTTCTCTTCGAAAAAATAGTGCAGTCACTCACTTCTGGAAGAGATATTTTTCACCGGTCCCCCATCGCATAGAATTTTTTAGAGTCTGCTGCTACGAGAGTTAATTATGCTTCAAGATCATTAAATTTTTGTTTCCATCTAGTTTACTTCAAATACAGAGGAATTTCCAATTTCCACTTATTAATGAGAGGAACCACAAAATAAAGGCTTCACTGCCTCGACGACCCTTTAGGCTCAAGCACTCCCCTTTATGTAAACTTTTCCACAGGTTTATGGCTGTGAAAGAAGTGGTCTATTCAGAGCATTTGTCCAGCACGTGCTGCACCGGCTGGAAGTGCCCGAGGCACCACTGAACGACAGTGTGGTCCGCGTGACATTTCTCAGTCGAGAGACAAGTCACCGGAATGTGGTGAATGAGGAGGAGCTGTTGCTGGCCCTAGCGGCAGAGCCTGACGTGCGAGCGCGGAGAGTTGTATTTGACACCAGCCTGCCGTTCCGGCGGCAGCTGGCCATCATGCGTGACACTGATGTCTTTATAGGCATGCACGGTGCAGGTCTCACGCATCTTCTTTTTCTACCTGACTGGGCTGCAGTGTTTGAATTGTAAGTAGAATCTGCTACCAGGAAAACTAAAAGGTAAACCGTGGACGTTTAAAGAGTTGAAAATCTCGAAACACAGTTGGGAACCACAACTTTATAAAGTATTGTGAACTCAATTTGGAAGTGTAGCTATATTTGGCATGGTACCAACCTACTAATGTAAGCATTCTACCTTTCTCCAACAGATACAACTGCGAGGATGAAAGTTGCTACTTTGATCTGGCTCGTTTGCGCGGAGTGAAGTACGCGACGTGGCAGCAGAAAGATAAGTTGAAGACACATAGGGCTGCAACGCATCCCAGTGGTGGAGCCCACGCTAAATTTGCCGATTACTCTTTCGACGTGACCGAGTTCCTCCGAATATTTAGAAGCCTTGCTGGACATGTCCGTTCTCAAGTCAGACCCTCTATTCCACATGATGAACTGTGAAGTTCGAGTGTAGGTAGGTACAGGGTTGTTGTCTCATTTCCATCAACGAAAATTAAACGCAATCCCGGGAGAAAAGAAACAAACGTAAATAAATTAAATCTTGGGAATTTTTGGCGAATTACTTTCACTTTCTCGCTAGCAAGAATGACGGGAAAGTATACATCTAGTATTTTAAAACAAAATTTTGGAATCGCGATTTTGTGTACCCCATGACCCTGGGGGTCCCCCGAGTCGAAAAAGTCTCTCAGTCCGTCCTTCCGTTCGTCTAGAGTTAGCGGCTGACTTTGATGATATTTCGTTTGAAAGATTTATCAGAATTTTTTAATAAAATAGTGACGTTTCTGCGGCGTCAGGGTTGGAACTTAATGGAGCCACTAGACAATGGAAAGTGGGTCCAAACTCATACCCAACCCCGGAGCGAAGCGTAGGGTGAGTATGCATTTGAAAAGAGAGGTTAATTACTGGGGCACTAGACAATGGAAAGTGAGAGTATGGTGGGGCGCTTTACATCAGGAACGATGCTCAAGTTAGAGGCAAAAGAGAACAGGAGCCGATGGAGATCCTGGAGCATATCAACAAGCTAGACACGAATACAGAACCGAAATCAGGTGAATCAAAAGATGAATTACTCGTAACATACAGATCTTTCCTTGTGTCAAAACCACTAATCTGTTCTAATAGTCCTGGGCCTCCCAGGTAGGTGTCGCATATAGCACATTGATTATAGCTATGCCCTTGACCTTTGGCGAGAAAAATAGTCACTGGGCTAACGTAGCTCTCACGCTAGTGTCAGTGCATAGTACCATCCACAACTACCTATTAACTTTTATGATAGGTACTGTTTTTAGGTATTACTTTTTTTTCTTTCTTCTTTTATTCCTACATTCTACTCAACACTATTCTGCTAATACTGTTTAGACACCTAAATAAAAAAAACTATAGTAGTAGTAGTAGTAGTACTTATTAATAAAGGACGGATCGGATAGATACTTGACCATCTCAACAATTCAAAGTCACTGGCACTGTTCTACATGTAAAATGATGAAGTCGGGGAGACCAACATCACAACAATATCGAAGGTATAAAGCCAGTTCATACTTGATACCCCAAGAAATACCATCTTGGATACTATTGGTTTGTGCGTCTTGCGCTATTCTGCCTTTTGAGAGAAAAGTCGTTACCAACTGCATAGTGGTGTAAATATGCTAAATACTGGTACAAGGTACATTACATAAAAATTGAGATCATATACAGGTACTTAAGTATATCAAGATCTTTTAGGTCGCCATAAACAGCTCTTCAGTAATAGCCTACATAATATATGTGTGTATCACCTATGTAATACACATTGACTGTCGCACCATACGTTTCCCTTTAGCATACCTACTTGATTGTTATTTTATCCATCTTGGTCCCTGGTAATATAAACCTGGGGGTCAGAGATTCTCGGCAGATTATCAGCGAGAACGGACTGGGAGCACATGGGACATGAATCCTCGTTCCTTAGAAGAGTTGCGAACTCCGAGAGAATGGCAGGGAAATCGCATTTGGGGCAAACAGTCAAATCATCCCGCAGCAAGTGTCTTCCTGAGGCAAGGCAGAACGGCAGCGACGTTTTGCACCTAAAACGTACAAAATAAATTCACTTTCCCATTAGAAACGAGAAACGATTTCGGTGAGTTACTGTAGCCCCTGAAATCGGTTTTTAGCGGTCGGGTTTCAAACTTATCTTCTATACAGCAAAAAAAAAAACAGTGTTTGGTTTCTAAGGGCATTTGTATCGTGGGTTTACTTGTTTTCTTCCCTCAACATACTTGGGGCAATTGAGATCGTAGTCAGGAAGATCAGCTTCGCAGACAGGACAAGGTGATGTGGAGACAGGATCCTCCACGGCCATCTTTCCTGGTTTACGGACAACAGCCTCTATTTTCTTTCGGTATTTTGGATCTATTTGGTTTCGATGATCAGGCCGCATCAACGTGGCGGCATGCTGAAACGCGGCAGCACGCATTCCCGCCCGGCTGCACTCGATGACAGCCGATGTGAGAATGGGAACAACGTGTGCCGGGAAGTGGGAGATGCTAGCGGCGACGCGTGTTAGCAGCCGAGCTGCCGTACCGTGCTCACCAGAGCGCGCATGGACTCGCACAAGGATGTAGGAATGAAGCAGTGCCAGTGCTGAGGTCAGATCTTGTGGTACCCGCACCCCATGTCGCCTGCAATTAAAAGACGATGTAGTCCAACAGATTGGTCAACAGAGGGGAAACTTAGTTGAATCATACCCACTGAACCCTTATTTTTTGAATTAATTACAATGAAAATGACTAGGTACTGGTTATTGTGAAATCTTAATCACTACTTTTCGCTAAAATTGTGTACAATTATGGATCTACCTCAGTTCAACGCTTGTGCTGTAAAGCAGATCGTGCGCGGCTCGGTAGCTGCCATTCATCTGCTCCTCGGCTGCAACCAGGACCGCAGTTCGTGAGGCATCACGGTACATCCCTCGGGTCATGTACAGTTCAAACAAAAACCGTGGATTCTTCGGAACTCCGTCAGTTTCTCCTGTGAGATAAGAGACCAATTGCTTGGTCAAGTTTTCGTCTTTGGCCTCGCTCACCAGTTCAATGGCAAGAGAGATGGCTTCTTTTCCATCGGCGTTGTTCTTCGCAACTCGCATGAGATGTCTTAGGGCACGACCATACTCCCCTGCAAGATAATAGTACCGTCCTGCCAGAAAAGAGTTACGCTCGCCTTCAAAATGCACTGCTAAGCTACGAAAGTCTTCAGTGCGGGTCGTTTTTTGGACTATCTCTCCGTATAACTCCAACAGACTAGATCGCCGCGCGAGCTGGAACGCCTCCTCAAAACATTCACTCATCACTAGGAACCGGATTGCAGATGCATAGTCGCTGGCTCGTTGGAAGTGTGCGGCGACCATGCGCGCGCCCTCCATAGAGCCCGTCTCTTGTACCAATGCTACGGCAGCCTGAGCGTTATCCAGCCGCTCAAGGTAAATTCGTACGAGACTCTCCGTATCACCTGCCTGTCGGTATGCGCGAGCTGCGTCCTCCCATTTCCCATCCGCTTCTTTGGCTTTGGCTAATTGTAGATGTATGCGTCGCGAAGTTACGCGTGGAAACAGTTCACTAACCTTTGCCCAATTCTTCATTTTGATGTACATTCCAGCTGCTTTATCCCACTGTTCGGCTTTTTCAAAAAGCGACCCAGCCTCTGCGTAAAATTTCTTACCCTCCAGTATTTCACCACATTCTCGAACCAACTGAGGGGAAGCCTCTGACTCAAGCGCGATTTTTAACCCTCTTGACACGTCTCCAACCCGAATAGCGTTGCGAGCAATACCAGCAAGGCAAACTGGTTTTAGGTCAGCATCAGCAGCTTCAAGAGCCTTCTCAAAATAAGAGAGTGCCTCGGTAGAGTTGCCGGTAAATTCCAGTTGAGTGGCATAGTCGGATGAAATTGACGGAAGATGGGCAGGGTTGAGTTTCCTGCCCAATATAAGGGCGCGGTCCCATTGTAACAGGTTGCGGCGCATGGTGAGGGCCTCCTGAGGATCACTGCTGCGAAGGTACCACTCTTCAGCGAGATCAAACTGCCCCAGCAGCATCGCAGCATGCCCGCTCACCAAGCTTCGATCTTCCACCTCCACCAACTCTGTCAGCGACCACACCATTCCCGCATCCTACAACAAAACCAAAATTTTATGCTTTTGGGTCTTAAATAAATGCTAATTAATTAATAAAAGAAAAGAAAAAAAGAAAAATTAATAAAAGCGCTATTTTTTTAAATGTAGAAACGAACTTGGTACTTGTAAAATGATGGCAGGTCAAACCGTCAAACAAGTCACCTTCACGGCAGCGTAACTGCGAATAGCCCAGTCCAAGTCCAAATGAGTGAGAGCAGTCTCAGCCAGTAGACGCCAATGTTCCATATGATCAAGCGCCTCGCAGATTCGCCAGCTCTCACCAAATCGCTGCAATGCCAGTTGTTTCTTCAGGCTCCGCACCTGTTCCTTGTTGGAAGCTGATGCAGTGGGTATTTGGTGTGAGGCAAGCGTCAGAGACGCCATTTTTCCGGTGGCTGTCTCTAGCTGTAGAAGCCCATTCATCATAAGTAGAGGAACTTGTTTCGGTGGGAGTTTCGTGACGCCAACTTTTACAATACTTGTGCCATGAATGGAGTCCTTGTTGTAGACATGAGTATAGATGCTATTCGCATCGTACATAATAAAACAGTTGCGGTCATTCAAATCCCAGACGACTCCCCGCAAAGGGCCACTAAAGTCAACGACTAAAAGGCACGTGTCGAGCACTGGATTGTACAAATGTATGTGAGTTTTCACGTCTATGAAAAGAAGACGAGTAGCGGATACATCGCAGTAGATGTCTTTAATGCTGCAGTCATGCCGGTATTCGGTGGCCATCTTCCAGTCTGCAAGGGAGAAGTATCGAATATGGCCCATGTCTGTGCTCATGACCAATAACTCTGCCGTCAGCGTGTGCCCGCTCACCTTGGCCTCGTCGCTTCCCTTTCTGCAAAACAAGATAAATTAAAAACTTGCAACTAAGTTATTACCTAAGTAGGTAGCCATAATTGAGAACATAAGATGGGATGGGCCCAAAATTCCGGCCAATATGACCCAGACGAAAAAATACTGGCCCCATCAACGATAGCAATGTTTGTCGGAATTTCACAAAACTCGAACATCATTTAAATTTTATTCCTACTTTCCTTCCTACCTCCTGTTGTGATAAGGCTGAATATACATTCGCTATTTTCGACTACATGTACTTGGTTCGCAATGCTAAGTACTTCAAGCCCTACTCCGAAGTTACAGGGCGAGTGGAAAGTGTTTATAGGGGGATGTAAACCTGAGACTCTTTGTCGTGAGGTAGTGTTGTATTTTTGCATGAAATGGAGTAATAAGCCCACAGGAGCGATTTTAAACAGTCAACTACCAGTCCACATGTTTTTTGACAGATCGCGAAAACACAACACTACCTCACGCGAAATATTTTTTTGTAACGATTCGGACTAAAACAGTATGATTTTATCGTCACATTTAGTAGAAAAGCTTGATAAATGTTTGTACTATTTACCGTAGCCATGTTGCATTTTGGCAATTTTTATTTCACTTACGGAAGTGGGTAATTTCAACAGCATTTCTCTACTTTTCTCCTGTAAAAGCTAAACATAGTGTCCTACTTTTACTCGTTCGTTTCGCGTTCAAATAGCACATTATGTTTAGCTTTTAGAGTAGACACAATCAATACGATATTTCAATTACCAGTCTCCGGTTGTACTAAAATGTAAACATTAGTTTTGTCGAATATTTACTTTCGCACAGTGGTTTTGGCGGAGTTCGTCGAGAATGTATGGTGGCCGTTAAGGAAGGTAATCCAGACATTCCTAAGAAATATGTCAATGAAACCTGAATCAGATGCTTTGAAAAGTCAGCAGTCACTCTAGCTAATGCTAACAGCTTACCCATCAGGAAAAACACGGTTTACGCGATCTTCAGCAATATCATCCGACTCAACAACGTGAAGTTGCAGGTTTCCCGAAGAATATAGCACGCTGGCGTACTGGCCACACAATCGAATACTCTTAATGTTCGTAAGATATTCACGCTCCCGAATGACCTGTGGCTCCTCACTGACCATATCATAGTACCAAGCTCGATTGTGAAGAGCAATTGCCAAGTGGGTGGAGCTGAGCCCCACAATCTCAGGTTCGACAGGGGTTTCAATTTGCACCACGCTGCTCTTCCCGTCCTCGCTGAATGAGTGAATAGAAACGACGTTTATGTTAGAGAGGACTGCAACGGATGTACCGTGCACCGCGGCTACTATGGGCAGCATGGTCAGATGGACGTGGATGGAGCCATCGGTTGTAGCCATGGCCATGAGTTGTCCGTCGCTCGACCATGCAATTTTGTCCACACCAGCAGCAGTATGGAGCGTCGTCACGCTCGCTGTCTCCTGGAGATTATTCATGTCGTGAATTTTAACAACATTGTCCCCACAAGACGCCACCAAACGAAGAGGTTCACAGAGCGCGATATCCTTGAGACCATCGCGGTGGTTTACGACCTGAAACAGTTCTTGTCCAACTTCCTTCAAATGCGTGGAGATGGCTATAAAATAACCAGCCGAAAACCCTAGGAGAATGTAACCGTCGCCAAACCAGGCGTACTTTGCTACGTGACCATACTTTTGCTGAAATGCCAGCTCAACCGGATTTTCTGGGTCATCGAGATTATAAAGAAACAATGTTCTCTTGCCAACAAGAATGCTAACAGTGTTGTCTCGATTAGTGCGTTCGTCAAGCTTCATGTCAGAAAATGCAATCTGGGAGGGCTCAGCTCGAAGGTTGATAATTCTAAGGGTATCTCCTTCGCTGTTGCTTATTGTAACGTTTTTGTCTTCGGACCCAAGTGCTAAGATATTGTCACGGCTCCAAGCCCCGCATGTGATTTTCTTGTTATGTTTTCCCAAAACAGGAATGCGTTTTCCTGTATTGTGGTTGTAGATAGCCATATTCCCGCGGCTGGTCCCAACAGCTAACACTCCAGGCTTTGCTGACCATATCAAATAGGTCAAATTGTCTCTCAGCCCCAGGTCCACATTTGTCTTTTTCTGAGCGTTTGCATCCCATAAAAGCAACGTAGAGAAACCAGCAACAATAATCCCCAATAAATCTCCATCTCTATCCCATGACACGTTTGCGCAAACACCACCAATGCGAATTTTTTCAACTACTGCACCTCGGCGATTGAAAATAGCTACCTCGCTGTCACTACCGTAGGTTGCCAGTAGTCCGCCACTTTCAGGTTGCCACTCAAAGAACACCTCACCTTCCCCATTTGGATGGTTCAACAAAAATACACTATTTTCGGTCTCCATCCCAAAAATTTAAAAGTCTGTAGGAATCAAACAGCATTTCAACAGCGGTTGCTATACCGTTGACGCCGTTGCCACAACAAAACAAACACAAATTTGTCTAATGCCACGCCAGGAGAAAAATCGTCGTGGCACGTGAAAAAAAATTAAATGTTTTGTCACAGTACAACTAAACATAGCCAAGCCGCAGCTCAGATTCGTCTGCTTTCGCGCATGACGTCAGCAACCACACGCGGCCGGGGCTGGCTATGCTGAGCTTACGGGTCTGGTTGGGGATGCCGAGCTTTTTACCTTTTTACTTTCTCGCTAGCCATATATGGCGAGAAAGTATTGTTTTCGTGCAAAATTTCGAAATTGAGATTTTGGGTTTCCCATGATCCTGGGGGTCCCCTGAGTCCAAAAAAGTGGTTTCTGGAAAAAGTCTGTCCGTCCGTCAGTCCGTCCGTCAGTCAGTCCGTCCGTCAGTCCGTGCAGTGCTCTAGCGCCTATACCGTTCATCCGATTTTGATGAAATTTGGTATGGACCTGTCTAAAATCACTGCCGAGGGGCATTTTCAAGGATTTTTTGATTGGTCAAAAATTGCGGCCGCTATTGTCAAAAAACCGCCAAAATAATTCAAAAATCGTGTTTTTGGTTACTTAGACAAGCGCCGACGGTACACTTTTCAATCTATAACACTGAAAATTGGTATGTGTGTTGACAAATAGATGCTTCGAGGTCATTTTCAACTAAAATTGAATTGGTTCTGGACCAAAGTTCGATCGTTTCGGCGCCATTCACATTTATTGACCGATTGTCATGAAATTTGGTAAATTTATGTAGAACCATGTAACTTAAACATCTGTCGAACAGAATTTTGTTATCTTCAAAATTACGGCCGTTTTTGTCAAAAAAGTGTCGAAAATGAGTTGAGAATGAGAAACCACGTTTTTGAATGGTCGGAACGCATTTGGGACTACAGTAATAAAATGACAGACGTGAGATTTGGTATGAGTGATCTCAGATTGGCGATTGAGATTAACTGTAAACGTGTGACGTCACAAACCAATATGGCGGCCTGATTGGGAGAAGCTGTTACGGCCGTATAGTGAGGACATCAGTTTTCAGTTTTTAAAATGCTCGGTGTGGTGAATTTATCTGTTATTTTAGACTTTACTAAAAGTGATTTAAATAGCCGATGCTATAAAGAAGGAGAGGAAGTGTGGCGAAGCAACATTGTTGCAATCGGGCGGTCACAAAATTCAACTGACGAGTTTATTTTTTTAAATGCGCTCATCCTTCAAACCTGTGGTTTGAATAAAAGCCCTCACATTATCTCGGGGCATCTAAAGCTCCTTCGTGGGGAATGGGCAGTGATGAGAGCAGACTGCAATAGGCCTGAGAGCCGTACAGACTTTTGCACCCGTAAACGCAGCAATATTGATTCGATTTCGGCATCTACAAAACAAACATAACAGCACAAGTTATCTAAACGGTAATGGTTGTTAAATGTAGCACATATGATGGTGAATTTTCATTTAAATACATGGGTAAAGCTGGTACCTACTTCCTCCAAAACACCATTGTTGGGTTGTGGACTTTTGTTCAGCCATTTTGAACACTACATTAACACCAACAAATTTGATGAGGCCTAGGGCCTAGGGTCTATACTTACATACAGTCAGTACCAGCAAGATTTTCTAACTTTTACTACTTAGCTTCCAGACACATTGTAATTATTCAACTTCTCATGGATATTTTGTAGGTTTCTCCATATAAACAACAAACCACCAACCAAGGGTTTATTCTCAATTCACCCCGTAACTAAATGGTTCACGTTAAATGTTTTGCTGGAAAAATAAACAATAAACTATGCTGAATCACTTACCTTTAAAATTAGTTGTCAACAAACACTGTACTCGTCCAATTTTTGAATTGCAATACACATAATTAACATTCCACGTGGTATTCAACCATGCAGATCTCCCAAAGTCAGTAGTTCATAGTTTGCCCACCAGACCTCGCACGGTTAATCTCAATCGCCAATAGATGCTCGTGGGTCATTTTCAACCGATTTTCGATTGCTTAAAAATTACGCCCGCAAAAAAATCTCAAAAAACAAAAAAAAAAAAAAATCATTCTGGGCGAGAAAGTTAAGTGCGACTGTTGTCGGACCCTTTATTTCATTCGGTTCTTGTACTTATGCCTTTGTGCGTGATTGCAAGGTGTTCAACGTGAAACAGGAATTTACGGGCTAGGGGGCTGAAGTGCTAAAAATGTCCCAAAACTCCAAAAATATTGAAAAAATGGCAAAAGGCTTTTTCACGGGGTGAAATGAAAGTGATTTTAGAAAAAAGTTTTTCAGACAAAAGTTGTAGAAAATATTAATAAAAACTCAAAGCAAAAAGAAAAAACTTGATAGCTTACCAAATAAGTGAGTTATGGCGTTTTAAATATTTATCATCCCACCCCCTGCCTGAACGGTAGGTACGTCGGCCGAAAAACATTTTTATACAAAATTTGTAGGTGATATTAAATCACATTCATAGCAAAAAGAAATAACTTAATCTCATTCCTACTAACGACGTTATGAATTTTTTGTTCACTAACTTCTGGTTTTTCAACCCCCTAAGGGTGCGATCAAAAAACGTTTGAGACATAAGTTGTAGGAAACACTGTTAGACAACTCAGGAAACAATAATAATTTCACTATTTTCAATATTAAGGGGGTAATGTTCAAATTTTATTGTTTCCAAGAACCCTCCCCATTTCTACCCCCTTTGTCCAATTTCCCCATTTTACGAACTTAACCTAGACTATGAGTTATCTTCTTGCTATGAATGCAGTAACAGCTTCAAATTGTAATTATAAATGCTTTAAAAAAAATTAGTAAAAACACGTTTTTAACACACGAACCCTATGGCAGGAAGCTCAATGTGTGGTTGATGACGTCACGGCGTGGGTACGGCCGCCATGACACATGCGCATGGGTATACTATGTTTAGTTGTACTGTGTGTTTTGTTTTACTCAGATTTACCAGAGATACTATTAAGTTCTGTCTTTTTTTCTAAAACTTAGCAGTATGTTTAATTTGTGGAAAAAATATTTGGAACCTCTCGTGTTTGATTTGGAAAATGACGATGACGACAGTCCAGAAATTCTCAAGTTTCTAAACGATGGCGAGGATCCTGGGCATGGGAACCTGCTAAGCGCCAGTGGGACTATAACTTGTATTGATCGTGACTATGGCTTGATAGATAACCATTATTCCTTCCCTGTCAATGTTACCAGTGATAAAATAAAGGTGGGTCTGTTACCTATCTGACAGGGTATAAAGGATGATAGGTATGTACCTACCTACTGTAGAGATGCAAGTGGGGTGCGTACAGCACGTGCCTCGTGATGTAGTAGCCGGGGAAGATGACAAAAGTACCAATAATATAGTACCCACAGTATATCCATATTACGCTCGCAACCTATTTCAGCAGGGACATGTTTACCTTGGGGGAGACAAACTTGGTGGTGGTTAAGCTAATTTTGCAATGGTGTCCTCATGAGTCAAGTATATCCGAGTAGGCGAATACAAAATCAAGGCTGGGAATCGTAAGTAGCGCCTGTGATTGCTTTTTATTTTGGCAGCAACCTTACCTACTTTGTTTCTCTCCCTTGGTACCTACATTGGGGCTTCTCTTACTGTATGAATACCATATAGATTTACTGATTCGTAAACAGGCAAGTTAACACATCCATCTTGTAAAATACGATTTTTGGGGGTTTGGGGGTTTGCACTGAAAGTCTCGATATTGTTTTTCTACCCAATTAAAGTTTTTTTTTTCCTGTAGGTATAGGTACTTCACATATAATGGTAAGTTTTTAATCAAGTCAGGATTTTGTTGGTATAATCCCTCTCTGTTTCTCCCATTTTGGATTAGGTGGGTGATGAAGTGACCTACTCATTTCGCCAAGCAAAAGGAGATGCCAGGCGAATTGTCAGAATGGAATTGGTTCGGGGTTCTGAGAGTGATGTTTGGGAAGATACCTCGAATGAAGAACAGATTGTAGTATCCGTTACTGGACGCCGAGGACGGGATTTAGTCCTTTCGAATGATGAGATTTGCAGTTTGGACAGGTTAATCTTGGATAGTGCATTTACGCCTGCTGTCGGTAAGTCATAGCACTTAGCTTCTACTACCGATTTGTTTTATTGTGTGAGGTGTAGGGTGTAGGTCATTTTCTGTTCTGCGTTGCCTGTTATTTTTAATTAAAAAAATGTCTACTTTAGCCAATTTTTTTATTGACAAAAATCACTCGATTATAAAATAATTCCAGAACATTTCAATATCCATCAGTGTCCCCAGCCTCCAGTGTCACAAGAATTGAATTTAGGTAATCTGGATTACTTTCTGGAATTACTTAGTACCTACATAAAAAGAAATTCTGAAAGTAACTAGTAGTTTTTATATGTACCTAAGTACCTAGTTAAATTTTGATTCGCAGTCGATTAGGTACGTTTTTAATAGATGTGTAATTTGTAATTTATATCATTCTTTGAAGTAATTTTCACAGCCCTGCCCATGCCTTTGTGAGGGATCGTTACGACACACCTGTTGTAGCGTCCAAAAAAATTACAAACCATCAGTTACGCCCAACCTATCCTCGTTAATATTCACTCATCCAAAACAAATGCTGTGAGTTGACACTACCCACATCACTTAGTTTTATCATAAGTGATCCTTATAAAGGGCTACTACTGTTGAAAGTGTCCTACTCTTGTCTGTTCTAGGAGATGTTCTAAAGCTCGACAAGAGCGAGGAAGGTGCTGAGGCCGCTGTAAAGCGCTTGCACCCTGTTTATTGCAGTGCCACCGAAGGATATGTTAGCGAGGTAGTGAATGGCGCTGGAGTGATTGAAGGGAATGCCGTGCTAATTTGGTTCACCCAGGATGTTCTTGACGGAGGTTATGAGCCTATTGTGGGTGACAAAGTCACGTTCCGGGCCATTAAAAGCATCAAATCTGGTATGTACCGTTGTTGAAATTACGTAGTTCAAAATCGCAGCAGCCTTCTGCTTTCTGTGAAAATAATATAGGTTTGGTTAGGTTGCTTTGGAAGCCCTGTTAATGACAGGAGATGACTTGATGATGACTTGACTTGAACCTGTTTCTGCACCCGAGTCCGTAGCTCTTCCTGTTGCCTAGTGCTAGTGCGTCTTCATAGTATCGAACCAGTTCGTTGCCATTTCTGACATGAAATGTTCTTTTACGTGAATACAATATTTTAGACAGAAACCTTCAAAATTCGTCATTGTAGCTAATCGTGATTATAAATAAATCATCTTCTGCTGGACTGCCCATTTAGACAATGGAGCGCGAGTGATCCATATGTCAATCTCACTTTTCCAAAAGAGGGTGGATAGGTGCCTATTTTCCCTATGTATTGTGCATCTACAAAGTGCATCATAATTCTAGTGGAACATCAAGAAACAAACTGGGCAATTTTTGTTAGCCTTTCGTCGTGTGTGCAAAGTGCTCAAATTACTATAAGTCCAAGTCAGGCTGGGAGCGTACCGATTACTCATAATATCTTGCAAATCTAGGGCTGATCAAAACTTCTTCTTGAGCAGGGAAATATCTGCTCAAGGTCGGATTGGCATTTTTAGCGTATGGTACGATATGGAACCCAAATCCGAATCGGCGTCAGCTGAAAATCTTCAAGAAATTATGAGTATAGTTAGCTCTTCGCTCTGCCTGCCTCTTATTCGGTATTTTAGGAAGTTACCTTACTGTAGATTATATTGAAACAATATAATAGTAATAATAATAATAATAATATATTTAAAGTCACACACAACAACTACTGAGTGCTGACTTACTAAAACTAAAGACTAAAAACTACAGACTAGGACTAAAACTACCACTAAAGTAACCTAGGTATACTTAGAACGAGAACTATAGTTTATATTGTTCCTAAAGCTCTTTGTATTCCTAAACCTAAATATGTCTACTTCCGAACAAGTATTTCCAGCCACACTATATATTTTATTTTTCAGGAACCGATTCTTGGAGAGCCGTATCCCTCACTTGTCACAATAATCAAGATGAAATCACTTTAACAGATGAAATGCCAATGTTATACAATTGTCAGAAGAATCTCTTTATTGAAGGCAGTTCTCATTTTGGTGAAGTAATACTGAATGCTGAGCCCAAAACACTCACTTTGCAAGTAAGTCTATGTCACTGACAGAAAAATTAACAAGATGCGCTTGAGACTTGTTAGTTGGTTACCTGACTGCTGTTAATTTTTATTTCTGTGACGTTTTAAATCGATCCCAATATTGAAGTTACAACATGACTAGGTATTCAGAATAATTTATTAAAAATCTTCTTAATTCCTAGAAAACTGTTGAATATGTTTATCTGAAACGTGCCTTTTTCTCTTTTGCTCGCTCACACTACTGAAGCCAATGCAGTCTTTATGCAGATTTTGGACAGTTATTAACCTACAGGCGACCACACAATCGTGTTTATGTACGTTTTTTGGGACCATTTTTAAGAACATTTCATTTCTGAAATATAATGGGTCTTTTTAACGTCAAAAATGTTTTAATCCTACGATCAAGTAATTTTTGTCAATAAAAAAATTGTCCAAAAAAATATCACAAAATAAGCTAGGTAGTTATTTTCTGACCCTAAAAATACAAATTATATCTCAGAACATTTAAATATAAATTTATAAGGCTGAATTTCACCACTTTCCGATAGTGTCTTTTAACGAGAGGATTTAACGAACGGATTTAAGTTATCGTATGTTTAGCTTACAACAAATGCCTTGCGCTTGCACTTGTTTCTCTGCGATCGCACTTGTCGTAAGCTAAACATACGGTAACGTAAATCCGTTCGTTAAATCCTCTCGTTATAGACACTATCGGAAAGTGGTGAAATTCAGCCTTAGTATCCTCAAAAAATGACCGTACCATACAGTACCATACCGAAGATTCTTGTTTTACTTCCAAAATAATTAAAAATAGTTTTTCAGTGAAACATTCTTTACAGCTTGTCAACGGCGATAGAGTCGATCACAGTCTGCGTGGTTGTAGCTTCCGCCGTGCTGAATCTCAGGTGGAGGCCGTGGATCTGCACACACCTGTGGTCATTCATCCTGGGAAGAGTTTGACCTGTAAGTTCGTGTGCAAACCCTCGTTTGTTGGACACAACGAAGAAGTCTTTGACTTTGACTGTGGAGGATTCAAGCTGTCTTGTCGTTTCGAAATGAGTGTCACTTACTCGGAAGACTTTGGGAGAAAGTAAGTATTTTTTTTTACTGTTTTTACCCACTGACACACTGAACAATTGTATAAAACTTGTTTAAACGGCGGTCCTCCGACATGTTCGCGGGGGACTGCTGACTGATGCCGTTCGTTTATGGTAACATAACTGAAGTAGGTAACATGATAAAAGAACGATTCGTTGGCAGGTTATCGGTCCCGGCAGTAATGACCCGGCCTAAAGCATATGTCAAACTGCCAGCTTCAGATCCTGACCGGAAGAAAACATTCGGTACGAAACCGCACTTTAAATCCCACTTTCGAAAGCCTGAGAAGTTCATGATGCCGGAAAAGATTGAAAAGGCGTTTCTCAAAGAAGACGACGGTACTCGCGAAAACATTGAGGCGCTGCTTGAGTTGTGTCCTGTGTTGAAACTTCAACTTGCTGCTAGTTGCTATGCTGAGAAGTAAGTTGAAAAAAAAAATATATACTCACACACTTTCGTTTTTAGTTATGGTTGGTGGTCTGTCAAGAATTAAATTTTCTTCTGAGTAGGATGATATGTCATGAATTTATTGGAAACAGAAAATGCGTAAATTTGTCTATGGAACATTACCTCATTACCTCTACATGATGTTGGAAGCTCCATTTTTTCTGCAGTAGTATTTTTATGACATTTTCATCCCTACGATTTTAGCTACGAAATTTTCGCACTTCTAACCTCAGTTTCATGAACTAATTTTCCACGTTATCGAGGCGGTACAGTAGTAAAGAGTATCTATCCACTACGGTGTACCTATCCGAAAGCATATTATTATCAATTTATTATTTGACATATAAGTATATTATTATTATTATTATATATGCAAATATAAACTTTTGTTTCTAGGTTTCACACGCTTCTGTTCGTGGAGGAAATGGCCGCACGCGTGGCTGTCTCAAAACTGGGCCGTTCTCACGTCTTTCTGCGTCGGAGTGGGGAGTTCCTTGTGTTGGACGTTGAAGGTCTGGCAGAGCAGCGGCCATCGCTGATTGTGGGCGATCGTGTGATTGTCTCACAACCCTGGTCTGAGCGCGACAGCACGGAACATGTGGGCTTCATCCACCTGATTGGCCGCAATTCCATATCCATTGTTTTCCACGAGTCATTCCACAACGTTTACAATGGGACGGACTGTGACGTCCGATTTGAGATGGGTTTGGGCGGATTTAATCACATGCACAGTGCTGTGAAAAAAGCAAACATCAAACTTGGATCGTCGCTGCTTTTCCCTACCACTTTGTCTCCTAAAGGGCCGAAGCTGTGCTTGAATGTGGATAATTTGGTCTGGTACAACAAAAAGTTAAACAGGTTAGTATTCATTATTATTATTCATCACTAGGTAAGGTCGTTGTTTTTCCCAGTTATCAGTTGTCTGAATGTCTGAAAGTATCGGAAAAAATGGTAGGTTTTGATGACTTCGAAGAGAACGGCCGTAGACCGGCTCAAGGCAGTGGACTGTGATTTTGAGCAGTTTTATCAGCAGAGAATTAAAAATTTAGAGAATTTAGAGAAGTTAAAAATTTGGGCATTCCGCTGGGTTCCAGAAAGCGAGTTAACTATTTGAACTTTTTCTATGACACGTCCTCGTAATTTTGAGATCAGTTGATTAAGTTCCACTGGCTGACGATCTTGTGGCTCTTAACTTATGGGTAGCCCCATTGGGTGTTAAATTTCCGAGTTCATGTTCACGTCCACCATTACAATGCTTATTCCTATATTTCCACTGTATCATTTGAAATTATTCGCTTCATAATTTTTAATGACATGAAAATATATTCGAAAGCTCTTACGTAGATTTCCGTCTGATTTAGGATTTAAAAACATTAAAAAAAATTTGGTTTCCTATCTTAGAGGTCAGCGGTTGGCCATAATGAATGCACTTCGCGCCGAATGCCGGCCTCTTCCACACATCATCTTCGGGCCCCCGGGTACGGGAAAGACGGTGACAGTGGTTGAGATGGTTCTGCAGATTCTTCGGTGGGTGGGCAGCGCTCGTGTTCTGGTCGCTGCCCCGTCCAATAGTGCTGCAGACTTACTGGCTCAGCGCCTCATCGACAGTGGCAAGCTCCAGCCCGGTCAGCTGTTGCGGCTCCTGGCCTTCTCTCGCCTGCAGGAAAGCGTACCGGAGGAGCTGGCACCTTACTGTGGGACAGGTGAGGAAGTGATGCAACTGCAGCCTTCGGAAGTCAAGTGTGTCCGAAAAAACCTGACTGGGAATCACACAGTATGTTCTGTTTTTAGGGGAGCATTACAATGGAAAGGAAAAATAACATTTTTCGCTATTACTATGGCACCGCCTGGCCTTAGGGATGCTCCTGTTGAACCGACACGAGTATAGGTACTGCATAAAAATGACTTTCACTATAGGTGTTCTCGCCTTTAATGACTTGTAATGAATATTTAGTTGGAGTCGACGATGAGAGAGTGTCCAATGACGGGTCGTTGGGCTGGCATCGTATCACTGTTGGCACGTGCACTTCCCTAGGCAGCCTGCATCTGCGCGGCCTGCCACTGGGCCACTTTACTCACATCGTCATCGACGAGGCCGGCTATGCCACAGAGCCCCAGCTACTTATCCCTCTAAGTAAGTCTGCACGATCACAGTACTTTCCTGTAATTGGCATACGTATATCGGAGAGTAAAAAAGATTAGGGAGACGTATCGGCCGATAGTGGTAGTAGTGATTTGTGTCACAATACACAATAGGGTTCCTCGGTATTTCCGTATTTACTTTTATGCCGCCTATTAATTTTCTGTTGTTCAAGATTGTTCTTTTTTCGGGAAAAACTGCATAAAACTGAGAAGTACAGTATTTTTAATAACACAATACGTGTTTTATTAAAGCCTAATCAAGGTATTTTGTAGTTCCAGCTACTCGTCATACCGGAATAAACTCTAGTTTATTTATAATTTTAGGTTTTTTGGATCCTGGCTCGGGTGTGGTGCTGATGGCCGGTGACCCGGAGCAGTTGGGTCCTTTGGTGCTGTCCCATGTAACCAGGCAGTGCGGACTCGCGAAATCATTCCTAGATCGTGTCATGGCCCGTTTCCCCTATGCCCGCGACCGCGAAGGTTTCCCTGACACTCAAGGCTTCGATCCGAGACTCATCACGCGCCTCACCCTCAACTACAGGTCATGAGAAGCAAACTATAGAGTAGGCGGTGGAGCTTGTTTAGTTATTAAGAGATGAGTATCAGTGTCTATTCTGGCATCTCTCCGAGGAGCCTGTTGAATGTTTATTTTGCTCTGCCGTATCGGACCTTGCATAAAAACTACATGTCGGGATTAACATGTGATTTTTTCGACATGTTACACTAGTTTTTTCAATAGAATATATTATAACTCGTACATACATGGTATATCAGAGCAACAATTATAAAATTATTATTTTCCTCGGAAAAATGTTATTGCGAAGTGTAGACAGATTGCTTGATGGTCACTCTAAAATAAGGTATAGTAGAAAGGAAGATGATTTTAATCGTTAACTTCTTACATAGCGCTTGAAAATAACTAAAGTATAGTCCAAGTCAGGCTGGGAGCGTACCGATTATTCATAATTTCTTGAAGATTTTCAGTTGGCGCCGATCCGGATTTGGGTTCCATATCCTACCATACGCTAAAAATGTCAATCCGACCTTGAGCAGATATTTCCCTGATTAAGAAGAAGTTTTGATCAGCCCTAGATTTGCAAGAAATTATGAGTAATCGGTACGCTCCTAGCCTGACTTGGACTATACCCATCAGGAAACGACCTAAGTAAACTTCCTTCTTGTTCGATTTCTGGTCCTATCCTATTGAAATATCCCAAACTGCATTTGTGACAGCTAAGGAAGAATGAACTATTTTCTTTAGGTCCGTTCCAGAAATCTTAGCCCTGCCCAATCGTCTGTTCTACAATTCGGAATTGGAGGCGACGATAACGGGGACTGTTGGCCGTGAGAAAGAAATCATCGACGCGTTTCATAAAGTGCGGCCGGTGCGTGAACCACCCGTCTCGATTCTCTTCCATGGTGTGCGAGGTCTCAACTATCAAGAGATGGACAGCCCTTCCTGGCTGAATCCTCAGGAGATGTTTGAGTGCGTGCGGTACATCAGGCTGTTGTATGAGATGGGCGTCGACGCGTCGGAAATTGCAGTCATCACTCCCTACCGCAAACAGGTGACTGACTCGGTAGTAAACGGTATAAAACAGTGGAACAATTGCTTATGTAGTCATACCACTAACTCCCGTCTACCCACCCCACCCGGGATCGCGCATGCAATACTTCCGGTAAAATGGGCGTCGGGCGGTTCGGCGAAATTAACACTACAGTGAGACTGTACTCTAGACTACGGAACTGGATAACTGGTAATTGCACGACCGCCAATGACCGTGGCTTATGGAAATGCTAAACATAATGTGCTATTTGAACTAGGAAAAAAAAAGCTGCGAATAGGACACTGTATTTAGCTTTCACTAGAGAACGAATTCCATCGAGTTCCTACAAATAATGGCGTAATAACCGTTATAAATTCAGTATGCCATTCATGAAATATGGACGAAGATTTCGAATAACTCACAGACGTAGGATATCTAGTGTCGGACCACCGTACAGTGTATCCAGACTATAGGTTAGGTACCTTGTATTTTTGGTTTGGTGCGCCAGATTTTACGGTTGGTCCACCCTTGAATCGCCCATATATTGTGTAAGAAAAACAAAAGAGCATTCTTAATTCAAACCAAATCCTCTTTTGTCAGGTGTTGAAAATTCGGCAGCTGCTTACCGAAATGGATGAGGAGGTGCCAAAGGTCGGATCTGTTGAGGAGCTGCAAGGTCAGGAGCGACAAGTTGTGATTCTGTCGTGTGTCCGCAGCCGCCACAGGCTCATTGACTCGGACCGACGGTTCTCTTTGGGATTTCTTTCAAATCCGAAGCGGCTGAATGTGGCTCTGACTCGAGCGCGTGCTCTGCTTATTGTCCTTGGAAACCCACACCTGCTGTATCACGACCCGTACTGGCGCTCCGTCCTCACCTACTGCACTGAGCGAGACGCCTACATAGGTTGTGACCTGCCTACTGGAATAGATGCTGCTAAGTCTCCTATAAAAAAGTGAGTAATATTTTGTATTTGTTTCTCCACAAAGCTAGATTATTCAGGAAAATGACACGTGTGACGCATGGGCCTATCCCTGTTTTGGAAGCACCTTGTTTTCAGGTGGAAACTGTTTGAACTTGGATTTGAATATGTAGGTTTCATTTCAATCATCAATTAAATAATCAGTAGATGGGAGGGGAGTATACAACGCATGGCTTTCTAGTAAAATCACGTAAGAAATTCATCTGAACTCTAAACTATAGTTTATGTTTATACTATAAAAAATATATTTTCAGTTAACTGAACTAGACTTTTAACTATTCTTTATATATATTATTTCGTCTTTCGTCAGATTTGATCAGGACTAGTGGGAGAGCGTTATATAGACGAACACCTAACGTCGGGGGGCCGTTTGAACAATGGGAGGTAGCATATATTCCTGCATGCATATTAGACGTACTGGGCCTTTTTAACTACTTAAATATACACATGTTGCGCACCGTGATTTCACAGTGAAAACGTTTCATTTTAGGAAGAAAGAGATCCTTGATCGGGGTCCTTTGCGGGATGGCAAAATCAAAGAAGTTCCGACCGACGATTTGCATCCTACGATGAAAAAGCAGTCAGCTTCAAGCAAAGCAATCGGATCAAACGCTGGTGGTGAGTATGTATCTTCCCTCACTGGAAGATACAGTTTTGCGGAAAGCACCGACTCTGAATTTGGGAACGTAAACGCAAACTCCCCGGTACAACTTGACGAGAAGTGGTAAGTTTTTCACTCATCATTATATTCTTCACTTAATTCATAGTAGGTACATCTGGGTAAACCTGGGTAGGTATTAATGACATGCATGCATGTCTTACTTTCCCGTTTCCGTTCCTGTTTTGTATTGGGTTTTATTTTTACACTAGGACCTGTGACTGATTTATTGAAATAATTAAAGTAGTCAAAACCTTTGTACAGAATTTTATCTAGTATTTCATTTTGCCAAAATGCACCTTTTTAAGTGCCCTACCTACGTATGCAATTGCAATGCGCAAGAATGTCAAACCTATAGTTGGTGAACAGAACAAGGGGGTAAGCATCCTCACCATACATACATACCCACATTGGTTCATATTCTATGGCGCTCCCCCGTTTGTGTTTCGTTCCTAAGTGGTGAACTGGGCGATCACTAATATCAATTTATTTCATTGAAAATAACCTCTTTCTACTTACTGGACAACCATTTAACGTTGACGATGATGATGTACTCTACCTTTTTCGATCTGAGGAGAGGAAATGAATGAAAAAAGCTGAGAACAACGTAAAAGAGACGTATAATAATTTTCGGAATAGCAATCACATTTAATAAATAGTAAATGTAATCTCTATGAAAGAGCTGTTGTATGGGGCTGCCCCATTAGCCATGAGCCGCATGGCCTGTCCTGTGGTGCACCGCACCCGCGTCACGGCTCGGCCATTTCCTCTCGGCGGCTGCTTATTGCTGGTAACAAAGCTATTAAATAACTATGGATAATTTCCTTCTAAAGGCGCCTCAACGTTACGGTCGAACACCGAGCCAAACTTTTAGGGAATTGTCGCTTGTGTTTCCCTTTAAGGATAGAGTGGATGAGGATGGAGAAAGACACATTCGCTAGGGGACAGTTTGGCTGGACAACCTTGTCCTAGTTTGGGCTCGGGATTGGCCTGCAATGTGGAGGAGCTTTAATGCAACACCAGCCTAGTGCCACACAATAGTTCCACTTTCAACTAAAGGCAGTTTATTAGAGGCAATGTATAATTAATAAATTAGCTCCGGCTGTTGGCGCTTTTCGGCATTATCATTCAACCCTTCCTCCCATTCTAATGAACAGACTTTCTACCTTTCTTTTTATCAGTCCCGGTACTTGAGAGAGAAACTGAGTTCCGTAGTTCGTTTTCTCCTCTCGATCATTCACAGTAGGTAATTTTTTAATGGCGGAAGAAATGAATCCGCCGCTATGTACAAAGCTCTCCCTACAAAATCTACTTTAGTATTCATTTCATTACAATTTTCCTTGATAAAAAAGAGGAGAACAACTGTCATCTTTGGTAAGAAATTTAGAAAAACCTTTAATTCTACTCTACGAGTCGACTTTGAAAACACACAGAAGGCACGGAATTGTAAACGCTTCACACAGCATGGATAGCAATGGTCCGAGGGTACTAGCCAAACACCAAACACCCTATGCCAACTAGCCAACCACGCTATGTCAGCCCTCAGCTTTGTCCTCACCCTCACCCTCAGCTAACCTCTACGTGTATTGAAGAATCACTAACTAGATGTAGAAAAGAGAACAGGTCAATTTTCATTTACTCACTATTGGAATTTTCTCAGCTTGATACGAGTGGCGTTGCTCAACTATTTGCCTGAGAGACAAGTTACATAGTTAATACTGATCTATTTGAGTGACAATTGACGTGTTTGGCTGATACTCTGACAAACCAGTGTCATCGACCCTTCCCATTTCCATTCAGATCCCTTCAAGGTTTTCTCCAAGAGCGATTCTTGCGAAAGAAAGCATTGTCAAAAGGAGGATATGTGTGACTAAGACTATTAGTTAGCCAGATATTCCTAAGATTGACAATATGTACATGGTGACGCGATCGAGTGATCGTTGGTCGGGTCGATTGATCGGTTTTCGAAGAGAGCAGTGTGTTGAGCAAGTAGTGAGCACACAAGGCTCACAAGTAGTGAGCACCGCTCACAAGGTTTGGACTACGTGAGGAGCTTGAAGAATAGGATGGCAAGCGAGATGTTGATGAAGAGAACAAGCATGATCAGTTGTTGTCGGGAGAACCAGTCCTGCAACAACAACAGCACAGGGTTCACTGCGAATGTCAGGAAGTGGGTCCTCTTCTTAAATTATTATTAGTAAAATACTTTCGTAACATTGTCATTGCTTCCTGAATGTCATGTCTAGCTAATTCGAATTCGAACAATGCTACGTAAGTTACACATGGATGTCATGGAAATAAAGGGTCCGACAGTAGTCGCATTTGGTTACCAAACATTAGTGAAATCCAGTGTAGCTAACGAGATTACTATAGTTTGTATTGCGCATTTTTTAAACGTTTTGCGATTTAGGCAATTTTGGTACCATGAAGAAGGATACGGCAACTTGGTAGATACCTGATTGATCGTTCTGCCTTGTATCAGAGAAAAGGTTCAAATCTTCACGCGTCAGAATTTTTTAGCCGCTTTTTGATGAGTTACTTTCGCTGCATTTGTGTTGTCAATATGGGTGATCTATACAATTATTACTTAGTTATGTCTAATTCTGCATTTTCTAGGTACCTAAGTAAGTAAGTAGTTTTCGTTTTAAAGAGGCTCCAATCTTGACTCGACAAGAGATTTTTTCATCACTATTTTGTCAGTAACTCTGTTACGTTAAGTTTCTTTAAAAATCCTTCACAATGTACCTGTGTCGTGAGTTGGATTCATAACTAAGTACAAAATTTCTTCTTGAGCAGGGATCATACGGACTGACGGACGGATAGGTTTTGTTGGAACTCGCTTTTTCAACTCAGGGGACCCCCATGCAGGATTATGGGAAATGTAAAATATCGATTTCGAAATTTTGCATGGAAACAATACTTTCTCACCATATTGGGTTCTGAGAATGTAAAAAAAGAAAGTCCCCTTTCCGATCTCGCCGCTCCTATCCGGAGTTTGTTGAACTCACCAAAAGGCCCTTGTGAACATTTCAAGGGTGAAAAAAATCTTAATAAGATAGTACCTACCTTGAAGTGTGGGCTGACAAAGTAGAGGAGTGGGTTGGCGCGCAACCGCTCCGTCTCTTCTTGTACCTGGCGCACGTATTCTCGTCTCGCTGAGCTCAGCACTGAGGCTTCCTCACGAGACATGGGCTCTACAGCCTTAGGAAGGGCTTGTACGTCGGGGAGGGATTTTTTGCGCTGGAGAGGCTGCGCCGCCACGGGAAGGGCCTAAGGACAGAGAATAAGACAGCTGAGGACACTAGGGTTAATCTTACAACTGAATTTTTAGCTGACTCTTCAGTGTAGCCGTGTTAACTGAAAAAAAGAACCTATAGGTGAAGGAATGCAAGGCTCGTAGCTTGTTTTGTTCATTCGGTTCATGTATTGGCGTCAGACGTGTTTCGTACGTGCTATGTTTATAGCTTGTGGGTCTGCTTCTGGTTCAAAAGTGATTGGTGCGGCTTCTTATGCCCTAATGCCAACGGAAATGCAACAAACCCAATGTACCAGCTGTTCAGCTCCAATGGAAAATGGGCCTTGTATGGAAACGCATAGCCGTATCCACGGGGGGGGGGGGGGGGGGTTTAGGGGGTTAACCCCCCCCCCCATGAACGGAAAATTAACATGGTAATACCAACGTGAAGCAAAAAAAAAATATAGGCGAAACCCCCCCATGACCCTACCCCCCCCCCCCCCCATGAGCACTTTCTGGATACGGGCCTGTGGAAACGTTTTGTACCCTCAACAGAAATTAAGAGCTAAATATTTAAGGTTCAGTATTTGCTGATTGTGCATTTCTGTCGCCGAAGAATAACATTGCGAATTATTTTTAATTATTTCTCTTGTCTGAGAATACTTTGAATTTCGCCTATAGGTGTAGGTAGCTTGGTAATTTTCAAGCGACAAAATCTAGACAGATTCCCCAATGTCCCATCCATTCTTTCCAATTCAGCTGTTTTACAAACGGTAATGTGGCATAACTTAATTTTTTTAAGGTCAAAAGTGGGCTCGAGATGGTTTCATCTACCTGGTCACCCTTTTTTCGAAAACAGCTTTAGTTAACAATTACGGGGGGGCGGGGGGGGGGGGGGGGCCTTTCCGCAATTTGCCACAGAAGTTGTTTCCTGTCGGGCTGCGAGTGGGGCAGCCAGTCTCATTTTTCCTGAGCACATCTAGAGTATTGTTCAGCTCGGAAAATATCAGATATCTCGTCGTTTTGTCATTCCTAATCGGGATAGGGAGGTGCCGTGCGGTGTAAGTAATTTACGAGATCTCTTTTCGTTGACTCTGCATGTCATTATTATGAATAGAATATCCAGTCATGATGGGCAGCTATTGTTTTATTTTCGACAGTGACTTGTATTGACAGCAATCGGGTTTTCGCGATTATCGAATTCTTTTAGAAAGCCACGGCTTTCATACAAAAGTGCAGAAAGCGTTCTCGAGTACCAAGCTGAACGATGACCAAGCAGCCATTGTGCCCTTGTTCCCGTGTCCCAGTTTCGATAACTCATCATAAGTAGGTAATAAGCAGTCAAGTCCCAGAAACGAATGCAGAGCCAAAACTAAAATAACTTGCCATTATGAAAATGCGCCAGTCCAAACACTTCATTACAAGACCTGTATTCTTTGCACATTGTCCCGTGCTACTGCATATATATGTTCCCACTAAAAAACATTACTTGATTGTACGAGGGGGGTAGTTTACAGCTAAATATCTAAATATCACGAATGCTCTAATTATTGGTTTCCCGTGAACTATTCTTATAAAAATAGTCATCCAAAAATAAAATAAAAAATGAAAAGATTTTTGCACCAGTAAGTGAAGCTTAAAGCTTACTCTGTGACTCAGCTTGACTTAACAAGTCGTTAAGGGCTCGTTGTCAAAACTTACTATATAGAGTATCGTTTTTATAGTGTTTATAGATGTGATAATATGTTAGAAATACCGTGATTTCATAGTGTTATTTGGAATACCTCCACGGGCGGTGCACTTATCCAGCTTTCACTAGCCCTTCGCGCCATAAGCGCTGGGCTGAACATAAGGTCCTCCTCCTCTTCATCTCCTTGGTACCACATGATGCGGAATGTAAATTAGCCACAATACCACTCAGTGGACACTAAACATGGTGCAAAATTGAAAGCACGTGAGACGGCACAAGGACGCGTTTGGGGCCGCGGGCATGGACGCGAACCACCGCGCTCCGACCACAACGCCCGCGAGTAGTGTCGCATGTGTCTGCTGCGCCTTCACCGAAAATAAGTTCCATACGACGATGGCGAGGGTCTGGGCAAGACAGTTTTAGATCTCCCCACCGCGTCGCTGACAGTTGTGCTCTTTGCCGCATTGTAGTCCTGTGGACATCGCACACGCTGCATCACCGCTTTCCCGATGCTGCTTGCATCACCTGCTCGGCACATTGCCGACTCTGTCCTTCTAGTTACTTCGACCACGAAACTAGCAAACCAAGAACCTCAAGTAAACAGCTTCAGTTGATTCATTTTACAAAAAAGACCTACTTGCCTTTCTAGGCGACTGCTGCGGAAGGTTATACATTCATTGTAGAAAATTGTAAGAATTTTGTATTCAACCCGACGAATTGAGGCCGTTACCGATGCAGGAAGAATGCACTTCTAAGGACTATTGTGACAAAAACAAGCAGAGGTCATTTTAAGAGCTGGGGTTGGATGGCCAACGGCAGGAAGATGGAGATAAGAGGCAAGTTACCTTCATGATCTATCATCGAAGTAATGCTCTTCCCAGCATTCCACGCGTCAGCCAGCTCGCAGGCATGGAAAAATCGCCTTTGTTGCACATCCCGTGTCACTGACAGCTACGTGAGGAAACTAAATAGAAGTCTACCCGGGGGACGATGACACTAAAGGATGTGGGTGGCCAAAAAAGCGCCATCCAGATTAAATCCTGTTTTGAGTCAAAATTATTACTCGACGTTGACTTGCTTATGGTAGAATTTTTAGGTTATAGAAACGACACCATGCAAACAAACTTACCCCTTTTTGAGCAGGTCCTTTGGTAATGGAACTATTGACGAATAAAGATTCTGTACGCTTGGGTTGTGCGACATCTGGCGCAGGAGTGCGCCGTCTGACAGCAGGTTCAGCAGTAGGGACTGTGTACGGTTGCGGTGCAGCTGCAGCCGCCGCGGCAGCGGCCCCGACCACTGCACCATTCCCCGTACTGGGTCCCGTCTTGTCTACACTAGGCTGCCGAGATGACAGAGACATGCGAGCACCCTTGCTGATGCGATCCACACTGGGCTCACGACTGGGAGCCCTCTTGTAATGGTCAAAGTGATCACTCATTGCCTGCTGGAAGGATGGGCCCGGGGCGTCGCCGGAAACAGGTTGGGAATTGCGTCTCACACTTGCTCCTCTTAGGGACCGTGAGTCGACTGTAGCAGTTACCGTGGACATTGCAGATGCTGCTGCCACTGACGTGGCTGATTGGCCCATGGAACTCTCCTCGACCTGGGGCTGCAGGGGCATTTTAGACTGGGGTGGTTGTAAATACTGTGTGGAGGGGACAGAGGGGATCACATTGTCTTTGGGGGGCTCGGGGAGCACTGGGCTAATGGGGGGCTGGACATCCATTGACCGTTGAGCTGGAACAGAGCGTACTGGAGGGCGCGCTCTTGCGCTCATTGGCTGCTGGAAGTCTGGAGCAAACTGTTGCGCAGTGGCGATGGCAATGTCTGAATCCTCGCGAGCGACGTCCGCTGCGGTATCCGCGAGCTCCCCCTTTCCGCGAGCTGTAGCGGCCCGCGAGATAGCAATATCCGCCTTTTGCAATGCGAACTTACTTGCTCGCTGTGCCGAATTCACAGCCGCGTCGATACGCTCTCGGAACTTGGCTGATCTGATGAGGAATAAATGCTTTTTCTTTTGCGAAGTTATGAGAACATTGTTTTTGTACTTTCCCTCTTCTTTTGTTGCGTCCTTGAACGTTGTAACTCCATAACCGTATTTTTTATTGTTGAACCATTCCCCTTCGTATTTGAGACCGTCCGATCGCTCTGCAATGCCAAAACCCGAGCGTTTGTCGTTCTTCCATTCCCCCATGTACGTTTCCGTGACTGCCTTATCCATCATCTCATCCTGAAATCATTGTAAGTAGGACATTAGCGGGTTTGATCCTTCAAATTTTTTATAAATTAGAAACAGGCAAATACTGAATTCATTATACCAGTACTACGGAATCGAGTGGTTCTACCCTCAATAATATATTGCACATCTAAACGGTATCGCAGGCATTGTTATTTTGTATCCAATACTGGACTCACCTCAACTACGAAGCTAGCATTGGAATCTGTGTGTGCGGAGTGGTGGGACACTCCAGATTGGTAGGATTCGGTGCTGACCCAGGACGCGCTGCTGGCCGTACTGCGGAGGCTGCCCGTCGTGCCCGCCTTCCCCCTCTCCACCTCCCCGTCCAGGCTTCGCTGCTTCTTCATTTTCTGCATAAAAGCACGTGTAGTAATAGATTTGTCAAGCACGGCTGCAAAATATCCCTTCATTTAACCTCGTTTGGAAACGTAAAAATAAATTGTACTACTCACTGATAGCATGTTTTTGAAGTTACTAGAGGATTTTTCGACAAGCGAGCGTCTGCGAGCTGGGGCTGCTGAGGGATCACTCCTGGCACGAAGAACGAAGCCTCCCCGGGAGTCGTCCATCCTGCGATCCCTGTCTGCAGCCGGGTTGGCTTCGGCGCCACCTCCTTCATTGCTGCGTAGCGATGTTAGGGACGCGCGTACGGATTTGTTGGGGCGGTAGTGAGACGCGAGGCCAAACGGGGCGCTCGTGCGGACACCGTACCCGTGACGCATCCCGCGAAGCCACTGCCCCTGGTACGTGCCTGAAACATACCAAGATTTGATTCTCGTGTCAGTAATTTACTTTCCCACAATGACAGGGAGGAAGGACTCACCAACAATTACAAACAGAACGGAAAATACAACTTATTTTCTGAAAACTCATTCCAAGGCCTGTGACACAGTTGTGGAGGAATTTCGCTTTTTCTGATTGTGCATGGGAGACTTGGTGGCGGAACGGATAACTACAATTCCACGATCATTTATTCTGATTTATGTTCCCATTCAGTAAAAACCTGGGTCAAGAAGGTCGGCTAAACCCTCAATGTTTGTTATGATCTGCAAAACTACTGTAATATAATGACGGGAGGTGTACCTATAGGTACTGGATCGAATGTTTCATACCTATTTTATAAGTGCTTAGTGAAATTTCCTGAGAGTGGGAAGTAATAACTTTCAGTGGTGTCCGCTCGGTATAGTGAGAGCGGGAATTTCATGAATTCACCAGTATGAAATGGAAACATTGTTGGGTAGTTAGGTAGTGCAAACTATTGTTAATCTGCTATCGTTATACCCCCACACTTCCCATTTGCCACTGCATTCCTCACACGCCATTCATATTGCCAATCGCTTTGACGTCATGGGCTCCGGTGAATTTTTTCCTTCGCCTTTTTAAGTCTATAACCTTTCTGAGCTGTCCAGCAAGGACTCGACAAATTGGACACTATGACAGACAGAGACGATGTGCGATCAGCGATCAGCTGTAGTGCGAGCGGCTGCGTAGTGCACGTCACTCTGACTAGGTCTTGTTACCTCGTCCGAAAATAGCCCAACTGCTGAAATATATTTTAAACTCGGTGTTAGACGCGAGCACTGTATTAATACTCTCTCTCACTGACTACCCACTACAATACCAGTGTCATCATCGTTGTCGCTTATTCTTTTATTTCTATAAACGGTGATGGGGAGGAGGAATAGGTACTAGCTAAGTAGTTTACTGCGCAGGCCCGAATTTTTATTTTTGAAAAAAGTGAATTCAACTTGGTGCCCTGCTGCAGCAGAGTTGCGTGGCCAGTTGACAACTTCACCCATTTTGAATGAATGTGTATGTTCTTCTCTATGAACCATTCGAATTATTTTGTAGATGGTTACCATGTTGTAGTGGCACATGGGGGAAGAAAGCTTTTAGCTTTCGCAACAGTGATAGCCTAGGTTTCTTTGATCCGTTTTCTCTAAGAGCAGCGGGTTGTTGTCTTTTAAATTGGATTTTCAGTTAATTTCCAGGGGAAACCTTCCGCTCCCAGTCGGGGCTTGCGTTATTACGGTGCAGTGGTATTCTACGAAGTCCCCTACTGTTACAAACGTCCTACGCTTATCACTGGTGTAACAACGAGGCAACGAATTACCTCTTTGATCACAAACTCTGTTCACATTCTGTCTAAAGTGAAATTTACCTACATATTAGGGGAATTAAAAAGCGACTGACATCGACTGAATGGGACCAAGACCTATCGTGTATAGTTTTTAAGTGTAACTGTTTCAGGACATTTAAAAATTGAGGGAGAGACACACGAAGAGGAAAGGCATGACACAGGTACAGTTTCTGGTTTTCAGGGAATGTTTGTATAATATGATATTGTGACACAGGTCCTGCGCTGACTCTTCATTTTTTCTGGTTACCTATCTGTTGCATATAGATAAAAAAAATAGTTCCACTTGGGAGGGTTAAGAATTTTGTAGGGAACGATGCGGCAGTGGGTTAACTCCAGAGAAAAACCAGGGCAGAGAGAAGCGACCTCTACAGCAGCACGTGGTATCGATCGGGACAGCTGGAGCTCCGAACACCCCGAACGCTTCCAACGCCGTCCGTATAATTGCCATTAGCCGTTCGCTGCGTTCCATAATACAGGCCACGCCACAGTCATGAGTGGTTTTCTGTCCGATGCCTCCTCATCATTCTGCATTTTATTTATCAACTGATGCACTGTACCCAACTGGCTCATCTGGTGGAGTGCTTTTCGCTTCCTTGCATTCAAGCTGGATCGCACAGTGTTAAATGACTAATGATTATTTTTCAAAACCTTCATGTGATGCTGCCTGCATGTTTGGCTTTGGTCATTCCTGGCCGAACTTCCACATTGTCAATTACGGTCTCTTTGCCCTCCCCCATTTTCTCAGTCAAGAGGTTGATAATTCTGGTACATAAGGCCTTTTATTTCAGCAGAAGGGACGAATGACTCCATGTCATTTAGTTAGGTTAGGTGGAAGGATTTGTAGCAAGGTTACTGAAGAGTCGCAATACTACACTTTGTGATATTGATCTAGGATAGGAGTCAGAGAGAATTTAGACGTTTACCTAGAAGTGTTTGGTGTGCAAACGTCCCACAAGGATAAGGCCTCGCTAAGTAACTGACTCCCCCGTCCCTGGCCCTTAACGTCCGCCCCATGATCGATTGCGTATACTGGAATATTCCCTTTTTTGCTTTAAAAAATTGGACGTTTTGTATTCACAAATACCTTCAATGTATTTCTCTCCTGACAAGTCCGAATTTCCTCCACTTCCAGGAGGAACGACCGAAGAAATACCTAAAATGTATTAGGTACTTACTTAGTTCGTAAGCGCAGATAACACATGCAATTCACTACCTATATTTCACTCTTTACTTATCTACTAATCAGCCATCTTAAATTCTAAAAAATGGGTGGATGGGTGGTTGTGGTATAAACCGCGTGGGTGCCTTGTTATTTCTCAGACATCCGTCCGTGGTTCGAAGACTGCATGGTTTCTGCTTAGCTTTAGGTGTTCACACTACATTGGTTTGTTGAAATCTGTCCTCACAGCTACGTCAAGGTACCTATACTTAGTTCATCAACACTTCTTCATTCTTCTTCTTCTATCTATAGGGTGGGCTAGTACGTGCATCCGCACGTCTTCTGTTTTAAGTTTTCCATTGAGTGAAGAATATAGTCATCATTACACTTGTCACAAAAGGGGTAGCTGTTCAGTTACTTCGGTAGCCTCGCCCCCTTAAGCCAGCCGCGCCGTGCATCTGTTTCCGAAAGTATGGGGTAGGGCGCAATGCGCATGCACCACCCCAGCCGACCAAGCTCTCTATCCAACCCCATACTATTGAAAAGGCCGACCGCAGCCAAATGGACGACCTCCTTTACCTCACAATCGCAGTGTTCATCGGCCCCCATCGCAAATGACGCTGGCCCGCGGCCCACCATCTTGAGGGTGTAGGATCCTTGAGACTCATTGTAAGTGAATCTAGCACCGTTCGGTTCAGTTAGGAATGTAAAGAAAATGCTAAAAGGCTCAGAAATGTTTTATTTTCCTGCTCGTTGTTTGCAACATTATCCCCAATGGCAAAACCTTGAGTGAACTCCGTGTCTCTGAGTGAGTATTTAAACAACGGCAAACATTTTGTGGTAGCAGAGACTGCTGTCAGCTGTCTGAGCCTTAGCTTGTGGTACTTACCGCCATCCGCGTACGTCTCCGACCCGTAGCCGTCCTGAACGCCGTTTGACCACGTGCCGCCGTATTTGGCATTTGACGTGGATGACTGCCGCACCCCGTAGCGTCCCTTATAACCCAAAGTCCACTCCCCTCGGTACAGCCATCTTCCGCGCGTCTCCACGCCCAGTCCATGTCTCTTTCCATTTTGCCATTGTCCCTCATACGTGCTTCCACTGAAACCATATGTGATACAGTTTTTGAGAACTTGAAAGGAATGACTATTGTTATTTTTAATAGTGGGGGGAAGTATAGAACTATATATTTGCAAGTCATGTTAATTGTGTATTATCTGGGTAAATTTATCGTGAAGTCACAAGTGTAATTTGGAAGCGAACAGGGTAGTGCCCTCCCCATGCAGATGGGGCAACTTTGAATTGCTAACGTTGAAAATTGGCGAATAGGTTTTCAGGTACCGGTGCCTCAAGGCTATGTTCGGCTGTTTTTGGATTTCACAGAAAAGCGCCGCCGCCTACGTTTGTCATGAATAAAAACAGTATCCTAATTTTGCGTGCGAATCGGCACTGTCTAAGTACCTACCATTTAACTGGTTGAATTTAAATTCGGTTTGTATAGGTAGACGTCTAATTGCTACGTCCGTTATGATAAAGGATCAAAAAAATCAAGTGCGAACTGTACCTATGGTCTGACCCTTTAGGTATTTCAGTGTTCCTACGATGCAGTTAGTGCTGCTCAAAAGGTTATACCACATTAAAAATAGTTAAATGTTTACAACGCTTAGCAAAGCTCAAAATGTCTCGAGGCATTGTCTTGAAAATGTTATATGAGTGCCGGGAATGAAGAGGTAAGGGACCGTAGGGGACGTAGGGCAGGGAGGGCAGGGTTTACAGGGAAATCCTCTGGGGTGGATTCTTGACCTTAGCAGTGGGTCTAGTGACTGGTGAGTCTCAGTTGGCACGAGTCTCCTAGCCCTACTAATCAAAGCATGAAGAAACAAATTTCTTGTAAAATATCTATTATTAGAGTGCCTTCGGTCACGGCTCCTCCCTGGGCCACGCAGCTGTCTGCACTGGAGTCATATCCAAAACGATTCACAATTTCCGTCTGGACTGGAAGTTAAGTACTACTTATCAGCTGTCACCTACCAAGTTAAGTTTCAGTATTGAGAGCTGATTGAGAATTAGGTCAGGCGGCCAGTGTAAGTCATTCACCCCCCCCCCCCCCCCCCCCCCCCTGAAGGCGTGTATGACCTCCCCGCACTATGTATGGGAGTAATCGTCCGTCCCTGCTAGGGGGGTACCTGTACGTGAATATTTGTGGGAGAATAATTACTTAAATTAATTTCTATAGTTGTGGAGTAGGCCAGTTTCAGAGAGAAAGGCAAGAAGATTTTGAATGAAAGTGAAGGGAACCTTATTATTGCCTATATTCTGATCTGGACTAGCCTATATAGCAGGTTGCTGTTGGTGTTCTCGGTCCTGGCCCTAATTAGCCTAGGACTACCTATTTACCATTTATGTTATGTGGTCTCTGGATCGGCCATTCCCAAAAAGGTAGCAGAGTTTCACACTTGATACGGAAGGGGTTTTCCGTCAGCACGTTATTCGTAAAATCTTCAATCCATTTTACCTTCGTGTCACTTTGCATCACCTTCCCCTATCGTAGGGGGTTCGTTTTTTCCTATATCACGTTCTCCCAGTGGATTCTGCTCCTCTCTAAGTTATCTCCCGTATCGTCGAATATTTTGCACGTCATATTCATTTAATGTGGTGGGTCCTAACGTGCATAGGGGAGAGCATATATTATATATGCATATACTACTTTTCCAGCATTTGAGGGGGGGGGGGGGCAGTTGAAGTTTCCTACTAGATTTGTCAGGATTTTTCTCTTTGATTGCTGCCCGACTCTAAACGTGCAGATCAAACAAGCTAACTTGTCACCACCACCAGATTGACGTAAACGCGTCTGAGAATTGACATGCACTGATCAAATCATTAGAATCATGAATCATGGCCAGGTACCCCATTGCCTCAGATGGAGCCTATATACCTTATACACACTTATAAAACTTTTGGAAATGCAATGGAAAATTGTCATTTTTTTCAGTATTTTAGCGTTCACTACCATATGTATATTGGCCAACTTTAGATTTTAAAACTTGTCTACAGCCTCGAGCCGAAGCCAGTTTAGGAGGGTCGAAGCCAATTCATCCATATTTTCCGCTTATACGCAGGGATTCGAACTGGACCTCTCAGGACACTAAGCTTGACCCTTGACCGCTCGGCCACTGAGACGCACTAATTGTCATATGGTGCTGCATAAATGTGCATGCATGGGCTGGTTCGGCCGGCTCCGTATTGTATTAAGTATTGATCGCTGACTAACTTGGTCATTGAATAATAGATGATGACACGTGTGCTCCAGATAGCGGAGCACCTTGCAAGTGTAACTGTATGGCTGAAGCACCGTGCTTCTCTTGCTGGCAGCTTGCACCTTCATTTTCTTTCTCCATCCCTTTTCCATACTCAACTATAGTAATATTTACCTATGACTTCGTCGCTAGTCATCTTTTCGAGTCAGTTCCATTATACTTTAGCCCCTCCTTTTTTTAGGAGGGACAAGATCAACAAAACGTAAAAAAAATATATAGGTACCTGCCTACCTGTACCTATATAACAGAGTAATGTTTAAAGTGCCTGATGTTTTCATGCAGAAAATAGATTTTGAGATTTAATGTCCCTCGATCATGGGGTCCCCTTCTGAAAAAAGTCAGCGTGAGCTTCAGCCCATCTCCGTCATTTTGTCAAATGATGCGTACATAATATCTTCCCTTCCCCGACTTTGATGAAACTTAGGTAGATATAATGATAAGAGCTAGAGTAGAGATACAACCCCATGTGCCATCATGACACGGTTATAGTCATAAGAAAATTGTTCATTGGTGTATACCTATACCTTATATAGGGGACAGTGGGAGAGGGATGAGAATTTTTGTTCTCTGCATATTAGTTTCTTTACTGGGTTAAGATGTGTAGATTTCAAAATCACTTAATGAACAGAAAAGGGATAGTCATGTTTAAACAACGTTGGTAAGTACCTACTTCCATTGAAGAACACCAAAGTTTCTGCATTTCAACGTAACAAGCAAGAAGCAAGAACAAATAATTGTCTGATGAGGTTTAGTGTATTCCACCCCTCCCATTAGGCATTCATGATCTACGCATCCCTTACGGCAGCTTAAACGAAAAATGTCAGCAATATTTAAGGTCGACTACACGTACTTGGTTCGCAATGCTACGTACTTCAAGCCCTACTCCGAAGTTACAGGGCGAGTGGAAAGTGTTTATAGGGGGATGTAAACCTGAGACTCTTTGTCGTGAGGTAGTGTTGTATTTTTGCATGAAATGGAGTAATAAGCCCACAGAAGCGATTTTAAACAGTCAACTACCAGTCCACATGTTTTTTTGACAGATCGCGAAAACACAACACTACCTCATGCGGAATATTTTTTTGAAAAATTTCGGACTAAAAAATGTATGATTTTATCGTCACATTTAGTAAAAAAGCTTGATAAATGTTTGTACTATTTACCGTAGCCATGCTGCATTTTGGCAATTTTTATTTCACTTACGGAAGTGGGTAATTTCAACAGCATTTCTCTACTTTTCTCCTGTAAAAGCTAAACATAGTGTCCTACTTTTACTCGTTCGTTTCGCGTTCAAATAGCACACTATGTTTAGCTTTTAGAATAGACACAATCAATACGATATTGCAATTACCAGTCTCCGGTTGTACTAACATGTAAACATTAGTTTTGTCGAATATTTACTTTCGCACAGTGGTTTTGGCGGAGTTCGTCGAGAATGTATGGTGGCCCTTAAGGGAAGGAAAAAATAAACCAGATAAGTATTACACTACCTACTTATAGGTAGGTACCATTACGTGGTCAAGAAGTCATCGATTTTCGAAAATCATCTGACAGGGCCAAATTGAAGTGACAGATCATAAAAAGTTAATTTTTGCTGTATGTTCTTAACTTAAGCGAATCTCAAAATATTTTGGGGTTTGGGGGTCGAAGAGACACATTAACGGCCACCATACATTCTCGACGAACTCCGCCAAAACCACTGTGCGAAAGTAAATATTCGACAAAACTAATGTTTACATTTTAGTACAACCGGAGACTGGTAATTGAAATATCGTATTGATTGTGTCTACTCTAAAAGCTAAACATAATGTGCTATTTGAACGCGAAACGAACGAGTAAAAGTAGGACACTATGTTTAGCTTTTACAGGAGAAAAGTAGAGAAATGCTGTTGAAATTACCCACTTCCGTAAGTGAAATAAAAATTGCCAAAATGCAACATGGCTACGGTAAATAGTACAAACATTTATCAAGCTTTTCTACTAAATGTGACGATAAAATCATACTGTTTTAGTCCGAATCGTTACAAAAAAATATTTCGCGTGAGGTAGTGTTGTGTTTTCGCGATCTGTCAAAAAACATGTGGACTGGTAGTTGACTGTTTAAAACCGCTCCTGTGGGCTTATTTCTCCATTTCATGCAAAAATACAACACTACCTCACGACAAAGAGTCTCAGGTTTACATCCCCCTATAAACACTTTCCACTCGCCCTGTAACTTCGGAGTAGGGCTTGAAGTACTTAGCATTGCGAACCAAGTACATGTAGTCGAAAATAGCGAATGTATATTCAGCCTTAAGTAGTTGTGATAGATTAGTAATTTTTCACAACTTCAAATAATTCTAAAAAGATGGCGGACCCGTCCCATATCCCCAATCCCCCTACCTTTCTACCTAAATACTTTTTCAATCACTTAAATCTCACGTACATCCGATAACTGACGCCACTTACCTACATATAATTCCGAGAAACAACAAATGAACCCCCCCCCTTCCGTATGTTATCACTACTAGTTTAGGGAAATAATAGTTCTACTCTATGATATGTAGGTATTTGTTTTCACCGCTTCCTATTTATATCTGACGGGTTCACTGAATAAAGGGTCCGACAATGGTCGCACTTGACTTTCTCGCAATTTTTACGCCAGCGGTAGGTATCGAAAATTTTGATTTTTTTTTTACGTAAATTATTTTTTTTTGGACCAAAATTTTAACTTTTTCTAAAAAATATTTTGCCATACACTGGACAATAATTTTAGGCACCTACTCACCGGACAAACATATCCGTCAAATGGTGAAGTGTCGTTCGACGCGCAAAGTACCTACGTGTTTTCTATTTTCCATGTCACGGCCTTAATTTTCAAGTAATTGAAAATCTATTGATAATGACCTTGAAGCATCTATCTGAGACCACTTTCACCAATTTTCAAGGAAATCTGTCGATTAGGGTTGTCGCAAATCCGTCTTAACCAATCAAAAACGTGATTTCCATTTTTGGAAAATTTTCCTACGATAATGCCAATATTGGCCATAATTATTATGTTTGATAAATTTCGTTCGGTAAAACATCACACTAAGTAGGTTAAAGTACACCTCCCTACCAATTTTTATAGAAATCGATCGAATAGTGCTACCGGAGTAATGACCAACGCGTTTTGGCCAAAACTGGGCCAAGTTATTGGCCCACCTTCAAATGATTGTAAATGACCTAAAAGCATCTATTCAAAAACACTTCTGTAAATTTTCAAGGTTCCAGCTTGATATACGTAGCCTCCAGCCCTTCTTAACTGTCAATTTGAGCAAAATCGGACGAACGGTGTGACGTCCAGTTGCGCGACAGACTGACGTACCTACCTACCTACGTACGTACGTATGTCGGACGGACATTTTTTAAAAACCACTTTTTTGGACTCGGGGGACCTCCAGGATCATGGGAAACCCAAAATCTCAAAATCGAAATTTTGCACGAAGATCTCAGCCCATGTAGGACATACGGGCGAGAAAGTAAAAAGGAAAGTGTGGTCTGAAACAACCTGTACCGACATCCCTACGCAAGAGAAAACGCTGAACAAGCGAGTGGTGTGGGTGACATTAGTTAGTAGTTAGAGTTGCTAGAATTAGTTCTGCGATCACTTTCCCCATTGAAAAGTGTGGAAACACATAATAATAGTAAGTACCTACTTAGGTAGGTGGATGGTTGTCTTACAGTTATACTTACCTAAGTTGTAGGCAGCTGAGCAAACCACGTGCCGCTAACTACCTTCATACCTAGTTTATCATACTTTTGCTCATAGTTTTTCCACTTATACTGCACTTACCTACAGGGAAAAACTAAACAACATGTAAGTGTAAGGATTTGTGAAGATCGGGAGCCATTGAAGCTGTCTGCTTTCCTGCCATCTGGTGCGGTAGAAAGGAAAAATTACCAACACTTACTTGATTCGCTCAGTAGGTACGTCGATGCGTTCACCCACCGTTATTCACATATCCAGGCGGGTACGCCACATCACTATTTCTATAAATGAGCACAGCACTGAACAAAACCACACACCTGGGCCAAGTGTAGACGCCGGACACTTCATATCCATAGTGCCAAGAGCCGGAGTAGGCGCCTTGCCCCTTAGGGCCCGTGCACACTCCGTGGCCGTGAGCTTTGCCTTCTTCCCAGCCGCCACAGTAGGTTCCTCCATCGTCGAAATCGAATCTGCCGCCGTTGACATGGGCCCTGGCGGCAGTGCCCGAGGCGGCGGTGGCCGAGGCGGCGCTGCTATGCATCTCCCCGCGCGCCCGCCGCGCTCTGTGCGCTCGGCGCACCCGCGTCCCGCACCCACCACGCGGCCCGCGCCTGCGTATCAAGTCAGCAACTCAGCGACTCATAGCGCTCCGCCAATTCCGGGTGGCACTTCACTCATATCGGACCGTACATACCTCTCCTATCATCATTGGAATGTCCAGCAACAATAGCAACTTAACTAGGGTTTGATCTACTTAGTAGGTACGTACGTAGGTAGTAGGTACCTACCTTTTCACTTCGTTCAATACCAAAATGGACGTCTCTCCCAGTCACGCTGCTCTTCACATTTAACAAATTTGTCTGTTTGCATACAGGTAGAACAACATAATATGATACCTACTTACAAGGGTGAGAAAATGACCTATCGCATCCAAGTAAGTTATAACGCCCTAAAAAAACAAAACATTTAGCATTGATGCCAAACCAAATCTCTAACCGCAGCGATGTCGATTGTAGGTAGGTACCAGGGAGGTCAGGCAAGATATGATTATGTTTCTCTACGGACAAGTCTCAGTCGGTTAAGCATCCCTGCTATCCCTGATCCTATACACGTCTGTCTGAAAGAGGCAAAATAAAGAGCTGGTCGTCCTTGACTTTCCTCGTATCAGTCGTAGGTAGGTACCTAGTTCTGATTTTTGCTTTTCCATAAACATATGATTCGTTCCTTGCCTTAATATTAAGAAAGGAAAAAAAATAATGTGGCTAACGAGGAAATAAAAATATACGCATTGTGCATATATATCGTCCACATCCGGTGTCCGCCGACGTCGCGCTGCCTCATCGATCTGTTTATTCTCCTGCGAGAGGTAAACGAACTGCACCAGACTTGGCCTTCACAGCAGGCTTACCTACACGCGAGATAATCCTCTCATGATTCCATTTTTTTATAGAATACCTCAGATAAGATAAAGGTTATATTGGGCGATTTCTCTCTTCTTTCATGTGGGGTAAATGTGAATAAAAACTGCTTCCTCACAATCGGGGAACACCTCAAAGATTGGGGGGGAACCGGGGAAATCTCAATAACTTTCTTTTTCACTTAAAAATAGTGATTTTAGCACCTTGCGTTCTTATTTATAACCCTCCGACCCTCCTCTTTCAAGGCCCTTCTTCCTCCTAAGGTATGGTGAGAAGCTCAGCGTGTGTACGTAAAGATTAAAACATCTATTTTTCAAAATACTGAGGCAACAAACACTGCATACATACGATCGCTAACACTACACAATGATACATTATATAGTCCCAGTAAACTCCTGGGAATTAATAATTAAATAAAAATGACGAGTGACGAGATCATGTCTTCATTTCTTCATAGTCTAATTCGGAATGAGCTGAAATAAAATAAAAGACGGTCATTCACAATTCACGGTGCACCTTACCTATTGGCGAGTCCTCGGAATATATTTTACGAGAAGCAAAATATTACGACATCTTCGTTGGGTATAGATGCTAGGCATAGCCGTATCCACGGGGGGGGGGGGGGGGGGGGGGGGGTTAGGGGGTTAAACCCCCCCATGAGCGGAATATTATCATGGTAATGCCAACGTGAAGCAAAAAAATATAGGCGAAACCCCCCCCCATGACCGCTTTCTGGATACGGGCCTGATGCTAGGTACTCAGCACCCTAGTGGAGACAATAAAACTCTGTGGCAAGCATGTGGCACCAACTGATCTCTTTCTGACATCTTTCCAAGATAACAGTTGGATTTCTATTTCTTACCGACGTATTTTTTCAATATATACCTTGCAAAGTCGGAAGATTTGTCGATGATGTGCTCGAATTCGGCGAAGGAGAGAGCACCGTCGTCATCAAGATCTGCCTCTGCCAGAATGTTTTGGATGAGGTGGTTTATGTCCGTCTCAGTCAGCTCATGCGGACCCGTCAGACGTTTTATGGTCTCTCGGAGGTCCGCTACTCCCAGCATATCGTCCCCGTCAAAATCTGTAAGCAAAGACGCATGTGTCTATAACGGGTTCAGCAGCCCGAAGCCGGAACTTCAGGCTGGACAACAACAAAACTTCTAAGAATGGGACCTCCCTCGTGAGAGGCCACTGTACCTGTACCCTAAACTACGACTTCTCAATGATATCTGCTGGTACGTGCACGACCGTCAATGCCCATGGCCGTTTTAAAAGCTAAACACAGTTCCACTCGAACGTAAAACAAATGACTGAAACCTAGGGCACTATGTTCAGATTTCACTGGAGAACGAATACTATTGAACGATGGAATTGCCGGTCTCACTTGAGTATCGACACCCTAAACCAACAAAGACTTTAGACCATACAGGTCAGCGTCTCTCTCGTTTTAATTTTGAACCGTGAGAAAATACAATAACTAAAAAGACAACGTTTCCTCTTGTAACCAAGGAAGTAGATGAGTAATGAGCTTTACTTCGGTTTCTCTTTAGGAGAGCCAACCCGCGGCAAATTTTACATTTTTACGGAATCTCACCAGAGCATATTATTTTACAATTATAAGCAACTCACCAAAAATTCGAAAAGCGTGCTCAGCTTTGACACTGTTTGGAGCAGCAAAACTGAATACGGACATCATGTCCAAGAAGTCTTCAAAAGTGCAGTGACCATCGCGGCTTGAGCTGAACACTTGGCAGATTCTGTCTCCGAACGGATTCACCCTCAGCTCCGGATATTGCAATATTTTATTGACTGGCAGTTTGGCATTTTTATTGTGTCCCACCTTTTCTGGCGCCAATGCTTTAAACTTTTTGTGCGCTCTAAAAAATGTTAAATTTTTGTTAAACTGTCAAATGCAAGCAGGTAGGTAAGTACCAACAACTTATCTTTAAAGCCTATAGAAGTTTTAATTCAACGCTGTACTAGGTACATACAAGATGTAAGTACCTATACCCTCTCTACATATTTATCCGCATCCATTTTCAGTGACTAATTCTATAGGCAATTAAATGGTACTTACATTAAAACTTCCTTCTTGGTGAAGTATGTCAAATCCTAAAAAAAAAAACATAAAAAATAATTTCAATAATAAGCAAGACAACTTTACCTTCTTAACTCGGACCTTAGCCAGCTCGTAGGTACCTCGGAATTACGACATTTTAACATTTTTCCTGATAGCATCATAAAACATTCGCAGGGCCATCCTATTCCAGGGTTTCCAGTTATGGAAAGCGAGGCTCCATACTAATGTCAACGTCCATCCCTCTGTCTGCAACTGCCTACCTACCTGGTAATCTTGGAGTTCTTCCTCAGTGAACTGGCTGGTATTTTGTCCCATTGCAAACCCCGAATGCCTTTTTAATTTTCAAATATTTAAAAGCAAACATAAAGCCCTCATTGAAGTAAATTAGAAAATCGCTAACAAATAATCAAATTTTGTTTACTGATTTGTAAGTTACGTCTTCTGCAGAAAAATCTCCTGCCACGTCAAAACATTGTGCCCGGCAACTCGTAAAGAAAATAAACAAAATGAGGATGAGCTGGTTTCTGGTTTTTTGAAAAAGTAAAATGTGCCTACAGATGTTGACAGTGCGTTCCTGTCGGGGCTCTACTTAAAAAGAACATCGTAACAGCCAACCCCTTACGCCGATATGGGATTTTTTGAGGACTCCCTCATCATGATTTTTAGTCAGGCAAGTAATTCGTAAGTAATTGGTGTATGGAAATAACAAATCGGAAAAGGGTAAGGGAGCCCTAATAATTAGCCATCCCAACATTGCCTGTGACTGACCTATAATGGGAAATTTGACCCGAAAGGAAATGACGGCGAAATGGAAGTGGAAATAAGGCAAGGAACCTGTTGAAAGAGTCTGGTACCGACCATCACTATCCCCAATTTCAGATTTTCGTACCTACATTATTGTGTTTTTGGTTACAGGGAGTGTTCTTTATAGTTGGATGGGTATTTTTTGTAATCCAGTTATTTCGTGATTACGAAGTCCGACATCGCTCAGTACAGCTTATATTTTCCGTCACATTTGCTCTTTCCTGCACTATGTTTGAGCTCATTATTTTTGAAATTATTGGGGTGCTTGACTCGAGGTATGTTCTGTACCGCTGTACGATGTATTCATACTGAATGTATCATTTAGGACCCTTATAAATGTTTTTTTAAGTAGCTGTTCTCTCTTCTGTTCATCATAATGTCCTTTTTCCCATTCCCTGATAGTAATAGGTATCACATAGAAGTGTATCTACTATTTAACTGGAAACCTTGTTGCCATCTCCACCTCGTTGTCTTCCAAGATATCTTTTAATTAGTTCCAGGTACTTTCACTGGAATGTGGGTCTCTACATGATGCTATTCATGGTGATATTCCTCATTCCATTTTACATCAGCTACTTCGTATTAAGTAACGTTCGTAGAGGTAAGCAGTTTTTAAATGCAATTTGAAAGGCGGGTGTACTTAGCGGGTGAATGGAGCTTGATTTCCTAGTTATTACAACGACCTTTTCATTTTTAGTTAAAGAATCGCTGATTCAGCCATTAACCATTTTGACATGGTGCTGCTACATGTACATGTTTTGGAAAGTCGGGGACCCGTTCCCGATTTTGAGCCCTAAACAGGGCATCCTATCTATAGAGCAAGGGGTCAGCAGAGTCGGTGTCATTGGCGTCACAGTTATGGCACTGCTGTCCGGATTTGGAGCTGTTAACTATCCTTACACATCCATGGCTTATTTCATGAGGTAACTATCTACTTGATATTGCCTTCTGTTACACATCTATGGCTTTTTTTCATGAGGTAAAACTAGCTGCTTGACATTGTGTTGTGATACAGTACACGTCCGTGGCTTGTCTTACACATCCATAGGTTATCTCATGAGGTAACCGTATACCTACTTGACATTATTTTGCCATTGACTATTCCTCCTTCAACAGAAGATGGTTTTACAGCCCCACTATGAGCCGAAAATCTTTCAATTTCTTTATCAGGAATGTTTCTCCCTCGGATATGCAGTTGACGGAACGGCGATTAATGCAAACCATGGATATGATAATAGCGAAGAAGAAACGAATAGCGCTTTCCAAGGCGAAGCTGAGGAGTGGGACAATTCAAGATAGTCGCCAAGGATGGTGGGGACGGATTTTGACCGCTACAGCGATGGGCGGACGAGATTCTGAAAGTATCCTTCTATGCAATAAACACTAAGGAGTCTAAATTCTTTCACAAGTGTCGCACATAAGTATGTACGATAGGTTTAAAAACATAGGTTTGATCAATATTATTACTTATATAACTGCTCTCCTGCCTCTCTGCCTCCCTCATAAGTTAAACACTGAACACTGTTTAAACTGACTACATTTACTTCGTATTGGATCAGCAAAAAATTTCTTACTTAGATTATACAAAAAACTATTTTAGCCATCTGGCAACAATATCGGATAATTTTCAGCAAGAACAGAAAGCCCACTGTCTTTAGAAAAATTTAAATTTCAACATGTGGAACTAACTTAGCTTTCCTAGAATATTTTCATGGAAAACCGAGCTATACCAGTTGTGTTACCGCTTTTAAACCTATTACTCTTTCCTTATTGGAAGTAGATATAACGCAGCTCAAGTTAGAGATCGCAGGACTAGAGGAGCTCTCTCGTCAGTTGTTCCTGGAAGCTCATGACGTCCGCAACATGTGGGAGCGGATGGCTTGGGCCAGGACTTGGCGGGGCAAATACTTCAATTTCCTGGGCTATTTCTTCTCCTGCTACTGCCTCTGGAAAATATTTATTGTAAGTCCAAAATTAATTTAAGATAGATAAAATCTTTGTCTGCAACAGAAGAGCCTACCTTTCTCTATTCATCATTTCTGGTATGCGTATTCCCAGCCAACTTTCCACCATCTTGTTTTCGGTTTTTCAGTGCACACTAAATATCGTACTTGATCGGGTCGGCAAAAAAGACACGGTAACACGAGGGATGGAGATTGCTGTCCACTGGATGGGTTTTGACATCGACGTGGCATTCTGGAGCCAGCATATATCTTTCCTCCTTGTGGGCTGCATGGTTGTTTGCTCGATACGAGGACTGTTGCTCACTCTTACAAAGGTATGTACCTAGCTACCGACCATTCAGAAATAAAATTTCGATTTTTTGTGTGTTTGTTTTGGCAGTTACTTTTGACTCATCAATATTTCCTTAAAATTGCATTTGGATTTTAGACAGCTGATGTAACCTATATAGTGTTGGCGCAAGCCAGTATGACCACTTTTTTCTACTCACGGGTGCTCTCAATTTCAAATAATGCCTTCTCGCCATGTTGACTAGCGAGACAGTAAAAGTCTCATCCTTCCTACTTTTAGCCATGAAGTCTGCGATAAAATTTTATTATAAATTTTTTTGACGGTAAAATTTTGAAGTCCGGGAAAAATGTAGAAATACCTACCCATTTTTTTTTCAGTTCTTCTATGCGATATCGAGCAGTAAATCATCGAATGTTATAGTCCTGGTGTTGGCTCAAATTATGGTGAGTTTCTGTTTTAAGGCTGACCAATACAAACTCGTAAATTTTCTATCTGTTATTTTTTTCCGACCATTTTTATTAGGACACTGTTCGATAATGATTTTTATCAAAAAAAAATTGTCCAAAATTACTCGATCATAAAATCACTACGTAACCAGTTTGTTACTGAAGGTAAGAAGGCGCACTATATTTCAGAACATATAAATATCCAACAATGTACTCAAAATGTGCTCGGAAAAAACGTAAATAAATAAAAAATCCATCACATCAAGCTCTCTTATAATGAGGAATTAGGATTAATGTATTAATTTATCTGGTTAGTGAATAATGGGACGATTTGTTCAGGGGATGTACTTCGTTTCTTCTGTGCTGCTGATGCGTATGAACGTACCACCGGAGTACCGTATCATCATCACGCAGGTGCTGGGAGAGCTGCAGTTCAGCTTCTACCATCGCTGGTTCGACGTCATCTTTCTCGTCTCGGCTCTCTCGTCCATATTGTTTCTTTACCTCGCCCACAAACGAACCCCTCTGGGGGAGACTGATAGATAGCATGCTATTATAAAATACATTTCTAATTCTTCAGTATTGTGTGTTAGTGGTAAAAACAGTAGGGCTCAAGAATGATTTCCAGTGAAGTATTTCCAGAGTGGCGGTTCGATAATTTTTGTCCCTAAATATACGGTATAGGATAAGGGGGGTGCTCTCGAATGAAATTGTCACCGAAAACGAACATAATTTTATCTATCTCTAATAATCTTCGTTATTGAGCAGTTTTGCATAACCTTGTCAGCATTTATACATAAGATATCAGTGTATAAATAATAGTAGGTATTGTGTTTTATGAGTGCTCTACCTGTAAAATCACTCTTTCCCAGTAAGTACCTCATTATTTTTCTAATGTTGATAAACAAACATATGAAAATTTAATTTGTAAGAAAATGTTATGCTGTTCGCTTTTTAATATTTGATTAACCAGCACAATGTCAAGAAAAGAAGGAAGTGGGGACTTCTCGCTAAAGGAGCATGCGAAGGACCTATGCAATACCCCCGCTGTTGATGAAACCTACCTCTCCGACCTTCGGAGCCGCGTCGACGTTTTTGTAGCTCAGCAAAAACTGCGCAGTGATGGGGGTACCTTCAGGAGGAAGGAGGCTCTTAAGGTTCGAAAAACAGTTATTTCCAAGGAAAAAACTCTCAGGCTGCAACCCACTATACTCAGAAAACCGTTGATTTTCTACTGATTTTTACCGTTTTAAATTCACAAAAAAATTGACGCAGCCTTAGTTATTAAATTAAACTGGTTTATGAAGTAGTTAAACAATTTCTTACCTATGTTTGAGAACAAAGAAGTTCCCAACTTTTCCCAGAAGAAGACTTTTATGGTTGTTGAGTTTTACTTCATTATGCAGGTAAATTTTATTTATATTGACAGAATGCAGCGGTCAGTCTTCGACAGCAACGAGCTAAGGATGTCCTAATGGTGCACGGGACAGTGCTGGATATGGTGGCTACTCACCTGGGTGTTGAGTACAAGGAGGTGCTAGATGGGCTTCTCGATTCGGAACAGCAAGTTGAGTTGCTCTCAGGACTTCTCACCGCGGGTGGGAAGGCTGCTCTCTTATTCTCTTACATTCTTTTACCCCCTCCATTCCTAGGTGAGTCTGATTCAATCACTGATTTAAAGTCCAGTTTTTATGGCATTATGATGTAAGTTGAAAACATTGGGAAAACTCGGGGGATAGGTACCTAGGATCATGGAAAACCTGAAGTCTCAATTTAGAAATTTTGCGCGAAAACAATACTTTTCTTGCCACATATGGTTAGCGAGAAAGTAAAAGCGTCCACCTGTAAGTACAGTGCAAGTTGGAGAGACACCCCTTGTTTCGTACAGCGGTGTACTATGCTGAATTGAGCTCTGGACGTTGCACGAAATAAATACGATCACAATAGTTACTTTCCTATATACTCCGTATACCTATGTGGGAAAGGAAAAATCAGTCCTGGATGTTTTCAGATTGCGGTCGGGGGCTCCCCGATGACACGCCACCGTTTCGACGTGTCGTTGTCACGGATGGCACCAGTGAGCCTCTCAAGGATAAGTCAGTACTTGTCTTTAGAGTCAACACTAACATCAACATCGACGCCAGTAACGTCTGCGAGGTACCTACACCTGCATCATATGGTCGCTTATGCTGTCCGAAATCCAAAATATTCCCCGCACGGCAGCAGTGCATGTAGAGAACTGAGTTGGCATTGTAGGATTCATTAAAACTTGTATGCCTCGGGATGATTCATTGGTTGGGAAGCATATTATTATAATAATAGGTCGGATTTTCTCCATCAATTTGGCTCTAAATACTCCCTTAAACTTTCTTAATGATCTTTATATTCTAGGAGCTCATCTTCACACCTATTGAGGCTGAGATGGAGGATAACGTTGTGGGATCTCTTGAGCGCAGCCTAGGTCTTTCGGCCGCGGACCCCATACGGACCTCAGCTCGATGGGGAGAACTTCTTAGAACGCCAACTGGCTTCCAAACACGCAAATTCTTTCTCGGGCAAGTCACGGCTTTCCAAGACTTCCTTTGTAGTAAGTTATATTTAAAATTCCTTGTCTTCATATGTACTCCGTTTGACTTTTCTTTTATCTACATGAAGAAGATATTGTTACAGCTACAAAAGATGACCTGGTTGGACGGTTAGAATTCGTAGTACCAGAAGGTATAATGAGAAGGATCGAGGGTTATCCTAACCCGGAGACAATTTTGAAAAGCGACATAGAGCTCGGCCAAGACGTTGAAAATCTTGTCAAACAGTGGTTCAAGAAAATTGAACAAGTGAGTTTTTGTGTTTGTGTTACGTTCGGTGGATAATTTTTTGAGAAAGTCTGCTTTGAATTGGAAATGAGTGCGATGAATTGTCTTGTCATTCCCATTATTCACAATCATACGTTGGTGTTATATTGAACTCAATAAACGTCCTCAGCTTCTGTTGTTGTTCCTCACACTATCCGGAGAAATATTAAAAGCATTTCTTGATATTTGTTTGTTCTGAAGTATCCATCGAGAATATAATTTATATAATAACTGAAAAAAGAGAAAAGTTGGTACGGTATGGTCCTACGAATATTTAAATTGACTTCAGGTAATGGAGGGAGCCAATTGCGTGCGTGCGGAGCGTGATGATTTGGGGCCGCGCGCTGAGCTCGAGTTCTGGCGGTCATCTCTTACCAAATTCACCTCCATCTTGGATTTCCTCAGTTCTCCTTCCGTTAAACTTGCACTTGCGGCTGTTCACAACTCGCGGAACTCATATGTCCAGGTATGTCCAGGTGGCAGTTACTTAATATAACTATATTAAGTTATTCAAGGTGTTCGTTCATCCGCAGACTCTCATGGTTGTGGCCAGGGGCGTAAATAAATGTCATAGTTTCTATGTTCTTCTTTACTGTCCATACATATCTATGGTGTTTTAGACACGAACCTTAACTAGTCGTAATTTTGTGCACAACTAGCAAAATGGTTTGAAACCCTTTTAAGTAAGCTTTTGGCTACTTTTTGCTTCTGAAAAGTCTAGTAGGTATACATGTCTTTTCAAGTCACAAACTAAGTGGTGAATCTGTTTGGATTTAACAAGAATAGGTAAGTATAGGTAATTATTAATTTTTTCTATAGTAATTGCTCCAAAAAATCGCCGAAATATTCCGCAAAAATGACTTATGCTATAACTGCCTCTTATTTTTGCCCTTAGACGTCAAACCAATTTCTGACTCAACTTGAATATGTTGTGTCTATTTATGAAATGTCTCGTTTTTTAAATAGTGACTTTTCTTCCATCAGAAATGGCCATGGTTGGCGGATAAAGTCGAGAATGCATGCAACGAAGCTACTAACAATGTCAAGTACTTGGACGATCTGAATGAACTGAGCCAGGCACTATACACCACGCCGCCACCGGGCCTGGCTGAACATCTGCGTTCTATTTTATACTCCATACGGATAATGTTTGGCTGTTCACGGTACTATAACACCACGGAACGCGCCACCGCCCTCCTCGTCAAAGTGACTAATCAGGTCGTTGTGTCATTCCGAGAATATCTCACGGACGCCCGCACAAGGTCTATTTGGAGCTTTCCTAAGCGGGAGCTCATTGCGCGCATTAAGGTATGCAACAGTGGTTTAGAAGGCTATTAAATGAAGAACGGTTTAGGCTGAATTTCACCACTTTCTTATAGTATCCGATAGTGGCTCCTAACGAGAGGATTTAACGAACGGATTTACGCTATCGTATGTTTAGCTTACGACAAGTGCGATCGCAGAGAAACAAGTGCAAGCGCAAGGAGGACTTAACGAACAGATTTACGCTATCGTATGTTTAGCTTACGACAAGTGCGATCGCAGAGAAACAAGTGCAAGCGCAAGGCACTTGTCGTAAGCTAAACATACGATAACGTAAATCCATTCGTTAAATCCTCTCGTTATGAGACACTATCGGATACTATAAGAAAGTGGTGAAATTCAGCCTTAATCAGATTTCGAATGAACACTACCTAATGTTGTGGTTACAGAGTTAAGGGGAAATACACCCATTTGGTTCGCAATGCTACGTACTTCAAGCCCTACTCCGAAGTTATAGGGCGAGTGAAAAGTGTTTATAGGGGGATGTAAACCTGAGACTCTTTGTCGTGAGGTAGTGTTGTATTTTTGCATGAAATGGAGTAATAAGCCCACAGGAGCGATTTTAAACAGTCAACTACCAGTCCACATGTTTTTTTGACAGATCGCGAAAACACAACACTACCTCACGCGAAATATTTTTTTGTAACGTTTTGGATTAAAACAGTATGATTTTATCGTCACATTTAGTAGAAAAGCTTGATAAATGTTTGTAATATTTACCGCCGCCATGTTACATGTTGACAATTTTTATTTCACTTACGGAAGTTCGTAATTGCAACACCATTTCTCTACTTTTTCTCCTGTAAAAGCTAAACATAGTGTCCTACTTTCACTCGTTCGTTTCGCGTTCAAATAGCACACTATGTTTAGCTTTTAGAGTAGACACAACCGATACGATATTGCAATTACCAGTCTCCGGTGGTACTAAAATGTAAACATTACTTTTGTCGAATATTTACTTTCGCACAGTGGTTTTGGCGGAGTTCGTCGAGAATGTATGGTGGCCCTTAAGTTCATTAGTGGGAAAAATCGGAAATAATTCAGATGGTCAAAAATCGAAATTTGTCTCATAGAAAATAATGACGTATTTTTTCATTTTAGAAGCTTCTAAAAGCAGCCATATTTTTTTCTGAAAACTTTTTATCAAACCCTTCATTGTTGTCGTACCCCTTGTTTACTATCCCTTATTTTTCTTCCAGATTTGTCTTGATGTTTATGAAACTTATAGAAGAAGTTTTACTGAAACTCAAAAAGCTATGCTAGAGAATCCCAAAGAAAAAGAATTCGGCTGTTCTGAAGTAAATGTCTTCGTTCGGCTGGCGTCATTCTGTGCTCGTCTTGAAAAGGTGAATCATCCTAATCATTTAAGTTGACTTCAAATGCATTGCCATGAGTGTATTGCCTGTTTTTCACATCGGAGCAACTTTCTGGTGACACTTGAATTGAAACTTGGAGTTTTGTTGACAGATTCGTGATGCTTTGGAAACGTACCTGGAACTTTCTGTTCTACACAGTTCCTGCTTTGAAAATGTCGAGAAATTAACGGGAAAGCTAGAGTCAGTGTTCAAAGACTTAGTGAGCGATCCAAATGATCCTCTGAACGACCGGAGACCTTACTTTGACAACAGTTACAAGATCTTCCAGGAAAGGATCGCCGAACTTGAGAATGATATCTACGTCTTCTGCCTTGCTATGGTGGCTCATTGCACCAACGTAGCTACTGCGCTAACTGTACTTGGCAGGTAGCTTGCTTAACTTATACCTTTCATGTTTTTTCAGAATAAAAAATACCAGTTTCAAAGAAATTAAAATTTCAGGTTCTCCGAGTTGAAACTGTCGTGCCTGTGCCTGGATGTGGAATATTTAAAGCAGCTGCAGGCACTGCAGGGGGAAATATGTGCCCTCCGTGACAGGTGAAATTATTCTTTCTAACTTGGCTTAATAGAGGGGGCATTCTTAACTCTCGGATTGTTGTTCGAACAAGTGTTATTTTTGTCTTTAGATATAATGAAGACAGGGAGCATGTTCCCTTACCGTGGACGCTGCCTCCTATTGCTGGTCGCATTGCTTGGGCTCGGCACCTCCTTCACAAAATCGAAGATCCTATGAATGTTTTTAAGGTGACTCATTCCATTTCGGTCGTACCTTCAGAAATCGCGAACTGAAGATCTACAATGAAAAAGAGCTAATAATAGTAAAGCATTTGGAAAATTGTTAACAACGTCTGTAAAAAAAACTCATGTGACGGATAACTTAATTCTGTGATAAATTTGTGCTTTATTTAGCTAAAAGAGCGTGTGTTGGTGCATCCGCGAGCTCAACATGTTATTCGGCAGTATAACAGTTTGTGCAAGGTGCTGCTGCAGTACGAGGTGGAGCACCACGAAGTCTGGTGCTGTCAACTCCAGGTCATAGACAGTCTTCTAGAGGCTCCAGTCCTCAGGCGCGAAAATCTCGTTCTCAAGGTTAAACTTACTTCTTTTTCGTAGTTTCGACTGACATCGATGCCATCTTCACTTTTCCGAAATATTTTTTCTATCCTACTTAGTTCTCTGGGCTTTACAAGAACAACAAATATCCTCTGTATTTCTGGGGTAGAGCATTTGAGATGGCTTACATGTGACTAACATTGGTTCAGTTTAAAAAATGTTGATTTTATTTAAATTTCCCAGGTGAACTGGTACCCATACTTGGACGAAATAGTGTGTGAAACGGAGGCCATGTGGAAGATGGGGCTGCCGGTCCCTGACGAAGCTGCAATCTTGCAGATCGGACACAAGGATTTGCTCCGCACCTGCGACGTTCTGAATCACCTCGTAGCGCGCTACAACACCCTAAGGTAGGCGTAAAAAAAACATTGTTCAGTTGAACCAATGAATATTACCGTTTTTTAGTTTAATTATTATTTGGTGATTTTACAGGGAAGCGACTTTTCAATAGAAAAAAAATCTAAATTTTAAAACAGAGAATATCAAACTGGTCTGTATAAGTATAACAGCTACCTACATTACATGTTTACCGTTTATAACAAAGCACAATGCTATGCCTGGTGTCTGTAATATTTGTTGACAGCTAAAGTAGGTTTAATTTTCAGGCGAGGTGTGCTGCGGATGTATTTGCCTTTGCTTCGGCCGCAGCTTGAGCGTCTGGATACTATCCTTGACCCGGGGCAAGAAGAAATATCATGGGTCTCCCTGGAGGTTTCATCATTTTGCGATAATGTCTCGGCTGCACTGACGAATCTAGAACGTTTCCTTGACGCAGTACGTACTTGCCATCATATGGTCGAACAGAATTTTGTTTTCTTGAAAATTACGGCCGTTTTAGTCAAAAAAGTGTTGAAAATGAGAAGCCACGTTTTTGAATAGTCAGAATGCATTTGCTACTACAGTAAATGAGTGACAGTCATGATATTGGGTAAGAGTGATCTCAGATAGATGGTCTTGATTTTGGATTCCTTGAAAATTACGCCTCCAAAAAAATTTCATAATTTCAAAATTTCATACGGGGCGAGAAAGTTAAGTGCAACTGTTTTCGGACCATTTATATTTACATTGAAATGATTTTCTTCACTAAAAAATTTGTCCAAAATTACTCGATCGTAAAATCACAGCATAGCCAGTAAATTTGTTTATACAGTCGTGGCAGTGGGAGGAATTAATTCACCTTATTTATCCCTTTTATTTTGTCTGTCGCTTCACTGTGATACCTGACTTTTATATTTGTACCTGGTTTCTCGTAGCTCGGTGATATGCGGACGAGCAGAATTGAAGAACCCATGGGTCGCGTAGCCGCTACTCTCTTGGTGAAGCTCACAGCAGAGGACCCTTTACCGGCCTCACAGCTGCTCAGTATCAATGCGGAGGCTCGCCATGGTTTGGTTAAGGAGTTGAATACAGTTATCACAGCCGCGGAGAGCGCGGCTATTGAAATAGTTAACAGATTCGTGGATTGTTTTGACGTCCCATCTGTAGCTGATGTGAAGTATCAGTGGCTTGATGGGGCCGAACTTGTTCAGCACTTCGACTCCGTCTCCGAAGTCCCTATCTCGGATCATTTGGGTAATTTATTTGCCAGTCATGTCAGTGATGTATCTGTTCCTGTTATTTTTGTCTGCATTAGTTTTGTATTATCAGTACGAATTCTTATTTACAAATTTTGATTGCAGCTTTTAGAAGGTGGGAGCGTCCTAATGAAGCTGACCTTCCCCGGTTCCACCGAGACTGCATGCGGGTGTACGCGTCCATGTTTCGGGGAGTGGTGGACGCCCTCTTGGCCGCCACTGTAACCTCACTTGAGACGCTACGTTCCCGCGTCATGGATGAAGACATGAGCACACCCCTCCTGGCTGCGGACTTGGGTCTCAACATCCCGAACATCACTTTAGAGCCTAGCTTGGACCAGATGCAGGCCGCAATCTTAGAATTAACTAGGACAACACTGCACATGCTTCTGGGTCTGACTATGTGGGGGCTTCGACCTGAGCCAGTTTCAGCCGCTTCAGGAGGTAATGTTGCAAATAAATATATTGCATTGCCAGTGGTGAGCCATAGTTACTAGTCGTCAAACTGGAAACGCCAAGCATTCATTTGGTACATTTATTCACCCCAAGCCCGAAGTGGTGTATGACACAATGGTTCAGTTACTTGGGACTCAAAGCAGATCCTAGCGACCGTATTAACTGAGTGATGTGAGTCCTATAAAAGTATTCGGACTTGAGGGGGGTGTAAAGAAAAATAAATGTTTAATGATGTTTACAGTGGAAAGTGACGACAGACCGAGACCACCGCGGAGTCAGGCCAGCTATTTCAAGCTAATTTCCGAAAACAAGGAAGTGGTGCGTCTGGTGCAAAGTATGCAGGGGGCCATCCTCCTCTTCAAGTCTGATGTCTCTCACTGCATCGAGGTAATCAGCTCGATCTACTCTCTAAAACTTCCAAAGAACTTTAATTTTAGGAATATTAGTAAAGTTTCAAATTCAAATTAAGTATGATTCCTTAAGTGTTGAAGTTGGCTACCTATTGATAAACTTAATTCAAGGGCTGTTGTTTTCTCTTAGGCCTACGCCTCATTTAGTTACCTGTGGGAAAAGAATATCGTAGAGGAGGTGGAGAACTTCATGCGAAATGACCCTAAGTTCTATGCCATTGAAGAGGAGGTAAAACGCTTTGTTGGATTCAGCAGAGACGTGGAATCGCTACCTGACCAGCACGATGTCGCCTGTATGAGACTCAGCTCGGGTAAGCCAGTAATTCGATCACTGTGAAATTGTACTCTGGACAGTAACCTAAAAGGTCACTTAACAGATTAAATAACTATAAATACGTGAATAAAGGAAATTTTTCATGAGGGGAAGGAAATCTGTCTCAGAATATTCTCCTCTCAAATGTGTCAGTTTAAACAGTGGGAAAAAGAAAAAGAATAATGACCTGCACCCCTCAAAAGAAATTCCCCCTGAGGGCGTCGGAAAATGTGCTTCGGGGGGTATCCAAATCCTCGTGAGTGTTTCATCAGGTAAATTAGCGTCCAAAAACTTTCTCCAAGTCCCCATCCCCCTCCCCCCTCACTAGGGGGAGTGTTACTGATGGTTATAGGTTCTTCTATTGACTTAACGGATTTTAAAGAGAGATGTATCACAAAATACAAGTTCCTTGTTAAATAATATCTCAGTGAATCGCTCTATAAGTAGATATATCTCGCTATGAATGTGGGATAAGCGATACAGGTGAAGCTATATGTGGTTGTGTTGTACCCCTGGCTTAAACTCAAAACACAATTTTTTTAAAATTTATGAAAGAGGCTATTGAGGGATACAAAAGGACGGGTTGGGCGTGATGGGTCATGCCTTCGCGTGACGTGACCTGTGAGATTGTCCTGAGAGATGCTAGTATTGCTAGTGCGGCCCAGTTGCTAAAGATCACTCAAACTGTTTACTGCACCAAGCTTCATCACACCAGAATGGCCCGGTAAGTATTTTTCTTTCTGAAATTTCAGTTTCTTTCTTTCTTAATGTTCACTGTTCCACTTAGGGTGCGTCCCACCATGCCCAGTTAAAATTAAACTAGAGATTTACCATGTTAAATTTAACTTAACATGGTAAACATAGGACAAAATCTCCAGTTTAATTTTAACTGGGAATGGTGGGACGCACCCTTACACAGCAATTTTCTAAAGTGCTGATCTATTTCCTGAACTTTTTAGTTGGAACACGTTGTAGTCCTGAAAATATATTATGTGTCTTCTCTCATTTGATTTCTATCCTTCCCTTCTTCTCTCGTGAAGGTGTGTTGGTGTGAAAAAAGACGAATTAAAATAAATGAAAATATCTTAGGTGTTCAGTTTTCTTGTTGATACCTAGCTTATTTACTCCATAATAGCGATGCTATAGTGCTATTTGTCTTTTCCTTTTTGGCTGTCTACACATTTTTTTGTTTCATTGTTCCAGATTAATTTTGGTTATTTGTGTCGTTGTGCTGCTTTCCATGCAGTTGAGTTCAGCTTACAAGGGGAAGCACAGCAAAGGAGGAAACAAGAATGATCGATACGCCGAGACACGTCCTACAAAGCAGAGAAATAGCCGGTACCTATAATTTCTCGCGATAGACTTCGTGTTGAATTTTTGCACTAAAACAAATTGCCATCTTGTGACTAGCGAGAAAAATAGAGTTAAGAGTTTTCCATCGACTCTCGAATAAGGTTTCCTACCTATAGGTAGGTACCTACCTCCTCTAGTTGCTTACCATGGACTGGATACCTACACTGTGGTGTGTGGTGTGTGTGGTGGGATCAACCTGGCCGGATCGTGGGGAAAAAGGAATAACGCATTTAGATAGTCATGGTAGTTGAACATGAGTACATTATTTATTATTTTTTTAGATCTACCCCTGAAGAGGGAGGAATTTCGAAGCAAGAGTGCAAATGGAAGAAAGAAAAGGAAGTGGAGAAATCATTAGATCCTGGTTGTGACTGCTCTAGTAAGGCGGGACGCGTTAGCAAGCGCTATGTCAGAGTTGAAGAGGAAGAAGATCTTGAGGAGCCGACATACCGACGTAGTGAGAGCAGTTCAGCCCAGAACCGACGTACTGAGAGCAGTTCAGGCCAGAAAGTGAATAGGCAGAGGACCCAGGGCGAGGCCACTAGCGCGGAATTAGACGTTCCCCAGAAGGACAAACAAGAGAAGGGACAATGCCAGCGTAAGCAAAAGGTGGAGAGTAAGGAGAAACATTTGGTGAACGGGGAAGAATCACCTCGGCGTAAGAAGCGACCCATCCTTGTCCAAGAGGATGCTGAGGAGCAACAAGAGTTCTCAGCCAAGTCGACCAACACTAAATCCAAGAGAAGACTTGTCGATGAGACTGAAGAGAATGAGGAACAGGGACAAGATTTTTATGAGGAGGCTAATGAAGAAGAAGTAGAAGAAGTGTGAAAATTAACTCTTCTTTATTCTGTCAAAGTTAAAAGTAGACGTATTCACATTTTTACCTGTCTCTAACAATCAGGCTGCTGGTAAGTCTCAGCTGTTTCGTGCTAAAAGTCTTTTTTGAGCGCCAAGAATTTTTCTTGCTAAGAGCAGTGAAGTGTTATGGTTTCTGAAATTCTGTTCAGTACGCGAAAACCCTAAAACATTTTGCTTATAACTGTAGAATTGAAATACTGCTTGGCGATGTACGCAACAATAACTAGCCATGTAACACTCTTAATGCTGGATGCTGGAATGGAGTGGCCAAACCTACGACCAAAGATATTCCACTAAACGCGGCCTGCAACATGGTTAAGCTTGAGCAAATTTGGCTGAGCGTTCCCACTTCAGGTTGACAAAACCCAGCATATGTATCCTGTATATAGTATTTTTTGTTTGTTATCGCGTCTGGGTTAGTACCCTGCTATGCTGCATGTCTACGTAGATAAATATTACGTAGGTAAACAAGTTGGGTAAACATGTAGACAAATACTTGTTTTGATTAAAGGTACCTATTGTTCTTGTCTACTTGTTTGTTTGATATTCCTCTGTTGGTGTGACATTGTCTTGCCTAAATCACGATAAGGAAAATTCCAAGAGAGAGCCTAGTCTAGATAAGATATGTACCCTGATGTACCCCCTCTGATTTACAGTTAGGTCGCTACTCTTACTTTCTGTCTTATGTACAAATAGATGTGATCTTATAAAGGTCAACTGTAGTCATTTTGCTTTTCTTTGTGATTGAAACGGCTGGTCATGGACGTTTTTTGAACTCAGTAAAAAATGTTGCTGAATGGTTAGAATTTTCTACACACGACCACCACTATGAAGTAAGAGGACAGGTTTTGAAGTTTCGACTTATCGATGATACATTTTCCTTGTGAATGTATTCTGTATGATGGGTAGCTGACCTTGACTGGTGTTGGAAATTTTTTTGGCTTGATTATGACGAAATCACCCCTTGTGCGTTGGCCCTATAAAGTTCAGTACGTTGCACTTGGTATTGTCTTGTTGAGAAAGCCCTTCACAATGCGAATGAGTATTATTCCTCTACTACTATACATATACTACTTAATAATTACTTATACTACTACTTACTTTTTCCGCAGTAAACGTCAAAACAGGGCTGAGTGCCAAAGCTTTGGAGTGGCGGCTAGTACTTGGAAAGAAGCTGGTTACAAATTATTCAAAAAAGATGAAAAGCGTTCAAGACTTCATCAAAGAGCGTCAGAAAGTCTTGTGCAGACACATTAACGGTTCGTAGACAAATCGTATTGCAGTCAGATTGGATGAGACTAAGTAATTATAGGAACAAAGTGGTTCCTCATCCAAGCAGCACCACCATTCGATTTTCTGTCATTCGAACGAAATGTTTACCGTATAGGCCGCATTCCTTGCTACTTGTACTGTCCTTCGACTCAGGCTGAAGCATTCTTGTAAATGTCTCAAGTGAACGCCTTAAATCGTGTAGCTGACGATCCGGCTTTAATGTGGTGTCGCCAGTAGGACGGTAACTGTTATAAGAGGCTTAGATAACAAGTTGGATTATTTCAGATCTTGACGACGTGCGATTGGCAATGGCCTGCCTAGAAATGATTCGCAGCACTTCCATCGAAATGAATGCTGAAATCAGCCGCATCGAGGACACGTTCAATTTGTTGGTTATTCAGAATCTGGAAGTTCCAGCCGAAACTCTGCGCTCTGTTGACACCCTCCGGTAATCTTCTTCCCACTATTTTTACTCTAGCAGTGAGATGACTCGATCTCTTTTCTAGTTACTTCTAGAGATTGAAGAGGCCACAACAGACCTTTTTTAATACTTCGTGGTGTCTGGTGCCGTTGTAGGTGACTGTATCGTGGCATTTCATTTGCCTATCTTTGAAGTTGCGGTTTAAAGAAAATTTATCGTTTATTGGCTTGTCATTAAAAAAATAAAGGAGAAGAAGTGTAACATACAGGTGTCGTTATGGGTTGTAGATACGAATATATCACAATGTGCGCCGATGGGAGGAAGGTTCAGGAGACGTTACTGAACCTTCAGGATCCTTTCAAAAAGCAACTGCTGGAACGGTTGGAGGCCTTCAAGGAGGACGAGGAACGGTTCCACAAAGAGTTTGAGGAGAGTGGTCCAACAGTTCCTGGACTATCAGCACGAGAAGCCAATGACAGGTGCCTTTCATTCCAACAGAGTTGTTTCAAAGTTTGGAGCTCTAATAATTTTATATTTTCCCAAGTAGCCTGCTTTAATTGCTAGAAAATTTATGACTTGAGAGGACATTCCCTGATACCTAGGGAGGTACTCATACTTATCTCACGAAAACTTACTGCGTTATTAATGAAAAAAAAAAAATTATTCTCCCCTGTCAACATCGTTCCGTTGACCAATTAAAAAAAACTGAGAGAAACTTGCCCAAAAGTCGTTGCAATGAATTCTTCCCTAAATCGGCGCATAATATGCATATTATGTCCTCTGAAAGTCGCGCGTAAGAAAAGAAAAAAATCTTCCCTAAATGCGTGTATGTGTAGTGGAACCCTTCAACACTTTATTTCATTAACTAGCTAGTGCTGTATAAGTGGTAGTAGTGAGCGAGGAGAGGATTTTAGGTGTCCCCTATCCTTCGCTGCTGTTGCCGCTGGAACTTTTTCAAGCCAGTCATTTTATTTTTAGATGTAGCCGAAGAATTTTTTTTTGCTATTGCGTTGTTGCATTGTGGTTTGTGGCTAAGATAATATTTTGATTGTGATTTTAGAGTGACAATCCTTATGATGGGATTGGACTCCCTTATGGAGCGATGGGAGAGAATATCGGACGGTGAGCGGCTGTTTGGACTTCCAGTGTCAGATTTCCCCGATTTGACTGAGCGGAAGAAGCAGATGCAGGTTCTGAATCGTCTGTACTCACTATACGAGCAGGTATTGCGCTCTATCAACAAGTACCTGGCCGTTCCCTGGGGTGAAATGGATGTCGAGACTATGTCCAACGACCTCAACGACTTCCAGACTAGGTCTGTACCTATTCTCCTGTAGCTCCAAAACTGAATCAAGTTCCGTTGGTTGCATTATCGACGATTTATTATTAATATTTCACCTTGAAATTTCTCCTTAGTTTAATTTTCCATGCTGGTTTTTTTCGCAGTCAGGGACATCTCATATTTTAGGTAGGTGTTTATGAAATATGTCCTTTATTAGAAACTTCAGGGGCTATTTTAATGAAAAATATATATGGTGGCATCAGAGTGCTTTTTTCAGACATCTTTCCGAGAAAACAGTTGCATAGGTATGTTTTCTTCTGAAATGTAATACGATTTTTTAACGTATTTACTCTTAAAACCTATTCGGCTAGTTTCGATGTTTTAAAAGTGTAATATAGAAAAATCTACCAGTTTTCTAGAAAAGATGTCGCAGGAAAGCAAATAGTTTTGAAAAGTCACTGTTAAAGGTACAAAAAGCTGCCGAAGAGTCTGATGGAGTTCTCAGCGTATGCCGAGCTCGTGCAGAGTGTAGACGCGCTGAGGGAGGTGTGTCCACTCCTGGAGTTGCTGGCTCACCCAGCTATGCGAGACCGTCACTGGGCTCGTCTCACGCAGCTCACAGGCCACGAGTTCCCATTTGAAAGCTTCACCTTCTGCTTGCGCGACGTAGTCCAAGCACCGCTGCTCTTTCACAAGGAATCCGTTGAGGTACAGTTGGGATGGAGGAATCAGCAGAAATCAAGTTGTTCGTTAAAAAAGGCCTCTTGTGATCTGATTTTCCCTATGAGGATCGGAAACTGCGACCTCTAATTCCTACCATGCTGTCTTCTCTCAAAGAAATTCCCAACCCCTGCTGGAACAGACTAAAAGTAGATGTCAAGACCTTTTTCAGCGATCATGTTTTCGGCCGAATCAGCCAACTCAGTGCCCCGCGGCAGAGAAATAAAGGAATTAAAGTGTTTTATTGTAAAGCAAGCATACTGGAGGTAACTGCGCCTTGAGGGGTGAATCTGTTTATATATATAATTTTTTTATAAATTTTTTTATTTACGAAAATCTAGTATTTTTATAAACTAGACCAGTGGTTGGTTTCACAATATTTCTTAACCTAAAATGGTCAACAGGATATCTGTATCAGTGCGCAAAAGGAGAGGGAGGTGGAGGCGAAGCTGAAGAGCGTGGTTTCAGAATGGCAGGCTGTGCAGTTAAGTTTCGCGGCGTTCAAGACGCGTGGTGAGCTTCTTCTCAAAGGACAGGAAACGCGGGAGATCATCTCACAGCTTGAGGACAGTCTCATGATTCTTAGCTCGCTGTTCACGAACCGGTCAGTACCGATACACAGATACGTTTCACAGGACCTCACACGACTTTCGAAGTGAGATGTTCCGGTTCACCTTGGTTGACGTCCGTGGCTTAAATATTGATTTAGTGATCACAATGCAGTTGAAGTGAACCGTTTTTCATGCTGTAGGTACCTATATTCAAATGTAGATTGCAATATGTTAGTCACTTGGATGGCTACGGCAAATATGAGATCACATCTAAAACACATTGTCCGACTCATTTTTTTTTTATTTAAATTAGTTAAGTACCTAACACACTTGACTGGTAACTATATGGTTTTTCTGAATTTGAGATGGTTGAAACTGGGTAGTGTTTCAATCTCATGAAGTGATCATTTCATTTTAAATCAAAAGATACCACAACAAAAAGTCTTTGCCCACGTTTTTATGACAGTTCAACCTTCCCTGCTGACGAATTTACCGTATTTACCTACCTATCAAAATTTTCTGCCCATATGCCATTGTACCTATAAAGTTGTACTTACCTACAAGTGCCTAACAGTAACCGTACGATCCTCCAGCTATAACACACCGTTCAAGAAAGACATCCAGATCTGGTTGAAGAGATTGGCTAAAACGTCCGAGACGCTGGAAAACTGGCTGCTGGTTCAGAACTTGTGGCTGTATCTGGAAGCAGTCTTTGTCTCGGGTGATATTGCGAGACAGCTCGCTCAAGAAGCCAAGCGCTTTTCGGTAAATTATTACAAGGCGTATTACTTTTTAAGATCTGTTTCGTCAAAGGTCGTTTTAGTAAACTAGTGCTTCTTACTTCTGTCGGTTAGTACCTAGTTAGTATATTACCAATTTTCTGTAAAATCTACAAACCTCACACTGGCGCATTTAACCCCCCAAGAATATATAAATTTAGTAAAATATTATTTCTTTTTTATGCTTTGTAAGGAATTTGACTGTAAAAAGTCAAGTGGAACTGCTGAATCCTGTTATCCAGCCTATTTCATATGTTAAACAGGAGTGGTATTTCCTGATGTGTTTCCTAGAAAACTGTTGGATTCTTTTGTTCCTTCAGGAATATAAAGTAATTTATCATATTAATAGATTGGGGTTTAAATTCTACAGAAAATCATTCGATAGTAAAATTCCTTGGCATAAAAGTAGGTTCTTATGTCAAAAATACATTATATTTCAGAACAAAGAATCCCACAGTTTCCTTGGAAATATTTTGTCTTGAGTAGCCACTCTTAACTGCGAAACGTGTTTCAGATGATTGACAAAACTTGGGTTCGTATAATGACTCGAGCGCGGGACGTGGGAACGGTAGTAGACGTGGCAGGAGATGAGACCACATCACAGATGCTGATGCACCTGCTGGAGCAGCTGGAAGCATGCCAGAAGAGCCTCACAGGGTACCTGGAAACTTTGCGCTGTGCTTTCCCGCGCTTCTTCTTCGTATCAGATCCAACACTGCTGGAGATCCTGGGTCAAGCTTCTGACTGCCACACTATTCAGGGCCATCTGCTCAACATCTTTGAAAACGTGTTTTTGGTAAGCACATTACTTGGGGGATTAATATTTTAGTCACATTAATAACGTTATTTCCTGAAAAGGTAGAAGCAGTGGGACTCATTTTTAAACGAGACTTGTCCGCAGGTAATCAAGACTTCCTAGTTTGCTCAGTTTCGTGGTTATTTACGAGCGCTCTAAATGGATGTACCGGATGGCGGGGTGAAGCACCAAATGGAAGCAAAGTCACACTAAACTGATGCTAATGAATAGCCGCACCCATTTAACTGCCCGCCCTATAAAGTAGTTGCTATTGTATTGTTCTGTTATTTATCTGCAGGTAGAATTCGATGAGAAGGTGTATGACCGAATAGTTGGAATGTATTCCCGCGAGATGGAGCATATCAAGTTCGAAGAGCCTGTGAGTGCCACAGGGTCTGTGGAGCAGTGGCTCTCTCGCCTGCTTATTGCGGCGCACCGGTCTCTCAATGACGTCATCGCTGATGCCGCCGCCAAACTCGCAGAACCTGATGCAAAAATTGTCGACCTCCTGAATAAATATCCTGCACAGGTTAGGTTGTTACTATGTTCTTGTTATTATGAGTAGAGAGGTGTAGAAATTAGTCCTTTCGCTCTGGATTCTGAAATATGTAAACCGGAAGATAAGACCACTGCTGAAATTTGTATTGTTTTTTAACCCATTTATAATTAACTACATAGAAAACACTTCAGGAGAATCGTTCTGGCAAGGGAAGACATGTTTTGTTTGAATATTTAGGTTGGATTGTTGGCAATCCAGTTTCTGTGGACACGTGATTCTGAGGCGGCGCTGCGGAGAAGCCGAGTGGACCGAAGAGTGATGCGGGACACCAACGCCGCCTTCCTGTCGCTACTCAATCTTCTCATAGAGCAGACCACTAGAGATCTGACTAAGGTGACTGACTGTTTGACTTCTTTCTGGGCAAGTAACTCCACGGTAAAATGAGAGTCTGGTATAAGTTAGATGTTAAAAAACAATTTGGCACGAGCTTATTAAAAGTAATGACGATTTCTTTAGTGTTCGAAAAAAATTAGACCAGTAGGCCAAATCGATCGGTTTACAGACTATCAGAAGGAGGTAAGTAAGAAGAAGATTTAAAAGAAGTAGGTAATTGTAATGGTATCATGATGGTATAAGCACAAGTACTGACTTAACTTTTGGTAGCTTTTCAACATCAGTTAAAATAATTATTCTAGAAGTTTGGAGTTATTTTTTGGGAGTCTCAGCAAGATGTTTTACAGGTTTTCACAGTTGCTGGTGTGTTAATGGTCAGTGTGAATAAGGCATTTTTTGATCTAAGTAATACCATACCATGCTTATTAGTATGGGTGGGATTATTTTTATTCCTCAGTGAATTGAGAGCATCAATTTTGACTCTCGTTCGTAATGCCCTGAAATTATATAAACAGGTGGAGCGAACCAAGTTCGAAACTCTAGTTACAATTCATGTGCACCAACGCGACATGTTTGACGAGCTGACGCGTCGACGTATCCGCAGCCCGTTGGACTTTGAGTGGCTGAAGAACATGAGATTCTATTGGCGAGAGGATGATGAAGAGGCTTGGGTCATTGTGACGGATGTGTCGTTTCTCTATCAGAATGAGTTCATGGGTTGCACTGAGCGTCTGGTTATCACTCCCCTTACCGACCGCTGCTACATCACTCTCGCACAAGCTGTTGGTATGTCAAAGACACTAATATGAAATGTAAGAACACTGTAGCGCTACAAACGTAGGACGTAATGAAAAACTCCCAAGCGAGGCTGAAGTGGATACCAGTGGATACTTTCGTTCGCATAGCACCCAACATACTATCATCAAGGGACGCGAGCAAGTATCATTAGCAGCTGGTGATAACTTTCTAAGATTAGAGTAACTCTTTTGTCTTCTTTTCTGGATTCTCTCAACGAATATGGAGAATATCCCTTCTTTTAGGGACTTGCACATGTAAAGCCGCTTTATTACAGGAATGTCGATGGGCGGCGCCCCCGCTGGTCCAGCTGGTACAGGGAAGACCGAGACGACGAAGGACATGGCGAAGGCCCTGGGTAAATACTGCGTCGTGTTCAACTGCTCGGATCAGATGGACTTCCGTGGACTGGGCCGCATCTTCAAAGGCCTTGCTCAGTCAGGGACCTGGGGTTGCTTCGATGAGTTCAACCGAATTGAATTGCCTGTCCTGTCTGTTGCTGCCCAGCAGATCAGCATTGTTCTCACCGCCAGGAAGGAACGCAAGCATACATTTATATTCAGGTTTGATTCTGTTTTATGAAGGTCTCACAAAATAATTAGTTCACATGTTTCCACGTATGTGAACATGCTTACGTTGAAAAATATGTAGGATATGCATGGCGTTTTCACGTTTCTACTCACTGCCATACTTGCTTCTTTAGTGACGGTGACTCGGTGCCGATGAACATGGAGCTCGGGATTTTTATCACCATGAATCCTGGCTATGCGGGGCGGCAAGAGCTGCCTGAAAACTTGAAAATGATGTTCCGACCCATTGCCATGATGGTACCCGATAGGCAGATCATCATGCGCGTCAAGTTGGCTGCTTGCGGATTCAAAGAGAATCAAGACCTCGCTCGTAAATTCTTCACCCTCTACCGTCTTTGCGAGGAGCAGCTTAGTAAGCAAGTAAGTGAAAGACTGGGGTTAGTTTGAAACCGTGAAGTTTCGGGAAAATCCAGTTGAAATGTTTTGATGTTTTTCTCCTATAGGTCCATTATGACTTTGGTTTGCGGAATATTCTGAGTGTACTACGTACGCTGGGAGCACAGAAACGGGCTAATCCCAGTGACTCAGAGGAAACCACAGTCATGAGCGTGCTGAGGTACGTTATCAAAATTATTACCCTAATAATAATAAAAGAAATGAGGACTTCCTGATAATTCATTTTGGGAGATGCCTCCTAAGTTAACAGCACTATGACTTGATTTTAGGTACATGAATGTTTCGAAACTTGTGGACGAAGATGAGCCGCTGTTTACAGCGCTGGTAGATGATCTGTTCCCGGGGAGCCGTGTGAAAGGATCTAGTCAACGAGAGCTGCAGAAGTCGATCGCGCAGGCTTGCACAGACCTAGGCCTGGTCAATCACCCTGCCTGGAACCTGAAACTGGTGCAGCTGTTCGAGACATCTCTGGTCCGTCACGGGCTGATGGTACTGGGTCCCACTGGGGCGGGGAAAACAACCTGCACGCGGGCCCTAATGCTTGCCCTGTCAATCAACGGTACGCCTCACCGCGAACTGCGCATGAATCCCAAGGTGAATATTTGTTAAATTCTACAGTAGATTTTTAATGGCATGTATAGTCCAGTTTTTCTACCTACTTTGTAAGGCTGAACCGGTACCAAGAAAGTTCTCCCAGTTGTTTACCCAACTGTTATTCGAATACTGGTTTTCCCTTTCATATAGATAAATACTGCTGCCCTGTCTTTAAAAAATAATAATCCCCATTAATTAATTTTCAGGCCATCACAGCGCCCCAGATGTTTGGCCGACTCGACGTTGCCACCAATGACTGGACAGATGGCATATTCTCCACTCTATGGAGGCGGACACTGAAGGTTCCCAAAACGGAGAGCACATGGCTGGTTCTGGATGGGCCCGTGGACGCCGTGTGGATCGAGAATCTGAACTCTGTTCTGGACGACAACAAGACCCTTACTCTAGCGAATGGAGATCGAATTACGATGGCCCCCAATTGCAAACTTCTTTTTGAACCCGACAACGTAACCAACGCTTCCCCAGCCACGGTCTCTCGCATGGGCATGGTCTTCTTGTCAGCTTCCGTCATGCCTTGGATGCCCATTTTGAAGGTTTGTCTGTGGTATCTTCTTGAATACAGTGTTATACCAGTAATATTTTGAGCGTACACATACCTACTAGCTTTTAAACTAGTTTTTAAACAGCAGAGTGAAAAATAAACAATACACTTGATTTAATTGCTAGGGCTGGTTGCTGAAGCGTCCCAGCCATGAAGCGAGTATGCTGGAACCATTGTTTTTGAAAATTTATCCTGACCTTCAAACACATCTCACGACGAAACTTCACCCTGCCATGATTGCTGCGGACGCCATCTATATTCGTCAGTGCTGCGACCTGCTGGACGGTCTTCTACGCTACTCCCCCTCAACACGTTCGTCACACCCTCTTTCCATAGTTATGCGACTTTGACTCAGTGAAAAAGGCTCTTCTGGTGATGTCATACAAACTCAAATTGAAGCCACTTTCGTAACACGCATAGAGTGGTCCCAAAAAATGGAAGAGGATAAATTTCGTCTCATGTCATTTCTGAACTGTTTACGCATTCTTATTTTGTGTTAATCGATGGAGTGTTTTGTTACAGAAAATTTATCAGCCGTCCACTGGGAGAGACTATTTTTGTTTGCACTAATGTGGAGTTTGGGCGCTCTGTTGGAACTGCCAGACCGCGAAAAAATGGAGGCTTTTGTACGTGGACATGCTTCCAAGCTCAACTGGCCAAAACCAGGGGTAATATATTTTTATGATTTTTCTGCAAGTCGACTGTGTTTCTGGGCTATAGTCATAAATTTTGGGCTGGAGCCAGCTTGGCTTAGAAGGTACTAATTCTACTCTTAAGCAAGTTGACGGCTTGTGAGCAGAAAGGTGCGGACTCTACATCTCTCGTTGTTGTACCATGTAAAATTCAGCTGATTTTTATTTTGTTTTTTACTAGGATGGTTTTTCGATTTTTGAATATTTTGTGGACGAAGTCGGATATTGGCAACACTGGTCAACGCGTGTCGAGGAATATTTGTACCCTGAGGACTGGGTTCCTGATTATCTGAGCATACTTGTCCCCAACATCGATAATGTCCGTACAGCCTACCTGATCAAGACTCTTGCCAGTCTGGGAAAATCTGTCCTTCTCATAGGTGACTTGCTGCTTAATTTATATCATTATTTCAGCCATCAGATTGCTGAAAAAAGAATCGCTAACAGCGATTATGCTATTATTTTTTAGTTTCACATCAGAGGTCAGTGATTTATTCTTTTAATGTTCTTTTTAAAATGGGTTCGTCGATCCTCGGTCAGGTGGTGTAAGTTGAGGTTACTTAAGTGCTTAGCTTATGGACTTTAACCTCTGGTTGCTTCGCTGAACTGAGTTGCATAGAACCCACCCTTAATGGGCCACTGGAAATTACAGGTGAACAAGGGACAGCGAAAACAGTAATGATGAAAAGCTATCTTTCGGAGTTGGATCCTGAGTATCACCTCAACAAGACATACAACTTTTCTTCAGCGACTACTCCAAATATGGTTCAGGTACTTATAGCTATATATATCCACGGCTTTGGTGTTCTCAGTTGATTACATAAATTCCAATTTCCCACCAATCAAGCGACAAGTTTCTTATACTTAATATTGATTTTTGCAGCGTATCATAGAAAGCTACGTGGAGAAGCGTGTAGGATCTAAATTTGGCCCTCCTGGCGGCCGACAGATGACAGTTTTTATAGACGACCTGAGTATGCCCGTGGTGAACGAGTGGGGTGATCAGGTCACTAATGAGCTTTTGAGGCAGCTTATGGAGGCAGGAGGCTTCTACTCACTTGACCGGCCTGGTGATTTTTCTATCATGGCGGATCTTCATCTAGTGGCCGCCATGATACATCCAGGAGGCGGTCGAAATGACATCCCACCCCGCCTCAAACGCCAGTTTGATATTTTCAACTGCACACTGCCATCCGACCGCTCAATTGATAAGATATTTGGTGTGTATTTATTTTGCAAGCATATGCCTATTTGAAGTTATGATTATGAGTGACGGATACCGTACCGTTCAAAGCTATTACATGCAGATTGTTAATACCTACTACAAGGTGGCTTCCATCAATACTTTGAGAGCAATATACTTTTTCTGCCAGAGACATGAATGTTCATAATCGAAGGAGTACAGTTTCAGTTTATTACTCCTCGAAGAAGATTCAGTTGTAAGCCTAGTTTAATAGCCCAGAGTTGAGATCAGCAGCCACCTCTTTATTGATGACGAATTGCTTTCAACTTGTATTTTGCAGCTGTTATAGCAGAGGGATATTTCTGCCCATCGCGATTTGGCCGGGATGTTGTCGCCCTGGCCCCGCGCCTGGTACCACTGACTCGGGCTGTGTGGCAGGTAGCCAAGACCACTATGCTCCCTACCCCCGCCAAGTTTCACTACGTATTCAACTTAAGGGACTTGTCGCGAATCTGGCAGGGAATCCTGACAGTGACACAGGATGGCTGCGACACAAGGGCACACTTCTTGGAGCTCTGGCGCCATGAGTGTCAGCGTGTCATTTCTGATAGGTAATGCTCAAGTGAAACCGAAGCCTTTATCTGGCGTCTATGTTTAAATTTTATTCACACACATACTTCTGAGTCTGAGGGTGACCCACTGCTTGCGTTAAACTGTTACGTTTCATAAATGACCTCGTATTCGTGGGTTGCCGTTCATTTTTCTTTGGTATTCCGGGAGGGTGTCTGTGGCTGACGAAGTGCGTAATAGAGTTAGGATTCGTCTTTGTCTGTCTCTCTATAAAGAAAATAAGTTTCTTTTATTACTCGTACAGGTTGCTTACAGATACGTTACCTTACAGATTCGTGACTCTGGAAGAACAAAAATGGTTCGCAGGTCGGTTGTCAGAGACGGCAGCGCGACAGTTGGGTGCCGCGGCCCAGACTCTAAGCAACGAGGATCGCTATTTCGCCGACTTCCTTCGGGATGCCCCCGAACCCACTGGTGATGAGCCGGATGATTTCTCGCTAGACCCTCCTAAGATTTATGAGCTTGTGCCCAGGTGTGTGACTTACCTACTGTGTTTCGATGTTGTATTCCAATAAGACAGTCTCGCAACCGAAATGCCGGTGAAGGTGTGGCACTTGAAGTTCATGACAACGGCGGTCCCTCTCTGACGACTAGGGTTCTGGGTTCGAATCTCGGGACCATCAATTTCTTTTGGTAGCTTGGATGTCCTGTACCTAAACTCAGAAAAAGAGCAGAGAAATATCCAATAGTAAATAAATTGGAATATTGGAAAAGTCATTCATAAAAATTAGGTGATTAACATTTTGAACCTTCTGTGTTTTAATTCTTACTTTCTCATTGTCAGTTGGGAGATTCTCGTGGGGAAGCTGAAGGAATACCTCGTGTCGTACAACGAGACAGTGCGCGGATCCAAACTGGACTTGGTATTTTTTATGGACGCCATGCGACATTTGCTGATTATTTCACGAACCATTCGCACACCGCGCGGCAGCATGGTACTGGTTGGGGTCGGAGGCTCCGGTAAACAGTCCCTTACTAAACTGGCTTCCCACATAGCAGGCTACAAGACTTTCCAAATCGCTGTTACAAGGTGAAATTTCTCTACAGTTAGTTATCGTTTTTCTCATGTTTGGTTACTGGGCCCCGCTGCTACGTTGAAGAGCACCCCAAATAAATATTTTGCCTTACACTCTTTTGACTTCTCGGATCGGATTCCTTTTACTTACATATACCTATGTATATCGGTGTTTCATATAAAGAAAAGCCGTTGAATGTTACTTATATTTAACATGTCTAATTTGAAAAGCGGTAAAACGTTTCATTCCCTTTTTGGACAATTTGAGCTCCTTATTACGAGAAGTAGGTACCTAGATGTAGTGTAGATGGAGGCTTAGGGCTGAAATAAGTTACTTCAACTGGATGGCCCTGCAGAACCTGCTTCACTTCCTTTTAGCATGGACTGATTTCATTGTCACTAAATGTAATTGTTTTAGATCGTACAACGTGAGCAACTTCTTAGAGGATCTCAAAATCTTGTACCGCATCGCTGGACAACAGGGACAGGGAGTCACCTTCCTGTTCTCTGAAAATGATATCAAAGATGAAACGTTCCTTGAGTATCTCAACAACGTATTGTCGGCTGGCGAGGTAAGTAGTTAACCGGTAATTTCGTGCCTTAAATAGAGAAACATGACGGTAAAAATGGAAGTGAGAGATTGTTATTCGTGCGTACCTACCCACCAAAATCATTCCTTCGAAACTGTTGGACATTGTTTCTTCTGGTATTTTAATTTAATTTCAAAAAAAAAAAAAAAATCCAACGTGTCAGGAATAATATTAACAATGTTTTTAACAGATAATCTCCAAATTAGATTTTCTGTATAGGTTGCTAACCTTTTCACCAAAGAAGAGATGGAAGAGATTGCGAATAATCTGATCCCAACTATGAAGAAGGAGCACCCGCGCCGAGCCCCTACTCTGGACTCTCTCTATGACTACTTCATCACCCGCTCTCAGTCCAACCTCCACGTCATTCTCTGCTTCTCTCCTGTAAGTCTTTCCAGTATTAATTCCTAGAAAATTTTAAAGAAATCTGAAAACTGGCTGGTAGTAGTGGCGCCTGCCTAATAAAGAGTTATACTAATGATAAAACCGTTTTGTCTCATACTGTCCAAAGTACGATTTCAAGCTCGTCAACTTGTCGGAAGTTGCTCATGGCACATTATTTCTTTTACTCTCGTACTTCGGCCATTTCTGTGATGAGATGATCTACTTTATTTTACAGGTTGGGCCTAAATTTCGGTCTCGAACGCTCAAGTTTCCAGGTCTGATATCGGGTTGCACGATAGACTGGTTCCAGAAGTGGCCGTCAGACGCTTTGGTAGCGGTCTCTGAACACGTACTGGCCGATTTCCCTATAGTTTGCACTCCTGCTGTCAAGGCTGAGCTTGTGGCGGTTATGGCAGAGGCCCATGAGGTTACCAGTGATGCTTGCGTCCAGTACTATGACAGGTGAGTACCTACGTTTTTTCTGCTGAAAATTTTTCTTTTCATAACAATATGGAAGAGCAGCTGTATGAATAAAACGAGTAACTTGCCCGGCCGCTGACTCAGAGTTCACTGCTCAACTGATATGTTCCAATATAGTTTGGAAATGGTGGAAAATAAACTCTAGTCGAACCTTTTTTTAAGTAGCCTAATCTAGGCTTGGTAGTGGTGAGAAGGTCTAATCGAGCGCCTCCCGTAAACTGGCTGCGGATAACCTTTATTTTTAAATTTTTAATGCTTATCCTTTAAAGGTTTCGTCGCCTGACCCACGTAACACCAAAATCATTTCTTTCGTTGCTGGGAGCCTACAAAAACATGTACAACGCGAGGATGTCGACAATCAATACTCTGAATACAAGGATGACGGCAGGTGTTCAGAAACTCAATGAAGCAGCCGAAGGAGTTGATGTTTTGAAAAAAGAATTGGAGCTAAAGGAAAAGGACATTGCAGTTGCTTCTGCGGCTGCTAACGAGGTTCTTTACTTGGTCATTCTTCCCCCGAGTATTTTGGGTTTTTTGGGAAAAAATGTAAGCATTGATTCGGTTGGAATATTTTAGGTTCTTGCAGAGGTTACGAAGAAAGCACAGGCCACAGAAAAAGTGAAAACGGAGCTTCAGGTGGTGAAAGAGCGGGCAGAGGCCTTGGTGTCTGATATCGCTCAAGAAACGATGATTGCAGAGTCCAGGTTGCTCGCTGCTAAACCGGCATTGATGGCGGCCGAGGCTGCTCTACAGGTAGTTGGGACTGAAGTGGTTCATGTAATCCAAATAGTTTATGTTTACTATCTGGTTAGCCAGGTATATTTTTCTAACCCTAGGTACAACGGGAGTATTATTCTTTCCACGAGCATTTGGTACATTGTCTATTTTGAGTTTAAAAAAAAAAAAAAAGAAAAAAAAAGTATTATTATTCACGGGTTTCTTTCTGATTATAGACCATCAAAGCTACGGATATTGCCACAGTTCGAAAACTGGGGAAGCCGCCTTACCTTATCACCGTCATTATGGATGTTGTTCTTATTCTCTTCCAAAGAAAACTCAGCCCTATTGTTTTTGATGATGAACGAAATTTCATGACCATGAGTTGGAGTGAATCACTTAAGGTAAGTTCGTACATTATTGGGAAGAAGTAACTTCCAAGCATTCGCCCAGTTGGTAGTCACAGATTTATTACTTTTCGATGCCTGTAATACCATGAACTTATTCTACAAATAATATCTTTGGTCCGCAGGTGATGGCGGATCCTCGGTTCTTGCAGAAACTGCAAAATTTCCCTAAAGACAAAATAAACGCGGAGACAATAGACATTATGCGCCCATATCTGTCTCTACCTGATTACACTTTTGAAAAGGCGAAAGCGTCTTCAGGAAATGTTGCCGGATTGATTCAGTGGACGCGCGCCATGGCTGACTTCTATCATGTTAACAAGGAAGTCCTCCCGTTAAAAGTGAGAAACAACCGTCATTTTTCTGTTTTGACGTTGCTGAAACTGGAGAACTAGTTACTGATTTTTTAATTTTTCATAGGCCAATCTGGCGATTCAGCAGACGAAATTGGCTGGTGCACAGAAGCAGCTGGGTGATGCTCAACAGCTTCTTGACGGAAAACAGAGGGAGTTGGACGAGGTGCAGCTTGTTTTCAATGTCGCGCATGGAAAGCAGCAAGTAAGAGTTTATATTATACACTTCAAATTCCGAAAACATTTGTGCTGTGCAAACGTAAAACAGCTAAAAGTATGCACCGTCCCTTGAAATATCATCCCTTTAGGACATTATTTTTAAAAATTGCTGCGTGAGAATACACGTAAATCCCACCAAATCATGCTCAGTAGAAAATTTTAAAGTAAGTAAAAACTTTCTGTGAATAGGCGGTTCTGAAAGATGCCATGGCATGCAAAATGAAAATGGATATGGCGTCAGCACTCATCAACGGACTGACGGGAGAGCGACAGCGCTGGTCGGACCAGCTGGCTCAGTTCAGTGTGGAGACTGCAAGGCTTGTGGGCGATGCCATGGTTCTCACAGGTACAAATTTTGTTGAGTCACAGTTCAAAAAAAAAAATTCGTGGAAGTAGAATTCCTGTCTTTGTGTTTATTACTGGAAACTGGTTTATTATGCTGGAATTTCAGTTTTGGCTTCAGCAGATGGTACATTTCTACCATCAATTTTAACTTAGCGGGAAGATCTCGAAAACCATTTGGAAATTGAGAATATAATAAACTAGTGTCACAGCAACAAAAATATCCAACCATTTCTGGTGTTGAACGTATTTTTAAATTCCTAATCAAGGTCATAATTTATCATTTTCTCAATATTTACCACTTTATTTTTTATTGATCAACAGCCTTCTTATGCTACTCCGGGCCATTCAACCAAGAATTCCGCGAAATGCTTCGCACCAAATGGACGGAAAGTTTGGAGAAGCGGAAAATTCCCACTACGGCAAACCTCAACTTGGCCAACGTCCTGACTGACGCCGCCACGGTATTTACGGATTTGAAACCAAAAAAAAATAGACCCTTTCATGTCAGCAAATATGACCTTCCAGAGATTTGCTAGATTTCATTTAAAAATTGAGATATTTCTAGGTTCTTCCACATAAATTTGCATTAGACCTTTTTTTAGTAGCAGCGTGGATCTAAATAGCTTTGTTGAGAGCCTTTGGGATAGCAAATTGTCAGTAAGCGGAAATGAAAAAACCCGAAAAGTCGGTTGGGTCTGTTACTGACGAAGGAACGTAATTACTGTCAGTTTTTACTTTCTCGCTAGCCATATATGGCGAGAAAGTATTGTTTTCGTGCAAAATTTCGAAATTGAGATTTTGGGTTTCCCATGATCCTGGGGGTCCCCTGAGTCCAAAACAGTGGTTTCTGGAAAAAGTCTGTCCGTCCGTCAGTCCGTCAGTCCGTCCGTCAGTCCGTGCAGTGCTCTAGCGCCTATACCGTTCATCCGATTTTGATGAAATTTGGTATGGACCTGTCTAAAATTACTGCCGAGGGGCATTTTCAAGGATTTTTTGATTGGTCAAAAATTGCGGCCGCTATTGTCCAAACCGCCAAAATAATTCAAAAATCGTGTTTTTGGTTAGTCGGACAAGCGCCGACGGTACACTTTTCAATCTATAACATTGAAAATTGGTAAATGTGTTGACAAATAGATGCTTCGAGGTCATTTTCAACTAAAATTGAATTGGTTGAAAATTACGGCCGTTCTGGACCAAAGTTCGATCGTTTCGGCGCCATTCACATTTATTGACCGATTGTCATGAAATTTGGTAAATTTGTGTAGAACCATGTAACTTAAACATTTGTCGAACAGAATTTTGTTATCTTCAAAATTACGGCCGTTGTAGTCAAAAAAGTGTCGAAAATGAGTTGAGAATGAGAAACCACGTTTTTGAATGGTCGGAACTCATTTGGGACTACAGTAATCGAATGACAGCCATGAAACTTGGTGGGAGTGATCTCAGATAGATGCTCTTGGGTCATTTTCAACCGATTTTGGATTGCTTAAAAATTACGCCCGCAAAAAAATCTCAAAAAAATCCAAAAAAAAAAACACATGGGGCGAGAAAGTTAAGTGCGACTGTTGTCGGACCCTTTATTATGTTTTCCTTTCGTTGTGTTTCATTGTTATATAGCTGATACGTGTATGTTGCTTAAAGATTAGTTGAAGGCATTAAAACTAATGTGATTTCTCTAGATCGGTGAATGGAACGTATTTGGCCTGCCTTCTGACGAGTTGTCAGTTCAGAATGGGATTCTCGTGTGTAAAGCTCCGAGATACCCGCTGCTGATTGATCCTCAAACCCAGGGCAAAAATTGGATTAAAAATATGGAGAAAGATAATGAGCTCCAGGTATTACTGTTGATTCTTATTAATTTTACATGTCACTTAATCGGCCCCTAGAGCATTCTAATTGTGTCGTGGCATCTTACTTCTAGGTTACCGGCCTAAATGACCGCTACTTCCGTAACTATCTGGAAGACTGCGTTAACCTTGGGCGACCTCTTCTCATTGAGGACGTTGAGGAGGAGCTGGATCCTGTCTTGGATCATGTCTTGGAGAAGAATTACGTCAAGATGGGTACTTCTCTCAAAGTAGGTTCATTATTTGCATCTGCTATTTTTAGATTGATACTCAATCACATTAAGCTTTGGAATTTAACACGGTAAAATACGATTTTAATCGTGATATAACCTTCAGGCGGGGCTAAGTAAGGATTAAAATGTACCTTGTTTTGATTAGGTGAAAGTTGGTGATAAGGAAGTGGACGTACACCCAGACTTCCGGCTATTCATCACCACCAAGTTCCCCAACCCCGCATTCTCCCCGGAAATTGCCGCACGTACTGCAGTTATCGACTTCACAGTCACTATGAAAGGTAAGCTAAGTCATTTGACCACAAAATCTGTTGAACGTCACATTACGTGGATCAAGTGAGCCCCTGGTTGTTTCTTGATTTCACGTCAGCTTGAAACTAGGAACTTGATATTCAGACGAAATGAGGGACACTCTAGTGCCCGCCTGAGGGATACTTAATAGTTCTATACTGCGGAGAAATCTTCGTTTTTTTAGGTTTAGAAGAGCAATTACTTGGTCGTGTGATTATTTCTGAGCAAAATGAACTGGAGGTAGAGCGTTTAAATCTCGTCAAAGGCGTTACTATGAACCGAAGAGAAATGGAAGAGCTAGAAGCTGGTCTGCTACAAAAACTTTCTACAGTTGAGGTATGACCTGGAAGATCCTCTCAGTTAACTGGATTTTTTCGTTGGATGTAACCACTTATCCTTAACCTAGCCGTTCAATTTTGAAACGAGAAAATAACTCTGTCTCACCAGTTAGATTATCTCATCTTGACCTCTACTTTAACACCATGAAAAGCTGCAGAAATTGATAACATTATCATACCATTTTTTTACAGGGCTCTCTTGTAGAAGATGAGAGCCTCGTGAAAATGTTGAATGTGTCGAAAGATACGGCTGCAGGGTTGAGGGTGAAACTTGAGGTGGGGCAGAAGACGGAGGAGAAGTTGAATTTGGCGCGAGAAGCTTTTCGTCCCGTGGCGACACGTGGCAGCATCCTCTACTTCCTCATCACCGACATGGCTTTGGTCAACTGCATGTATCAGACGTCCCTCGCCCAGTTCCTCGAGCGATTCGACTTGTCTCTCGAACGGTACGAGCTATCATTTCACCTACTGCTATGATGCTGACAACGGAACATGTCTAAATTATTTTTAATACTTTACTATGAGTTGAACTTCACTAGGCCATTTGTGTGCACACTATACATAAAAAAAGCCAACTGATATAAACCAACCACATTTTATACATATGTGCATGTACCTACCTTATTTTTTTATCAGTCTTGGATGTGTAGGAAAACTGAAGAATTAGGCGTGGTTATTTATGGGTACGAGAGTTGGCTGTTCCATCTTGTATACATTTCCCTGTGCTGACAATTTTCGTTTCGTCATACCTCAGCGAGAACCTGCTAAAGTTGTTTATAAGCAAGCTACCTTCATTCTGTCGACTTGGCTACTAACCTTTCGGTTTGGTTTCAGCTCGGAAAAACACTTGGTATCGACCAAAAGAATTCAACTGATTAACGATTATCTGACGTATGAGGTGTTTTGCTACCAAACGCGTGGACTCTACGTCATCAACAAGTTCATGTTCGCTCTGCTTCTCGCTCTCAAAGTTGACCTTCAGAGAGGAGCAGTAACTTACGATGAATTTCAGTGTCTTGTCAAAGGTTCGTTATGGATGAGTGGCTATTCACAACATACTGTTTATATTTTTTGCTTACACCTTTTTCGTGGCTGTTCGATATTATATTCGATAATATACGTGCATGTACCTACAATATTATGTTTCAAAACAAAAGGATTTTCTACAGTTTACTTAGAAAATAAATTGTTCTGAAGTGTCGGGTTGGTCACTAAACAAGAATTGCCACCTCGAAAAGAAATCAATGTACCTATTCGAATGAATTGTAATGCATCATTGCAACGGTGCTATGAGAAAGAAATGATCGTTTGTGTATTGGAAAACTAAAACCTACGAGAAAAAATGTGTTATTGAATATTTGCCTATATGTGTTTAGGGGGTGCGGCTTTGGATCTGCATAATGTAGCGCCGAAACCTTGCGTTTGGATATCCGATCCCACATGGCTGAACCTTGTTCAGTTGTCGACTGTCAGACCATTCCAGCATATTGTGGACCAGGTCGCTCAGGCGGAGCACCAGTGGCGGGTCTGGTTTTTCAAGGAAGCTCCTGAAGATGAACCATTACCCGAGCCTTACCACCATCTGGACGTAGTCAAACGTCTTTTACTGGTTAGGTAAGTTTGCCGCATGAAGAACATAGTGGGCCAGAAGTTTTATGACAGAGTGGTTTATGTTTAAATGAAAAATTGCGTACTTACATAGGATTTGATGTGAAATTATTACTTTCTGACAGTTTGAGTTTTAATGGTATCTTTCACAGGAAACTTGGGTATATTTTTTGTTCTGGATAATAAATCTGTTTTACATCTGCAACTAAATAGTGTTTCTGTGGTGAAATTAGACAATCAAGCGATTGGTAGAAACCCCTTCTTCGCTAAATCCCAACATTCTAATACTTTATGTTGCATTTCAGAAAGAAAAAAAAAATAGGGAACTTCAAATCCTCCTAATCCAGGGCTTTATTTAAAAGTGAAAAAATACTCGCAGGTTTCCCCATAATGGTTCTTAATGGGCACTGGCCATAACATATTAATTTATTTTTAGAGCATGGTGCCCTGACCGAACGTTTTCAGCCGGCCGTCAGTACATCCGTCACGCGCTGGGACCACGCTTTGCTGAGCCTGTCATTTTAAGGATGGAGAAAATGCTGGGGGAGTCGCGACCGGACACTCCTCTACTCTGCCTCCTCTCCCCCGGCTCAGATCCCACCCCTCAGGTAGAGCGTATGGCGCGCAGTCTCCTCACATCCTGTCGCGCTGTATCCATGGGCCAGGGGCAAGAGGTCCACGCTCGTCGACTCCTTGAACGCTCCATGGCTGAGGTATCTATGGCTGCTTATACAACCCGCATTTGGCTTAAGAGGCTTGGATAGTCACTGAGATAGGGGTGCTCCTTTTCCGTATTCCTTCGGAGATTTAAGAGTTATTGTTTAGGAAGGAACGAGGTACCGAGATAAGTCGATACAGCTTCTAGCAACCTCAAATCAAGAAAAATAAATAATTTTTCTCGGCTATTTGCTTGCTGTTTTTCTTTTTTGTGACGGGTGCTTCACGAACCTTGTGACTGTCATTTGGTCATGCCCATTGTGAGTGACTATTCAAAACAATTATTGGTTTACCTATATCTTATAGCCAAATTTGTTAGTTGGTAGTTAACCTTTTTCTAACCTTTGTTGTTGATTACAGGGTGGCTGGGTGCTATTACAGAACTGCCATCTAGGTCTGGACTACATGTCGGAACTCGCACTTTCTCTAATTGGAGCGGAAACGATCCATCCTGACTTCCGGTTGTTCTTAACCACAGACGTCCACTGCTCATTTCCGATCTCTCTTCTGCAAATATCTATCAAATATACAAATGAAGCCCCTCAAGGTATGTCTGCAGGAAGACCAATTTAGGATGACTGAAACTGGCGTTTGTCATTTATTTGACCTAATCTGAAGCGGTCATTTTTTTCTGTCGGGATGGATTGGAACTTGAGACCGGAATGCTGGCTTTAGTTCTGTAACATATACCAAAGACCAAGGACGCCACTATAAAGTATTTGAAGGTGCCTGAAGTAATCATTATTAAATAACAAATAATGTAGTGCTTTGTTAAGCTTCATTTACTTGTAGGAGTGCGGGCTGGGCTACAGAGGACTTACGCTGACTTGTCGGAGGACACGCTGGAACTGAGTGATGCTTCCGCGTACCTGCCGCTTCTCTTCACCACCTCCTTCTTTCACACTGTGGTGCAAGAGCGGCGTAAGTTCGGTCCACTGGGTTGGAATATACCTTATGAGTTCAACAGTTCAGACTGGCTCGCGTCTGTCACCTTTGTTCGACAGCACCTCGACAGCCTCGATAAACATGGCCACGTCAGCTGGCAGACTCTCAGGTTAGTTCGTGAACGGTGTGGTTTGGTTAAAGGACAAGGAAAAATTCAATAGTTTCAATGGAAATATGTAAAGTTGGAAAGTAGAAACTAATGTGGTGATATTCTGTATTCACATCACCTAGATATATGATTGGAGAGATCCAGTACGGTGGTCGAGTGACGGATGATTTCGACAAGCGGCTGCTGAACACGCTGACACGGCATTGGTTCAATGACGCAGTAGTTGGAGGCGAGTGCCAGTTATATCAAGGCTACCCCGTACTTCGTTTCAAGACCCTTGCGCAGTATCAGGAGGCACTGGAAGGTTTCCCGGACCCTGATCCTCCGCAAGTCTGCGGCCTCCATCCGAATGCAAATATTGCGTAAGGCCTGTCTTCCATCTATTTAGAAAATGATAACATCCGAAGCCAGTGGCATTATAGGACTGTAGACATTGTATTACTTACACTCTCGGTTATAAATTTCAGCATAATCAACTAGCGTCTGATATTGACAAGATAGGTACGTATGGAATATTTCGGAATAAATAATTCTCCTTTGCTTTTTATTTTTTAGAAAAAAATATACTACTTTGAGTAGTCACTCTTTAATAATATATATATACTAGTTTCCAGACAAATGGAACACGAGATATGATGCTGAGTATCATCTCGATCCAGCCGAAGCAAGGGGGTGCTGTAGGAGGTGGGACGAGGGAGCAGCGCGTCACACACCTCGTGTCCGATATGCTTGCTAAACTTCCGCCCAACTATGATCCTCACGATACCCGCCAAAGGTACCCCAAACAACTTCAAGCAGTAAGTTAGGAAATTTAATTTTTTGACCGTTAACTTCAAGAAAATCGTCTCATACTTGCTAATGCATACAGCAGTCTTTCGCCTCATCACTCGTCCAAGTGTGCCAAATCAATTTGATGTTTTTCAGACTGCAAGACATGGGATCTCTGACCCCGATGGTGATTTTTCTCCGTCAAGAGATCGACCGCATGCGCAGAGTGTTAAAACTTGTGAAACGTTCGTTGCAAGACCTGTTGCTGGCCATTGAGGGTTCCATTATCATGAATGAGGTGAGTTTGGAATTACTGCCCAACATTTTGTTAATCACAGCATGCATGAGTAGGTAATCAATCTCCTGCCAACATAGGAGATAACATTGCATGCCAAAGTTAGACGTGCCCAAGAAACACCATTATATTTTATGATTTTTTTATGTTCTGAAATAAATAAAAAATGCATCTAGGTGCATATTTATTGTAAATAATTGTAAGTAAAAACTAGCTGACAATGAAGTCAGAACATGTGTAAAAAGGTGTTGCTAAGCTAATCTTGTACCTACCTAGGTTACGACGCCTTTCAGTTTTATGGTCAGAACTTGGTAACACTTTCGATTGTCCCACGCAGGCACTAAGCAACGCTATGGACAGCATCGATGACGCGAGCGTGCCCGCCGTCTGGCTGCGCGGATCCTGGGCCTCCTCCACGCTCGGCTTCTGGTTCACCGAACTTCTCGAACGGAACCAACAGTTCTCAGCGTGGCTTGCTAAAGGGCGGCCTGCCCACTTCTGGATGACTGGCTTCTTCAATCCCCAAGGTGAGCACAATACTGAACCAACACTAATTTATGCTCAAATCAAGGAGATGATTCTTAATCATCTGATCTGAATTCAGTTCTCGTTTGATTTTTGTTGGTAAGAACATAGTTTATATAAATGCATTGTGCTGTGTAGGCAGGTTAGGCAGGACTACTGGACTTCAAAATATCACCTACCTCACCCAAGTCTCGCTTTTTTTTAGGATTTTTGACAGCGATGAGGCAAGAGGTGGCCCGAGCAAACAAGGGCTGGGCTTTGGATGTCGTTGTCCTCCACAACACAGTTCTTCGCCAAACTAGGGAAGAACTGTCGAAACCTCCAACAGTACGCAAATTCATATTATTCAATTCAGTTTAAAAGTTGAAATTTCAAAATAAATAAAAAACTGTGATATTTTTTCTTTAGCAAACTTTTGGAAATAACTTCCGGTCGTGTTTTAATACAGAAACTATGACAATAGTCAATTTCAAAAACATGTGCGAGGTATATTATTTACGTCTATAAGAACCAAAAAAACCATGCCATCAAAAAAATCTTTCAAGTTCAAGTTCAAGTTTTACATACAATGTTTCGCATTTTAAGCATAACTACTAACCACGCTTTGCGTTTCCAGGAGGGCGTCGTTGTGTATGGGCTATTCCTCGAGGGGGCTGGCTGGGACAAGCGCAACAGTCGTCTGACTGAGTCCCCGGCCAAAGTACTGTCAGTTCCTATGCCGCTCATTCACATCAACGCCATCAATACAAGTTTCGTGAGGAAGGACCCGACCACCGATCTATACCAGGTTATACATATAACATGGATATTTTATGTAGGTTGGTAAAATAAATTAATAGTAATCGAATGAGCCTGCGTCTAATGCAGTGTTTAACAGGTAAGTACTATTACCTCCATTTGTCGCCACTAATATATTAAGCATCGTTCTGTTACAATAGGAAATTCATATTATGAGAAATCTAACGACAAAACCATACGGAAAGGGAAATTTATACATGGTAGTGCAAGTACCTGTGGATCTAGTCCACCTTTATCATGCCATCAGGCGCTCTCTCGCTCTTCCAAATAAAGGCACAAGCAATTATTGATTACGATTCTTTTACAGTGTCCTGTGTATAAAAAGCCGCAACGGACGGACCTGACGTATATAACTACTCTCTACCTTGGAACCAGCAAACCTGCAGACCACTGGGTTATGAGGGGTGTTGCCCTGCTCTGCGACACCAAATGAGGCTGTAAGTTCCAAATTAACAAAGGGAATGTGAGAGGACACGAATTTATTTAACTTTTATTCCATTAGGGAATGATGACAAGCATAGACAATGAATCCAGAAGAAAACTCTGTGATTAACTAAGAGATAATTATCAGCTTCCCTGTTTCCATGGTAATCAGCCAAAACTCTCATAATGATGTATGACATCACAATAATAGAACTCAGGTGTTCATTTTTTTTTTTTTAGGTCAAGAATTCAGATCGTGAGTCTTACAAAACATAACTTGTAAGACAGTAGTTCTAGCCTGCTACAGCACGACATGAGAGGAACCGAAGGAACGAGGCCAGCAACCCGGAAGTGACGTGGACACCGCCAACGGTGGCACACAGCTTGACCAGGAACTGGGGGAATGAGTCCCGCTCTTGTACGACGCGGACTTTGAGGGCGCTCATGTCGTACTTGAAGAAAATGCCCGGGACACCGTGAGACCCCGTCATGTGGTTGATGTGCCGTGATTGGTCTTTGGTCGCGTACTGGAATGTCCGCTGCCTGAATAAAAGCGTCTCCACTTCCGTCGGCACTACCTCCAGGAAATATTGGTAAAGCATCATTCCTGTTCAACAGTCAAAATTTCTAAAAAATATTTTTTATGTTTTATAAATTATTAGAAGTTTTTTAAATACATTTTATAAATTATTTCGTCTATATTAATGAGACCTGTTATGAAGGGCTAGGCCGAGCCGCAGCCTCTATGCTGGGCTGAATATACCCTGGCCAGTGCAGTTTCTAAGCAGGTACGCAGGGGTTCTGAGACTACGTTTTCCCAGGGGTTCCGCAAATAATTTTAGTAAAGTTTTTGTGTAATTAAGGCTGAATATACATTCGCTATTTTTTTACGTTTGGACTTCAAACTTTGTGAGAAAACTATTGGATATTTAAATATTCTGAAATATAATAAGTCTTTTTAACGTAATTACTCATGAGATGAGGCTATGTTGTGATTTTACGATCGAGTGATTTTTGTCATTAATAAAATCGTCCAAAATTAACCGATCGTGAAATCACAACATAGCCTCATGACTAATGACGTTAAAAAGACATATAATATTTCAGAATATTTAAATATCCAATAGTTTTCTCACAAAGTTTGAAGTCCAAACGTAAAAAATAGCGAATGCATATTCAGCCTTAACACCCATATGAAAAAACTGAAAAGTCTTAAAGTTTGCTTTTAATACAAGTGCCAGCCCGAACGTCATACCAGTTTAGTGCAGGTATAAAATAATGAACGGTATATTTTCTGGCCACTGCCGAGAAAATATACCGTCAACTTCATTAAGAGAATTTAGAGTCACGTACCCTCAGATGTGACCTTCTCATCGCCTTCCAACGGTTGAACGATACCAGGCGTTGCATCTCCAAATGAGAAGTGGTCGATCCTGTGGCTGAAGTTGTAGTCGCTCTCAGACATGAACGCGGACACGTGCACATGGCCTCGGGGTAACTGCAAACTTTTCCCAGCCGTGATGTGGAAGTTGCCAGCTACTTTGTTTAGTTCTAGTGTTCCGTAGATCCTGCACGCATCGTATGGTAGGGTGGGAGGTTTTTTCCTGCAAATTTTCACTCAATGTGTTATGTGTTAACGATTTTGGAAGAATAAACATTCATCGTTGTAGATAGTTCTTTTTCATATTTTTTCAAAGAGAATCTCTTCTTACACACCGTTTTGGCAGTGACTGGAAAGGCGCTTGGGGATTACGCCACAGGAACTCGTGAACGTGAAGATAGGAGTTACTTAAATAAGCATTCACATTTTGAATATGTTCAAACTGTATTCGCTGCGCCGGCTCAAGCTCAAACCACGTGTCTTCCTCTCGCAGTGAACCAAACTGTATGATATTTTGGTTTGTAGAATCCAGTATGTCAGCTCCAACAGCTAAAAGAGATAAAACCGATTTTTTTATACGCGAGCCCAACCTCGGTCAAGGGGCATTTCGACCTTGTAAGCGAATTCAGCATCGTATCAGCAGGCAGTGCCTGCTAGAGAAACCCCCTAGCTACGCATAGACAAACACCTTATGAGCGATACTGAGTTTTTCTACGTACATCTTGGGGCCTTAGGGTCCTTATCTACCACTACACTCATACCTTGCGCAGGGATAAAGTCAGTGCTCGGTATTTAGCTAATCTACAAAACTCTGAAAACTAGGTAAGTAAGTAGGTACTTACTCTGACACGGCATAGCTATTGTCAAATCAATATTGAACGTAAGTTTTGCATCAAAATCAGTATCAGGGAGAAATTTATAAATGATGTTACTATGAAAATAGTAAGACGTCTCTGAAACCACGAGCCATAAGATAAGGAGGTACGACAGCAGAGATACTGAAACAACAAGACAGTTTTTATGATTTTCCATCCCAACAAAAAGCCGAGGGGAAACGTCAGCTGGTGGAATGAGTTCTGCTATCATGGCGCTCAACATTTAAAGGACCGGTTAGGTAGGTACCAATGTGCCCAGTTAGGGTGGAATACCTATAGATGAGTTTTTGGCCCTTCTTTGGTGAGCTGTCATTCATAAAACAGGGAAAAATTGTGGGCCCGATTTAGGTTGTGGGGTACATATCGTCATTCATCGTCAACCAATCGTCTCGGTGGCTTTATCCTACCGTTGAGCTGGCTCAATCAAAGCGTACTGCCACACTGCCTTACCTGCTCCACTCACAGGAGAGCCTTCCACGCATTCTGATTCCAATTTAGGAAAAGCATCTAAAACTCTCACGTTCTTCACACTGATTATGTTTCTAACTCTCTGCCTCAAAACCATTGCTTTTTACGATATAAAATTTTAGGTACCTATAAATTTTTGGTTTGTTATTGTTTACATGTCATTTTGAATGGGCACAGAGGGCAATAGTTCGGAATCATAAGAAGTATCTTTAATTTTCTTTTATTTGAATATAATTTTATTTTAATATTAAAAATAACAAATTATTTATTAAATATATACAAAATGAAAATTTACAGGCGTTATTTTTGACAAAATTGGGGATTTGCCTCGGGGACGTGTCCATTGATATTATCGATACTCGATCGATAATTTAGAACTATTTTTGTGTTTCTCGTTTCTCGCGTGTTTCTCTGTCTCCGTTGTGTTGTGTTGTGGAAAATTGTACCTTTTCCACGTGTAGTTAGTTCTAATAAAAATTGCTGTCTTTAATATCAAATACTATAATATATACAGGTAACTTTAATTCAATATTCTTTAAAGCTTTTCATTTCCTCTCTACGGCTCCCCGCGTTTTCTATTGATACAGAGGCATTTAACCTAAACCGGTAATATGCAACGAATGCGGTACGGGGTACGGTAACTAAATAATATATGAACTTATTTTCAGAAAATGACGTCAACTGAAACTGCTGAGTCTGCTGAAAGCAAAGATCAGAAACAAGAGTCCGATGTCAGTGTGGAAGAGGGTAAAAATGGCAGTGATGTCAACGATCAGAAACAAGAGTCCGATGTCAATGTGGAAGAGGGTAAAAATGGCAGTGATGTCAAGGAGCCTAGTGACTTGGAGCAACAGATTATCAAACAAGTCGAGGTAAAGGTCCTTGAAGAATAGACCTATCAGACGTTTACACTTTGACTTTACTTAAAAGCTTCTGGCGAGGTAACTTGCCGAGTAAGATGAGCTGTAAGATGCATTCCATGAATTTATTATTTCTTCTACTTTGGGGGGGGGGGGGGGGGGGTAGGAGGACTCCTCTATTTACAGAGTCGGAGAACTGCACGTCCGGTTCTTAGTTCTTTCATTTGTATGGAACCTACATCCGATTGATGCAAGACAGCGTGGTGGCTTTGCCACTTATTGACATTGCTGTTACAGTTCTATTTCGGAGATGCCAACTTGCCTCGAGATAAATTTATGCTGGAACAAGTAAAGCTGGACGATGGCTGGATACCTATGAGCACAATGCTCAAGTTCCAGAGGCTATCGCGACTCAGTAAGGACCCTCAGGTAGTGGTTGCAGCCATGAAGCATTCTCAGCTGGTAGAGGTGGATTCCTCGGGGGCCGAACCCAAGCTAAGACGCTCCCCGGAGGTACCTCTTCCTGAATTGAACGCAGAGCGCCGAAAAGCTGTCATGGAGCGGACTGTCTATTGTAAGGTACGTGTACATCAGGCTCGTTACTACTCGGCTTTCAATATTTATAATAATTATAATGCAAAAAAAATTGAAAGTAGAAATCTCTCTTCAGCAGGAGTTACTTGGTATCTCAAAAACAGTGTGTCTTTTCCAGAGACAAGACGAATGTTGTGAAACCTTCGTATCAGAATAGTAGTAAACTGTAAGAATATGGGCTCCAGTAAGATTTTGTTTATATCTCGCTGAGTATTTGTGGCGAGGAAGTGGTGTAATCGTGAGTGACATTTTGTCACAAACCTCCCAAACACTCCTTGAGAGATTGAGATTCACATAGGCCCAAATTACAACGACAACTTCGTAAGTGCTATGGCTAGAACTCCATATACAGAAGAACTGACTTATATTACTTTTCCTGTACGACCGATCTTTATTAAGTTTAAGGTGTATCTACCTATTTTTCCTGTAGTAAGATTTGAACGAATTATTGATGAATAAGAAATCACGACCGTTATTGACAAAAAAAATCTTGCTACATAAAACAAGAAAAGAGATGTACTTATTGAGAGTTATTAATTTTTCAGGGTTTCCCTCTGGACTCGAGCCTGGACTCAGTCATGTCAGCGCTTAACGCTCATGGCTCCACAGAAAATATTTTCATGCGCAAATACAAAGATCAGCTCACGCAGAAGTACATGTTCAAAGGATCAGTGTTCGCTACATTCCGTACGCGAGAGGAGGGCCAAGCTTTCCTTGACATACCAGTTGTCAAGTTCGGGGAGAAGGAGCTTATCCGCATGTGGCAGTAAGTAAGGCTCTCACTGCCTCTATATTATTATAACCTTATTTAATTCATTAAATATTTTACCTTACTTAGCGTAGTGTCAAGGACCCCGTCCATCTAGCCGTGCCTTGGTTTTTGATAACATGGAGTGGGATAGGGAACGAAGTTCAGCAGGATAGATGCGCCGCATCACTGCCAAGGTTCCTATCCTTCTCCATGCTATCAACAACCGCGGTGCGGTGCGGCTAGATGACGGAGTCCTTGAAGAAAATCTGTTGAACAAGGTAGGGGGTTTAATGTGGCTATAACGGAGTTGTGTCCTGATGGGAATATCGAATAGACATAAAAACTGCAACCCTACGAGTTAAAACACTAACAACATAAATACGAGTTTAACTTATAAAGTTGGGAGTGGGCTGTCACCTGCAGCTGACGAAAGAAAATATGTGATAGTTTGTGAAGGTTTCATTGTTTAAAGAGAACATTAGTCTTCAACTTGTTCAACTTACTTGTTTCAATTTTAGAAGTGATTACCACGACAAAAAGAAGAAAGAAGCTCACGGTGAATCGAAATCTCGTTCAAAGGCGGTGTCAAAAAAAGAGAAAGAAAATGGAGAAGACAAGGTATGCAGTTAGTTGGAGAGGGAAAACGCTACTTTCAGCTGTTTTAAAGCCGTTAGGATGTTTACGTAACAGATGTTGACCGAAGCCGAAGAGTAGTCAGTCAAAGCCAGCACTTACAGGAGGAGAAAAAAATGCTTGTGATTGATCTCGAACCTTGATCATTGAGGACTTGAGTGGCAACTGCCAGTACAACTGCTTCTATTGAGAATACCCACATGTGCTGTTTGTTGATGTTCCTCTTTTTTTTCATTTTTTTTTTTAATGTCGCGCGTCGGAAACTAGTTACCCAAGATGTGATTTTACGATCGAGTGATTTTTGTCATTAAAACATTTTTGTTTAAAATTACTCGATTGTACAATTACAACTAGTTTCTGGCGCTAAAGTGACTTATTAGATTTCAAAACAAGTATCCAGAATGAACAGGAGTTCATAAGTGACAAAACCTAAAACTGTCTACTTTATCTGCGATAAAAATTAATCACGTCTGTTGATTTCAGTCCTTCAAAAAAGGAGCCACTATTCATCTTGCCGGAGATTTCCTTACGCTGACCAGAGAAGACATCAAAGTGGCCGTCGCGAAATTTGACATTGAACCATCCTACATCGGTTTCAACAAAGGAGAGAAGGAGGCATTCCTCCGTTTGGCTGAAGAATGTAGTGCTCAGCCTGTAAGTGCACAAACAGCCCTGATTACTTGCTACAAAATACCCTAACATTTGAATTTGATTAAGAAGCCTCGGAGCCCCAGCACCACAAAAGCTGATAGCCGTTGATAATTATTATTGTATTTTTATGGAACTCTCAACTATTTTTGCAGGCAGTGGAGAAGTTGGGGTCAGAGTTGACCGTAGCAGAAGCCAAGCTGACAGTTAAAGTGCTAGATGGTGAAGAAGAAGAAGCTTATCTGAAGAGGGCTGAGCAAGAGAGAAAGGAGCATATGGACCGCTGTAAGCAAGCCAAGAGATCTAACAGGCAAGCTGGATTCAAACGTAGGTACCGCAATAAGGAAGAGGATGGTGGTAGCCCACCCAAAAAGAAGCGGACAATGTAACTAAAATCTCTTTTATTTCAATTACAACAACAAGCTGGTTATTGACACGATGGAACCTGTTTGATGTATTAAATTTTCTTTTCAAATACTTCCACTGCATTCTCCCCATCTACTTCCCGTCGCTTCGTTCTTAGGTTTACCTACTTTCAAATATTCCTTCAAGTTTGTAGATTAGGGGCATTTAAAAAAAAGTAAATGACGCTTTACTCTCAGAGAAAGACAGTGACATCACTCACTCATGCAGCTCACAAAATAAAATTAGGGTGGATTTCACCACTTCTTAAAATATAGGTACCTACCTACTACATTGCCTCATATCGAACAGATTTATCTCATAGTAGGTACCTATGTTTAGCTTGTGACGAGTGCTATCGCAGGCTTGCTTTACAGCTTGTCATAATATGACATATTATGCTACACATACGGTAAGATAAATATGTTTGTTCAAACTGTTGATAGGAGATCCATAGCCGTATTCACTGGGGGGGGGGGGGGGGGTTCGGGGGTTAAACCCCCCGCCCCCATGAGCGGAAAATTAACATGGTAATACCAACGTGAAGCAAAAAAAATATAGGCTAAACCCCCCCTTGACACTAAAACCCCCACATGATCGCTTTCTGGATACGGGCCTGGGAGACACTACAGTGTACTTTAAGAAGTTGTGGAATCCACTCTTTGTAGGTATGCAGGTTTATTGTATGCACAGGCTTCGCTGCTACAGAATAGTGTTAGGTACTTCCACACAATAGTTTATTTATTTTACTAGATATAATGCTGGGAAAAAAATTCACGAGTCCTGTGAAAGAGTTTGATAATTATTCTTATTAGTATATTGTATATTATACATAACAGGTAGGTATGTAGACTGAAGCAATCAACTGAGGACTCTTTCGAATCTTTCGATTGCTTAGATTTTTGCGCCAAAAACGAATCTGCTACCACGTATATTTTGTTCTGTCTTCTGCTTGAAAATGTAAATATCAACGAAAGTCGAAGAACACGTTCACGAAAAAAGATTTTTATACTTAGATAGATATCACTGCTATCACTCCCTATGTCTGGGTTTATATTAGGCGTGAGACTTAAGTTTTTCTTGAACGTAGCAGTCAAATCAATACATTGTACGTGCTGCCGAACTGTTTCAAAGGCATCATTCAAAATGAACACAGCTTACTTCCGACACGTGAATGGAGAAAACGAGTTCCATGTTACATTTAGGTATGTAAATGAAGAAATCGGAATTGACAAGCAGTTTAACTTTTGCAGACGCCTCACGGAAAATTGTGCGACATTTTTAAATCGTGTTGATACTAATATTGAAAAAGTGGTCGAGAGAAAGCAGAAATCTAAAGCCAAGAGACGGCTAAAATGTGGGGTGCTGGAGAACGCGCCTACAAAAAAAGTGGAGGCTGTATTCTTATGTAACGACCAGCCCGTCAACTCAGAATTTCAGTGTGGAGAAATATTTTCCCGTTCTGCGACATACACCCTTGATATCCTGAGTTGCCGTTTACCGGTAGAAATTAACGCACCATGGATAGAAACCATTGCATTACCGAAATCCATAATGGCTGGATTTTTGGTATACCCTTGCAAGTTTGAATCATTTTTCGTGGATAAAGAGGCGTCTGAGTGGAAATGGTTCCGCGCAGTTAGCAAAGATGGCCCTTGGCAGGAGTGTGGAGCCGGTGAAGCATATACGGTAGTTTGTGCAGATGTTGGTCATTACTTAAGAGTGGTCTGTGAACCCCGAAACAGCTCCGGTCGCTCTGGGCCGAAGGTAGATACAGTGAGCCCTAATGTAGTGGAAGCGGGCCCAGGGCTTTTACCTTGCGAGGACAGGCACAAATTTACAGTCACCAAAACAAACACTGCAGGACTTCGGTTTGTCAGTTACAACATTCTCGCTGATCTTTACGTGGATTCTGAATACTCCCGGACGATACTGTTCGGTTATTGCGCCACGTACGCTCTGGAGCTTCCCTACAGAAGACAACTTCTTCTCAAAGAGTTACTGGGGTTCAATGCTGATGTGCTATGCTTGCAAGAAGTAGACTCTAAAGTGTTTCATTATGACTTGAATCCTATATTCAGTGGCAAAGGAATGGAGGGACAATTCAGTCAAAAAGGAGGGACAGTGAGCGAGGGAACGGCTGTGTTTTTCGACAAGCAAAAGCTGCGATGTGTGGAGGATAGGCGCTTGGTGTTGAGTGAGGCGCTTCAGACCGACCCTCTGTTTGCCGATCTGTGGGCCCAGATTCGAGGGATAGATGCGCTAGCCTCTCGAGTGACCGATCGGTCAACTACCCTCCAGGTTCTTCTTTTGGAGAGCTTGACAAATCCAGGGCACATGTTGCTTGTGGCCAATGTCCATCTCTACTTCCACCCAGACGCAGACCATGTCCGTCTATTTCAGGCTGTTCTTATCATGTCGTATTTGGAAAATCTGAAACAAGAATGCAAATGCAAGGTACGTGTGAGTTCTTCTCTGCCACAAAGGTACAGGGGGATGGGGGAAGGGGAGCGATAAACTTTTTGAAATTGACTTGGCTGAGATAAATTTTTGATGTGAATAAAAACTAGATTTTAGTAGGAGTTAAACGTTTTTTCCAATAGATCTGCATAGATCTGCTATAATTCAGTTGCATGTTAGCGGAAATGTGAAAATAGATTGACGCTTTAATTGGTCAAACCCTTTCTTCCAGAATCCCGAGTGTGAGATTTCTCTCGTGTGGTGTGGTGACTTCAACAGTGTTCCTGAGTGCGGGATTTACCAGTTAGTAACTACCGGTGCTATACCAGAGGACCACCCTGACTGGCGAAGCAGTGAGTTTCTATCTTCTAATACTGGCCACATACGATGCTTCCTGGGATGGACAGGCTGGAGTAGTGGGAGGATACCAACACAAAAGCTACCATTTCTCCCCACTAATGATACGTCCATGGTTGCAATAGATTCTGAGCAAAAAAAAATATATATATATATATCCATCAGTTTCCTTGGAAAGATATAAGCAAAAACTATTTTGGTATTGTAGGTTTCAGAAAAGGGCGACGAAACATACAAGGTATTGTAGGTTGCCTGAAAGGTGACTTCAGGTGGGCATGATGGCGCAGAAACCGTATCGTGGATGGTTGGAACAAACTACCCCTTCTCTCCGCGCTTTTCCGAAAGCTATTATTCCAGTTTTTGTCTCTAAATGTTGGCGGCGTGTCTTTGCTTACAGATAAAGCGGAGACAGTGTCGGGTATCTCGCATACTCACCAACTAAAGCTAGCCAGCGCATGTGGAACTCCTCAGTACACGAACTATACGGTTGGCTTCAAAGCTTGCCTTGACTATATTTTCTACGATACCGAAGCATTCGATGTGGAACAGGTGGTTCCACTTCCCAGCGAGGAACAACTAGCCCAGCACTCAGCCATTCCAAGTGTTGTCTTTCCATCCGATCACTTGGCACTTGTGGCTGATTTACGATGGAAGAATCGTTAAATTTTCCCACGTTTTACCTTTCTGTCTCATATTAGGTATAAGAAGAATAAATATTAGGTGGAAATTGCCTCCAGTCTATGAACAAGTTTCGACGATCTGTAGGAAAGTTAGTTTCCCGCCTGTCATGTAAAAAGTAGATAAAAGATAATGAAATAACTTTATTTCAGCGACAGTCTGACTCATCTATACTAGGGTGCAAGGGATAAGGAAACGCCCCAGGCGTCGACCCAGCAAGTGGCAGGGTGACCAAAACAACTCCACCCCTGTGTAGGCTGGTGACGTCACCACCGGTTATGCCTATTACATTGCGGTACACTTTGGCCACCCTGCCACTTGCTGGGCCGTCGCCTGAGGCGTTTCCTTATCCCTTGCACCCCAGTATAATAGGTTTGGGTTTGAAATCTGGAAGCAAGGTATCGTTTGCAGTACGGATGTGATTGTGATTACTCTTGCCAGGCCAACTCATCAGCTTTGGAAAAAAAACCTGTAGGTAGGTATACCCTATTAGGCAATCACTCAGTAATCGCAGTAGGTAGGTACCTACCTATTAGAGTAGAACTTCGTGATAAATTCATCAGACAAGAGTTGGGTATTTTAATTTATTGCTTTCTAATATATATCGGGAAATAAGTACCTACTTATGCAATAAATAAATATTACCTTATTAATCAACGTTTTATCTGTAGCAAAGTTAGTTTCCCTGCCTGTTCCAGCATAATAATATATAGTTCCAAATTACTCAAATTTTCGCGGTTGTCGTGGCTGACTAAACCCACGTTAGAATCGTGTCATTAGAGCAGTCGTATGGTATGGCGCCGATGGCGCGAAAGAAAGCGTTGTTTACCATCTTCATCTACCCACTGCCCCTAATGCTCTCAAGTCTCAATAAATTTTAAAGGACAGTAATCGGTTGAAGCGTAAAGAACACCACAATGGCTCATACTACTAAAAGCAAGTATGATGAAGAAAAAGGTACGCTATAATATAAGTACTTACTACTTTATTTTTACAAGCAGTTTTTCATCAAGTGTTATGGAATGACCTCTGTCTTTTATTTTACAGAGAAGTTGAAGTCGTTTCTTATGGAATTTTCGGTGACATCCAATGCGGGCCGTAAAGTTTTCAAGTATGCTCGTCAAATGACTGAATTAGCTCATAGAGATCAAACTGCAATGTATATAGATCTCAGCGACCTGGAGGACTATGACGAGGTATTGGCTGGTCGGGTCAACAGAAATACAAAGCGATATTTGGCTTTCTTCTATGAAATTGTTCAAGAGCTACTTCCGGATTATAAAGAAAGAGAAGTGACTGCCAAAGATGCTTTAGGTATGACATTTTTATTTGGTACCCGATGTTCTCATTTCGTTGAGTTAGTACCTAAATCTGTTAACTAGGAATGTTGCCTGCATTTTGAAGGATTAGTGGAAAAACGTAGGCCACCGTGTTTCCGTATGGAGCCAAGTATCAACTGGCTTCCGCACCTGTCTGTTGTACCTACGTTTCAAAATTCACATTACTGAAGAGTAAGAGTTTTAACTTTTATTTTAGACATTTACATAGAACATAGGCAGCTGATGGAGCAGCGTGTGCGTGGGGCGCAGCCGCAGCAGACTACTGTTAACCCCCATAACAAATTTCCACCTGAGCTGATGCGCAGGTTTGAGTTGTACGTGAAACCTCAGGTCCCTGTCAAGAGTATCGCTATTCGGCAGATCAAAGCGGAGCATGTCGGTTCTCTCGTCACTGTACGTGGGGTTGTCACAAGGTAATTTTAAAATCATCGTCATTTTAGGTTTCCAGGGGGAGGTGGGTTATTAATTCCCGTTCTTGAAGCTCCCGATGAACACTTAGGCAGTTACCATCGTGGGGATCTGCTTACAGCTTGAAGAACCCAGTGAACATCTGGTTATCACTATGTGGATTTATCTACTTGCCGCTTGGTGTTAGCTGTGCTGTGAGTTAGGGAATAACAAACAAGTGTATTTTCTGATGCAATCTTTTTCTCCTAACATTATGTGTAACTGACTGTAATTCTGATTTAGATGCACAGAAGTTAAGCCCTTGCTGACTGTAGCGACTTATACCTGTGACCAGTGCGGGTCTGAAACGTATCAGCCGGTGAGCTTTTCATATTTAAAATTAGCGAAGTCAATTTTTTCACCATTGTGATATTTTCCATTTGTTAGGTACCTACTTAAGTAGGTACTTATTCCACTCAAAAAATTTTCATTTAATAAAAGGCCGGTATGTAGGTACCTATGTACCTACGTTTGCTACTTGTTATAATTTTTTCCGAATATTTTTGGAGGAGTTGAGGACATCGTTGGATATTAAAATTTTCTGAAATATAATATATCTTCTTTGGAAACAAATAGCAAATGTATATTCCGTCATAAAGGTTTTAAAAAGGTTAAAGTTTAACTTTTCATGGTCGTAATAAATAAGAAATTGTGTTTTTTATATTTCCTACAGATCGGATCTTTAAGCTTCATGCCGATACAGATGTGTCCCTCAGAGGATTGCCGCATCAACAAATCAGGGGGTCGCCTGTATTTGCAAAGTCGCGGGTCAAAGTTTATCAAATTCCAGGAAATGTCGATTCAGGAACCGGTATGTTGAGGTCGTACTTTCAAATTAAGGTACTATACATTAGGCTGTTCCACAACCATTCGCCGCCACTGTGCTCCATATTAGGGTCTCTTTCAAGAGGAAAGTAAATATATCACGCCATTGATGACAAAATCACATGGGAAAGGAAAATTTCAATACCTGACATACATACTCGTAATGCAATTAAGAGAAACATGAGTAGAAGGTGGTAGGATTAGTAGATATTAAGTTCCGTCTAAGATCACAGCCATACTTCATTTTTTGATGTTTTAGAGTGATGTTGTGCCTGTGGGTCACATACCCCGAAGTATCACCGTGTTTTGCCGTGGAGAAAATACCCGTCAGGTCGTGCCTGGAGATCATGTGGCAATAGCCGGCATCTTCCTGCCATTGCTCCGTCAAGGCTTCCAGCAAGTGGTCCATGGCTTGGTCTCTGAGCATTTTCTCGACGCTCAGGTTGGTTCATGAGTAGTTATTTTCTGATCTCAAAAATACTGTACCTATAGTACTGTATATTTTTCGGATCTGACAATTTCAATAATCATTATTACTATAAATTGCTATCACTGTAAATCAGCATTTGTGTGGATAACCTGTCGGTCAAGCTGTCTGTAGAGTAGGTCATGTGTGGGGAAGTGGTAGGTACCATAATATGTGTGATGTATCGTTATGGACACACATTTTGCCATCCGTCACCATCTTATTTTCTTTGATTGTTGTATTTGATTTTTTCAGCACATTGAGATCCTTAACAAGGCGGCGGAAGCAAGTAAGGACATTGCGGGAGCGGAGATGACGCCTGAGGAGCTGATGGAAATCCAGTCTGGAAATTTGTATAACAAACTCGCGCAGTCTTTGGCACCTGAAATTTATGGTCATGAGGATGTGAAGAAGGCCTTGCTGCTGCTTCTTGTTGGTGGCGTCGATAGGTACGACTTAAATCATTAAAATCCGCCAACAAACAGCCTTGTGTCCACAGCCAAGAAGACTTTTCTCCTTCAGAAAAAAATTTATACTACCGTTTTTTGTTTTAAATGGTCTCAGGAAAAACCGTTGTGGCCCCCTCATATTTCTACCCTTTATTAGGTGGCTATATCTACCTATTGCTGTGAGGTGACACTTCTCAGCTGCAATAATACTTATAATTATTTATAGTATAGTTGTACTTCCCGTTTTTTGGCAGGTGTCCTGAGGGAATGAAGATCCGTGGCAATATTCATATTTGCCTGATGGGAGATCCTGGTGTGGCCAAATCTCAGTTGCTCAGTCACATGGACCGTATCGCTCATCGGAGTGAGTACCTATATTTGTATTTTATATAGATGGCAAAAATGAACTCGCGTAAGTGCTCGGAGACTATAAAAGCCCATAGCTCTGGTATAGGGAATCCCTTTGCTTTAGTACTGCCCGATATAGCGGAGCTTTTATTCCAAAGATTTCCAATTGGTTCCATAACTCGGTTATTTGTTGAATAGGCCAGTATACCACTGGGAAAGGATCTTCGGGGGTGGGGCTGACGGCAGCTATAATGAAGGACCCGCTGACGGGTGAAATGGTGCTGGAGGGCGGGGCACTGGTGCTGGCTGACCAAGGCATCTGCTGCATCGACGAGTTTGACAAAATGACCGAGCATGATTCTACCGCCATACATGAAGTTATGGAGCAGCAGACCATCTCCATTGCTAAGGTAGGAAAATTTGATGTCATTGCCATTGTTTATTTTGCTATTTTTTAAATCTTTTTAAAATTCAATAAATAATTTTTCCAAAATTACTCGATTTGTAAAATCACATATTTCAGTACTTCCAGTAGTTTCCCTCCAAAAAAATGGACAGAAAAAATTATTTTGTTGCCACGTATTTCACGATTGCATGTTTTCGCCTATAAGTTGTCAAAGTTGGCGTCTCCTCTCGGTACGTACCTCTATGGTTTACAGTATACAGAATTGTGATGTTGACTTAACTTTTATTTTCCAATAGGCTGGCATTATTACGTCACTGAACGCTAGGGTCAGCATTTTGGCAGCTGCCAATCCCGCCTATGGCCGCTACAACCCCAAGCGATCCATCGAGCAAAATATTCAGTTGCCTGCTGCACTGCTATCTCGCTTTGACCTGTTATGGCTTATCCGAGACCATCCCAACCGTGACAACGATCTCCGGTAATCAATTACCTTCACTGTTAGTTTTTAAAAGTTAAGGTAACGATTTCTCATGATTTAATGGTTAGGACATAACTCTTATGACGACGAAGGTTCTGCAGTAACTTGTTATTTTTAGGAACAAAGAATTTCCCCTTAGTTTCAGAGAATTTTAGGATAAGAAATAAATTTTGGATTGTTTCGAGTTTTCAGAATTGTGGCGGGTTCATAACTAATAATGGGGTTTTCAGATTGGCGCATCACATCACCTACGTTCATCGCACCAACACACAACCAGAGAGCGAAGTCCAGACCGTAGACCCTGTCTTTTTCTCCAAATACATCAGTAAATGCCGTCTGTTTCAGCCCATAGTCCCCGAATCCCTCAGTGACTTCTTAGTTCGTGAGTAGCAGCTCAACTTGACTTACTACATAATCCAGACATTCTCAGACTTCGTAGTCGTGGAACCCCAAGTTTTACTTTTGCCTTGTGGTTATTTCATTTCAGCAGTACCCAGTTAAGAGGGGTAATGCAGAAAAAGAAAGATCGGTTAAAAATGATTATTAGTTGTTGGTTATCACGGAAGACTATTGATTTGAGATATAGTAGATAAGTCTTCTTAACGCCAGAAACTAGTTTAATGGTTTTACATTCGAGTAATTTTTAACAGAACATTATCTTGATCATTAAAAAAACTTAGTTTCTGACGTTGAATATACTTACTTATTCAGAACGGATTTCTCAGAAAAGTGTCATTTGAAAACATTCATAAGTTAGAGCTTTGATTTTTAATTGATATTTTCCTTATGTAGAGAACTACGTGGAGATGCGAAAGGCAGCACGGAATGAAAAAGACAAAACATTCACATCGCCTCGTAACCTCCTGGCAATCCTCCGTCTGAGCACAGCCCTCGCGCGGCTCCGCATGGCTGATGAAGTGGCTAAGGGAGATGTCCAGGAAGCCATCCGCCTTATGGAGATGTCCAAGCAATCTGTCAACGCCACCGATGACGGCCTCTCCCGGTAATTACTGTTGTCTTAGTACCTTCGTGCTAACCCCGAAAATCACATCGTAAGATCAGACCAGTTCGACGCTTATGTTTACCTCTAGTATCTGCCTAGGTCTTGACTCACTGATACTAAGCGGAGTAATGCGTGATATAGAGGAAATACTTGATTGGGCAAAGTGATAGCAATGTGAAAGCAGTGGGGACTAGTGGAAAATGTTGAGTGTCCAACATTCGGGCATGCGTTTACGCATATATTTACTTTAGGGAACTAGGTATACTCCGCCTAGTGTCGACGGAGAATCAACGTCTAGTGAACATGAGCGATTCAGAAAATTATGGTATCGCATCAAATGTGGGATGCCTAAACATGTGATACATATGCCCTAAGTATTAGTTTCCTCTCCTGTCCTACACTTAAAGAAAAAATAGACAACTTCCCTTCTAAAGCCACCTTCTGATTTATTTTTTTAGGCCTGCGAATCCCTTGGATCACATTTATGAAATAATTCGAGACTTCCGATCGGATGATTTGGTGACTGTCAAGTTGGCGGATGTGATGTCACGATGCACCGCCAAGGGTTTCCATCCTGACCAAGTGACTCAGTGTGTGGAGGAATATGAGGAGCTCAACGTGTGGGCCGTCAACCAAGCCCGCACCACCCTCACCTTCTTATAGAATCTCATTCCACTTACATCTAGGCGTCGGTCTTATTGTTTCCGTAGAATCATAGAACAAAGATCGACTCTTTGATTTTTTTACTTATCTTATTTGAAGTGTTTTTTAGGACTTCCATGAGTGAGCGCATTATAAAAAGTAGTCACGGACTCCACCCGTCTTTTATCCCCCTATCCCTAAATGTTAGGTACTACTTAAGGGTCACCACATAATCCTGGTTAAGTAGGTACCTAGGTGTTTTTTTTTTTCGAGTCTAGCTTAGGGCCTTGTTGAAGCTTAACCGGCTCATATCGGTGATCGGAAGGTAATAGGGACCAATCAAATTCGTATTATAGGTAGGGCCTAGGTACACCCTTCCACCAGTCCCATGGCGGCGACACCAAGGATTACTTTTATATTCAAAATGCTTAATAATTCTTAGGGTGACGCTACAACAAAAATTATTTTATCCTATTCATGGATATCGGTTTTTGTAGTGGGACCCAGACTGCAAAACCTGCTTGCAATAATTTTATGTCCTTTTCAGAATCATTCTTCTAGGTAAGTACATTTACTAGGTATGTTCGCCGTATCTTATCATGCCGAACCTCTTTTGGACTATTAAGTACCTACTGATTTTTAATTATTATAATTTCTAATAATGAAATCGGGTTGGTACCTAACAGACATTATTTCTATAGTAGCCAAAATTTCTAGCATTAATTTTCAAATATTAGCGGGAATTAGTTCGGGAGGTTTCTAACCTAGAGCGCTGCAGTCGCGCGACGCTGCCATGTTGTTGACTTGTTGTGGTGCTTGAGTCGCTGGAGCTCTGGAGCTTGTGTTACTTTGTTAAGATTATTCGCGATGCGGGAGTTGGACGGATATTAGTTTTTTTGATGAGAATATGGAGGTGAAATAAAGCAATGGCTGTGCTGCTTTGGGTGATTGGGGCGCTGGGAATAGCGCTAGCGGTGGGAATAGGCACGCGAGGGCACCATGAGACCATCCCCCATCACGGCCGCTGTGAGCCCATCACAATCCCTCTGTGTCTCCAGCTTCAATACAATGAAACCATCATGCCAAACCTTCTCAACCACCAGAAGCAAGAAGAAGCGGGCCTTGAAGTTCACCAGTACTACCCCCTGGACAATGTTAACTGCAGCCCAAGCGTCAAGATATTTTTGTGTTCATTGTATGCACCTGTGTGCACGATTTTGGATAAACCTTTACCACCGTGTCGTTCGTTATGTTTATCGGTCAAATTAGGATGCGAAGGCCTCATGAATCAGTTTGGATTTAGGTGGCCTGATAGTTTCGACTGCGACCGTTTTCCGGATACTGGGGATCTCTGCTTTGGTAAGAATACCACAAGTAGCACACCCCCCACACTACCCACTGACGCGATCGGTCACCGTCCGGGAATAGATTTACCACGGCAAAAACCGCTAGGAGGTCGGGACTTTGGTTTTGTGTGCCCCTTGAACTTGACTGTCCCCGACGCCCTCGAATGTAGCATGCGGATCGGGGGTAAAGTGGTGCCCAACTGCAGTTTCCCGTGTGAACGGATGCTTTTCTCTCCGTATGAAGTGCAAATCGCCCGCAACTGGGTGGGTGTTTGGTCCTTCTTGTGCATGATCAGCTGCCTTTTTACTGTGCTCACATTTGCTATAGACACCGAACGGTTCAAGTACCCAGAGCGTCCCATCATATTCCTGGCCGTATGCTACCTGTTTGTGGCAAACGTGTACGTGGTCGGGTTCTTCTCTGGGGAGAATGTGGCGTGCCGGGGACCGTTTCCTGGACCCCCGGATCAGCAGTGGCATAAGAGGGAGCGGACTGTCACCCAGGGCACCAAGCACGAGCCCTGCACAATACTGTTTATGGTGCTCTACTTTTTCAACATGGCTTCTAGTATATGGTGGGTGGTGCTCACACTCACCTGGTTCCTTGCAGCGGGGCTGAAGTGGGGTCACGAGGCTATTGAGGCCAACTCGCAGTACTTCCACATGGCTGCGTGGGGGGTGCCGGCCGTCAAGACCATCGCTCTGCTTGCCATGGGGAGCGTGGAAGGTAAGCCCTCTTATTCTCATGTTATTTGGTAGGTAGACCCACAAGTACCGTACTAACAATTGTCATCATGAAATGTGGAATAGCTTGTGAGATTCACAGGAAGTCCCGAACGGCTGACTGAGTGGAAAAAGATTCAGCGTTCCCAAGGTTAGGTGGCCTGGTAGCAGAGAGTAATTCGTCATCCAAAAGAAAATTCACAGCTTCGTGTAGCTGCCGTCATGAAAATTTTAGGAACTCCGGGGCTGTCGCTAGTTGTCATTTGATCTCTGTTTTTTGGAAGGAAAAAGGTTTGTGTAGGTTCAAACCTAAGCTTGACCGATCTTCCCCAACTACTTCACATTGTCTGTCCTTAGTCACACTGCAATGCCAGTACTTCATTTATTAAATAGATTATGTTTATTTTGTGAAGATAGTGCGAAAGTTGCAAATCTAACTTACCTATATACCGGGGTTAGCAAAAGAAACTTGCGTTAATGAAGTCTTGGAGGGATTCAGAGCTAGTGAGGGTTGTCACTGGCGTCATGTTGCTCGTCTACTTTAATGAGAATGGAAGCTTTAATCCTTTTTCCCTTGCAACGAATCTGGTTTGGGAGGGCGAAGTGGCTTCCGCGATTCTGCGATCGCTTTTTTTTTGCCCACCAACCTGGTCTTTCGAGGCTCCCGACGTGTGGGGGTCCCATTTCCAGTTGGCGAATTGAAATTCTCGTTACTTATCATCTGATCGACGGGCTGAAACCGATAGTGATGATTGACATTTTTTATAGTCTTGTGCTTGACTAGACCCTGGTGACTCTAGTAAAATAATGGCCGGTACTGACAGTTACCTGGGTAGATAACTTGCTGGTACTTACAATACTCCAGTTGACTTTGGCCATGTCAGCGATCTGGGTGAAGGTTTTGATGAGTTTACGAACTTCTAGCATGATCATGTCCCAGAACCCGCCAAGATCTTCTGGTCCAATTTTTGGCTGTCCCTTCTTTGGGTTCTGTAAATTTACTTTGCCGTTAGGTTTTATTAGAAAATCGGTTGGGTTGCTTTGACTTTTGAAATGAATTTAGTTTGTATGGGGAGGGGAGGTTCTGACCGTGGTGGCACTGCACTCGTTCAAAAAGTCTCAATTTAACTGCTTGATGAACTTACCAGGCTAGCATCGCAGAGATCTTGGAATTGTTTGAACCTTTCATTGACGAGTAGCTTGGCTTTGCCTGTAGTAGACCTCAGAAGTCCCCTGTGCTCATCCGGAATTATGGTATCCGCGTCGAGATAGTCGTCGGAAATTTGGGCTAACCGCACTAACTTTTCTTTCTGTTTCCGTGCCAGCTGAAAGGTGACGCAGTATTATATGATAGAATTCTTTCATTTCCTGTATGTATGTTGTTCATAGAATCCATAGAAACAGCAGGTTAAAATGGAATACCTAGTTACCCCTGATTTTCAGTTGTTAATAAAAAGTTAGTTACTCGGCCAGATGGCAAAAAATAATTGATATCAATATCTTGTGGCGCCACTCCAGTTGCGGTAGGTGTTGAGTCACATTCAATAATATTTACATCCATCACCCACGTTTACTTTGTAGGAAACGTTTTTCCCGTGATGAAAGCCACTGAAGTAAACCCTATCAGACTCGTTAAAAGTTGAACCTGTGTCAAATTCGAATTTTGACTTTGAAAAATCTCGAATTTAACCAGGGTTTAATTTGATATTTGGATGAAGAGCTAGAGATATTTGTTGGCGGAATGCGGAAGATATGCAATTCGGTCAGTATTTTCAAAGGGTTTCACTTATATGTATTTTTTGGAGTGGAGGATCAGGAGTGTCCACCGTTCAGGTTTGTTTTCACTTCAAAGCTTACAAGCTTACCTCTTTAAAAAAGTTGCCGTCGTGCACGTGTCCGCATTTATTAGTTTCCATTTTTTCGTATTTACTACGCACACTAAGAGAATCGTTTTCTCGTGTCCAGAAGCGTTGAAAAGCTGTGGCAAACTGACTTCAGTGGGTACTTCTGCAAAGAAATAAATAAATGTATAAGCTTGTACGATATGACTGCGTATGTTACTACTCCTGCTGGTCTCTAACGGATCTGTTAACGCCAATTTAATGACTTTGATAACGACGAAGTGGTGTAGTTTTACCTATGTTTTAGCATTAGGAGCCCAACGCCCGAGATAACGACCAAGATCCGTAATAGAGCTGCAGGTCGCCAGGTGTCAGCTAACCTGAGCAGGGGGTTGATACAATGTTTCTGAAATGTGGCATGGCATCGCATTTCCATTCTAGTCGAAGCCCCCATAGATTCCAAGAGCGTTCTGTGTAACGCCAGAATTACATCCCTTGTGCAGCAGAACTACAAATTTCTGTTAATGACACAAAAAGTTTTGTTCTCCCCCCTGAGATATAGTACAGAACTCACAAAATCACGAATGGAGTTAGAACACCAATTTTATGTCGAATTTCAAGTAATCTGCTATTGTGATCAACATACATTTAAAGACTGAGCTGATGGTGCCAGTTGAGTCTCTGTCTGCCTACTGTCGCATGACGAATTTATACCATGGGGGAGTATCCCAACAGTGTGGTTAATCATAGTGACAGACCATTCGCTTGAGTCTGCTAAGACATCATTTTATTCACAGTTTCACTCTTACCAGAAGGGAGGTGTGAGCACTGAGGGATTGTCCTAAATAATCATTTTTTTTTTAAACATTTATGCCACTCCCTTCTTTGAAATGAAATGAAGGGTCTCACGATTACGTCAAATAATCATGGCGTTAAAGCCCTTGCCTTTCTGAGCACTGATTAGTTAATGGTCAGCCTAATTCAATGTCATCTTGTGACCGCAATGTCGCATATTGTTACCTAATAGTGCGTGAGAAGTTTACCTGTACTTACTTTGCTGTAAATTTAGGAGGAGAGTGCTTCAATTTTCCAGTTTTTATAGAGCAGTTCAGTCTAAAACTATTGTCACCCACCAAATTATCTTGTAGTTCTTAAACACCATCAAAATTTTGAAGAGCATTGAAAACTGAAAATATTCGTGTCGCGCTGTTAGAAACAACAAGCAAGCGGAGAGAGAATGTCAACAGAAACGTGACATGTTCGAAACTGCTACCACCTGATATAACAAGTGTCTTACCTTAGCATCCCTAGTCTTAACCCTACGGGCTGAATTTCACCACCTCACGATAGTGCCTTTTAAGCTATCAATTCGAAAAAGCAGACATCCTCTCGTTAGGTTTTGTTGTGCCAATAGAATTCGCCTGCTTTGTTTACGTCAAATTAATTTCAACAATTTCAACCTAAAAGTGGAAATAAACGTGAAAACCCCCCTATTTTTTCGGAGAAAGAAGTTAAAATGTTGATTAGACTACATTAGATTACACCAAATGAGTCGCAAGTATGAAAATTATCGTTTTCGCTAACTCACGGAAAATCAACTCAAAAGCTAACGAAACGGTACGGTGCATGGTGAAAGCCGTTAACATTTTTTTCCGATACGATAGCGCTATCGTGTACACGAGAGTCTTCACGTTAAAGTGGTGAAATCCAGCCTAATTTGGATGCATCTGTAGAGGTAAGACCTGTGGGAAGACTATTTTCAAATCAAACCCATTAATGCCCTCTTGAAATTGCGATTATGCAGACGCAGTAGACTTCACTCGTACATTGTAAATTCTGCCCCGTATTCTCTATAATGTCAAAACAATGAGAGTGTAATTATTAAGTAACTTTTTCTCTTCTACTGGGGGTAGGAGGCCTTGGGGAGCAAACTCAACTGAAAATGGCTGTAGCCAGGTGCATAACCCTCGACTTAAGTTCCAGCAAAGTGTCAGCGGGTCAGTCTCCAGAGCGGGCGGGACTGCATGGTCAGATAATTTTATTTCCGTCTCCGAGTCACATACTGATGAACGGAATAATTTTTTGTGATGAGGAGAAGGAATGAAGGAAGCTTCGGATGTAACCTGCACGCGGGCGGCTTGACCCCTCGTCTGCAGGCAGCAGGCTTTGTATTGTGCGTTGGGTCGACGCCTAGCACCAAGGTCGTTGCTGCTTTGCTGGAGCATTGGAAGAGAGCATGGAACAACGACTAGACGCTGGAGCCGGTCCCATGTTATGTTGACTACCTAGCCAAGAGAAGCATGTGGAGCCATTACGAGTTAAAACGAGGTGTTGCCTTCACTGGGGCTCTGGGGCTCTCCATGCCTTGTGGATAACGAGCTAGGGTGCTTCATCATCATCCTCATCTGTGGGCTGTGCCATCTTACTTTTTTTACAAATTCTGATGGACTACAAGTACTACAACCTTCCTCTGACTATTACAATGGCGATAGTCGAGGGGTTGTTAACCACTCGTTGGGAATCATTGGAAATCTTTATGAAATCTCAGGGAATCTTGGAATTTTTTTGGAGTGGTTACCCCATCGGGGTTCATCTTTCTATGAATATCGTTGGGAATCTTTGGAAATCTTTATGGAATCTCAGTGGAATCTAAGGAGTGGTTACCCCCTCGGCGATAGTAATGAGTCTGTAGCCTCATTCAAATTTTGAAGCTTTATCCTTGTGTTTTTTATTTATTTAAAGAGGGGAAGACGCTAAAATATTGAAATGAACTCCATTTAAGCAGAGTGTAACAGTCGAGACAGGGGTGGACCTCGTTGATCCTCTACGCGTGTGCTTCTTGTTTTGTCGGAATACGGAGCGTTCGTATATTATAAGCCCAATCCAATAGCTTTATCTAATTGACTCCCTCTGAACGCCATCATCCGCCCACCAGCCTTCCCTGGCCATCCATGGCCAGATAGGTTGTCCGGCGGCTGCTGGCGTTCCCACTTATTAAAGCGCGAATACCCCCTCAGGTCCTGCGCTTATTAAAAAATAAATAAATAAAAAGCTTCATCTAATCTGCCACGCCGCGTACTGTCGCGGTAGTTGAGTTTGCCGACTATACTTTCCACTGAGCAGAACTGTATAGGAAGTAGATACTACATATTTGTTTGTATAGGTATATTGTACTTGCACCCACCAACCCTACCATCCATCCTACAATAATACTGAGACATGTTAGAAAGATGTATGAAAAGCCGTTACCAATCTCAACGATCTCCAGTCTTGCATACTTTTATGCTCCCTGTTCCCTTTTCATCGATAGGAGTCGGCTTCATTGCTTCTGTGTCTGAAGGTAATTTCTGACTACCATTCAACCATTGCTATTATTTTCATCTCCTGCCATTACAGATAGAAGAGGCAGGAAAAATAAAAACTTGTCCCTTGCGATTTCTGTATAGGCAGGAACTATAGGAGGGGCTGAGAACAATAGGTTTGTCGTTTGTTAGCACGGGGAGTAATGTTTTCGAATTGTTGTGTTCATGGTTGATACCCCCGGGGGGCTCGTGCTCGTTGATACTTAATGGCCCCCAGAATTTGGTTTGGAGCACGCAACCCTTAAAAACACCGCGCTGCCCTTTCATTTTCAGATCCATTTTACTCGTGTACTTCCATTCTCCACGTAGTTTTTAATCTTTAATTTTCCTTAAATTTCATAGGTGGTATGCAAATGAGATGGTTTTGTTTCCTTTTAAGTAGTAGAAGACTTCACCTGTTCTTCCCTGAGAACAATTGTCGTATAGTCATTCATTCACCCGGCGCGGCGCCCTCCGGACACGTGCCTGAATTATATTTTGTTCATTATATTTTGGTCATGAATATGAAAACAGAAATCCAGGTATTTACAGTACACAGCGAAACTAGAAATCGATGTTTTAATTATTGTTCTCTTCATAAGTTAAATCAGATCAGTGGCTGCTCAAAGGGAAGGCGCCATAGAGAAAAAATAATATAAAAATCACATCACTAATATTCTTTTAAGATTGCACACATACTTACCTATGTCTCGCATTTAGATTCTAGACTGTTTTCCCGTATCCATAGGGATCTTTCCTCATGCGTTGACAAAAATGTTGTCTGGTATCCACGGTCGTCATGCAAAGAGTGCGCCTGTGTACAGACAGGCACATCATATAGCTTCACCATTCTTTCACTTGCGATAGTAACAGTTCGTGCTTATGAACCCACGGCTCTCTCCTTTATCTCCCTATCTTGTTTTGGTAGAAAACTGTTCTGTATGGTCCGTACCTCCTCCGTCCGTGGCGCATTCATGCGCCTAGTCATTCTGACATCATCGCTTCCTACCTCAGTAGTTGTGCCGCTATGGGGGTGCTATTGTATAAACCCAGTATCAACATCAGCTGAGGTCAAACCGATGTGATGTGCTTACCATAAATTCATCTGCAGTTGTAATAATATACTATGAATATGTTATGACAATACGATAATAATTATTGTCAACCAATAAGTTCATCATAAGCAGCATCTTAAATGAAGACATGTTCTCATTGAAGGTATGACATTTGCATTGGTACTCGCGGCGCTTTTGAAAAGTCTAGCAGCTGTCGGGTACCGGTCTTGAAGCGAAATCGCTCTATTATACACGAGAGTGCCCTACGTATATCCACAGAAGTATGTTTAGTACTGCCTTCTGTATCTTGAATGTAAGGTATGTGCTTTACAATGTTCCATCGCATTCAAGTGGACGAGAGAAATCTCTTTTCTCCTTGTATAGCAGACCGATCAATTTCTCGCGGAGTAATTTCCCAGTACCTACACCGGTCCCTATATGAATTCATGTCAAGCTGTAAGTTGTTAGGCGTAATTATTTGCGTTCACAGCGTCCGAGGATGTTCCCGCTGCTAAAACCCATGGGTATTGGTATGTATATCAGTGGCATGGGAACAAATGCAAATTGCGAAAGAGCTCTTTTTCTGGGCGTACCCGTTGGAACGTGTGTTATTAATGCCAAGGTGATATTAACAGAATCCATCAAAATTAAAGCAGGGCACCCCTTATTAGTCTGCTCCCCAGTCCCTCACCTTGGTTCCTGTCGCATGTTTCGTGGTTTTAATTTGTGTTTAATAAGTAGGGCAACAACCTTTCAGTGAAGGCGCCAGTTCTCTGTTTGTTCAGTCTGAAAAATTCATTGGTACCGTTGCCCTTGAAGGGCCAGGGGTGGGTAAGTTGGCTTTCGTGTCCTCTGGAGATGAAGGGATCTGGGGATGGTCAGGTAGGTAGGGTGCGATGGGTTACATTCATGTGAGTAGTCCTGGCAAGTTGGGACTATATAACCTGGTCCTTCTACGTCATTGTTTAGTATCCTGCCAGTCCTGCCACTGCTGTAATCCAACCCATGGATGGTGCATCTTCATGAAATAGCGCATAGGTACTGTTTCCCCCCTACTAAAGCTACGGTTCTACCACTATGGCTTCTGAAAGAAATACGATATTTTGTTGTGAAATGAAGGTGGATAACGTGAATTTGTTTCAGGGGACGTGCTTAGCGGGGTGTGCTATGTGGGGGTATGGAATTCTGACGCGCTGCGGCAGTTTGTGCTGGCACCGCTGGCCATCTATCTGGCGCTGGGCACGCTCTTCCTGCTGGCCGGTTTCGTGTCGCTCTTCCGCATTCGGACGGTGATGAAGCATGATGGCACGAAGACCGACAAGCTGGAGCGCCTCATGCTGCGCATTGGCGTTTTTAGCGTTCTGTACATGGTACCAGCTATTCTGGTGATAGGGTGCCTCTTCTACGAGCAGCACTACATGGACCAGTGGCTCGTTACGTGGCATGCCACAGTGTGTCCCGAGTATCGAATCCCCTGCCCTCCCTCTCACTGGACTCTTGCGTTGGGCCCTCGCCCCGAATTTGCTGTTTTCATGGTGAAATATCTTATGGCCCTGATAGTTGGTATAACGTCGAGCGTGTGGGTGTGGAGCGGGAAGACGGTGCAGAGCTGGACTCGGTTTCTGCACCGAGTCCGTGGTACGCGGCCCGAGGCCTATGTCTGAGCCCGCTCATTGTCAACTGTCGTTATGTCGGTGTTCACTCTTGGAGTTAAGGATTGATCTCCATTATTTTTTTCAAATCAAATATGAAAGTGTTAAATCTAACTTACAAACACTAGCCCACTATTGGCAAATGTGGAATCACCAACGCTCTGACGTATTTATACCTTCGCCAGCTGTATTCCTCATAGTGTAGACTGTAAACGAAGAGGTAAACATGTACGTATAAGTGTCGGAATGTTGTAATTTCACATTTCGAGTAGTGGGATGTACCTACATTATACGCTTTCTACGAAAATCCATTATAAGGCGTATGTATGCAATAGCTTGAGCTTGAGCTCCTGGGCTCGCGAGCTTTTCGGATTTTAATCCTTACTCCTTTCTCGACTGTCCTCATTGGTGACTTTACTCCTATTGAGGCGGCCTTTCGACGATTTAAATAGTATTTTTAAATAACAGCTTCGTCTTGGAAGCTTCCAAAATGAAACCCTCTACTTTACTTGGACAAATCCGCTTTGAAGGTGCCAGTAAATGAAATCTCTATTTTCCAGGTGCTTTAGTACACTTCTAACTATTGTTTTAAAAAATATGTGCATTGTACATAGTACATATCATTTAGGTATGTACGTTTATGTTCTCTTGTGTAGTTTTGGAATCTCCTTGAAAAGGAGGTACCATGTTGCGGCAGCTCAGGTCTTCGACTTGATGTTTAAGTTATGTACATGTGTAACATAATGTTTGTATATATTTTTAAGTTATAAATTTCGACTAAAAGATGGTTTTTGCCACGCTCACTGTCAAGTGTTCGAATGTGTCATACTTATTTCATGGGCTATCGGTCACTGACATCTCGCTATGAACATGCAGAGGGGCGTGAAGAACCAAGGGACGTGACGCCCATGGACGAAGACGTGACTGTGTGTCCTCATGGGCCGGACATGCACGAATGTGTCGAGTATAGTCATATCCATTCCACCTTATTCATAACGTTCTGCAAAATTAGGGACCCAGGTAGTGAGATGACCGTTATTCGCCACCCATTGTAGCTATTTTTTCAAAAAAGGCAGTAGGCGTCATTTTTAAGGGCTTTTAAATTTGAACCTTTTCGTTTATTTTTAAATAAACTAAATAGGTAGGTGTAGATTCTAGAGGCTCTTCCTCTTAAAATCCGCACCTCCAGCCGAGCGCAGGTCCGCGTGTAGAATCAAAGTGTATAGCCTACCTTGAGATAAGTTGACAGTTGACAGGGTCACAACTTGTGTAATGGGACGAATGCATGGGTGGCGATTCATTTATCGTAAGGTTTGTACTTACATATATTCTTGTCGACTCTGGAAGAACCCAGTTTAGTGCCTAAACTTATTCAGTGATCTAAAATCAAAGTTTGGATACATTTATAAAAAAGAAAAAAGTCTCTAAATTTTTTACCAGAGTACTTTCCTATTTGTTGATTACCCTTCGGGCCCTTTGAAGGCAGTATCTAGGTACCTACACGTACCTACTATTTTTACTTCAGTCACTGATGAATTCATCAGTGGATCATCATAATACGTATCTCGTATCTTGTGGGATTTAATCGTCAAAATGACTATCATTATGCTAGGTAGTTGTTGTATAGGTATAACGTACTTAAAGAACTACCAAAGTACTAGATAATTTACCTCTGATTTGCCCATTAGTGACCTCTGGCAATGTGCTGGTTATTAAGATGCTACTATTCTTACTGCGCCCATTGTTTCAAGAGGCAGCAACCATTTTATTACTGAGCCAAATAACTATCTGACATTGTGGCCCTATAGCCACCATATACCTAACCAATGATGTTTTATATGGGCAAGTTAATGGTGCAATTACATATCGTACGTAATTTTATTTTCACCCGAGTCATACCTGTGTGTAAGGGAGAAGGGCATGCACAGTAGTTGACATTGGACTGAGTACTCATTGCTTTCACTCGGTAGCTATCGTATATCTCGGTACATCTGTCTGTCAACGCTAACAATGCACTGTTTTTTGTTCTTGTTCAGCTTTCATGTCTATTTTTTAGTAACTTATATTTTAAGTGCTCATGATACTTAAATTTTATCGTATGTCTATTGTATTCATTCAAACTTGCACTTTGTCTAACGTCTAACCCATACCTAAGTCTTTCCGAATTTTTTAAAAGTGTGGGCCATAAGGAGATTGGTACATGACGTACAAACCTGGAACATGTTTGTTAGAGTTATTCAGTTTGGCGTCTTGTGTACCTTACTTGTTAACAATTGTTTACTTATTTCTCTCAGTTGGGTAGTTTTCTCCTCGTTCCGTAACAGTGGCATTAAAGAAAAACTGTGATTTTCTGATGTTGAGAAGATTGCTTTGCCTTTTTTAAATGAGTCAATTTCGCTACAATAAGTGTCGTCACTGCCATGTGCAGCTATTTTTAAGTTGTTCAATGTTGCAAATTGAGTGTAGCTATCCTATTTTTGAGCAGAGCCATTTTGTAATGTTTTTAAAGATGATTGTAACACAAACTGTGCCACAATAGTATGTTTGATGTTAATGTTGTATCTGTAATTACAGTAAATTACATGTTTCTACTTTGTCCCATTTTATTTTATTTATACTGAAGATGAAGTTCAGGTTTGATGGTCTATAGGTAGGAAGTTTTGGAGTGTTGGTGGATTATGTGTATAATAAAGACATGAGCCTCTTCAGCTGCAGTTCAAGTTTGTCGATGATTAATCCAAGACAGCATTCTGCAACCTCCTTCTAGAAAGATTTTGCTCTCCGTTTGGGGAGTGGTTCTGTCTGACTAGTTGTTGATGGTATTCTATCATTATCACATTATGAAGTGGTGAGCTGCATTGACTACTTGACGTGCTGGAACTGGATCCAGAGCCCTTTAGGACTTCCAGAGGCCTTCTCAGGGCCTGGAGTCCGCAGTTGAGAGTATAAGGACACGCACGACCGCACAGACCGCGGACCCTGTTAACGCAGAACCTTGTTACATTGATCCTAAACCTACACGGGCAGTGAGCAAAGCATAATCAGCCGACCACCAACCACCGACCGCACTCCTCCGGCCCTCCGCGGTTTGTCTGAACCGGACGAAGTGCTGCGTGATCTGAATGCCTGAAGAGTAAGGAGCTGGTGCTGGTGCCCCTGTAGGTACCCACTCTCCCACCATTGTGGAATTCTGAGAATCTGTTGTGGAATTCTCGGGAAATGGTGTTGAATTCCGTGAAACCTCGAAGCTGGATCAAACCGTGTACCTACGATAAACGTGAGACATTTTTTGATAATTATGTCACCATGCTTTTTATGACAAACCGAAACAAATGGTTCATTCTCGTCAACTTCGGTGGTGCATGGTATCTGGTATACCTACCATCTGCTGGTATTTGAGTTGTCCTTAGGAGGGTCCTTGCTGCCTTAACATTATTCAGAGCTGTTTTTACTGAAAGACCGCTCCAGATTGCGGATCTTTTTCTTTTTTTTCAGTCCTGTTCTATCTAATTTGAACATTAAAAATTGAAATGCAATGTCTGCATGAGAGCGGGTAGGTATCCTTTTCTGCACACCGCGGAAAGTTCGAACTGTGCACGCAGCTTAGAAAATCCACTATGATTTTGAAAACCATTTAATGGACTTCAAAAACATTGTGATATCTCACACGTCATTGCGTTTTTCGAAATCTCAGTACGAAGTCATCGAAGTAGAAATCAGCATTTTTGACTTGACTGGAGCTAAACTATATAGATGGTGTCGCAGGCAGACACGCTTGCGTGCTGAGTTGCTGAATGAAAAGAATAAAGTACGAATGCAGCCTGAGGTGTCTCGACGTATGTGGCCCTCCCGAAATAGCCCAGTGGTTTATGTAGTTGCCGCTGCCGACTGCAGATGAACTGCAGACTCCACATGGCCGGCTCATGATAGGCTTGATTCCTTAGCAAGCTTATCCATCATTCACTCTTCTTTCATAGGAGGAACCTCCTCCACCTTGCTCGAATCCATGCGATGAGAGCTGGCCCAAAAGTCTTGCCCGATATCGTTACTTTTTACCTACTGACTTGGCTTTGGCGTAGATGTATGAGAATATAGGTCTGGTGTATAGATAAACCAAGGCACGTACATTAGCCCTCTCAGCAGTAAAAATTTCACCGCTCAATTGCGCGGATACCCCTCCGGGTCTTGCGCATTTAAATAAAAATAAAAAAAAAAAAAAAGTAAAAATTTCAAACTTGCTTTTAAGGCTTCCTATGTTCCCTGTAGACTATACACACAACTACTATACCTAGGTAGTTATCTTGTCGGTATAAGATCTGTATGTAAGTAGGTACCTACTTATTGTATAGGCTTAAAATGTTAAGGACCTGCTTAATTTTTCGTCTGGTTTCATTCGTTTAAGGCTTTAAATTCCTCTATCCTCTTTGGACTACTCGTAGTCCTATGCTTTACTTTCAGTAAACTGGCGCGGCGGTTGCGCGGGCCTTTACTACACCGTATAGTGTTGTAGGTTCTAGTTGCCCACCGGCAAGGCCGGGCGAGTGATATCGTAATTTCCCATGGGTACAGTTACACCTGTGGCCCGTCCACTGCATTCTGGCCTGTGAGGGAAATTGCCTGATTGTACCGTCGACCGGAACTAAGTAAGAGTCTCTTATAGCGGACCAGAACTATCATCGACACTCGCCAGTTCCTAAGCTCGACAATCGGTCCATCGGAGAGTTGCGAGGGGTTAACCACTCGTTGGGAATCTCGTTAGGAATCATTGGAAATCTTTATGGAATCTCAAGGAATCTCTGGAGTGGTTACCCCCTCGGAGAGTTGGCAGTTCGGGTGGGAGTGGTGGGAGTCGTGTCGCAGACTTTAATCTTTAAGAGGACACTATACCTGAAGATGCATTTTTTGCCGCCCATAAGATTAACATTGCGAGCGGCGATTCATTTTCAAGGTTTACCCTTGGTTGGAAAGACACAAAATTTTGCCCGGACCTAGCGATACTATATGTATATTTTTAACATCAGGAACAAGTTGTGATTTGAAGATCAACATAATGTGGCCTTTGCAATTTTATTTAGTGACAAGAATCACTCGATCTAAAATAACAACTGAGTCAACCATAGTTTCTGCAATAATTAAAAGACACACTTATATAAGGTATTATATTTCAGTACAAATAAATATCCAGCAGTTTCCTCACAAAGTAGAGATTAAAACATGTCAACAAACAGCACTGTTTCGACAGGCTTCAACGGTAACCAGTAGGTAAATAGGTAGTTGCAAGTTGTTCTATGGATTCAGTCAGGGCCTCTGGGCGCTATGCCATGCAGGCAAACCTTGCTATTAATGCAAACCTAAAGGGACCTGTACCTATATCCCTACAAGTAGGTCGCAAAGGCTACCATTAGTCCATTACTATCATTACGTTGTCATCTGCTGAACGCAGTTGGCAACTACTTCAGTCATACGGCCCGAATGGACTCAGGCGGTGCGGCGCTACGAATTCGCCCCGCATTGGCCGTTGATCCGGGATGCTACTCGATATACCTACACTACCTACAGTAGGTACATTCTCCATGGAATGGGCAATGGGGCACCGAGATTTGCAGCAGATCCCTTCTCGGGTGACCCGCAAGTGAGACCGTCCTCTATCCAGTACAGCTATCCCCCATTTCCATTCAGCAATGCAGAAACTAATTTCGAGCCGACCGGAAATAAGAAGGAAATAAAATATGATAACGCTCAGATTGGCAGTGTGACAGGGAGGGCTGCTTCCCCTCGGTCAGATTGGTAGTGTGACAGGGAGGGCTGCTTCCCCTCGGTCAGTATCCACTGAGTCAATACTTACTGATGCTCAGGGGCGCCATCTTGGGGGGGGCAGGGTCCAGTTTGCCCCCCCCGGAATATTCCCGGGGGGAAATTTGGGGGACAATTATTTTTATCATGTCAAATATAAGAATAAGAATAGGAGTAGGCATTACATCCATGCCTTAAGCGGAAAATATTCCTTATACACCGGGATTCGAATCCAGGTCACAAGTCGAATGCCTTGGACGCTGGGTCACTGAGAGGCACAGAGACCTATCAGACTGATAAGAGTGATAAGTAAATTGAATATCTAATGTTTACAACTTCTTGCCCCCCCCCGGATTTTCAAAATCTGGCGCCCCTGCTGATGCTTATTGTGCGTTCGTTGTTCTTCCGTTATTTCAGTTTACCATACGCATATCATATAGTCTGTACCGGCGCGGCGTGGCGGCGGCATGGAAAAGGTTGGGTTATTCTACAGAATTACCCTGGTCCCTGATAGTCCATGGTCCCTGGTGCCTGATGGTCCCTGGTCGCAGTCGTATATAGATAATCGAATCTTATATGGTGGCTTTCAACAGTCCAGCTTAACGATACGATATAAGTCGTGTATAATATTCCAAGTACCTATATTTTTAGCTTATGGGAAGAGGCGATAACCCCTGACTCCCCTGAGTTCTTCTTGGTAGTCCAGCAGCGCTTACCTACATTTTGGCATGAGCATGAGCCATGTGATCAAATTTTCAACAAAAAATTTTAATCTTTATCCACAAAAGTCGCAAAAAAAAAAGATTAGTATGGCTGATTGAGCAGTTGGTGGGTGAATTGCCTGAGGGGATGGGGGCCCCAACGCTTCAGGCTCGGTCCCGCTTTGTAATGTTTGTACCCCTTGCCCCACCGTCGAACTTGCTCCTTCACCATGCGGCGCTGTGCTCTTATGATGCCATTAAGTCCCTTCAGATTTCCGCTAAGAATTCTCGCACCTTGCTTTATCTCTTGCTCACGCCGTCTGCCATAACAACATGTAGGTGACTTAGGTTCGAGTAGGTATAGGTATAAGGTAAAAGAGCATTATCAAGCAAGCCAACAGCTTTAGAATATTATCTACGGAACTGGGGCCCCTCTCTTCTATTTACATTTGCGAGGCAGTCTCGTTAGGAGATGGCGTATAGAAACTCACTCCAATCAAAGGGAATCCGCAATACGTAATTCCTATTGTAGCGTTCAATTTAAAACACTGCTTGATTAGCGTCGTTGAGTGTCTCACGTTATCTCCAAACGAGGACGCCTCTGAAACATATATGTAGGTACCTACAGACTTTCCATAAGTCCCACCCCACCCCTTCCCACCTGAGATTAGCTGTCGCACGCTGAATGTAAAACTCAGTTCTTCTCGTGTCTCTCCATGCAGCATGTGCCCAGCGATAAGCGGCGACAAGGAACAAAACAACACATAAAATTACCACACAAGCTGGGCCAAAAACAATATCATAATCTCCTATTTCCATTTTTTAAAATTTTTTCCTTTGTCCACCCAATTATTTGAAATTTGAAGGAATGGTAGAAAATTATCCAGTAGCCCCGTTGTTGCTGGTAGGTAGGTATGTAGATATCGAGTGAGAGATTGGGTGCCTGTACCAAGACTATACCCTCAAGACTCCCGTAGAGCTCATTGCTGACGAACGAATAAACATGGGTTAAAGATCTTATTATTGTAGTTTTTTACGCCTGTACCCGTGCCAGAAAATTGCAGTGTAAATAGACCTTACAAGGTGGCGTAAGGTGGCAGGAAGGGTGAGTTGGGTGGTTGTCACGACAGACTTCTTAGCGTGGGACTCCTGAGAGATCAGAACATTAGCGCAGCCTTAGAAAACAAATGGTTTGCCTTGATGAGCTTGCGTCACAGAGCAGCTTCTTAGAATAACGTCGTCCACCGCCCTTTTCTGAACGCAACTTACTATTTTTTCCACGTAAGTACATACCGGCGATTTAGCACGGGAAAGGTCATAAGAGAAATTGACTCGCTGATTGCTGACGAACAAATAGCAATTTTTAGATTCTCCGATTTTTCTCAAGGTCCTTGAGGTCCCCTCTGCAAAATGTCACGTTTTCAGTGACTATAATGGTATTTTCCAACATTTTGATTATCTACCTCTGTCTGTGTCTGCGATGTGTAGTTAGGGAAACCCGCCGTTTTTCGTGGTTGATTTTGAAGATGATCGGTTTGAGCTAGAATATTAAAAATTTGCATATCTAGATGTTTTAGAAAGAGCTGGGTGAAATTTGAATTCGATATATTTTAAGACAGCAGCAGAGTCCCCAGAAAGTTGGCCTTAGCTTGTGCGTGCGTCTCAGTGATACGACGAAGCTGGTTCCTATACAGATACAGTTCCAGTGATTCATCCTGAATTCCTCAGTGAAACGGAGACGATTCTTGAGTCAGTTATTTACTGTTTGTGCTAGACTTAGGTGGCCTTATACCACGCTGGCATGTCTGCTCAATTCCAAGTTTCATGTGTGAAATGTGGAGTAGGTCTTATTCGCACGTGGAAAAGGAGGCGTACGTCCCCCGCAATATGCCGAGAGTGCCGGACCGGTGAAGCGGCAATTGAAGAAGGGGCCGTTAAACCAAATCAAAATGCCACCATGGTACAAGACAATCAGGATGCGCTCCCAAGTAAGAAAGGCAATTAATTATTCTAGATGTAAGTAGGCAAGTATTTAGTAATGATAGTGCCCATCAGCAGTAATACAAGACAACAGTGGTGAACTCCACCCTTAAGCAGTGGCTGACACACAAGGGTGCAACTAGGGTCAAAACATTTGCATCCAAGAATCCAATAAATGGATCCACCCTGGCAAGTCCTTTTGTTGCAGATGTACCTACAACAGTAGGTATAGAGTTTTCGAATTTGTACATCTCAGTCGAGAGACGGTGAGAATTTTAACACTCCTATGCTGCCCCATTTCGCGGGTCAGTCTGGGAAAATGCATGACGACAGGATCAGTGCCTGATGACGACAGGATCAGTGCCTGATGACGACAGGATCAGTGCCTGATGACGACAGGATCAGTGCCTGATGGTCATTTTGTCTTTCGCCGCTATATTCACGATTCATGAATCATGAGTCGGGACTGTTAGGGCGTATGCTCAGCACGCAATACAGATGAGATATATTTATTACTCATTCTCTACAGGTGATATTCACATTTCACAAGGAGCAGACATCTCATTCGCTGAAACTGACGAGCCTAGGAGCTTCCCAGCTGGGGGGGCACTGCAGCAGACTATTTGTAAAAATATTTATGACAGTCAAGGGATCTGGCATCCTGTCCACTCTACCAGTGTGGCTTTTAACAGCTTTGAGCCTTGCTGCAATGAAGCACCTGCTATGGCCAGAGATCCCTTAGAGACCATTTGCTTCGCACCACTTTCTCTCAGCGTTACGGACCATGGAGCGGGAGTGGTAGCAGAAAAACTGTCCCCTGGAGGAGCTGACAAAATAGAAGACTGTCCTCAAAGCTGGAGGGATCGCGCTGCTCTTCTGAGGTCATTACATGGATGTGCCAGCCTATTTCAAGCATCCCAGCAGGACAAGAATGGGATTTTCAATTCCAAGCAACGACAATATAATGAACAGACAGAAAAACAGACAGCAGAGCCCTCCGTGTTCGACTTCCCACGCACTACTGATACATTCGCCATTAAAAACACAGTGCCAGCTCATCTTCTCCTTACTGCCATTGAGGTGCTGAAGGACAAAGATGAGTTTCAGCTGACCCTTCTCAGCTGTACTGAGTATTCACACATCTCTGCAATCCGCCGTTTAATTGAGTTGTGTTCTGAACTCATTGAGATCCTCCCAACCCCGACTAAAGAATCCTATAAAACCCTTCTCAACGATCGCCTTACGACACTCGGCATTTTTATGTTTTTTAACGTGGAAGAACCCGAGTCTTCGTGTGCATAGCCACCTGCATACCTATATAGGTATACGTATAACACAGCTGTGTTTACAGAGGGTTGTGGGGATTAACTAAAATTAATATTTGTACTTTTTACCCATTTTACCATTAACCATTTGTACTTAGGTAGGTACTTTAAAATTACGGCAGGAAATGATTAGAAATTTAAACTAATTTTTTATAAGAACGTCACATTATAATGTAGTGCAAAAGTTTATGGATTTACACATTTTTTACAATTTCAAGTTCGTCACTAACCTTGATGCGAGAACTAGATACTTAGATATAAGCAGGGGCCAAGAGGACTCTGTATATCAGCGTTAGAGGTCCAACTCTAAATTCTCAGTTATTTGCAATAAATATTCGTTATTGCACGTTATGGAAGTCTGAGTGGACTTTCTTTTGCATAGTCGCCACCAAGGGTGGTAGTTCGAGAATAAGTCTATATACTAAGCAATAGCTGAAGTAATTCTAAGTAAGTTTATGCTTATCGAGCAACAAAACCATATGGAAAGAAAGAAACAGGTGTATAGACCACGACTGGCGTGGGGTAGACGATCATAGCTGAGGGAAGAGTGAGTGGTGTGAAGGCAAGGGCTGCTGCAGGCACTAAGGGAGCAGCAAGCACAGAGGGAGCAGCAGGCTCGAGTTCTTTCCTTCCAAGCACTGCATCTTCTTTGCTCCATCCCGGATACTCAGGAATATTCGCTCGAGGCTTCCAACGGCGGACATTTCCTCTGATTACGCGGTTTTGAGGAAGCTGTGCTGAGTTTCCGTGGGAACATGATGACGTTGAAACGTTGACACTAGGCTGAATTTCGGGAAGTGCCCTTGTGTGCAGGTGGTATTTCCAAATCTCGTACGGACTCTCACTTGGCTCCGACTCCGGCAGAATGTTGTAGACCTCTGGAAGGGGAGTGGACGTTCTGGCTGGTTGAACCATGGCCTGTCAAGAAACAATATTACAGTACACCTAATTAGAATTATGATAGAATAAAAATGTCAGTGAGGCAAAATTTCTGCCATAATTTCGTTCAGTAAAAATACTTCTTCGGGAAACTTAGTTACATAGGGACTGTGCGGTTATAGTTAAGTCTGCATTTTGTTGGAGCTATGTATCTTTGAACCCTATCATTCATAAAATTACCATTCCTGATTTGATTACGGTACATAAGTAATGCATGCATATACACTGGTTTGTTTTATTTAAAGCGAATTGGTTTAAATACTTCATCAGGTGGGCCCCAATCTTTAGGAATTAAGGGTCCGTAATTGCTAATTTGCAAATAATTATTGTATTGTACGGTTACCGATCCCCCCTTTTTATTCGCTTATTTTATAGATCTTGACATGCTGATTCCGAATCGCTAAACCATTTTTTTACAATCACTAGTTCACGAGATATTTAAGGTTTAAAAGCAACAAAATTCGCCTCTTGAGTAGGCACCTAACTTCACACAATTTTTCCAAAAATCACAGGGTTCCCAAAATTACTTATTGATCAGTACAATAAGTGGACTTAAAAAGAAGGGGTCACAGTGATCTGAAAGAGTTAAGCAACGACTTTCACATTTGCGTAGTCTATCGTCTATCCACCCTTCGATGGAACTGATGGAACTCTCATCCAAGATAGGTGGAGTACAGGTCGGTGCCGTTGGTATTCCAATTATACATCTATACTTAGAGTGCCAGGTTCAATAACAAGGCCTATTTTTGTTTTATTTTGACTACATTCCTGAACAACAAGATATTACACCTTACACCTATATCCCAAGGTTCTGTCTTCGGTAATCAGGTTGCTATTTATTCGGATGTAGGTAGTTACTATAAACCTATTTACCCAGAGGTTAGCCCACTAGTTAAACATTGCATTGGCTTAACCAGTGGTTAATCCACAAGTTAAACGTTGCCTTAGCTTAACCAGTGGTTAATCCACAAGTTAAACATGGCCTTAACGTAACCAGAGGTTAGCCCACAAATTAAACCTTCCCTTAGCTTAACCAGTGGTTAGTCCACAAGTTAAACGTTGCCTTAGCTTAACCAGTGGTTAGTCCACATGTTAAACGTGGCCTTAGCTTAACCAGAGGTTCGTCCACAAGTTAAACGTTGCCTTAGCTTAACCAGTGGTTAATCCACAAGTTAAACATGGCCTTAACGTAACCAGAGGTTAGCCCACAAATTAAACCTTCCCTTAGCTTAACCAGTGGTTAGTCCTCATGTCAACGTGGCCTTAGCTTAACCAGAGGTTCGTCCACAAGTTAAACGTCGCCTTAGCTTAACCAGAGGTTATTCCACAAATTAAACGTTGCCTCAGCTTAACCAGTGGTTAATCCACAAGTTAAACGTGGCCTGAGCTTAACCAGAGGTTAGTCTACAAGTTAAACGTGGCCTTAGCTTAACCAGAGGTTAGTACACAAATTAAACGTTGCCTCAGCTTAACCAGTGGTTAATCCACAAGTTAAACGTGGCCTGAGCTTAACCAGAGGTTAGTCCACAAGTTAAACGTGACCTTAGCTTAACCAAGTTCGCTCATCTTCTTAAACAGAAGTTAGACCACAAGTTAAAAGGGGCTTTGGCGTAACCAGTCTCGCTTAACCTGAGGTCCATCCAAACGTTAAACGTAGCTTAACAAAGCTCCCTTATCTTCTTAACCAAAGGTTGGTGGCCTTCTATAGTTTAAGTAAGCGAGCTTGGTTTGATTAAGGAAATTTGAAAAGAAACTTACGATAATTTTGGATGAATGAATCCGCTGTTATAAAATGAAGAACTAGCAGGCACGATCACAGGTATGGAGTCGGTGGAAGGTGGGACGTTGACCTCTGCACCACTGGACAGTCAGGGGTAGACTGATCTAGAGTAGTGGGTCTAACGGTACACGCGCGAAGCCTATGTTATTCCTGTCCTACCTGCCTTAACCCCATCACTCACCTCATTGGCTATTGTACAGCACCCCGGTACCGGGGACCAATGAGGGAGGGGTTAGGATTGGATAACTTAGTATAGGATGATTATAGTAATTGCCTTTTGACGTCATATCTATCTACAAACGTGGACACTTATTGCAATATTTTCTTTACTTGTTGAAAACTAAATGCAAAGAGCCAGAGGTTATTTTTTATAACCCCACCTGGGTTGATGTAGGTATTTCACAATATCCGGTCACTGCCCAGCAGTTAGTTGTTACTCATAAAATTTTTACAGCACGGTTTTATATTACTTTTTATTCTCTTAATTAATTTTTATCTGTCACTAAAGTAGGTCAAAAGCTAGTGAGCATAGAAATTTTTTATAGTGACCTTTCTATAAGTTTCTGCTTAAGTAGGTATACCTTGAACTTGTTTTAGTCGGAAGTGACGGAATGTTCAGGTGCACTGTCGCTGACTTGAGGTTGGGGAGCACTAGCGGGCGTGACTTTGGTGAGGAGGCGAGGCCCCAGGACAGTGATGAGGATGGCCCCTATAGGCGCCGTCAGCAGGATAGCCAGTACTGCCACAATAAGCACATGGCCAGCGTAAACCTGCTCCTCTGGTGTCCCGCTTGTTCGGGCTATGTCCAATGCCACAGGCCCCAGCGCTGCCTGTAAAAAGTTAAACCTACAGACTTCGCTTAGTTAACAGTTACTTGATTTCCATCCGAAAACCTGCCGCACGTTAAGATTCGGTAATATGTATTTGCCCCCCCCCCCCCCAGTTCGCGGGTACGCCTCTACGGAGATGTCATATGAACCACGCACCTATTTCAATCACCTTTGGCCCAAATTTCGAAGTTTGATCAACATTATCGTCCATACAATCAACCACCCACAAAAAAAAAATTAAAATCTCCACTTAAGCATGTGAAAAGCGAAGTTTGCAATGCTTTCATACCTGCACTGTTGCTTTTGGGAACCAAGCCCAGGCCACAAAGACTTTCTCCTTCCATGTGAAACCTGCCCCAAAAGCGATGAAGACAGACACGACAATGCGGGCGAACAGGGCGACCAGAAGAGACAGAACCCCGTAACCGACCACAGAGCCTTCCAGTACGAAGATATCAACCTCCGCTCCTATTAGCCCGAATAGAACCGGCTGAAAAACCGTCCACACTACCACGAACACTCGCCCCACTGGGTTCTGAAAACAAAAAAGAGCACCATAGTTTGAGTATCAATATTCTTGATTAGCAAAATAGACCAACTGGACCCGTCTGTTCAAATGGTCGGGAAGAGTTCGATTTATAGTTAAAAAATATATTAAAAGCAAAAATACATCGTACGTACCTACCTGTAGATACAGGGCAAGAGTATACTCACATTGGCATCAGACCAGCCCTGTTTCCTCCACCCATAGCAAGCGACGAAGGCTAGGACGATGCACCCAAGGGGTCCTGCGCCCTGAAAGCCCAGTTGCCCGCTGCCCAGGATAGCGACCAATCCACCCCCTCCAACCATCAGGCTTCGCAGCAATACCACGTTCGAGTCGTTTCTATGTGGCACCTGGGTAGCCAAAACTCCCCAAAGTATGCCGAATGTGACGCCTATTACGACCCCTAGGGGTCCTTGAATAATCGTTGTAGTAATATCACCTGAAAACAAATAAATAATTTTTTAGTTCAATTTCAGTGGCTTATCAATTATTATGAAGGAACCTGCGAAGCTATCAACTGAGTCTTTATAGTAAAAATAATTGAAAAATAATATATCAGAAAGAAAATTTAAAATGAAACTCTGGTATAGTTTCCAAGTGTTATTGCCCACAGCCCCATTTCAGAGCCCATCTGACTTTGACTCTAAGCCCTCACCTGAAGAAAAGACGATTCCCAAAACAACTCCGAAGACCGAAATTGCAAGAATGTCATCAAAGCTCGCAGCCGCCACGATCAGAGTGGGGATTCCTTTCTCTGTACCATAACCACGTTCCTGCAGGCTGAAGAGGCAGGGGATAACCACAGCCGGCGACACAGCTGCGAGAATGGAGCCGAGTAATATCCCCCACAGCCACGGAAGATCCAGAAGATAATGTGTCAGAACTGCTGTGAACGCTCCTTCCACCAAAGAAGGAATGGCAGCAAGCCTAATTATCATCAGACTCAGTGACCTGCAACAAGAAACAAGTGAAAATCTATTTTAAGAGTACATCGACGATTTCGTTTTTGTACTATACTTACTATACCTACTACTACTATTTACAATAAAATTCTACCCTAAATTGCAAAAATACTAGACAACCAGTCTCCGCTTAAATTTTAAAACTAGCTAAATTTAAAAACTCAAAAAAAGTACAGTAACATAATATTCTGAAATAATTTAGTCTGCGGTAGTTAGCTGAACAGTTCAGGCTGCGTTTATAGTTTCGAGTTGGTACCTAATGGCAGGTTTTTCTGTGTTTTTAACTTTGATTCACATCTGATCAGCTTTCAGCCTCAGCAATTAACTCTTTAGGTACGTCTAAAAGTAGCGTTCATTCTGATTGATTCATACTTGAGTGCGGTGGGGTCAAGACCCAGTCCGGCGCGAGTGAGGATAATACAAAGCGCCATCTCCCGCAGCACCGCCGTCACCTGCACATACTCCCCGCTCACGTGGACAAAACCTGCATTCCGCAGGGCGATACCTGTCAGCAGCATGCCCAGTAATGCAGGCATATGAGCCAGAGCTGCCACCTGGAACAATAGGTAGCTATCACAATAACGCCATTTTCAGGAATTTCTACTTTCTGAAAAGAAAAATATTACCTGCATCCTTAACACAACTGAGGGTTTCCAGATCACCTTTGCGATCTTACGTACTTCGGTATTATTTAAACGTAAAATGACCTGACACCAGTTTTGCCTAGCGACATTTTTGGGGAAAAAAATCTTTGGTTTGACAAACTGAGACTTCAGAATAAAAAATATCTCAACCGTTTACTTACAACAGCCAGCAGAAACTCGACATCAAACATCAGATCAGTGTACATCTGACGTACTAAGGAACTAATTATTTCCACTAAAGTTTAGTAACAACTTACTACATGAGGAATAACGGACCTGGCCAACTAAGTAAGCAGCAACGAATAAGGTGAGGAGGCTGAACAGCTGACTCCCGGGAACAAACAAGCCCTCTGTCATGGAGAATACTACGCCCCATGTGGCAGCACCGATGAGTAGCAGAGCCACCCAGTGGGCAGTGCCCGGCCACCAAGGGCGTGACCCCCACCACAACGCTGATCGCTTCCATAGCCCGTCCTTCCTGCAATCATACCCATATTGTCAGACAGTCATGGGGAAAATGAATGAGCTCGCTAGGAGCAAGCACACAACACTAGATACCACTATAAAGGTAACCCACCCACTACTTCATTTTTTAGTAATATAGATAACAGGTCAGCCGCCTAATGTTGAAGTTTTAAAATCATCCAGAAATAACGTATCTACACGTATGATTTGATGATTTTTCATTTTTATCTGGATCAGAGACATTGGAGAAGATAGCACCTATTCAAACAAACCTACCCACTGGAGAAAGCACCTCTGTATTGGTATCCGTATACCGAGGATTATTCCCTTCAGTATGGAGAAAGCACCTCTGTATTGGTATCCGTATACCGAGGATTATTCCCTTCAGTATGGAGAAAGCACCTCTGTATTGGTATCCGTATACCGAGGATTATTCCCTTCAGTATGGAGAAAGCACCTCTGTATTGGTATCCGTATACCGAGGATTATTCCCTTCAGTATGGAGAAAGCACCTCTGTATTGGTATCCGTATACCGAGGATTATTCCCTTCAGTATGGAGAAAGCACCTCTGTATTGGTATCCGTATACCGAGGATTATTCCCTTCAGTATGGAGAAAGCACCTCTGTATTGGTATCCGTATACCGAGGATTATTCCCTTCAGTATGGTCTCAAAGAATATTTAAGAAATGATTTTACTGTCATCCAACCTGTAATATCTACCTCCACACATCAGTAAAAGCCTTACATAATGCAACTGTAAATCCTACCTGTTGTGTGTGTAGCTAGGGACACCACAAAGTCAACGTCTTCTGGTAGATGGGAACCGCTAAAGGGGCCGCTGTACCTGACGGTGCATTTTTTGCCGCCCATAAGATTAACATTGCGAGCGGCGATTCATTTTCAAGGTTTACCTTTGGTTGGAAAGACACAAAATTTTGCATGAACCTAGCCCTAACAATGTTCTAGGGAGTGTTCGAAGCAGATTTCCCATTTTTTTACTGGTTTTCGAGATACAGCACTTTTCTTGAGGTATGCGATGCTAGCATTTGCAAATCAGTTGCAATAAAAGAAACCAGTGAGAAATTGGGAAATCTGCTTCGAACACTCCCTAGAACATTTTGTGTCTTTCCAACCAAGGGTAAACCTTGAAAATGAATCGCCGCTCGCAATGTTAATCTTATGGGCGACAAAAAATGCATCGTCAGGTATAGCGTCCTCTTGCTACCTTCAGAACTCAAGATTCTTAATAATGTCATAAATCCCACCTACCAGTTGCGTAACTGTTCCAAACCTCACACAGACGCACCTGTTTCGCCTGACTTTCACACCAGGCCCTTCAGAGTTGTCCATTAGTGTGACAGGTTAAGGTTATATTTACTATCATTCCGAAGCACGCGCCCGATGGATGACCGGCATGTGCGAGCCAAAGATAGTGTATACCAAGCTGAGCGTACCGCGTACTGTGCTCGTCGATGGTCTGCTCTAAGTAGACTATGCACAACGCGCAAGACAGGCCAGGGACGCCAAAATAGCGGCCAATGTCTTGATACGATATTTTCCCCCTCACCTCTCTCCAAAGTGTCGCTATTTAATTTCTCCAAAAAATATTTCCCAAAAAATGTGTCTCTCAGTGGCCGAGCGGTTCCGCTTACGGCTTGAATGTGTTGATTTCCTAATATGGTTCCGGCCCGCTCTTATTCGGCTTCGGCCAAACACCTGTGGCGTCATACCCAAACAGGCGTTCACAACTATAAAAAATATACAGGTAATACCTATCTATAAAGATCCCAAAAATACTGGCTTCTCTGGCTGAGACGAATCGATAATTGAGACACACCATTGTTATGACGTCAGTTCATCAAATAGGTATCGATGAATATCAAAATCTACGACCACTCAGTCAAATCAGTAGCCTTGCTACTCAGTCAGATCAGTAACCTTGCTACTCAATTAGTTCCCGATACTTATTGATCGGCATTGCCATGTCTCCGCTATTCACTCATCTCTATACTATCCCAGTTAAGGGTCCGCTATACTTGACGGTGCATTTTTTGCCGCCCATAAGATTAACATTGCGAGCGGCGATTCATTTTCAAGGTTTACCCTTGGTTGGAAAGACACAAAATTTTGCCTGTACCTAGCGCTAACAATGTTCTAGGGAGTGTTCGAAGCAGATTTCCCAATTTCTCACTGTTTTGCAAATGCTAGCATCGCATACCTCAAGAAAAGTGCTGTATCTCGAAAACCAGTAAAAAAATGGGAAATCTGCTTCGAACACGACCTAGAACATTGTTAGGGCTAGGTACAGGCAAAATTTTGTGTCTTTCCAACCAAGGGTAAACCTTGAAAATGAATCGCCGCTCGCAATGTTAATCTTATGGGCGGCAAAAAATGCATCGTCAGGTATAGCGTCCTCTTAAATGACAGCCAGACTTAAAGTGGTGTTGACGAACATTGCCACAATCCCACATTTGAATATGCTCTCGTAGAAAAATTTCCTGAACACCTATAAAGTCAAAACAAACCGTACACGGGGAGATCAGCCAACTCATAGTCTTTGAAGGTCCCGTAGCGAATTGCACTTTTCTCACTGAGCATATCTATGTCCGTATGTTTGCAATAACGGTAAAACCAGGAATGACCGGTAGCCTGCTCTCCTGTACCAACCGAAGCCGCAACCGAACAAAATTTAGACACCGTGGTCCTTCAATCATCCTTCAGTCATCATGTTCCAGGTGATACCCCTGTTCTCTGTTCGGCTGTTGGGGCCGCTAGATTTTGCATCAGCCCTAAATCTGGATTTAGTTAAGGGCACCCGGAATCGAGGTAAATACGCTTTTAAGCTAGGTTTTATTTCCTCTGAGAATATGAACGAAACACACCATCTCTCAACGTGCTTTTAAAGTGAGAAATCAAAGAAAACTGTAGAGCAGACGACAAAAATACGTGCCACTGCTTGGTTCTGATACCTTTTTGAGCTGATGAAAGTCTCAACTGATTCCAAAAACAGAGAACAGGAGGGGATCGAAATGTCTAAGGCTGAATTTCACCACCTTCCGATAGTGTCTTTAACGAGAGGATTTAACGAACCGATTTGCGTTATCGTATGTTTATCCAACGACAAGTGCGTTCGCAGAGAAACAAGTGCAAGCGCAAGGCATTTGTCGTAAGCTAAACATACGATAACGAGGATCCGTTCGTTAAATACTCTCGTTAAAAGACACTATTGGAAAGTGGTGAAATTCAGCCTTAACCGCTGGTCAATTAATCACCTTTCTAAGACGGGAGGAACCGATGACGGGACGTCGGTTTCCGGCTGCGACACCAACGACTCCAACGGCAAACGGCTAATCTGGCCGCCAGTCTCCACCACAGGCGATGTCCTGGATACTGAACCAATCAACAGGGGTATCAATATCTTTGATGGTGAAGATCAACAGTTTCCTTATTTACCCAACTTATCGCACGTCGGACATATTTCTCTCTGAATACAAGCAGATAAAGTAAATAACTTCGTTCTATTTGCAAGCGATAAACGAACACATTAGTCAAGGACTCTTAGCACATTATCTGCACCTATACAGAAGTGAAAATAGCGTCCGAACCTTAATACAAACCTGGAACGCTACTTCCAAGTCTCGTAGTTATACTGACGATATCCCTGACTGAGTATGACTGAACAATGGATCACATACCTTTGAAAGGGTTGGTAAGTTTGATTTTCGCCACTCGAGTGACTACCATGGAACCCGAGTGTCGCGTCATTTCCCTTAGCACTGAAGCAGTGTGTCAAATCACAACAACTGGCAGTCAAACAGTGATACCACGAGACAAGACTTCCACACTATTTAGACTATGATAAGTGATGATAACGTACCTATGCTAAGTGAGTACGCACACTCTGAAGTTAGATTACAGAATTCGTCACAAAGCTCTCACAGGAAACTCCTGTACAACAGCTTTGTTTAAAACGGTGTCAATTAATCAGATTTGGACGACATGGCACTCATTGATTCCTTGGTTCTCGAGGGGTCCAGTCCGGGATTCCTTCCTACTATACACATAATTTTCCATCAAATGCGTTTTACACTTCTGGTCATCTGTAGTGGCAGAGCCCCGCCCACTGCCGCCCAGTTACATCCTTATTCAATCATCATTTAAAGAGTGATTGTGCCTCCCATTTCAGTTCTTTCAATTAGTTACTTCAGGGTCTCTACTAACGCTTATGCGAAATTCATCTATAAAGCAAAAATAGGCGACATTACTGTCGAACAAGACTTTGCAAGTGAAGCGACTGAAATGGGCCCTTGCCTACATGGACTGATCAAGTGAAGACAATCCTCTAATATGGAACATAAAAATCAGACTAACCTGAACTCCCAGTCAAAAACAGAAAGGGAATGTCAAGATATGATGAGCATGTCTAAGCTAGAGATGAATATAATGAGAAGCTTGGTTCGGTGATCTGTGTTTACTGGCCCGGCACGTTGAGGAGAACGCTCTGACCGGAAGGTAAGTATGTGACCTGCCGCGCCCGGGACAGTTGGTACGCAATGTCTTCTGCAGCTTCGATCCGTCGCAGCTCGACGAGACCCTCGCCTGCTTCACCGAAGGACTTGGCCAGCAGGATCGCGGCCTGTGCGTCTCCCTCCGCGGAAATCACCGTAGCCTTTTTCGTCTGCTCGGCTTTCTCGACCAAAAATCGTGCCTTTTCCGCTTCTTGTTGTGCCACCTAAAACGAGACGTGAGTTGGTAAAAATTTTAGAACAAAATTTTCAAAAAAAAAAAACTGACATTTTAAAACTAGTGTAGGTGTCCATGTAAGGTGTAAGGGGGGTAAGGGACCCGTGTATTTTCCAATTTTATCTTTACCTGTTTCAATTCAACGGCCTGGGTGAACTCCTTGCCAAAAGTCAGGTGGGTGATGGAAATGTCGTCCAGAATGACACCGAACTGGCTCGCTCGCTCCGTGAGTTCCTCACTCACTTTCTGACTGACAATCTCCCTTTGAGTGATGAGCTCCCCCGCGTCAAACTGAGCCACCACCGCTTTCAGGACCTCTGTTGTGATTGAGGGTAGGACTCGGTCGTCGTAGTCTACACCGAGAATTGTGTAGATTTTTGGGAGTTGATCAGGGATTGGTCGGAACAAAATACGGAGGGTAATGTTCACGTTTTGTAAATCTGAAAATACCAAGTAGGTAAGTAATAAAGTTGTAATTTACCTCACCCTATAACAGGGGTAAAAAGACCTACGCTGCAGACACGTTGTAAGTTTCCTTATTGCAATGACTCCTCTTTAGCCCCTGTAAGAAGCGATTTTTGGAAAAATAATTTTTGACGTTGTGCTCCCCAAACATGAGGGATTTTTTTTTTTTTTTTTAGCGAAATCCACTACTCATTCAAGGCTCCGGGACGGTTATCTTAAGGGCGAGGGGAGTGGTTATACCTAGTTGATTCTGTTGACGCTAAGGTTAAGTCAACATTACATGTCACTGGTAGGTAGCTCTGTACGCCCAATTTCCAACATGGTTCAACAGGGACTGGGAGTTGGAAGTAATAGGGACAAGACTTTTTGAAACAGAAAAGAGGAAATGCTTACCTTTACTACCAGTAATAACAGGGACATTTCTAGGTCTAGCACGGATGTCAAAAATAATGGGCCGCTGTATCCAGGGGATAAAGAAATGTGTTCCCTCTCCAACAACTGCATTCTTCACTCCAGCAAAGCGGTCGAAAATTACCGCTCGGTTCCCGCCATCAACTGTAAAAAGAGAATTAGGATTCAAGTGTCTATCAGCTTTTAAGTTTACTTAAGGGACATTTTCTCATGGCACTGGAATATCCTGCTTTTCTGTCACGTTCGCTTAAGTTTGGTTTCGTTTACTCTGGTTCAAGTGGCCAAATCTAAGGCACTAATAAGCATTCCACAGAAAACCAGGCACAGGTTGGCAGCCAGGCGGAGTTTCTGAACTTACGTATATACCTATATTCAGCTGGGTAATTTCATTCCAATCATACAAACATACCACAGCTGCCCGTGAGTACAAATATCTAAGTCTGGCTACGAATTCTAAATAATACTGATACGACCACTGCCGCCAAGGGCTGTGCCTAGTCTAAAAGCAAATCATAGTGCGCTATTCAAAAGAAGAAAAAAAATGCAAACAGCAGGCTATGTTTATCTTTTACTGGGGAACCAATATCATTGAAAGATAAAAATGAAGGAGCAATTTCAGTGAAACCCGGCAACCTCTGACAATGAGTAAGTAGACCGTATCTGGGATGCGGTGCTCAAAATTAAAAGCTAAAAATTAGCCTGCAAGCTTATTATATCTTCTTCTTTTAATCTAAAAGCAGTAACTCACCGTTGAATAAAGCTGAATTCACGACACCACCCACGAGAGCAACCCCTAACCCAAGTTGCCCTATTCTGTTAAATATTTGAGAAGCCATTGCCGGTAAATGCAGCAAGAGACAGTATCCTAAATATGAAGCTTTTTATCAACAATTTGTATTATCAATATAGCGCAAGTTAATAACTTATTTTCACAAAAATTATAAAAGCATGATGAAATAACTTCCACATTTATTGACTGTAGCAAATTTTGCGCAAGATTTGTTTTGAATGTTTTGGTTTTTTGGTATTTGCTTCCATCAATCACAGCCTTCTTGCAGAAAACAAGTCGCCATTGGTCGCCATGTTTGTGTGAAGAATGTAAACAAAAACTAGAAACTACTTTTTGTTACTGTCGAAATACTTCCTTTTTACCTTTTTAAATTTCATTATGTTAAATAAGCATGTGACTTAATCATCAGGCCATGGTATGAAGACTACTTAGTAGCCATAATTACCCCCTTAATTTGAATTCACGTAAATAATACCGCATGTGGCTTCAGGGAAGTTCTCAGTTGTACCTTCACTAAAGACAACCTCCCGGACCATTTTTATACCTGTTATTGTAAGGATTTAAAAACTTGTCTCAATGTTATTTACAGGAGATGGAGCGTAATGATCTGGCTGTCTTAAAGACTCTTCTTCTCGAGTTCTTCACTCAGCCTATAAGCAGTGAACGCAGGAGGGAAATTGAAAGTTTATTCTCATCCTGGCAGGAACAGGATGATTCTTGGAAGCAAAGTATTGAGTTTCTGTCAAACAGCAATGACCAATATGTAACCATGTTTTCCCTTGCAGCCCTGGAAGTAAGTTAAAACATTTTGGCAACAAGCCACTTTTCACCGAAAATCTGACTCCCCGTCTATGTAGGTATATTACGATGGCCATTTTCTTTTATGTATGGATAAAAGGGCTCTTGGCCTGCACTGGGATGCAGGAACGAGTTACAGAATGTCCCCGTGACTCTGCATTGAACCGATCGTTGACTACCAAAAATAATTCTCACATTAGACCAAAGGCAATTTCTCATATAAATCCCCAACCGTCGGCACCCAAGTCATCCAACCATTAAAACTTGTTCACCCACGATACTGTTTATTTTTTGTTTGGTCGTCCAAAACCCCTTCCAAACAAAGTTGCCTGTTTTTTTGTTTTTGTTTTTAGACTGTGATAAACAAAAAATGGATGGGCTTGGACTGGCAGGACAGAAGAGGAATAAAGGAGTTCTTGTATCAGTTCAGTATGCAGCCAGGGCTGTCATCGTTTGTCGTCGCAAAAACTGTCAAGCTGGTTGTTGACACTGCAAGGCATGACTGGCCCCATTTTTCCCCTGAGTTCTTCTCCAATGTTATGAAACTTCTGCGAACGGAGAACACCACACATCTCGGCCTTATTTATCTTCACACTACCTCACAAGAATTGGGATGTCCCCGTCAGGACTTGAGTGTTGTGAGAACAGCTGAGCTTCAACGCCTTTTGCTAGCCCAGATCCCTGACATCTTCTCCATAATGCTGGGTTTGTATGAAAATTTATTAATAGTGGCAACTATAGGAGTCATAGGCAGAAATTGAGTTTCTGTTTGTTTTAAATATTCCCTCCTCTGGCAGGAATAATTTTCCACCCTATATCTTCGAAGAGCTGTGAGACATCTGAAGATAAAGGACTTCCGTCTCTCTTCTTTCAGATATGCTAACGTCAGGCCAAGCGGACGAAGCTCTTCTTCTAAGTATTTTGAACAATTTCTTCACTTGGGTCCCCGCTGATCAGATCCCTCAACCTCTAGTCACGATCATTTTTCGAAAAGCCCTCGACACACACGTAAGAACAATTTATATTTTTTAAGCATTGATAGTCTCCTCATTTATACCTCCTTCTCGAAACAAAGTCTATATCACTTCATATTTTCAGACCCCTGAAAAGGCGTTGTTGGCCTTGAGCACTTTGACTGAAATGCTGTACCGTCATTGGACGCCGCCGTGTTGGCAACAGTTTCTCGAGTTCATCGTCACATTCCTTCAAGCACCAAGTCACAATTTCGAAAAGAGGTAACAGATGTACTTTGTATACTTGATGTCCCTAAGGGAAGGAGTATTTTCTATTGCTGATGGGACGGTGACTTGCAGGTATCTTGAGAAAATGTGTGACCTTCTTCGCCTGGTTTTAACTGCTCACATGTCCAGAGGTGCTGACAGCATGGACGAGCTCCTTTCGGCGACGCTACAGGTTTGTTTTTATTGAAACTTATTTTTACAATTGATTACAAATCGTGAAAAAAATCCAATTTTTTTTCATTTTTCAAAAGGAAGTGTCAATGTCAAGCCCTTCTTTCTTAGTCATACTTATTCTTTTTTTAGTGGACTGACAGACAAGAGACTCTCCATCCTGGCCTGACATCCTGTATGCAGGTGTGGAGTCGAGTATTAGATCATCCAAGTGTGAGCAAGTAAGTAATCGTTAACATCTCAATCAGTATGTCTAGACCACACAATCGTGTTCGTTTACGTTTCTTTCTGCACACTTTGTGAGGAACCTATTGGATATTTGAATGTTCTGAAATATAATATCTCTATTTAACGTCATAAATTAAGAGGCTATGTTGTGATTTTACGGTCGGTTGATTTCGCACAAATGTTTAGTTGACAAAAGCCACTCGATCGGGTAAAAGTTAAAACATGGTAATTTTCATTCCAGGAATTGTAATGCTAGCATGTCCATTGATTTAATTACAGATATGGTGATAAGTTAGTGGCATTAGCGGAACTAGTAATTCGCCGAATCCAATGGACTAGGAATAACTACCTCATGGTGGACGAGGAAGACGGAGAGTTGGAAGAAGGGGAGGGTGAAAGCGAAGAGAGTCCGTGGCAGCGTGCCTTAAGGCCTTGCTTGGAAGTTGTTGCGAGGGTTGCCGAGATCCGCCCTGATCAAATCCTCAACTCTGTGGTATGTTTGTGAAAATCTGCTCATTATCTATACTATCTATATATATTTTTTTAATTATTGATGTATTCAATTAGGTCTCGCAGTGGGTGGAGCTTTGCCAAGCAGCCTCTACGATGTCATCGACTGAGTCGCGCTTGGAGCCGCTGCTGCGTGACGTCGGGTCGCTGACTCGCGTAGTGGGACGTCTTAGCCCAATGTGGGGGGAACGGGATGGCGGAGACTTCGTCCGCGCCGTCACTGTCCACCTCCTGCAGCTGGTCCGGCTGCGATACCATTCCATATCGGATGCCATTAAAGTTGAACTTCTGACCACGTAAGTGAACGGGTTTTGAGACTTTTCTATTTTAGAACTACAAAAAAGTAATGTAAATGTGAGTGGTTTCTTTTCAGGCTTCTGCAGAAGCATGTGTGGATTGTTTCTCTTCTTTTTTCTAATTTAAACCAAGACTTTTCTTCGAGTAGGTATCAAAAACGAAACACTGCTGTGCCTACAGGTAATATGCGGAAATCCTGCACTAAAGTGAACACGGGTGACATGAACGAGTTATAGCTTCTAATTAGGTTCCCACACTGTAAATTCTTTTGCGGTTCTTGTTCAGACATTGTGAGGCTGTAGCTGCGCTGAAGGCTTGTTGTTACTGGCTGCCGCGGTTACCTGAGGGGGAGCTTCACGACTGCGTGCAACACATAGTTGGCATTGTGGCTGATTTGCTGTCTACTGCCACGCCTCTGAAGCTACAGCACTGTGCGGCCCACCTGCTGGCCTCTCTGATGGGCACGGTGAGGCTCCCTGACACGTGGCAGTCCCCGTCCGTCCGTCCCATGTTTGATCTCTCTCTCTCCCATCTACAGAAGGAGGTAAGCTGTGATTTTTCGAGCTCCTTATTAAATTTTTTATGTGTTCCTAATGTGAACGTTTCTATATTTTGTGTTTGCAAATTTGGAGAAAACTTCTACGTGAGGTAGGAAGGAGGTAGAGGTAAGAGGTAAGCCACAGATTTTATGCATTTTTTCTATAAATTTATTTTACTTATCTAGCTGTTCTATTCTGCTGCTGTCTGTTCTTACTGGCGCTGTTGCGGTTCCGAATGGGCGATGACAAAGATTCGTTTTATGTATTTTTTATTGTTTTTTGCCGACCATTTTTTTAGGACACTGTTGAATTTTTCTGAAATGTTCTGAAATATAATATGTCTTTTTAACGTCAGGTATTAACTGTGACTTTACTGTCGAGTAATCTTGGGACAAAAATCACTCGATAACAACATAGACAGTTAATTTCTGACGTATAGTGTGGTAAAAGACGTATTATATTTCAAAGCATTTCAATATCAAACAGTGTCCTCAAAAATGTCCGAAAGAAATGTAAAGAATTAGCAAATGTATATTCTATCTTAGGCGCCTAAGCGGATACCACCTCGATTTGCCGGGAGCATGCCAGGATTCCCATTCTAGGAATTTTCAAACGAGCCAGCGCAGAGATGTTACCTGCTTGAAATTTCCTGGCTAATATTCTTTTATTGGGCTGATAACTGTTTTACTGAAATCCACTTTTCATTTTCAGGATTTATACCTTGTAGCTGGTGGCCTTTTAAGCTGCCTCATACTGCCCATAACCAAATCTGAAACGAATGAGCCGCAACTAGAGCTGGGGGTGCGTTTGGTGGAGAGGCTGACGCAGCCGCTGTCCGAGCATGGTCCTGCTATGGCCTCTGCTCATGTGGATACCCTCCATCTCTTGGTTTATTTGGTCCGTCTTTACGAGAGCGAGGGCTCTCGCCAGAAAAAACTCATCTGCGCCACTTTTCAGGTCAGATAATAAAAAGTTGTGTCTATAGTATAGTGTTGGAACTCTCTCAAGCGGAGTTCGCCTAGAAGTTTCGCAAAAAAATATTTCATCTCCTGGCCTTGTGTGCCACCATACCTGGTGTTTGAGATTGATGCACGGTTCACCATCTCTCTTTTAAAACTCCGTTTGCAAATGTATTTTTTTCTTATTTCTCCGATAAAACTGATAGGTATGTGATTGTGATTAACCTTTAATAGTGGCAAATTAAAACAGTTAACTTTTTTTTTGGCATTTTTCATAACTTCCTAATGAATTCCGTTGATTGCCAGTTTTTTAAAAAGATATCTCATAATTTAGAAGAACAAAATATCCATATCCCTGTGCCACTAGGGCCAACCATCAGCCAACCATCCCATTTCGTTCACCGTGTCCCAACTATGAAATTATGCAATACAGTGATGAACCAGATGAACTGACACGTTCACCTACGGAGACCGAGTGGTGCGGAGCATTTGGTGCATGAATCTTCACCTTAACAACGTCAATTTCGTTTCAGAGCTCTGCTGAAAGAGCATTGGTACTTTTCCGCACCTCAGTCGACGACCCGAAGGTCTCCCAAGAGATTCTCCAGTTCTTCCAGACGTTGCTCGAATGTTTGCAAACCCAAGTCGGTGTCTCATTTGTGCAAGGAGTTGTTCAGACGTTCCTTCTGTCCTTTTCTAGGTTAGTACCTTCTTGTCTTCCATCTTTTTTATTCACAGCACTCGTCAGTAATATTAGTGTTAATTTTTCTGTAAGAACTTCCACAATAGGTCCTCAAAGAACCACGTTACTTGGGAACCCGAATGGGCAACCTCTCCAAAATCGTCATGCAAGAACGCTGTCAAAAAGCTTTTTGTTACTGAAGACGTCTGAATTTTTGCAGTGAGAAACTGGAAAGGGCGTTGGAGGCGGAGGAAGGGCATGGTCTCCAGCAGCTATTGGGGATTCTAGATCTAGTGGTGCGGACCCCCGCCCTGTCGGCTGCGGGATTGACTCCCCTCACAGTGGGACTTAGTCTGCAGCTGGCTCAGCCCATACTGAAGGAGTCTGCTTCCCCGGTTGTACAGGAGGCTTACTTTCGACTCGTCTATAGGTATTCATTTTCTATGTGTTATTTCTGATCATCAGATGTGGAAAGTCCCTTTCTTTGGGTTTGAGTAAGTAGTAAGTACCCATAAACCTATTGCCATAAAATACCGTATAGACGGTAAGTACTTATGGTATAGATTCTTGGGCTGTGAATGGACGAATGACAGGCTTTTTCCAGAAATCACTTTTTCGACTCTGGGGACTCCCACAAATCCCACGATCGTGGCAAACCAAAATTTCAATGTGAAATTTCTGCACAAAAACAATTTTTTTTGCCATTTTTAGCGAGCGAGAAAGTAAAAAAGAAAAAAAGTGTCATCAGTAAATGGAACTTGTTTCAAGCTTATTGTCTTTCTGGTACACTCACTTTCGGAACATGAAATGTTCTTGACGTATGGGCTTTCGCATTCGGTCAAAGCCTTTATTCTTATAATTGGCAGTGTTTATTTTAGTTAATTGTTATTTTCTAGTATTTTGGAGCATAAGTGGCTGTACCTGGTGAAGGGTTGCGTGGATTCAGACCATCGAGTGGGGGAGTTTTTGGGGTTATTGCGTGCCATGGGGCGCGCACTGCTTCTCACCGACATCAACCTATTCCGGCTGAATCTCAGCCACTTTGAAAAACTTAATCAGAGATGGAGGCTGTATCGCACGGTTAGTTTAGTTTCACCCTGTCAGTAAGAGTAGAATGTAGTAGCTAGCCACGCTTCATCATAATATCTTACCCATAGGCAGCGAGTTTGCTCTCGCCGCCCTCGAGACCATACTGAAGCAACCACGCCCATCATGTCTTCGGTTGGAGACCTCCGAAGTAAAACACAGCTTTATGGTTGATAGCACTTTCACCTTCCGTTTGCATGTACCCCAGTGGCTCCGCACTAAAGAAATCCCTTTATTAAGTATGTTCCTGCTGAGACCTGTTCGCATCACACAAGTTTATGATTAAAGAGCAGTTGAATTCAGATATTCGTGCCTGCCTCGCAGTTTCCCGAGTCTGACAAGATGACTTGTGTCCTGACCCCTGAGAGGTCTGTGTGTGAATTCGGATGTAAGCAGCTTTCTCGCTTGTGACTGTTGTCAGGTACAATAGGTTTATAATAGTAGGTATACTTAGGCACTTCGGTACTTCTGTATAATGTGTAGAAAAATGAAGAATAAGCTTTTTTCAGACCCTCTTCAAAAAAGAACTCCTTGGTGAGTTACTTTCAGTGTTGCTGACGACTTTGCTGAACAAGAGCCACGCCCTCCTGGCTGACGATATAGCACTGTGCCTCTGCCATCTGATCTCTGCCGACCCTGATGCCTTCTTCTGCCATTACCTCCCCAACTACCTTAACTCCCTTGGCACTGTTGACGCCATGCAACAACAAACATTACTCAAGAATTTTCCAAAAGACATGGTAAGTAAGTAGGTTACCTATCTGACTGAAGACATGAATGTTTTTGGAGAGATAAGACCCAGCTGAAAATGGAATGTATTTTAGCGGTGACTCTAGACGAAATTATCGTATCTTATTTTTGCAGGATCTCCCTTCCTTGACGAAGAACATCTTTAGGCTTGTCAACGACCTCTCTTGCTACCAAATGTGCAACAGTGGGCAGTCAGCTTCAGCTCGGTGAAAAATCTTGCTTCTTTCTGGTTTCTGGTTGGCAGAATGGCACGGTAGGCAAGTATCTAAACGATCTGTTGAACGAAATACGTACCTACCTCATAGTGGGGTCGGCTGGACTTACTCAAAAATAAAAAATGTTAATATTATTTAAATCGTATCCTTTCACGAGTATTAACCTATGTACCTACCTACCTACTTCGGACCTATCCACATTTTTATTTTTTAGATACTCAGTGGATAGCCGACCATCTCTTGTACTTATACCCGGGTTCGTATCCCAGTAGGTACCTACTAGCAATCTTCGCTTCTGGTGTAGGGAAAATCAACATCGAGTACCCACTTTGGCTTAGGCCAATTACTTAATCCTTAGCTTCATTCAACACTTCTAATGTTGTAGGTCTACCCTTACTACATGCCAAAAAGAAAAATTTAATTTATTCCGCCCAGTTTGCCCTTGTCTCCTTGAAAAAGAAACCATTGACCGACAGGACCGATATAAATTGCGAAGTTTAAAAATAGCGCCAATTTAGCTTCTTATGTTTGTTAAGTTGGCCATGCTGGTAGTGACAGCCATGTTGAAGCGGTTGAAGTCTCTAATGTAGTTTATCTTGTTTTATTTTTATTTTAATTTTAATTCAACATGGAGAGGTATGTGTCATTTAATACGTTTATTCGTATCATCTCCAGAGTTATGGCAATAAAATAGGTCATAAGCCACTCTTTGATATCGTCAACTTTGTGCCTGTCTGTGGACTTTTCAAAATCTGATTGTACATTTCTTTATTTTGATTTGTTTTAAGAAAGTGTTGTTGTTTGCAAAGGATCATTGTATGTCCGTGTAGGACATGGTAACATGATTGGTGCTTAAATTTAAGAAAAAATATTTATTGAGGCGTGGTCACTGATGACCAAATCTGTGCTACCAGTGGCAGGGCCGTCTGCCTTGTTTACACAGGCCTCATGTTTATTACCAAGTCATGGCGAGTATTATTTAACTAGATGAAAGAACCATCCCAATATGCCCTTGTAAACATCTCACGAAAGTTTACGTCTGGAATGAAGGGAACAGCGGTCTGTGTGATGAAAACAAGGAGCCTTCCTTGTGTTTGCCTACCCTGAAAACGTTGGAAGAATTGGGTGTATACCTACAGCAGATTGTGGAATTTATGAAAAAGCAGTCGGACACCTCTTTGGGTGTTGGGCTCTCAAACGCAGAAGACTTAGCTACTTGGTTTGGAGTAACGAGATCCCAGAGTAAAGTACCTACAGATCAACCCTGGCAAAGCTGATGCTCACTGAAAACGTTTAGCTGGAAACTGTCTTGGTTGGTGGTTGCCGGAGGTACACAACAGATTAGGGCCGTAGTGGCGGAACTCCATTACAACCAAATCACAAGCTAGTGTGCTTACGTTGTTTGGTCAGTTATACGTGTATACTCTGTTTGTTATATTGGAATAATTTGCCATACCTGGCGATTTCCAAGCCTAACGTGTGATCCAGGGTTTTGGGGCGCGGATATTGGAATGAGCTTAGTTAGTTAATACGCAAGACAGTATTTCTCACACACACAGTACACACCGTGGGCTTGTGATGTGGTATGACAGTAAATGCAGTAGCAGTTGTCCAAAACGGATTGGATGTGGCCACTGTCATTGTCATTATCTTGAAACGGGGATCCTAAAAAAAAACTCTCTTTTCTCACAGTTAACCTTTTAGCAACAATGGACGTGTAACAAATGGTTGGAAAATGGAATACGCTTGATGCCTGAACTTGGAGGGAAGAATGGAAAAGCTGAAGGACGAGGACAGGCGGCTGAGGCTGCTGCGTCTCGAGTCAATCATACAAGATCCTCGCAGCGTTGCGAATATAGACAGCCTTCTGGATACCATACAAGCGCTCGTCGCGGACTGCGACCATCCATGCGTAAAACGCATGAAGAATGTGGAGCTCTACTATAATCGATGTAAGTTACCTGCGTTAGCATGGACGGTGCCTATAGCCTAATGTGGCCATTCAAGTCTCGTTCGATATGCTTTTATTACGTGTAGTATCAGTATAGAGTAGATAGTAGATCATCCATTGAAAAATAGACGAATATCTGTTTAATGAGGATTGGCTTGGGATATGACTGTATACTCCAAGTCAGGCTAGGAGCATACCGATTTCTCATAATTTCTTGAAGATTTTCAGTTGACGCCGATCCGGATTTGGGTTCCATATCCTACCATACGCTAAAAATGCCAATCCGACCCTGAGCAGATATTTCCCTCATCAAGAAGAAGTTTTGATCAGCCCTGGATTTGCAAGAAATTATGAGAAATCGGTATGCTCCCAGCCTGACTTGGAGTATAGTAGGGACGCATTCTAAAGAGGATCATAATTTTTTATTTAGATAATGGGGTAGCAAAAAACATCTGTGATCTGCGCATGAAGCCGGACGACTTCTTGCTAATCAAAGTGATTGGGCGAGGGGCTTTTGGCGAAGTTCAGCTCGTGCGCCACAAGTCCACCCAGCGGGTCTATGCCATGAAACTCCTTAGCAAATTTGAAATGGTAATTTTGTCTACAATGTCATTGCATACTCTAAAATTCAATAGGCCACCTGTCTTGACCTCTGAGCACGTGGAGTGATTTGGTTTGAATCACCTAGGAAATGGAAAAAATTTAAAAGGAAAAACTTTGGCTTTTCAAGATTCGAACTAGGGACCTCTTGTTTCATAGCTTTGTTGCCGAAGCTTGAAAACGGAACAACAGTGTTTTTTATGAAAGAAAATATCTTGTTGTGTTCTTCTTTCTTAAGTAGTGAACTATCAGTTTCCCAAAAACAATCTCTTATTCGTTTTACTAATAGAGCTTTTTATTTAGTTGCACTCATAGGACACTAATATAATGCAGTACTGTTGTAGTAAATGAAAATACTCTAGAATTTTTGTATTTTAAAGAGAATTACGACAACCTTCGTATAAATTTCTGTGTTTAGATCAAACGATCAGACTCAGCATTTTTCTGGGAGGAGCGAGATATCATGGCGCACGCAGACTCTGAGTGGATAGTGCAGCTTCACTTTGCGTTCCAAGACGCGCGCTACTTGTACATGGTGATGGACTACATGCCGGGGGGTGACCTGGTCAACCTCATGTCCAATTACGAAGTGCCAGAAAAATGGGCCAAGTTCTACACTGCCGAGGTTTGTTTTCGTCCCTTTACATGCTGACTTCACCTAAAGGCGCTTCAGCTAACATTCAGTTAAAGTTATTAAACCTGGAAAAAACCTCCATTTGACTTCACTTCATTGCTGAGTTGCAAGTTTGCCCACAGGCTTCTATTCTAATTAAATAATCTTAAGGAAGTATGTTATGTTATGTTATGTTATGTTAAGGTGGTGCTGGCATTGGACGCTATCCATTCCATGGGGTTTGTGCACCGTGATGTGAAGCCCGACAACATGTTGCTGGATAGGGGAGGCCATCTCAAGCTCGCGGACTTCGGAACATGTATGCGCATGGACAAGGTTCGTCTCGTTTTTTTGTCGGAAAAGTCACTCTTAAAGCTCTAGAAGTAATTACGTTTCTTTACATTTCGTATTCTGAGGAAACTGTTAGATATATTTGTTTTTTCTGAAATATAACGTGAGATATTGATAATTATTTTTGTTTGTTGTGATCTTACAATCGAGTGTATTTTGACATCTTTTGTTGATCGATCATAAAATCATAATTTGAACATCAGAATATCCTCAGAAAAGTGGCATTAACAGGCGTAAGCAAGCAGCACTGTATATACAGTCTTACATATAAGTATTTGGTCATAAACAGAAAGCAGTAGTTGATTGGTTTATATTTATGTATCAGGATGGGCTGGTCCGTTCGGACACAGCAGTTGGGACGCCGGACTACATCTCTCCGGAGGTGCTGTGCAGCCAAGGTGGGGAAGGCCTATATGGGCGCGAGTGCGATTGGTGGTCTGTCGGTGTCTTCCTCTACGAGATGTTGGTTGGGGACACACCCTTCTTCGCCGGTTTGTTAAATTCATTTTATTACAATCCAAGATTTTCTAACAGGCGCATGAGGCACATATTATTCTGCCTCCTTCCATTGTGATCTAATGAAACATTTGACCATAACGCGTGTAGTCCTCCTTGAGCCACAAGATTTTTTTTTTCTGACAGTTTGGACGTTGGAAGGATCTGTGTATATCTATAAAAATAAGAACCATAAGGACCATATTTGTGTTCACTACTATCAGTGCCGGATCTATGGGGGTACAAGGCGGTCCCCCTGGACCGGGCGCCAAATTTGAGGGGGCGCCAAACGTGACATTCACAAAAAAAAATGTTATTTATATCAGCATATTAACCTTTGTCAGCCAACATGAAGAATTCGTCACACACACTTTTGCGAGTGTGTTGGCAATTAAATAATGGCGCAAAAGCTCTGCCAAAATAACAACATAAAACTTCGATACATCAAACAGTGATGCCGATAAGCCTATGTGACATTGGCTTGGAAGATGCGTTCCCAAACGTTATAACAGCCCTAAAAATATATTGCTGTTTGCCGACCACGTCCGCAAGCTGTGAAAGGTCCTTCAGTAAGCTGAAACTAATCAAGAATTACCAGCGATCTACAATGAGTCAGGACCGCCTCGCTGGCCTATCAATATTAAGTATTGAACATCGTACGGCCCAAGCACTAAACTACGGTGACGTCATCAACGCCTTTTCGGAAAAAAAGGCCCGAAAAGTTCCCATCTAACATTTACTATATTGCTCGTACCCTAGCTATTATATTGTTAAAAGCCAGAAATTATGCCCAATTATTATGGCCGTCACTGAATTATTATTTCAAAGTGGGGGGGGGGGGGGGGGGGGCGCCAAAATGATGAACTGGACCGGGCGCCAAATCTCCTAGATCCGGCACTGACTACTATCGCTATCTTTCTATTTCAATTTAAAATTTGAATCTCTCGCAGAATCTCTCGTGGGTACCTATTCCCGTATTATGGACCATCAAAGCTCCCTGACGTTTCCCGACGGGCTGAGCAAGTTGGCGACGTCACTTATTCGTGGCTTCCTAACGGACCGAAGTCAGCGGCTGGGGAGGAACGGCATCGAGGAGATCAAGGCTCATCCATTCTTCCACAATGACCAATGGAATTTTGACAATCTCCGCGATACTGTGCCTCCCGTCGTGCCTGAGTTATCTGGTGATGATGACACTCGGAATTTTGAAGATGTTGAGAAGGAGGACGCTCCAGAAGAGAGTTTTCAGGTACAAATAATGTATATCGTGTTATCGTAAAAGAGATTGTTTTCTTCAGAACTTGTAATATTCTCAACACTTATTTTGTGATAATTTGACTCACTTGAGATAAAAACCCAGTATTAGGAAATTTGTTATTGTTTCTCAGCAAACTGTTGTATGTTTATTTATCCTAAAGGACGCGGTTTATTTATCACCGCCAAAAACTAGTCGATAAAGTGTGATTTGGACCCAGCACTGTGTGTGTCGACTGGTTTAAGTATTCATCAGAAGCATACTTCATTCCAAGGCTTTATTAGGATCTTGGAATTACATAAATAATGAATCGAACAATTTATTACAGGTTCCAAAAGCGTTCGCAGCGAACCATCTACCGTTTGTAGGATTTACCTATTCTAGAGACTACCAGTTGTTAAGTGTTAAAGACGGCTTCCAAAATTCTGTCCAGGATACTGTTGACGTGGTAAGTAAAGCGGTAACAAGTGTGTTTTAACTTCTACCGCTGGAACAGAAATTCACAAAATGAATAGAGTAAGGAGAGAACTATGATTATAAAAGAATAGGCTCTAATAGAGTAGTTTACTGGAGTAACTTGGTTTTTTTTTTGCAGGGACATCTAAACTCCATAAATCTCAGTAGCAAACAAAGTAGCCAATATGAGAACGAGCTGGAATGTGAACGGCGACGAGCGGAGGATCTGCAGGCTAAACTGGAAGCGCTGTCACTTCATATTGACCTCCTCAAATCCAGGGAGACTGAGGTAATTCAAGTCCAGGAATTCGATTTCAGTATAAGTGAACGATAAAAGAAAAAGTGCATAAAGAAAACTCGCATCGTACGAATTTTGAAAAAATAAAAATACAAAGTACCAGTCTTGTTCATTATTGAACAGTTACTAAAGCTTTTACTTTGTCCTTCCTTTAGGTTAGTGAAGAAATGGCGGCCCTGGAGAAGGCTCTCACCCTGACAAAGGTTAGCTTGAAAGACGTGACGCGGCGGGCTGATAACGAATTGGAGGCGCGACGTAAGGCCGAAGCTTCACTCGCTGAAACCAAGAAGAAACTTGAGGAAGAACAAAACAAACGGACGCGGGAGATGAACAACAACCAGCAGACTAATGACAAGATGAACGGCCTGGAGAAGCAAGTGACGGAGCTACAAGACGCAGCTACCAAACAACGCAAGGTACCTTTATACTACAGGCTGCAAAAAACCAAGATACTTGCCAGAAAAATGTTAAAAATGTCCTGAATGTTTACTCCTGATTACTATTGTTGATTTATTGTTCCGAAACATTTTTCAGGTGGTGGCTGAGCTGACGGTAGCGAAGTCAGCGCAGGAACAACTTGTCGCAGAACTTCAGGCCATGCTCATGAGTTTACAAGCCCAGCGAGACTCGCTTCAGAAAGAAGTAAGCCACCATTCGTTAAACCTGAGAGGTCTTCGAGCTAAAGGGTTCCACACTGTTCTGAAACTATTGCGAATTATTTTTGTTGCAAGAAATTAGAATTGTATTAAAATTCAAAATATGATGGTTCCCTCAAGAATACGAGTTAGGTTAGGTTGACACGCTGCCGGATTACAAAAACAATTATGTGGACTGGTACTTTAACTTGAATGCCTTGTAAATTATATGTTCTCTTTAGGTTGCAGCACTTCAAGCGCAGCTGTCTCAAGAGCGGTCTTCAAGACATCAAGCTTCAGACCTCAGCCAAGAACTTGAGATAAAGTTGCAAAGTCTGGCTGGGGAGCTCGAACGAGGGCTGGCGCGTGAACAGAAGTTGTCCGAGGATTACAGACTTCAGGGGGAACGGATCTCACTACTAGAGAAAGAGACGGCCAGTCTTGGGTTGGAACTGAAAGCGGCTCAGGGGCGGTACAACGAAGAGGTGAAAGCGCATCAGGAAACAGAGCGGTCGAGATTGCTCACCAAAGAAGAGGCGAACCTGGAGGTTGTTAAAGGTGACCATTTTTCTTCATTAACACGGCCCTGTCCAGTTCTTTTCTACGTACGAAATTAAAAGTGAAAGAAGAAAGACCTAGTTTTGCGGGTACATGCATATACATATACCTATAAGTAGGTAGGGAAACTGTAGTTACAAAGTCTGAAGTTCTCGTCCAATCCCTTTCATTCTTTACATCCCAGCTTCTTTTGTTGGGGGATTTTTTTACGTTTCCATCGATCCTTTCTTCTTCTAATGCACTTTGTTTTACTTACGTCGATTTTATTAGGGCCGGAAAGCGCTCAGCATGGATTTATCTGAATCTGTTTTCCCATTACTTCTTGAAAGTATAAAGTATCACTTTCTTCACTAACATATTTTATACTTTGCGCATGCTTTAGGGAGAATGGACTGCATCTTTTCAGGTACTTCTGTTCTAGCTAAATTTTAGATGAGCATAGTTGCTGTAGCTTTATCGGGCTAGTTCTGCTCTCAAAGCCATTTTACAAGCGAATGTCCTGGCGTTCACCTTCCCATGCCTTACTAAAGTATGCCCGACAAGTCTGCTGTCTGCTAGGTTAATTGTATTTTGCCTTACCTAGTGCCTTGTATTAAGCAGTAATCCTAGTTTTTCATAAAAATTGGCCAGACATTTTTGTGGCTGTCCAAGTGAAACTCTTTCTTGTTTATGTCAGCTCCCTTGACTTCGGGCGAGGAGGGCTTGCTAGGCAAAGGTGGTACGGGTAAGTTGCGCTTTTTATGGGTATCGTAGATAGATAATAAGTAATTAATGCCAAAGCTTCTGCACTAATAATGAAGTACTCTGTGTTGTTTTCTTGTTTATATAATTGTTTATATAAATTTAAAAATAACTATTATGAGTTACTCCTGTTATGGAATTGAAGTAATCGTGTTTTTGAAGGTTTCCTTGATCTAAAAACTTTTACATTGTTTTTTTTTTACGGTGGCAACCGCCGCGCCCTTCCGAAGCGACAGGGGGGAGAGTTGTTTTGGTGGGTATCCCCAAGGCTTGGGTGGCGCCGATTCCTTTGGTGACTCCCACACTAGCTCGCTTCGGCCGTTTGAATCTGAGACATTGATTTGATGAAAAGCGTACCTACAGTTCGATATAGATTTCAAGAATAGGCCACTGAAGCTATGGTCGATGGTTTGATCCCTGTCTTTACCAATTTCAACACCAAACCTCTATGAGAAACGCAAGATTGCGACGCTAGTCTTGTACTTTCAGCCCTTCAAGGAAAGTTAAAGGAGGAGAAGGGAGCGAGACAGCGGGCTGAGCAGCACGCGCAGGATAAGGAGAGGCAAATGTCCATGTTGTCTGTCGACTACCGACAGATCCAGCAGCGCCTTCAAAAGTTGGAGGGTGAACACCGGCAGGAGTCGGAGAAAGTTAAGGCTGTCACCGCAAACCTCGAGCAGGAAGCCCACAAGAAGGCTTCGCTGGCTAGTGAGCTGGGAGTCGCTCATTCTGAGGTAATTAGTAGACGGTCAATAAAATGGTAATTGACAAAGATGAAAAGAAAAAACTTCTCCTAGCCTAATAATTTACACTTGGAATTGTTAGGAATATTTTCTGCCTATGCTAGGCAAATTCAAAAGGATGAATCAATAACTTTTGCTCATTGTGTACAAATTTTGCCAATATGGCGTGTCATGATGACTGCCATGCATTTGGTGATTCGACTTGGCTGACAAATTTGATGATAATACGAACGGTGTGTTTAGTTGGCTGGACTACAGGCTCGAGAGGCGCAGTTGTCGAGCGAAGTGACGCAGCTGCGGGACAGCAAGAGGGCCGTGGAGGATGAGCTGCATAGACTCAAAGCCCAGCGGTCCATAGATCTCATGCAGATGAAGGAGCTACAGGACCAGTATGAGACAGAACAGCATTTCTCAGTAAGGCTAATTTGTTTTGGAACCAGAGTATCCATTCAAACGTGTTTTTGCGAAGAGCTGATTAGCGATGTGTTTTGACTTCGGACAAATTTACATAGATTTGACGAAAGCGGATTTTTCGCCTAATAAGGATCCCTAATTGGGAAGCATGAAGGCTGTGTTGGTAATCTCCATAAGAGGGGAACAAATTTCAGACTCTCTTATTTCAATTTCACTTTATTTTCCTTCATTCCTCCATTCTAGCAGCCCTTTTGATGAGAAGTTTTGGTCCATGTGAACTACCCGCAAAAATGCATCCATAGAAATAACAATAATACATTATGGATATCTTGTTATGTACAGACGCTGTACAAGATGCAGGCTGGCGAAATGAAAGAAGAGCTTGAGGAGAAGCAGAGAGTGGTGCAGGAGCTGGAGGAGGAGCGAGGGCCGCTGCAGCACCAGCTACAGCTCGCCCTGGCTCGCGCTGACAGCGAAGCTCTTGCGAGATCTATAGCCGAGGAAACAGTTGCTGACTTGGAGAAGGAGAAAACAATGAAAGAACTGGAGCTAAAGGAATTGTGTGCGAAACATCGTGCTGAGCAAGCGACTAAGGAACAGTCCATTACTGCTGTGAGTATAGCGAAGTCAACTGCAGAGTCTAGTTTTACTTTTCCGAAGTCATGTTGGTTCGTCATTGATAGAAAAAATCATCTCGCGAATTGTTAAATGTGTTTCATATAGGAAGCTCCGTAACGATATCAATATTTATAATGCTCTTTTCATTATGTTCGTCCTGATTATTTTAGATGAGGGAACATGAAGCTGAATTGAAAAAGGTTGTGGACCTCGCTACCCGTGAAAAGGAGGAGCTTACAAGACAGCTGCGCTCAGCAGAGGACGAATCTCAGAAACGGACCAGTCAGGACGAGGAAGTGGAACGACTGAATCGACTCCTCAAGACTGAGTCTGTTCTCAAACAGCAGGCTGTCAATAAGTTGGCGGAGATTATGAACCGTAAGGATATGCATCCCGGCAAGACCAAGAACAAGGTGTCCTCGGCTGACCTCAAACGGAGGGAGAAAGACTGCCGCAAGCTTCAGCTTGAGCTTACTCAGGTAGCTACTCATTCTGGTGTGGTCGGTAGATAGGATTTCAGGTAATTTTCAGGATAATTTCAGAAAAAATTAAAAATTCTGTGATCATCTAGATCTAAAACTACCGAGGACGAGAACATTTCCCGTTATGTAGTGCTGTTTCAAATGACAAAGTAGTTGAGAGAAAAATGTCTCTTTTATCTTGCAGGAACGAGAGCAATATGGGCAGATGGCGGCTAAGTTCCAAAAAGACCTACAAGAGCTGCAGAGTCAACTACTCGACGAGAGCGCGGCGCGCGTCCGCCTCCAGATGGAGATGGACTCGAAGGATTCAGAAATTGAGCAACTGCAGGCGAAGCTTGCGCTTCTCAGCTCCGAATCCGCGTCCGTCAGCTCCGGTGGTGCTGACAATGACGCTGAAGATAGCAATCAAGGTATCGTATCTGACACTTGAGAAAAAGAAGGGAAGAGTCCCGGAATAGGTCGACAGCAGTATCTTCCTGGTCTCAGACAAGAACCTGAAACATGGGTTCGATAGATTCATGGGTTGCCGGGTTTTCCGGGTATTCCCTAGCTCTTTTGAACTCCTGTATCAATCGGTGTCTTTTATAGTTTCTATTGTCAGCTGTATATGCAGAATAAGCTGTTTAGCTCACGTTGCGACTCTTACTTAGAGTTGCCAACATGTATGGTTATAAATACAGCTCCCATTTTACTTTTTTTTTCTCCAATTCGATTTTTCTTATTGTAGACCCGCGGTTAGAAGGTACGCTGTCCGTTCCCAACAAGCACAACATCCGGCGACATGGCTGGCGTCGACAGTACGTCGTCGTTAGTTCTAAAAAGATCATCTTCTACAACTCCGAGTCGGATAAGCAGCACTCTGATCCTGTTCTCGTCCTTGACTTGAGGTGAGATTAATAGAAATCAAGAAAGAAATGAACACGCTTTACATCTTGCTTTTTCAAATTTCTCCAAATTTTTGAGGAGTTGGTGTTTCAAGATATCAGAATTGTCTTGTCGTTAAAAAACGTAATCAATTTCAATTAGCGAACTCATGTTCGGTAGTAGTAATCCATTACTGCTCCATTCCTAAATGCGTACATCATATTATTATATTCACTACGTACTTCGGTCAACCTACAAATGGTATGAAATGAAATATTTGATTGACTTTTTGCTAATGTCTTGTTCTAATTGCTTTCAGTAAAGTGTTTCACGTACGATCTGTGACACATGGTGACGTCATACGTGCTGATGCCAAAGATATTCCTCGAATTTTTCAGGTATGCTGTTGTCTAAACTTTTCGTTTAGATTCCTTCTTTGTGTAATTCTTACAGAAAGACAAAATGTGTGACTAAGAACATTCGGTTTTTCGTATGTGTAGGTGTGTTAAACGAATTTATTTAATTCTTATTATTATAAGTCATAAGTAATTCAGTTTACGCTTTTGCTGATGATGCCGTTACACGGGACCTGTGGACCGCATTTAACATGGTTATATTGTGTACGTGCAGCTGTTGTACGCGGGGGAGGGGGAGGCTCGTCGGCCTGGAGACGACTCACTGCCCGCCCTGGACGCCCTGTCGCAGCCGGGCACGGCCAGCGTGAAGGGACATGAGCTGGTGCAGATCTCCTATCACATGCCCACCACATGCGAGGTGTGCCCGCGCCCGCTGTGGCATATGTTTAGACCGCCGCCCGCCCTAGAGTGTCGACGTTGTCGTATCAAACTCCACAAGGTAATGAATTACATTTGGCTGGATTTCACCACGATCTACAATCCACCACCATAGTCCAATAGACATTTCCGAAACGTCCTGCCATTTCTAACCAGGAGGGCCAAGAGTTTTTCGTACTTGCTTCTTTTAAAATCTCTTCGTTAATTGTAGGGGCGGCGTTCTTTAAGTCATGTGTAACCGAAAAACACGGCTGTGAATAGAATACTGTGCTAAGCTTTAAGTCCCAGCATCTTGGAGTGGGCATACCCTCCTTATGCATCTGTTCAAATTACTTACGGGGTCTGAATCAGTCGTAAAGCAAAATGAACAAAAATGGCGTCATGTGTGTTAAGGAGAAAAGAACGGCAATAGCTTGCGAAAAACTTACAAATTGTCTGTTGTTGACCCATAAACAAACCATTTTTTTTATGTAAAAATTAATTTCTTTTCCTAATAATTTTCCTATCACACCCTAAAAAGGTCTACCGAGCTGTCTTCTGACCCGCTTGTCCAAGTTTTATTTGGTGTACTTTCAGGAACATCTGGACCGCGGAGAGGAGTCAATAGCACCGTGCAAACTGCACTTGGACCCCACGACCGCACGTGAGCTGCTCCTGCTGGCTCAGTCGGCGGAGGACCAGGCCATGTGGGTGGCCAGGCTTAGCCGGAAAATACAGAAATGTGGATACAAGGCACACAGCTACTCAGACGGCTCTCGCGTGTCCCCAAGGTAAGTTTATTCTTTTAATTGAAACCATAATTTCCTCCTAATTCGAATTTTCTTTCTTACGAGACTCGGCCGCGTTGCAATTAACGCGTAGGGGAATTCGCTACATCTCTCCGTTCAAATAGTCCTCTGACTTTAGGTGTTCGTATATAAAGGCTCTCCCTATTGAAATCAAATAGGAATAAGAGCGTGTAACAATACTGAAAGATTACTGAAAGTTGAAAACTTTTCTTGTGGTTTAGTTTGATGAATTTCTGAATACTTATGTGATATTACTGAAAAGCCAGAAAAAAGCGTTAGCTCCGCTATAATCGCGCTGTGTGCAGCTTCTGCAGGTAACGTTGTTTGATTGTTTGAATGTCGTTCATTGCCAGTCCCTCTAGGCCAGGAGTTCTCGCGAATCTTTGTGTTGGAAGACAAATGACTTGACTCGATTGTTGACTTGTTAATTTCACCTGAAGTCGTACCTCATTTTCCACTACCGAATTTCACCTTTAACTGGATTTTTGTAACCTGACGAATAGATCCTTCCGTGATCCTGTGCTAGGCGTTCCGTAATTTAAGAGTTTTGTTTGACTGTTTCATCACTTCAGTATTATCTTCCTATGAATTCCAGTTAGGGTATTTTGCTTGTAAGTAGGTCGTGTTTAGTATTTTATGTAATTTCCAGGGAGTCGACACGATCTGCAGTGAAACCAATGTCCGTTCAGCAGCGGTCCGCGACGCTGCCTTCCTCCAATGCCAAGTGATAATCCCCGCAATTCAAGTGCTCTTACCCTAAATACGTTAGGACCTACAGGTTGATGTATACTAAGTACCAACTCCAAATGAGGCAATAACCCCCAGCCCCCTAGCTATAGAGTGTAGACCATTCCGTATGTCATGTAAGGGCGAGTGTTTTATCAGACTATTCAGTGGAAAGTGACGTTCCAATGTCTACAAGAATTTGTGACTTTATTCTGTTTGGAATTGTTCGTGTTCATTGCAAACCATACAATAGGGTCCCACGTTATTGCAACCTTTCATGGTTAAATTCTTTATTTAAAAAAAATTGTAGAAATTCACTGCTATCCGTCCTGTGCTGGACGGTACGTAAGCTACAATGTACCTGGGGCTCTAGTGCTTTACCACATGCTAGTGCTAGCGCTAGTCACTTTCACTACAAGTACTTATCCTCATCGACGCATTTACTCGAGTGACTTAAGTGGCATTTTCATGTTCCATGTTTTGGATGTCTTAACGTTACGGGTGTTTTACCCACGAGGTTATTGTTAATTATTGCTTGAATATGTCAAATGAAAGAATGTTAGGTAATAATTTCAGGGTCAGTTCTTCCAAGTGAAACCATTGGCTGTATATACAGCCAACGGTGAAACTTACACTCAACTGCTATATGAAACAACTGAACATACTTAACTGTGGACTGGTTGGGTACAGAGTAGTGTGGTATTTTACTATGAAAGTTGAACTGAACAGCCAATACTTTACAGACTGGTAATTAAGTGCTTCTTAAATGATTGTTTTTAGCTTGTTGAAGTTATCGCACAGGGGATGAATACCCCCGTTGCACCCTTAGCAATATCCACCAATCCTGATGTGTCCGAATATGTTGGTCGTTTTGAATCATGCAAATCGATTGGTCCACTGAAAATAATGTACAATTTTTATAGTTCTAAGATGGGCACTGCACGATCACATTTTGAGGTCATAGACATAAGATGACAATTGTGTGAATGATTGCGTATTGCGTGTTGACACGTTGCCATGTCGGGGTCATATTTTTTAGTCCTCATGACTTGGAAATATTACCATGGAATATAGGCACGATTGCAGCCTATGTTTGTTTATGCAGACTTTACTTCTTTGGGGTACCTCTGGAAGCATCCTGAAGCGTTAGTTAGTGCACTGGCTCCAGTGATAGTTGGAAGTCTGCCCTATGTTGCATACTAAAGTAGCGAGCAGTTGACAAAACTCCAGAAACTTGAGTCGGTAGCGGTAGTATTTTCTTGCTTCTGTTTTCGTCATTGTTTCTCTCCCTTTGCTTTTATTTTGTTTTACGCTTTTCCTACCGGGATTTTTTCTTCGCATGCCCTCGTTTGGAATTCTCAGCCCTTATCAATCAACTAGCAAAAGACCTGCCTCGTAGAATAATGGGTAGGCACCGAAAGAGCGCTTCTTCATTTCTTCCAATACATTCCTTGAATATTTCTGCTGTGTTTGAGTTTTTTTTAAACTGTTTTTATTTTTAAATGTCTTTCACAGTTTGTCTAAAAACTAACGTTATATTTTTATGTTGTTAATGTAGGGGTTGTTTTACTTGACTAACCATTCGTGGTATATAATGTGAAAGATCACTAGGGAAACTCATGTTTTTTGGTAGACGCGTTTTCTGTTTAGCTTATTGAGACCACAAAATCAGCGTGGATTGTAATCATACACATCTGATTCTAACCTAGTCAGCTGGCAACTTGTTTCTTAGTTCTACAAACGCCGCAACGAACTATTTCCTTATTGTAATTTATCTCGTTGCTATTATCATTAGTATGGTATACTGGATGAAAATTTGCTACTTAGTTGCCTGTAAGCAATTGCATAGTGCCCCGTTTTTCTTATTGTTACTAAGGTTCGTGCCGACTACTTGCTCCTATCTCTCTTCGTTACTAATTTCATTCTTGCTTATATCAGTAGTTCAAATCGAAGTCTTCAATATCGGTAGTGAATAATAATGATACGTGCATGGCCATATTATTTTCAGAAACTGTGGGCAATGGGAGTGAGTGTTGCATTGCGTTATTGACCAGTATTTCCCCTGCTTTGCGAAAATAAAACGGTCGTTCACGAACCAGTATCATTCAGTCTCGATAACTTCATTACCTACAATAAACGTTCTTATAGTGTACATAATGTGAGAATACAGTATACAAAATTGCTCATCTGTCTTTTTAAATCAACAGATAAAATTTAATAAATAGGATAACGCTATGAGTCACCAGGTTCAAGTAGTGCTAGAATTACTGTCCAGGATGATGGTTGTCCAGGATGATGGTGACGGTTGGTTTGGTGGGTTTTGTTAACTCGAAATGAAACGGCGGAATTTGGATAAGTTTTGCTAGCTTGGAATGGAATAAAAAAGACTTTTGTTATACCACGGAAAATGATGAGACCAAATACATACCAGCTTGTACTTGATATTTGAAAGTACCTATCAAGTTAACAAAACCCTCCACTGTAGATTAGGGATATTTGGTTGTGTTTCGAAATGATGTACTTCTGAGGAAGCTGTTGGATACTTAGACTGGATTTCACCACCTCTCTAAAGTGTCTCCTATCAAACAGATTTATCGAAAAGCAGGTGTGTTTATAGCTTATGTCAAGTGCAGTCGTACAACAGTACTTATACTTTGAGAAACAGTTAATTCCAGCCTATGTCACGAGATTTTGAAGTAATTGGCATCATTTCTCCTAAACTAGGAAATATTTTACATTATTTATTTTGTTTGAACTAATTGTGATTTAAAATAGCTTTGCCGCTTTCTTTAAGTTATTTTTGCGCCACTGTGGAAGACTTTCGAACTCTTCTCTCTCCATTGAGAAAACTGCAGTGAAATCCTCTTCAGACAGGTGTAGCTGAAAAAAAAAATTTCATGGTGAAAATCAGGAATTGTTACTGATCAATATGGTACCCACCTCTGAATTTGCTAAATACAAATTTTGGTGCATACCTCTTTATGCAAAGGATCGACGTCGTCTGGTAGTTTCTCGGGATCCGCTTCTCTCAGAATGTTTAGGGTATATTTCGGGACTTCTTTCTTGTTAGTTTTTAATTCAGGAACATTTATAACCCGGAGAGTTTCCAGCTCATTCCGAACGGAATCGAAGTCGGTCTGTAATTCGCAATCATTTTGCTGTTACTATACATGCTGAAACTTTGGAAAATAATTACTTTATTAACCTCCCTCGTGGTTACTCTCATGTCACTTTGTCCGTTTGGCCATAAATGAGTTAGGTTGGTGGTATTGTAATGTAAATGTATTTACAAACCTCCCAAAGTCTGGCGTCCCAAGCCCCGAAGAATCCTGTGAAGTTGGGAGGCTCATTTCCTTGTTGGACTTGAATCATAGGGATGTCCACGTCACGGCCTCGCGGGTCTGTAACAAAGGATCTGGACTCAGCAATATGGGTATACATTTACTTCCTCGCTTATTCGAGGTACCTAGGTACAGTAAATCTGAAAACTTCTTTCATTGAAAAGAAAATAGTTTTATTTCGTACAGTAGAACTGTTCTCTTGATACTTACCTACTGGTAAATGTGTCTATAGTGAATGAGGTTGCTTTGCACGAATCAGTGTCAACGTCAGTTTAGATCTGTAGGTACTTATTTTTTACTTCGGTTTGAACCAACAAGGTAAAAAATACTAGACATATCTTCCTAAGCTCAGTTCCTAGGTTTGCCTACAGTGGGTGGATTGGGAACCTCAATGGCTCAAACACCATTTGAGATCAATATCGATTTTCTATTTTCAAAAACTAAAAATGTATTACCTGACAACAAGTATTCATGGACGAGTTGCACAACCGACAGCCTCTCTTCTTTATTAGCTTTGCAGCCGATCCAAATGAAAATGACTGAACCAGCGTCCAAAACCATGACGTCATCAGGCACGAGGTCGCTTTGTGCGAAGTCCTGAATCTCCTCCGCTGGACAGTAAAATATCATCAATTTTACCTTCATTTCATAGTGCATAATTGGTCGCGATTGATTGGTAGGCTCCAATTCCCTATTTCACATATTTCCTATATTTCTTTTTCTCCTCAGCACTTTTATTATTTCTTCGTTGGCACATTCTCTGCATTCTTGCAATAGTTTTCGATTCATTTTTTCAATTTTTTTGAAGTGGTACTCGAAACGATTCGTTTGAGAAGAACCAGTCTAGTACCACTTCTGTTCCCACCCTTAAACCGACCTTTGAAGACTCCAGAGGCATTAGAACACTGGAAGAGCCTGGCAGGTGTTCGAAGTTGAGAGTCACGTAGGCGGTCATCGCTTGCATACGGTTCCACCCCCTCCGGGAATGCCTTCCAAAACTCAGCCTTTTCTTGTCCCTCTGATACTACCACCAGCTCGCCTCTTGCGGCCCACTGGGAGGCTATGGCTTTGGCTCGTTCTCGCTCATCCCCTGAAACCATCCATTCACATTTCATTTACAGTCGTCATCGTAGCAGATTTCCCAATTTTTTACTGGTTTTTGAGATACAGCACTTTTCCCCTTAAAAAATTGAGGTATGCGATGCTAGCATTTGCAAAACAGTTGCAATAAAAGAAACCAGTGAGAAATTGGGAAATCTGCTTCGATGACGACCTACAACATTGTTAGGGCTAGGTACAGGCAAAATTTTGTGTCTTTCCAACCAAGGGTAAACCTTGAAAATGAATCGCCGCTCGCAATGTTAATCTTATCTCTTATCGGTGGCAAAAAATGCATCGTCAGGTTAAGCGGACCCTTAATTTTGTATATACCTTATATTCCCAACTGGCGTCTTCCAGTGGAAGTCTTCACCCCAGACAGATTGAAGCTTAGTTCGGATCATTATTGTTTTATAAATACCTGTTGAACCCTTTCCGCACCAAACGTAGGTCGTGGCTCCTGCTGCTAGTACGAAGACATCATTGCTATTGAGAGCCGCAGCGCGCCTCTCCACTTGCACTGCTCTCGTATTGTGGCTGTCCCCTCCTCGCACTTGGATCAAAAACTCTGTGGGGATTCCCGCATCATGACCATTCACACCTGAAAACATCAGGCTTCAATTACAAAACGCCAGCATTGTTGCTTAAATTTCTGAATTTCCTGAAATTTAATTTCACGATTCCTTGCATCCCTAATTCTCTGCTGGGTAACTAATTTCATATGAAATTCTGTGAATCAACAAAGTTTTAATTCACCCTCAAAAGAAGAAGCGTAGCCTCCGTTAAAGACAATCATTTTGCCGCTGAAGAGGGTGAGGAAGTGCGGAGGTTCCTTGCCCTGCACCACACGGACTTGTACCGCCTGACCGCTCACCTCGTCATCCTTCTGTACGGTGTGCCACGCGATCGTCCCGCGCTCGTCTTGGGCCGAATGCGCACCCTGCGTTTGTTATTTTCATCCGGTTATTTAACTTCATTTGATATTTGGGGAGATTTTCGATAAAGGGAGGAAGTTGCGTATTCACTATCACATAATCCTCGATTCCTCGAAATTAGGCCATATGCTTTGTTCAGTGAAAAAACTTCAAGTCCTCATATACTTTATAATACCATTGACTACATACCAGCCAGTAGTATAGGATATGATTGTTTTTGTTATTAACGTTGTAAGAATAGTGCAGCAAGTAGCAGTCTCCGTCAAAGAAAACTCCAAAAAGCTCGGAGGGAACTAGCTCAAGTTGTTTGCCGTGGAGCCTCCAGACAGTGAGGTCTCCAGTGCCATCATCTACGAGCTGAGTGTCAGCCGCCAGCGCGGGAGTGGCATGGAGAACAGCTGCATCGAACTTTGTGTTCACTGTCGGTGCAATCCTGCTCACTGAAATTGTGAAATTAGACTGCTAGAAATTGCAGATTATTTGTCATGTCAGACTCAGTCCCGGGGCCCTATACAGCCTTGCATAAGACTAAGGCACTAAATTTGACTTATACAGGCTGATGGGCCTGTAGATAACGGAGATAAGAAGAGTTTGAAAGAAAGGATTGCACTCCATTTACATGACGAATCGGTAGCCGCCAGTTGGCCCCCGTACTTGGTCAATTTGGCTTTGGACCCTGAATAAATGAAGTCTCCTAGCTTGTTGAAACTATTTTACGATTCAGCCGTCTCCTAAGTTCCACTAAATTGAGAGAGCTCAGACACTTGTCTTTTACCGCCTCTACACATGTATATTTATACATGTAGTACGAGTATATCCCCTTTTGACTTACAAGAATACTGGCGACCGAAGCCAACGGAGCTTTTCGAGTCCCTCCAGTCAGTGAAGAGCATCTTGAACTCAGTCGGCTCAGCTCCGTCGATGACGCGTGTGACTGGCGTACCGGGCGAGTAGTTCTTCTTGACGACGAAACCTTGTGCATTGCTCATGGCTTGGCGGCGTTCTTCGGGAGTCGCTCGGCGACCTACCCACACCCAGATCCCGTAGGAGGCGTTGTCGATTATGAATGAATCCTGAAATAATTCAGATGGCAAAAATTCTGAAGTGTTTAGTGTGTTCTGAACTATATTTATTATTTATTTAGGGTGTGATTCGTATCTCGACTGCGTGGATCCCATCTCACGTGTAATTCTACTTATTTTGGTACCCTACTTAAATTTAAAACTAAACTTACGTTCGAGTTAAGGTCAGTTTGGCTTAGAGGTCCCTCCTTTTCTTGTACAATCTTGCATGTTCCACTTTCATCGCTGCAGCGGTAGAGTTTGAGGACTGAGCGAATTTTTTCTGCTACAACATCGCTGTCTGCCTCAGCGGGTTGAATGCTACGCTGTGGCAGAGGGAGGTGGGCTGTGAAATCCTCCAAGTCACCGTGAAATAGTTCCTCCTCCTTTGATTCGTCCACAAATACAATGTTGCGCTCCGCGCGCTCGTCGCGAAGTTGCATAGCCACCTATTGTAAAAAATAATAATCTCCACGAAAAAATGACCTACCTACAACTTCAGCTGCTACGTTCGGTATTTCTGAATAATGAAGAATAATTAGCCAAACAAATGACCCACCTTCGCCGCCTGAAGTTTTTCCATTCCATTAGAGTGGATGCCCACCCACACAAAAATTCTTGACGTGGTTTCCAATATGAAGCAGTCTCCAGAGTTGAAATGTTGCCACGATACCGATGCCTGCTCGGTTAGAACTGGAGCTCGTCTTCCTTTGACCCGGAAGAGCCTCGATGTAAAGTCCTGAGTTACGTGGCGGAGACCTGCAGAAGTAATTCAGAAAACGTCTATTTCATCACGAAAACATTACCAGACCAGGGTTTTATTTCAGATAATGAGTACCTACACTGCCACACTGCTGAAAGTCAGTGAAATAGCAGCTCTTCTTTTTGGCTGCTCTGTTGCAGTTATTTGTTGATAGTGTTTTCTGTAGGAGATGACAGCAATGACGTACACGAGTTCCGTCGCACTGTTGTGGTGATCATCTAGATTCTAGCTAACAGAACTGCAGGTAATTAAAAAGCTCATTTTGACAGATTCGATGTACTCACCCGAAGCTACTCCACCCTTTAGGATCCGTAGTCCAGTCTTGAAGTAGGCCTTGAACCTTGGGGACTCGTGGCCTTGCACCTCTCTGTGTTGGGTGGGGAAGCCTCCCAGATAGTCGTCCAGCTCCACTGTCTTCATGACTGCCGTTGTCGACTCATCCATACTCGTGTTCTCCCCCAGCCAGAAGTGAATATGCATCTCCATTCTGCCTCCCTATGGGAAAAAGTTGCAATTCGTTGGGAGGTACAGATAATTTTTGAAAAGTCGTGATTGTTGAATGATTATTTGACTTTTGTTGCATGCGTTCTTTGTGAATCCCTCTGCTGCTATAACTTATCTGTGTAAACCTCTCACATTGACATAAACGTACACTGCTGCCGATATCTCTCGATCTCTCTCCTACTCAAACTCCCAAGTACCTCTTATATATATACCTAATAGGTATTCCAATATGCTGAGGTCCACATTTTAACCAGACATTAGATATACCAGTCAGTAAGTGTCTAGTTAGGTTTCCGAAGAAAATGGGAAGCAAGGACCCCTGAGATATTTCAACTTTCAACCGGGACCACTGTGAGGCAACGTCCATAGGTATAGGTGGTGACTGGTGACCTTATCCCACGGGTCTGGCTACGATTCAAATCATTCGATATCGTGCCGGTAGTTTCGTTTCGACAGATTCATTCCCTTCCAGACTTCAGACCGGTATAGCGCGTCTCATAAAATTGGTTGCAGCAGTCTAACGGTGGTGTCATCACAGTTCTCTAGGAATAATGCGGCCTGTAGGTACATTAGCGTCCTACTGTTCACTCTGTTCCCTCACTTTCCCCCTCATTTCCTCTGGTTGATATTACCTAAGTACTTATCCGCGGACTGCGCCGAGTGCAAATCAGACCATCCGCTTCGGACATTTCTTTCCAATGTTATTCTCATATACTTACCTACTGAGGCACTTTCACTTGGTAATGATAAATCTACAGGACCTGTACCTACCTATTTATGAGGTGCTGTACGTTGTAGTTACGAGGAGCCGATTGGTAAGGAGCTTTGTCTGGGGTGGATCCTATACCTAGACCACGACCTTCCTTCCTTAGAACTGAAGGTAGTTTTATACATGCCTTCCATATTGGCGGATCCCACATTAACGTTCCGAATTCAAATCTCATATTGTTGCCCCTTGTGATAGATAGCTATTGTGTAAGGTAACTTTTGCCGGTGTAGTAGGAGTGACAAGCAAAGGTAAAAAAATCCTACATACCAAGATACCTGCGTTGGTACCTACGTCATGGTACGAGGTACAAGTAGGTAAGTAATGCCACTTCGAGAATTGGGGGTCAACTGTACCTTCGTGGGTGGGTACTTAGGGAATATAAGGTCGAATGAGCCATAGATAAATGAATGCGGGTTGGTATATCGTATTAGTACCTAGATGTAGGGGTCCATGCAGGTCTCATCCTTCCTACCTGCTTGCTCGCGCTGTATATGATATAGGAGTCCCCATCGAAGAAGGATCCATAGTGGTCGCGTGGCACTGGCCGCACCTCCAACTTTTCCACCCGCCAGATGTAAAAGCACGGCTCCCCCGATTTGACCACCTTGAACGCAGGGTCAACAAATCCTGTCATCTTCGATGAACTCGGGCTGTGAAAGATGGAATAGAACGTTCACTGCATGCCGTGAAACTACCTATATATTTTTACATCATTAGGAGAAGTACACGAACCTTACAGTTTCCGGTGCCATTATGAGTTTATTTCCAAGCTTGAATATAGACTTTATGCTGCAATAGATAGTAGTTGGGTAAGGTACATGGAAAACTGGCAAAATCAGTTTGACTGTTTGAGCAGAGCTAGACAGTTCACTTGCAAGCTTTATTTGATCCAACTTGGCAGCACTTGATCGAGATATAGGTAGGTAGGTAGGTGGCTTCTTAACCGGTTGAGTGCTCTCGCATCTCTATTTCGAGGCAGACCATTAACAAGATTTCAACATCTTTGGTTTTTCTCATTCCCCTTATCGTACCGACCTATATCATAACTCAGGTATTTGCATGGGTAGATTAGTCGATATACCAGTAAGGACGTTAAAAGCAGGTAGGTATATTTCTGTTGCCACTATTTCCAAAAACTTATTTAAGTAGGTATAAAACCTGTGTCAGATGTCGACTGGCACAGAGTTGCAGAATAGGGAGGAATAGCATAGCCAAGATAAGCCAATGTCAGTACCTATCACTACATGGGATTGGTAATTTCTGTTTAGTAACGTAGAGCTTTGTGCATTGATCGTTCATATCTCTTATCGCAGCAATACCTACATTATTGCTAAACTTTGCCATTGCGACAGCAGGTAAGTAGAAACGTCTGTCTTGCCGATAAGTAGGCATACCTAAGAAGGTAAAGTTCCCTTTGCCTTACGGGGGGGTAGGTGCCAAACATATTGGTTGTATAAGGTGACACGAAAGCTTCTCCTTAGTTTTAAAATTGAGGAGATTATTCATATTTCTAAAATCTTGACCCAACCTCAACCGAAGGCATGCAATCCATACCAGTTACTTTTCGAAGCTCAACTGAAACATTTTCCCAGCCAATGATGAAATTGAAATTTGAATCACACACATAGCCTTTCACGATTCTTAGTCGATAGGTGCAGTATCGACGAGCACACGGGTACACTCAGCTTGCGCCGGTCGACTGCCGCTAGCGACCGCGGGGAATGCAGCGATACAGTTCCGATTCACGTGTGCCTGCCTGGAGAACTAAAGGGGTCAACTCTCCTCGTCCGCCCATCCTCATGAGCCCTTGCTGCCCGCTGTACCTGAATCGTTCGTGGGAATACCTGAAAGCGCCATTGTGTCGCTGCACGCGGAACCGACGCCCGCCCTTCCCCTCTCAATTAAACACTTTTGTACCCGCAGGTAGCCACAACAGAGCATGGTTCCTCACCGGAACGTCCTGGATAGTAGTTGGGTACGTGCGCCCCCACTCAACAGATGTTCCCATCAAGGACTGAAATTCCGTCACCTGGGTCATTCACCAACTAAGAAGGAGGTAATGAGAGCTGGCCAGGTTGCAGTGTGGCACCTGTGTGGCTAGGTGTCATTGTGCCCTTAAGCACTGGCCTACACTTTCTGTTAGTTTTAGGGTGAAAACACGAATGACTCAGAATGCCTAATTGTTTTTTATGACATCTTTCCAAGGAAGCGGTTGAGTAGTTATTGTTTTGAAATATGATATTTTAATATTTTAAACATCAGAAGCTAGTATGATGTGCTGGAATATTACAGCCAACAGCCAAATATACCTAACTCTTCTAAAAAAAAAGTAATAATATCACTGTTGCCGGTGTTGTTTAATTTCCACCGAACTAAAAACTAGTTTTGAGTATTAAAAAGGTAGGTATTGGGGTATTATATTTCAGAACAAAAAATCAAAAAACTACTTCCAAGGAAAGATTTACGTAAAAAAGTAATAAACATATTATTTCGAATCAGCATGAAATTTCGCACCTTCGTTTTAAATAAGTAAATAACCATTTGGAAGAAACTGGAGATCAGAATTACCTTTTGAACGCGCTGAAGAAGGCAGTAACTGCAAGTGACCGAGGAGGCAGCTGACACCAGAATAGGGATGACGGCTTTTATCATTAGATAGCTCTGTAGTCAAAGTACGCCACTTTGTGTCGTGATAAGATGGGTAATCTTGTTATCAATCACGTTATTATTATTCTAAGACTTGGTGACACCTCATACCATACCTGCAGAGTGCAATAATGACGGGGACACATCCACTGATAGCAAAATTCGTAATTCGTAATCTTGGCAACTATTATTTTCCTTAGCTCCGTCTTATACGTCCTTTTTGCCGATAGACAAGAAATAAGTCGGTAGTTAAAATAAAGTGACAGCACGTACTTTCACACACTGAGTTGAAGCTTCGATTTGGTTGCTGTTCAAAGGCTGTTCCTGCTGGTTATCCCCGTCCTCTTCACACCTTACCTCCACCAAAATAGCACCAGCTTCTAGTGCTACCCTTCAGCACCACGTGGTCTATAAACTCGATATTTCTCTGGAGCTTTGAGAACGGGAATATCCCACCCAGGAATCAATGAATGAGTTTTTTCCCCTACTCTTGACAGAAGGGGAAACTGTTCAGGTGCCACATGTGTTTTTAATCTTTTAGCCAACTCGCCGATACAGCGTGTAGGAAATAACTGTGTCTGTAAGAAGAGGCTTTATTTATCTTAACTGATATTCCTCATCTTTTAAACTGTACCTATGTTCACAAGGTTCTCGACATGTTTTTGATTCAAAATCACATTTAAACATTCATAGTTTTACCTAAATACATACTCCGATCTTCATATCAATTGTTCCCAAGTTCCAGCATCAGAGCAGTAACTGACTATCCTTCAGCGCGCACAGTCCTCTTCTCCTCCTCAGATTCTGGTAACTCGTCAGGTTCGCCGCACTCGAAGCGTTTGAACGTAACCACAGAGGCGCGGGCATCAGAGAGAATCTGGCCTACCGTCACCTCAGGATCAAGTAAAAACTCTTGATGGACCATGCAAGTCTCGTCCTCTTTAGAGGAGGCGGGCTCGTCCACCCCCATCACCCCCACAGAGCGAGGACTCATCCCGATGACGTGCTGGCATAGCTGCCGACCGAGCTCTGAAGACTCAGAAGTGTCAGGTGCAGTGTACGCCACTAGTGCCCCGTACCTTCCTGGAAAAGTTAGCTTAATTAGTTGCCATAACCCAGCTCTCTATAGGCATCTGCATGTATGCAAGTAAAGGAATCTTACATTTTCTTACATAGTTCAGAAGATGATGGAAGATATACACACGAAAAAGACTCGATTTTTGCTTAGTTTCACAGCTTTTCACAAAGAAGAGGAGGAGAAATCATCAGAATTCGGAAAAATATGTGATGATATGTGTAACCATTCTTTTTTCGCAGGCATTCCATCCCAACTCTTCCACTTCAAACACATAGCATTACAAATAGAGCTCTTAGTCTTTGAAGTATAACGGCTGAATTAGAATTGCTGTGAATATGACTAATAAAGCAGCAGACAAACATTCCTCCAGGAGCATAAGCGACAACCAGTTAAGTTTCTCCGGGCCACGAAAGGGCAAAAATACTAAACTGATCCACTTTGTACGCTTCTGGAATGCTCCAATCCACGTGACTTCCGGAATACTATCTAGCTGGGTACTACGTATTGCTATCATGACTGAAAAAATACCCACCTAGTAAGATAGGGGAGTCGGAAGTAGGAGCCGGGTGGGTCAGTCCCGCAAGCTTCAGGCCTTCCGCGACAGAGAAGCAATACGCCCGACGTAAACTGACATTCTCTCCAATGTTGCCAATCAGCAGGGCCAAATGATCCGCCAATGGTTGTCCGTCATCTGCTGGCATTGTTTTTAGTTCGTCCGTTAAAAGCAGCTGAATGAAAATAAAAAAAACTCAATGTTACAGGAGGAAAAAGGGTTGTCTACAGGAACGAATGGCGTCTACGGTCTTATCAAGGCCAGCCGGTAGATGCCAGATGCACAGGTATTGTTCACAAAAGAAATGGAAATATAACGCCCCTTGAACTGAGCCCCGAAAATTATACCGTATAACTTTACTACAGCACTAAAGTAAGAGCATATAAAGTATAGGTACTCAAGGCTCTGTGCGAAGCAGATGGAGTATGGAAAATGTCTGCACACACGAATCAGTTTTCTACGAAGAAGCTAATGATATTTATATACCTACTTACCTGTGTTGGAAATGGCTGCTTCAAACACGCTGCCGTGACCATTTCGACCAGTGACTTGAACTTGCCATTTCTTGCCACAAAATCGGTCTCGCAGTTAACTTCTACAAGGACTCCTTTTTCTTTGGTGATAGCAACACCTACCAGACCTTGAGCTGTTGCTCGCCCCTCTAATTTCGAAGCCTTTGCCCAGCCAAGGGCTTTCGCTTGTTCCCGCAGCCATTCTTCAGCCTGCAACCAGTAAAATTTGAAAAACGCTGAAAGCTCTCCTAGCACCGCAACATCGCAAGCCCATTCTAGGTAGGTACCTATATGGTAGTTATCTTGTCTGTGCTTTAGATGGGGCTGAATTCCTCCTAGTGCGAGTATAGTGACAAAACCCTCCAAAAGCAGAGACCTGATAAACCAAGTAATGGTCGGGTGGGTGACGAGAACAACGAGAACGATGCAACTAAACACAATCAGAAAAGCAGACATAACGTAGTAAGTAAGTACCTTGGCAACATCATTGTCGTGCATTTCCAAAGCTTTTCTGCAGTTGGAAAAGGTATAACCAGTCTTTTTTCGGAGCTTGGCGAGGGAGTTCTTGCTTACTGATCTTAGGACAGCTGATGTTTGAAAATAACGAAGCATTTTGAAAATAATAGAAATGACAAATCAATGTTTTTATTGAGTAGCCATGTGAAATCGATCGAGGTTTTTAGCAGAAGACTTCACAATCTTCACATTTAAAATCGAATCGAATTTTGCTTCTATAAATATTTCGATACTATTGAAGTTAGACCGCCCAATTTCAAATACATCTTGTCAAAATACTTCCACAACTAGTGGGCTCTGAGAAACATAATTGCAATAATTTAAGTACCTACCTACATTACAATAAATAGGTATTTATCTCGATCGAGAACTTGTACCCAGAAGTTCTTTCATGTTACCTACCGACATCCTACTTACTTACCTAGGTAAAGTACCTACATTGGCTTCTATTTCTTGTTAGTGTAAAAATAGTCTGTTGGTATCAAAAAAGTGCCACTGCATTAAATATATTATGTAAGTTCGCCTGACCTCATCCTACTCAGATACCTACCATGCTAGGTATTAGCTAGGTACTTATACTAGGTAGGTAAGTAGGTATATAGTACCTACCTACATGAATCTTGATCTGTAGGTATCGTTCTTGACTTGCATAGAGTTTAAAACACAGGCGCAAAAAGGTAGGAAGTTTTTACGCAAAAAGGTAGGAATATGGGTGCTAGTTTTTAACTGACTTTGCTTGGAAGCGGCTCCATGCAGTGTGAATGGACCTTAATCCGCAGTTCTAGTCGTTGCTTGCGTTGCTTACTTGAAGGTGCTGCTATCTACAGCGATTTTCAGGAACTTCCACGCATGCTCCGGAAAATCTTAATGTAGGTAGGGACTTTAGGTAGGTACATTATTATAACTGGAAGTGGAACCATCCAACATAAGTAAGTTATGGGAAAAACGCAAGGATAATTCCACTATCTAAATAGTTCACTAATTATTATTGCCATTTAACTTATATTGTCTCAGAATTTTATAAAAATACACCGAGCTGTCACGAGTGAAGATTTGAAATTAAGAGCGCATCTTGGTTTAATTCAAAAAAGGAGCAAATGATAAAACAACCGTGCAGAAGTTAGACCGTTGTTTGATGGACAGAGTCGTAACTATGCGCATGCGCTCAACGGCCCAACTTGAACTCAGTTCGCGTCCTTCTGCTGCTAGTGGGGTTTGTGTTCTTGTTTTTTTGAGTGAAACTTCAAATAAACTTGGATAAATTACTAATACTCAGGTAAAATTATTATTATTCAATGCTAAGACATCTCGCCTTACGTTGGATAAAGTATGTAAGGTGATGGAAATAGAAATAATTTGAAGGGTGGCTCCTGGATTTAAAATTTCGGGTCCCGCCATTGACCGGTCGATATTTTCATCCTTATTTTACTCCCTATTATTTGGAAGGGAACTAAGGGAAGAATGTAGTTTTCTGTGGGTACATTAATGAGCAATATCAGTATTGTTCCAATGTTTGTATGTGAAAGGGAGAGGAGATAAACTGGAAATAGTTGAATGCGCGACCTCGTGAGACCCACCCCCACCGTAAGTCAATGCCCCAGGCCCATATTTCAGTAAAATATGTTAGTAGATAATTTAGTTCTGGGGTGTGTTTTATTGATTCCAAAATAAGTAGGTACCAATGGAAGCAGAGCTCTTGGGCTTGGGAGGTGAAATTAGTAAGGAGTTCCCTACCTACCGACACTACCTTACCCATGTAGCCCATGTAGGTACTTAGGTATCTACTTTATCTGAAGGGAAAACCCGTGCATGAGGTTTTAAGGGGCAAATAAGGGAAATATGATCTTTGAAAACCTCGAGTTTTCGATGACAAAAATACGTTGCTCTTATTCCGCCATTCCAAAGAAACATTATAGGACTGGTATCGATAGGTATAACACATAGGACATAGGTACGATTACTTAGATTATCTTCCTCTCTAAAGAAAACCATAGAAAGGTGTTTCATCTAGGTATAAGAAGGGGTGTATGACAGCCTGGACTGAAAGTAGAAGGTGCTTATTTTCTAGTGGGTAACTGCACATAATTTGTAGAGACATATGAAAGCGTACCTTCCAGCACTGTTCCAGCGATGGTTCTCCTACTCCTGCAGGCTGTATATTCTGGATTTTTTTTCCTAACGCTAAAACTACACCACTTCGCCGCTATCTCATCGTTAACTGTGCGTTAACAGATCCGGAATAGACTTGCTGGTTTGTGTCCGAGATAGGTAATGTGATTAGGCATGAAGCATATTAACTTAAATCCCATCGCATAGTGCAAAGAGTGAATGTTGTACCTAATGGTCGAGCATTAGACATGGGAAGCTGGTATTGTCGATAATTGCGTGGAAGCAGGCATCCCTCAGTCTCCAGACAAGCGGCGCGCGGCGAAGCGTGGGAATGCATGTATAGAATGATGCATCTTGTGGATGCTGGATCCATGTTTTACAGTTTGAACGCATCTTCTCGTGGCACTCTCCGCTCTCGTATTGCGGGTGTGTCTGACTATCCCACGGCTGCCGCACAGGAGCTGCCCATAACGGATGGAACGCTCTATTGGGTTCATTACCTCCAGGAAAATATGTCACCCCTAATTGCCGAGTTCCCGTTGCTCAGTGCTTAGGTTAATAGTGATGGACAAGGTAGCTATTACTGGCTTTGACCTGAATCACGTACAGTTCAGTTGTTTTGTTTTAACCATTGTATGATTCCTCTTCTACATTCATGGAAGAGTATGAAACGGATCTTATGAATGGATACTTTAAATATTATTGAAGGTATGAAGGTAGACTATTTTCTACCTGCCCGTTGATTTAGTCCATAACGGTATTGCAAAGGGCACCCGACCCCCTTACCTTACCGCTGAGTGGAAAAGTGTTGTCGTTACAAACAAGCCACCCAGTACTTAAGCAGTAGGTAAAATCGTCAATTCTTCTGTATAGAAGTCTTCCATCTTTCTCCGTTGTTGTTGCTATGACCTATGAAGACCACAGAAGCTGATTGCGCCCCGCATCACTGAGGGATCATTGTTTTAAGTCCAAAAGAGGTAAGTGTCGTAGTGTCATTGGACACTGGGCAGACACCATATCGGTTAGGGCAGGTGACCCCTTTGTCTGCTTCCAGCACCCTCGTCTGCCCGCACCTGTGTACCAACCCACCCATGTACGATGTAGGTCATTCATATCTTCCTTGTTGCTCATTGATTAATTATTTCCCGCAGTTTTATTTGTTCGTGGGAGATTCAAAATAGTGAGGCTCACGCTGAAAGAGCTTCCTTGCTTCCTTCTTTACCTTCATTCAACGTCAAGCATGAGATTAGGACCTCAATTAACGGTCAGGAAAAACCGAGACGTTACCCCATCGCTCTAATCCTAGATTAAGTACAGAATACAGCTAAGTTGGTTCAAAATAATCCCCTTGCTGTTGCAAGTTGTTTAAATCCTAGCCTGGACATTCACTAAACAGAGCTAAGCTGACGATGTTGAAATTACCTGTAGATATCATTTTAGGCTTTATTACTTTCCTATGCTAGTCATTGTCATTATGATTGAAAAGTACCCCGTCCACCTAGCCGCGGCGGAAATGTGAGTTGTCGGGTACTTGGTGCGCCATCACACCCGTTCTACGCTCTGAATGACACACTTTTCCGCGGCATGGCTAGGTTTGGGGGTGCTGCGGGAGGAAGAAAATGAGACATGGCTTGGGGAGACCTCATTACACTCGACGTTACAGTTCTATCATATATTATAGGTTTGCAGTAAAAGAAAAAAATCTCTCTTCTCAGCGAAGCGTTATCTTCTATGCATCTGGCTTCTTTCGAATAATTGTCCTTTTTTTGTTTTTTACGTTATTGTTCACTGTAAATGGGATAGTGACTTGGCCCATGTGCCGGCTCATCGGTAGGGGTGGTCTGTTGCCCAGCAACCGAGGTGCAGGACTCGGCGCTCACCGCAGCTAGAGATGCTTCGCTTGCTTCATCCCTTTTTCTGTTCCTTTCCAATTTTAAAATTACGATATTGCTGAGGTTTTATTCTTTGGTGCTACTCCTTCGTTACCTTGAGTTTTCCTCAAAAACCTTTTTATTCATCTTCTACATAACTTACAAAAACCCAGAGTTATCGAATTCTCTTGCTACAAACAAAATTCTACCTCTCCGGAGCAATCAGCCGCAAGCAAGCATTTCGAGTACGAGATGAATAAGCTGTCTGTGGTTCTGTTCTGTATGAATGTTCCAAGAATGCCCCGAGCGGCGAGCAAGCTAGGTGGGTGGGACTCTATCCTGATCCAGAACAAAAGTCAATGAAGCTCGCGGGACGCTGGGATGGCATTGTTCCCAAGCAGGCCATCACCGCCCGAAGGCACCTCATTTCCATATTGTGCCTCCTTGCACCATTTTAGGTACACTAACCTGCTCAGACGTCGGCCAAGTCCTTTTTAGGCAATCCTCGCCTCCAGCCAATATATCTGAACTGTGAACCGCATGCATAATATTCAATTATATCACTCAAAGATATAATTCTTGATCATGTTGAAGCTGCCTTGTTTGTAAAAGTGCTACTTTACTTTTAAAATACTGTAAATTCATTTTTTTGTTACAGACTCGAGGGATGGTGCAGTGAAGTGCGTGATGAGGACGATGTTGCAGGCCGCGATGTTCGCGGCCCTGGTCGGGCAGATCGTTGCTGAGGTCGTCAGCTTACCGCAGCTGAATCGTGCGGTGTCCATCCTTCCGCACGACGCATACCCGGGTACTGGTGTGACGAAGTTGCCTGCTGGGTGTCTACGGATGCTTGAGACGGGATTTAGTAACTTCTTCACAGTGCTAGAAGATGGCCAAGTAATGACCACTGCGGATCTCACACCTCTAGTCAACAGGCCTGTTAATCTGGTTGTAGTTGAAGAAACTCCTAACCAGACGGAGACCCATTCTCTTCAACTGTATGTTCTTGCCCGACAGGATATGCTCAGTTTTCCGCAAGATACATACGAAGGGGAAGTACCCGAGAATTCTCCAGGTGACACAGCTGTCTCAGGTGTACCACCTCTCCGCGCACTCGGTGGTGGTGTTGGTGGTCTTCCTGTTCGCTATTCCATCACGGGTGGGAACGATGACGGTGCTTTTCGACTGGTTGGGAACGATTCTTCAGGCGTATGGCTCGTTACGGAAATGCCGCTAGATCGGGAGCGAGAGCCTGTGCGTACGTTACGGATTCAAGCGGCTGATGGCCGTGGGGTGGATAAAGCTGTCACGAATGTCATAGTGACAGTACTAGATGAGAACGACAACAGCCCAGTATTCAAGCAACCCGTGTATAGGTTCTCAGTGGATGGTGCCACACACGTCTCACCTGGTAGATTTCCTGTTGTGGGCCGCGTGGAAGCCACAGATGCTGATGGAGACCGAGTTGCGTTCAGATTACTGACCCCCAGCAGCTCTGTAGTTGTAGTGCCTCAAACAGGCGAACTTCTTCTGACCGGAGACCCTCTCGACACGGAGTGTGAGCTACGCGTGGAAGCGCACGACGTGCGCTCGCCGTCCCGAACCGCCGATATCCCTGCTCGCGTCTGGCTTCAGTTTTCATCCCCTGTATTGGATGATGATGCACATCTCCAGACTCTGAGGCGGCAGAGGCGCCGGGTAACTCGAGCAGTTCGACCGACGAAACGAGGCGAATTTCCTGAGTCTGATGGAGAAACAGAAGGTCGCGTTGTATTACAGCTGGAAAAGGAAACGGAACGCGAAACATTCAAAATACGGGATGAAAACCCCTGGGTAACCGTGGAGCCAAACGGATCAGTGCGCGTGAAGAAGAAGTGGGACTACGAAGAGCTGGGGCCTGAAAAGACCATCGACTTCTGGGTGACCATCACCAACAACGGAAATGGAGGTAAGTGCATCAAGCGTACAGTGCTCACCCTTGTGGACCTGTAATCAGATATGATGGCAGGTTCATGCCCCATAATCATCCCTGTATTATCTAAGGAGAATCCGGCTTATCCTCAGCTCGCTTGATGGATCATAGGGGTGTCGATATCTCTTACCTTCGTAAATGCTACGTTTTTCGTTCGTCATTCCTTTTCGTTCCCTTTGTTATTTTCGATCTCTGCAGATGAAGACACAATACACTTCTATTGTAATAGTTTACAGGGGAGGGACATGAATCCGCCTGTGACAATGACAGCTTGACAAATGAATAGAAGAAACGCAATCATTTTCTATTTCACAATCGCGTGTTCTTCGAAAGATTGAGCGTTCCCGTCAGCATCACATTCTGATTACTACGGGTATTGACGAATAGAATAAAATCAGTGTTCTCTCGAAATGTTGAATTATTACTTCAGATGAGTTTTTTTTTAGCGCTTTGGCGACCATGTCTCTCGTAATGTAGTTGAGATGTTTAGCACCAACCATCTGACTCCTGAATTTTGAATTTATTTTTTAAACTGGAGGACGACTATTTGAATTTCACTTTTTACCACTTTTTCCTTTTTTTTACTCTGGTCTGGTTAGTGAATAGTGATGTGTAAGCAAGTTTAATGAAATGCTGGCCATTAAACGAGAATTGGGTTGACAACATCATTAGGGCAGCCTTGTCAGGGTGCACTCTAACAATGCCTGGTGGAGCTTTTGAAGGTTTTATGGGTATCCTTGGGTAAACTGGGGGGTGGAGCGCCTGCATCCTGCATTATTCATTTCAACTCCTGCGACTGTCGACTTCCCTCTCAGTTGTTTTTATTCCACTTTGATTTAAGATTTGGTAAATGCATTTAGCATGAAAGAAGTTTTAAGTAATGCATAATGGATTCTCTCGATTCACTGTAAGTCAGAGTAGACTTAACTTAGCATTAAATACTATATGGCTACATACGTGTACATGCATATGTCAGTTTTAGTAGCAGTATCGATTATGCACTACTCAGACAGCAAAAAAACGAAGAGCACGACTAGAAGTCCCTCGGTGCGTCTGTCATAGCCGTATCCACGGGGGGGGGGGGGGGGGGGGGGGTTAGGGGGTTCAGCCCCCATGAACGGAAAATTAACATGGTATTGCCAACATGAAGCAAAAAAATATAGGCAATATAGGCCCCCCATGACCGCTTTCTGGATACGGGCCTGGCGTCTGTCATTTCTGTATTATTATGACTGCAGAAATTGCTCTGTTTTTAATTTCCGAATCTCGGGCTGAAATACCATAAATGTTATTTGATGCGCAATCGTATGTATCTTTCAATCATAAGACGAGAAAATATGCCAGTTCGTGTGGCAATAGTTATCATGGTTATGTTTTTGTGGAGTGATCCAACGTGAAATAGTTGGGTACCTGAATTGTCGGGTTAGGCACCCCGTACAAGTGGTGCCGGAGTGAGGTGTCGTATTTTATGTAAAACGGCCCCGGGTCCCCAATACCATCCGACTTCAGATAATAGATAATCCGGCATCTCCGGCCCATCTCTCACCCGTTCTGACACCCTTGGGGTGTTCGGAAATCACCCGTCCCACCTATCTTCTAATATTGCTCAGGTAAAAATGTATGCCCCCCACTAGCAACTCTGGTCTTGGGTTCTAGAAGGATTTCCCATTTTTCGTCGTCTCCTCTGCCAGCAGTTAAGACCTCCCCGTTTCCTATATGAGAATGTAGGTTCGAAATTACTTCCACTTGGAGGGTAGCTATTGATATTTTGATCCCCCGCGGATCTGAACTTTCTTTGCCTTCCATTGTCCTTCTTGAAGGGAAGAGCTTTCAAGCCATCGGACAAACTGTGGTATTGCTGTCTGTATAGCATAGCATTTCATTGGTGCATCACTTTGCTCCATTCCAAGTTGTTAGGTTTATGTAAAATACCGAGGGGGTAACCACTCCAGAGATTCCTTGAGATTCCTTGAGATTCCATAAAGATTTACAAAGATTCTCAACGATATTCATAGAAAGATGAACCCCGAGATTTCATAAAGATTTCCAATGATTCCCAACGAGTTAACCCCTCGTGAAATACCCTATCTCTCATGGTTAGGTTTTATTATTCCCAATGCGACATAATTCGCTTTTTGGGATAAAACTGCGGAATGCTGATGCATACAGTCATTCAAACATTTCCTTGTGCAGAGGCCTTATGCAGGGTATGATGTCATAGCGCACAAGGTGGTTCTCGCCAGAAAAACTCTAGAGATCGATACTTTATTTTATGCGTTTTCTTAGGTTATGCCCACAAGTACAATACTCCTCAGACAGGGGGTAGGGCTGACTTTTCCCTCTACTGCAGTTAATTCAGTTTACGGCTCTGTAGGGGTGTCTCAACCAGCAGGGGAAGGTTAGGGCTGCGACCCTCGCATGGGAAAATTTGGCTGAGGTCATGGTCCCTAATCACTTGGCACGTGCGTCATAGGGGTGGACCTGCGAGGGTGGCTGCGATGGTATTGTTCGTTGTTCGACGGTACCCCGCTCGGGAATTCAAGCACTCGCCATCTGTTCCAGAGTCCTGTTTGTTCGGTTCAGTGTCTAGTAAAATCTGTATACGTACAATATAAACATAAACTGAAAAGTTGTAGCTTACTTTTTTAGATTCAATACTATATAAGTCTTTGTTTCTTTTAAAAATGGACGTGCTGATCTGCAGAAGCATGTAAAAACGCTATGCTTGCTCTGGGCGTTATCGTCATTTGTTTAACCTGGCGCCCTTTTTAAGTCAAGGAGTGTTTTCAGTCATGTATAAATATGCTGATTCGTCTTCATTACAAAGATCCTCTTGGAATAGAAATTATTTTATAATTGAGGGTTCTTTGAGCTTCACTCCAAGAATTATAATTGAGAGCTCAATCACATTCGTATAACCTGAGCCATCCGGAACATTAGTCTGACTCAACTTGTCGTATCCTTTCCCCCCTTGTCTATTCTTATTCTTAGCCCCTGTGTGACAATATATTGTATTATGCGAAAAAAACGAAAACGAAAAAACGTTTCAAAGGAACATGGTCAGTTCTAAATATTTGAAAGTATACACCAGAAACTCCCAAATTCCGTGATAACGTTAGCACTGGGAGTATGAGTGCAGCACGGCAGCATAGAACTTAGTTTAGTGTTTAGTAAAATTCAGTTATCGTTTTTGTTTTGTCTCTACTATTTTGGCTGGAATCACCGCTCTGCAGTGTGCTTTAGGCCCTGCCTTAATTTGGTGCCCTTTTCGAAATGTTTTCATTTGACACAGTACGTATGACGTGCTGTTTGCATTCATTTACACCCCTTTGTTGACGCTACAGCCTCAGCTCCCCTGCAATTCGCTCTCAATAGGAGTCATTATGTTCGCATTTGCAATTGGATTTAACGAAATAACAGTGTGGTTTTTGTTTAGCTTTTACTTTCTCGCGAGGTCTAGGACGTGCTAAAAATCACTCATCATTCAAATCCCTCATGAACTAGTTTCTGATGAAAATATTTTCTCGAGAGAAAAATCTGAAAAATGAATAATAAACCTTATTCAGAGGTTTTGCGCCGGCCAAAACATCGCTCTTGAAAAGAGACTGACCGAAATGTTTGGGACGCAGTCCATCAGCCTCCTTGATACTAATTTAGCTTGGCATTGCTGGATATTTTGTGTTCGTGATTGACGCGATTGCTTTGTCACCTCCGAAAGGGTCAAGCTCAACCTTAACATTTGCTGATATGGCAAAACATTTTAGGTTGCGTGACTCATTTATGAAGAAGTTGCTGGTTTATCGTTTGGCTTTCGCATATGGTGCAGACTGAGGGAGCGTGTACTTGCCGATGCGTTCCTAACGCAGCCAACGCGACTGATCAATACTGTGGGGAAGAAATAAGACGTCTTATAACGTCTTCCTCCCTTTTCCCATTCCGGGGGGTCGTTGGTCTAGGAGGAGGGGGGAGGGGGGGGGGATGCCACAGAACTATAATTCTCCGAGAATTACTCTCATAACTCAAAAACCATACACTTCGTTTTAGTTTTTATCCTCTTCCACCATTCGGCGACTTCTCCAAGTGTGATTCTGTTCAGAATGCAAATGTCCGTGCTGACCGTCCTTCGTTGCAACGCAAGAAACGATGCAGTCTCGGCTTCTAGTGGTTAAATCATTTACACAGTTTTTAGAACTTTTATTTAAATGTGAAACATACGAGTACTTGAAGGTGGTCTTCCTGTACGCCTTTGTCAGTACTGGTGGCTTTTTATAAACGTTTCTTTGTTCATTGTTTATTCAGTGTCACCACAGTAAATCAATATATATTATTATGACCGGCAATAGTTTAGTACTCGTGTACTCATTCTGAGAAAGGCTGAGACGGTTGCTTGGAAATGAAAGATTTGTTGCAGTTAGAACCGGACAGAGATTCAGAGCAGAGTGAACCAGTCATGGCTGCATACACGTCTACCGAGGGGAGAGGGCGGGTGTTCGGAGGGTGGTGTAAATATATCTTCCATTCAGTCTTGGGCCCCTCTTCATTTTGGGTTTATGGCTTTATTTCATGACTATCTCAATTTTAACACACTTCAAGGACCTTCTTTAACCTAGCGTCCTTCGCCGCTGTCAGGTAGTTTTTTTTCGCATAGTTAGACCTGCCAAATAAATTATTGTAAAAGCTTTTGAAATCTTCATTTTCTGTTCTCATTGTTGGCTGATGCCCTGACCATTATTCATTACGAATTTATAGACTGGCTGAGGAATTTGTACAGGACCATGAAATGGGGGTCTAGACGGCCGGCTGCTCATCGCTTCGTGTGTTCCTCTGTCCTACTCGTAGAGTGAACGATAGGTTATACTCGGGTCTTGAGGGACAAGGTGACGTGCAAGGACGTTCGGAATACGACACCCGTCAATGCGTAACCAGAGTTCGACCCCTGGAGCGTGACCACAACTGAAGTTCCGACGTGAAGATGACTGGTTTAGAAAGTAACGAAATTAATTTTTCGTTGCATGCATAGGGAGAGGTTTTTATAAAGTCGTTTAAGTAGGTACTTCTTTATCGGACACGAAATCAGAAAGAAAACTCAAGCAAGAGAAGGGATACGCTATTTTAAAAGTTGTTGTTTTGACATTTATTTTGGCGGTATGTCTAGCCTCCTTTCGGTATTTGATTCGATAGCTTTTGGACTGTTGTTTTCTCTGTATGCTGTCTCACTTGTTTTAGATTTAGAATAGTGAGTCAAATTGAGTTCGTGGTATAAAAGTAAAGTTTTTTGACTTTACCCCTTCACCCTTCGAACCTTTTTCGTTTATTTGTCTCTTCAAATTAATGAAGTTGAAGGAGTTTTGAAGCACTCTTCTGATCCTGGAAGGAATTCTCAGTTTCATTTTTAAATTAGCCTGATACAGGATTCAGTATCTTTTATTTAAATTTTTGTCATTTTGATCATGGCTAGATATTTGTTGTGGAAGTTCATATTTTCCTTAAATTCTGAAACTGTGGGCGTCGTCAGGGTTATTTGGCTCATGAGAGCTCGGTGCAACAAATTATCTGGCAGTTTTTTTAAGAGGGGCGTATTTTCTTAACAAAGCAATAAGCTGTGTCATGGAGGTGCCGATATGTTGTCGGTCCTCCTGCTATTAGGCATGCCTGTCTAGGTTGGGAGCCTAAACGAGGCTCAGGTGCATTCGGTCCATCTTCTGCAGGTGAAATTCCGTGAGAGCCTGGACTCCGTAGTCCACGTTTGCGCTTTGCTAGTTGTTATACGCAGTACACGTATATGCATCTGAATTTCGGTACCTTGATTCATGTTATTAGGAGGGATTATTAACGTAGCGCTTTTTCTTAAATTTGGCAACGAGAGAGCAGTTTGGGGCCACTGCTGAACGGAAGGTTCGTGAAGGAGCTGTTCTAGTTCTAGTTGTAACTCGTGGGCCTTAATGGTTAGGAAAGAAATGCCTCTAAAACCAGCCTTTCTTTCACTTATTATAGTGTTGAAAAGGGGTGACTGAGGAGTGATGGAATGGCCGTTACGGTAGATTGTCTCCTGTTTTGGTATGAATCGGTAAGTACCCTGTGCCCTGCGGTACCCTATGTGTCGTGCAGCTGTTTCCGCATTTGGACCGGTGGACCGTACACGTACAGGGCGCAGGGTGGGATAGGTTTCCGGTGTGAGGTATGTCTGTTGTTCAAACTGTTTTACATATGCATTTGTAACCTGATGCATACCCTGCATGGAGGGGGTTGTACTTGCCTATAGCTTCTGAATACTTGTGTGCCAATGTGTAGTAAATTCCGAGGTAATTTTTTTTTTTCGTTATCTGGTACTTACCTCTGTGGTGAGTTGGACGTCTATTCAAGCCTCTCTAGGACCATTCAACTTCCGTTATTTATTTTATTACCGAGGAAATGTGTTTCGCTTCCAGTAAACATTGTCGTATTGTCGTCTGATTCTGATCGAAAATGGTTTAGAATGTTTCTGAAATGTAGATACTTGAGTGACTGCCTTATTCGTTTCTCTTCATTCTCTCATTTGGAAAATCTTGTTGTGTCCTCTTTCGGCTGGACTTTGCAGTGTTTCTATTGGCCCATTTATTGTATTAATCATCACCGAGGGTTTAACCACTCTTCGGGAATCTCGTTGGGAATCCTTGGAAATCTTTATGAAATCTCAGAGAATCTTGGAATTTTTTGGAGTGGTCATCCCTTTGGGGTTCATCTTTCTATGAATATTGTTGGGAATCTTTGGAAATCTTTATTGAATCTCTGGAGTGGTCACCCCCTCGATCATCACCTACATTGCATAGCATAGCTCTCCATTATTTCGTTGTCAGTCCCCCCGTCCTCCCTACAACCTTCTCAGTAGAGCGCCTCCTTTATAGCGCATTTGACATTTCGCAGCTTTCTCAGATGACTATTTGATGAGGCCCCGAGGAGGGGATACAAGGCTGGATAAGGGGGGAGTGGTAGGAGGCATCCATGCACCTCCCCCTGTTTTCCTCTCCCTACCTTGTGCGAATTCCCCAACTTCTCCCAACTCGCTTATGTCCTTTTCATTGTTTGTGCTACCCAAATCCCGGCCAACCTCACTGGCATCCTCGGTTTGCAACTATACATGTATAGTGGAATTGTGTAAAGACCTTTTTGAACTGGCTTAATTCCCTTATGGACGGTTTTTAAGACGGTTTTAGTGGCATATAGGGGACTTTGGGAGCTTTCATAGTGCCCGGTTAGTATTTCCTTTTGGGAACTCAGTCGGTCTGTACTTTGTTTTGGAGTACCTTGTCGGCCGTGGTGAAATTGAACTCTGCTTGAAATTAAACTCAGTTGGAAGCCGCACAAGTTGGACGAGGAAACCTACAACTCCCTGTGATGTGTTGATACAGTATGCGAATACGAGTAAATACCCTGCTCGTTTTACGCCCCTATAATAATTAGATGAGTCCTTGGGGAGGGGGGCGAGGGGTGCATGGGGAGGGGCTAAACGATAGCTGTGTTGGGGGGGGGGGGCTGAAATAAAAAACAAAAACACGATTTTTGAAATTTTCGCTATATCTGGGAAAATTCTCGCTAAGGAAAAGTTGGGGATTTGTGACCAATGCGTGTGAGTTGTCCGTAGTTTGGAACCATTGTACAATTGTAGTGTATATATCTGTGCGACCGGTTAGGGCTGTGTAGCTTAGGGAAAGTGGCTAATCGTCAACAGCCCTTTGATGTAAATGAATTACTGAAAATTCTGGGAAGTCGCAAATACATTATTACAATATTTCGTTCGGAGTGTTCATTCAGGAAATTTTGAATTTTGTATTTTTTAGCTTCGGTTGAGTTTTCCGATGGAAATGAGGAAGTTTGTCGACTGCGGTGAAATTAGGAAACTGGGCGGAAGGGAGTCCTGCAGTCAGACGTGACGTCATGAAATGTTTAATTGTCGAATAAACTGTTTGTTACTGGCTAATTAGCCCCCCTCACCAATTTCAATTGCTAACCCAGCTGTACGCTTCTACACACTCCCACGTTTTCATGAGCTGTATAGAATGTCCAACTAGGTTTTATACACGCACGTCTGTGATACTACTTACAGACAGTTGAGGATGTACGTCGATGTACTACCATACAGTAGCAAGCTCTATTTCCTCAGTAAATATCTGACTTTGTTGACTTGAAAAACTAGCTGGAAAATTATTGGGGACGCAAGAAGCTTTGCAATGGTGTCGTGTTGAAGTTGAAGGGTTTAAAAAGGTTTGTAAGGAATGCACACGGTCCCGTAGTCAAAATAGTCTGGAAAGGGAGCTTGAGGGACAGCTGGAGTAAACACGCCGCTGCCGCTGGAAAGCTCGGAGCAGGAGCCCCCTACAGGCTCTCTCTCGTAAACAGCTTCCTACTTCTACGCTAATACTAAATTAACTTCCCTGACCAACTTTAGGTGTACAGATGCACTGCTGTTTTAGATTGATGAGATGTTCGAGATGATTTTTAATATTTTTCGTACTATTATTAGGGAATTACTTTTTTACGTCTGCTCAGCTTCCAAACATTTCTGTAGATGACCGTCTTTTATATATTCTTTCATTTTTTGTTCCATTTTATCTTTATATGTTTCTTTTATATTTTAATTGTTTAACTTCACACTGGATCTGCCTTATTTTGCCATTTAAGAATTAAAAATAAAATATATCTACCTATTTCTATCCTGAAAACTGGCTAGTCAATGAACTCTGAAGAGGGAGACGTGTTACTTCCCGTGTTAAGTTAGAGCTAATGGGCTTGACACTTTGTAGATGGCGGGGACTTTGGCGCTGAGAGCGCCTTGAGGCCTCTCGAAAAAGTTGCAGCAGCCGACAAGAAAGAATGTCCCCCCCTCCACCCTAAAGCTTTCTCTAAACTTCTAACCGCTTCCCAACTCATTTTAGGAACGTTAATTATTATGTAAATAAACGGAATTTCCTGCAAACAAAGAGCAAACAAACTTGCTTGAAAGTGGGGTTGAGTTCCCATCGCGGCATATACCTGACACTGACTTAAGCCGCTTCTGTGGTGCGAGCACGAGACCGTTTTGTGTTATTAACACAAGTGTCAAGTGTTCGCTGTGTGTTAGTATCTATCTACTAGTGTTACCTGGGATAGGAAGCAACTCATTACAAGTTATTGAATTAATTAATTAATTAATTCGAAATTAATAATAAGTTTCTATACGTTCTTTATTTGATCCGAGGGGTTAACCACTCGTTGGGAATCATTGGAAATCTTTATGAAATCTCAGGGAATCTTGGAATTTTTGGGAGTGGTTATCCCTTCGGGGTTCATCTTTCTATGAATATCGTTGAGAATCTTTGGAAATCCTTATGGAATCTCAGGGAATCTCTGGAGTGGTTACCCCCTCGATTTGATCTATTACTTTTTAAAGAATGTGTTCCTTGTCAGGAACAAGTCTTCTTCTCTTCGCAAGGGGAAATATGAGTGAAAATACTGGGATTCATTCTCGGAGTGTAAGGATACTGGAGTGATATTGGTTGCAAGAGGCGTGCATACCTCTTTAATATGGTAATGAGGTGAATCCAAGGAATGGTTGGAAAATTATAGGGGTGGCGTGGCTCGTGCTATTAGCGCCGCACCGGGATGCAGGCACAAGCCCCCGACTCCCCCGAGGGTGGCTCATGAGCTCATGGCTCTCAGGGTCTGGAACCTGCGAGTGGAATGCTTCGCCCCTGGGAGACCACAGTCTATCCAACCCATGCGAAGTCTTTCAGAATCAGCTATCGTAAAGCTCATAGAGGAAAAAGTTTTCTTTGGAGAGAATCCCCAGATATATGATAAGAATTTTCTGTTTGTTCTCCGCAGTCTCCTTGTTAGGAAAAAAATCCTCGGTGGGTCTCTCGTCGTTTAGTGGTATATTCGGTTGATCTCACGGAGTCTTGGGGCTCGCGTCACGTATACTGGGAGACATTTACAGACTTCTGTTGTCCACCTACGTACTGAATTAAGCAAATTATGTCGGTGCTACTGACGAGTAAAAATAGTTATTTAAACCTCCTGTAGTTTTTAATTAGTCCAAAGCCTCGAAATCTGTGTACCGATTCATTACTCACTGCATGAGAAGTTTGTGCCTTTTGAAATCTCAGAGTTTACTGTAATCACCCCCTTCCGAATATAATCGTACTACGTATATTCTGTCGGCTAGCGAGAGTTACTACGCGACAGTTGTGAGGGGCGATGCAAGCCCGACGCTGACGTACATGAAAGGTTGTTGAAGTAGGCGTGAAGTGGTGGGGCGGGCAGCGGGTGTGACCTCTTGCATATGAGTATTCCTGTTTTGTATATCCACCCTCAGTCTCCGTACCTTCCCTGATAGCTATCGCATCTCCCGGTACGGACTTTATAAATGACATTTGGCCCGGGAAGTTAATGCTAACTCGGCCCTCTGAGAACGGGAATATGATATTATGGAAGACATTTTTTTTTCCCTCTATATTACGTACTTTTTCGAAATTCCGTTTTGTATGTATCACACCAATCGCACCAATGAGACAGAGTAAGCGCCTATAGTGGTATCAAATTATTTCTAAAAGCGTGCATGAGACTCAGGCTGACAGCAGACATCCATACTATCCTAAGGACACACCCTGGATATTTTAGTGTTCACAGGTGAACTTCATTGTGCGTCTCCCACCACTTGCTGGATTATGATGCATAGAATTTGTGTGCCAACGTAAGGTAGTTTAGCACATCACCCTAGGTAGGTGGTAAGGGCAGCTAGGCCGCTGGCTTCTCATTATTGAAAATGCTTGCTTCGTTAGTTATTTAAGTATAGAATTTCATTGACGTGATGACTATACACCTCTTTAACAGACGACTCAAATAAGAACGGGGCGCTGCTGAAAGAATATCCTTTTCGCTCAGAAAAGCTTTTTTTTTGTTCCATAAAGCATTCTACCCCTTACTTTGACTCCAGTTGTAACTTGCTATATAGTGCAGAATTGCAGAAATAGGTGTAGCTTGGAAAAACACAAACCTGTGCACTGAGACGAGATGACGATTGTGTTGTATGCTTCTAACCCTTCGTCATTCTTTTAACCCTTTCTGTATTTTCCGTTCTTGTCTTTGGAGAAGAGTATCATTGTCTCCTCGTCACACGTCAGTGAGCTATCAGCACCCTATACTGGGATTAGTGCTGGCGCCACTTATAACCTCCTTCTTCACGTTTCTAAGCGCGTGTATTGTGTTAGTCGTTAAGTGTTTTTCCAGTTTGAAGACAGTGCACAGGGATGATGAGGTCGTTGAGGGTCTCAAACGAAAATACTTTTGGTGTAGTGCGTTCTGATACATTCTCACTACAAAAACATTGGTTTGGTGTTTGTAATGAGAATACTGGGTTGATAGGAAGATGATGACAAAATTTGGGCGCAGTATTGTTTCGAGGGTGCGACACAACAGAGCATTGGAGCTAACTTAAGATATTAAACTAATAATATTTCCGTAACGTAACAGGTGGGTGAAAAGGATTGTGTCATCTATCTCTATACGTATTCTGGGAAATAGTTATTGTTTATGGTTACTCAACAAACGTTTAGATAGTTGGTACTTTTTAACAGTAAGTTGGTAGCTCTTGAGAAATTCCTGTCTTCCTCACCTCACCAAGGTGCATTAATTGCTCCCTGTCACTGGTACTAAGTCTGCTAATTATTGTTAGCCTGGTGATGTCGAACATGCTGTTGTGCATTTGCGAGTTTGTATGGGAGACGTCTGGAGTAGTTGTGCACGTGGGGTCAGAGGACGCGTGCAGAGGTCAGGATGGGGAGACTATCGATTTTCCGCCACGCCCGCCCCATCTCGTGGCTCCTCTGCTCTTAGCGCCACTCTTTTACGCGATACGTCTTCCTTACTTCTTCCCTTTGAAAGCCCCAGTTTGTGCCAGCAGCCCACAACCATTTTTTTAATGTGTGTGCAGCGTTTAACATTGCCAAAAAATAAAATTTTCTTTCTCTCCCCCTGCCCTCCCCACCCCTCCGTATCTTTTTTATATGATTTCTTAAAGATTTTATTTTATTTTTGTCTTCCCTACGCCTGACCCCCTGTATTGTGGACATTTTTGTGCCATAAGTCGGAAAAAGATTTCTCAATGTCTCAATGCTAAATTCGCCCGTCCTTAATGATTTCCCTTCCTTCATCACAATCTCCTCCCTGGTAGAATTAGAGATACGAACACTCCCTGTGAAGCTATAGAGTACAGGGTCTCTGGGGCAGGGCGCTCTATTGTATGGCAAGGCACATACATCCATCAGAGGCAGCTGCTGGCAGCGCAAGCGGAAGTGCTGGGCGGAGTGCCGAAAGATGGCGGAATACAAATGCAGCGGACCGCGCGTTTTTCGTCCGAGCCTTATGGGTCAAAGGTCACAACAATTCAGGTTCATCTAACTCCGTGGAAGGAGGTGCTGTGCCATGCTCCGCGCTTCCATCCATGGCATACGCCTCGTCATATTTTAAGAGTGGCTCTTGCGGTCTGGAGGATTACTTTTTCGCAGCATTGGAAGGAACCTTTACGAGTAACGAAAATACTAGATCAGCGATATATATTGGTAACCGATGGTAAACCTGATTACCATTCCTGGCATTTCCTCTCAATTTTCTTTTTGCTGTAACTTGGTCATCCTTTGTTCTGGGATACGGGTATGCAGGGGCTGGATTTGGATAGCTTCTGTTGATTAGGCGCACAGCGGGGTGGCGGGTTTATGCCGACATCACGATCACTTGTGAGGGCTCGGGGGCCGCCTACACCGATGCTGTCTGCGTTTCTTTGCCAGGAAAAGCTTGTTAGGGGACCATAAACTGAGTGCAGATCTGTTTATAGCAAGCAGTCACTTTCACTGATGATGCCTGGTGATGGTCGGGAAGATATTTTGATCGGTAACATGACTGCCGAACAGTTTTATGCTTTCCAAAGACTCACAAGACAAAAATAATGCTATAACTTTGGCCTGAAAGGCGACTCATTTCATATGGAACCTAAATGTGTAATTATGCTAAAAGCCCAAATTGGACCCGGACTGAAGTACACTCTTAACGGTTCTACAACTTCCGATCTACAAATTCATAACTGATTTTGTATTCTGTACTCGCTTAAAGTAGAGTAGTAGCGAAGCTTTTAGGCTCTGAGTGAGTTCTCTGTAGGGTTTTATAAACGTGGGCAGACAGGCACTCAAGATAAAACGTCCTTTTATTAAATAAAATATATAAATCGTGCCTGTCGCATTCCGGTTCGAGCTGGGGTCACGCTGTGTTTATCCGTTGAAGCGGACATTTAAAAATGAAGTAATCACTAATCAGGTATACGTTATCGCTCTGTGAGATCCCGGGTGCCCATAGCCCTTGTCTCACGCATCCTTCAATACAACGAAGCAGTCATAGGATTTCTTTAGGTGCTGAACTAGGGGTACAAGGTGCTACTTAGTCGCAAAAAACTGTATTATGTATGACTCCACAGGTAGAAGAACCAAACCATCCTTTTCTCAAAATTCACCCCAGGGGGGGGGGGGGGGGGAGTGAGTGATGACGCTTATAGAAATTTTACCTGAGGAAGCCTCTCCGGGTATTGTGATGCCCCAAAAGACTTATTTCGTGAACCACTCAAAATTTATGTTCGGCTGCCCCTTTACCCTTTAGTGGATTTGGATTATGTTTTCGAAACACTGCGATAATTAACCTTTATGCATGTGATTTAGGGTACGTCCCACCATGCCCAGTTAAGAGAAAACTGGAGATTTTCTCCCATGTTTACCGTGCTAAATATCCTAGAAAATCTCCAGTTTTCTCTTAACTGGGCATGGTGGGACCCTTAATTATTCTTATTATTCTTATAAGTTGTCCTCGTAAGGGAGAGGATTACTGAATTGGTATATTGATTATCTTATCAGTGCGGGGGAGATGAGAGTACCCAGAGAGACCGGTGGCAGACGCATGGTGGGCGTGTGAACCAGGCGATCAGGGTCAGGCATGAGCAGGAGATGGAGATGCTGGAGATGTGGCTTTATGCAACTCCATGGCTCCACTCCATTTGTGCCATGTGCTCGCTTTGCCTGGAGCGTTAACTCTTCAAGGTCTCCGGAGCCGTTGAGAAGCCTCTATGTTGGCGCCAAAACTTCAACGGATTCTTTTCACCTTCGCGTTTTCTGGTGTACTCTTTTAGCCTTTAATTCGAACGATTTCGAGGACGTGGTTGAGTAGCCATCTTTAAGCACTGTCTTTTTCGGACTAAGATTCTTGATGAACGACTAAACAGACGTTCTAGTGGTCTAACAGTGGTCACACTTCGCTTTCTAGAATATTTTACCTCAATCGTATTTTTCCCCCTCATTTTGACAGCAATTTTGAAATAATCTTACTCAGTTGTGCTGTAGTAAGAATATAGCCCGCGCTATACATATGCAGTACATAATTACGTATTGGCCATATACAGGGTGTTTCCGGATGACGGGGCAAAAAACATATGGCGGGTAGGTACACCCCCATAGACCATTTTTGGCTAATACATGTGGGGTCGCAGGTCCTTCCTAACTGAGATACAGGGCCGGAACCAGTCAATTTGACAAATGGTTTTTTTGCCCTTTTCTCGCTAACGACTTATAATAGCGAAAAAATAAGTGCAGTTTGTGTACCATTTTTAAGGATGCCGCATCGAATGGTGGTATCAGTTTTTCAAAATTCAGTTTCAAAATGGCAGATTCAAGATGGCGGCTATCATTTTTTTCTCCGATCTCAATGAAAATTGGTGGTTAGGGGTTTTCAGGCATGCTGAAAATGAATCTGAAAAAAGTTTTTGAAAATTCGAAAATTTTTGTTTTTCTGCCACTCTTATAATTTCATGAAACTCATTCGATTTGTATGAAATTTACAGTATAGTAACTGATAGACCTAATTATTGAAAATCTGTAAAAAGTTTTCAAAAAATGGCAGTCGTTTCAAAATGGCGGCGTCCTGAAGTTACTCTTAAGGTGAAGTAGACCTTGTCCGATTTTCGCAAAATTTGATAATTTAATGTATGTAGGAATAACAAACAATAATCTGAAATAATTATGTAAAAATTCACGGAAATAAAGTTAGGGTAGGCAATTAGGTGGGTACCTCGTACATGGGTACCTGGATAACGTGAAATAATCAAATTAATCAGAAAGTTGGGTCCGTTACGAAATGTTGTGTGAGAATGTCAAGCAATGTGTTTAATCATGAAATAATAAGAATTTAATAACAATACTCGTCAAATTTCATGCAAATCTGATGAGTCTATGACAACTTTAGGGAAATTTTAGGACGCCGCCATTTTGAAACGAGTGCGACTTTTTGAAAAATTTTTACGGATTTTAAATAAGTAAGTCTACGAATTACTGTGCTATAAATTTCATTCTGATCGGAACCATGAAACGACTATCACGACACCGCCATTTTGAAACGCGTGCGATTTTTTGAAAACTTTTTACAGATTTTCAATTAGTAGGTCTATCAGTTACTACACTGTAAATTTCATGCAAATCGAATGAGTTTCATGAAATTATAAGAGTGGCAGAAAAACAAAAGTTTTCGAATTTTCAAAAACTTTTTTCAGATTCATTTTCAGCATGCTTGAAAACTCCTAACCACCAATTTTCATTGAGATCGGAGAAAAAAATGATAGCCGCCATCTTGAATCTGCCATTTTGAAACTGAATTTTGAAAAACTGATACCACCATTCGATGCGGCATCCTTAAAAATGGTACCCAAACTGCACTTATTTTTTCGCTATTATAAGTCGTTAGCGAGAAAATGGCAAAAACCCATTTGTCAAATTGACTGGTTCCGGCCCTGTATCTCAGTTAGGAAGGACCTGCGACCCCACATGTATTAGCCAAAAATGGTCTATGGGGGTGTACCTACCCGCCATATGTTTTTTGCCCCGTCATCCGGAAACACCCTGTATATGTAGTGTTGCGAATATGACTTCATAAGGTGCTGGAAATGTGGGTTAATGTCCATTTCTTATGGCTCTGTAGAAGAGAACAGTCGAGAAATGTGATTTGCTTGGTCTGTCTTCTCGAGGAAGATAGAGAATCGTATAAGGATAAGCTAATACATGCATGCACGGTCTGTTGTATACATAACCACACTTCAGTTCCAACTTGATAACGAACTTAGCTAGAATTCTAAGCAATTTCCGACTTTAATCAAGAGGTAATACGCGCTCTAACTCATTTTATTAGTTGATAGTTAATGAATTGTTGGGTACAGTGCTCACACTGTCTGCGGTTTTATCAAAGCACCCTCAGCGGTGCCGTGGTATCTCTATATATTCAATCACTAATCATTCATGTTACGGGCATAGGCGAAACTGGGGGAGGTGGGGGGTTAACCGCCCTCCTCAATTACCGTATCCTCCCCCCCCCCCCCCCCCTCCTGGATTCTAGGGTAAAATAACAAGCAAATAAATACCGAATATTAAATCAGTTGAATTGTTTTTTATACCATAGAATTTGAGAAGGCACCGGTAACGTGTATAGGTGATTATGGTCTGGTTGGGGGTTGGGCAGTCAAGGAAAAGAGTTAAACGTCAAATAATTTTGAGTCCCTGTTGATTTTGAGCTAACTGTTGTCTGATGGTGCTTCTTATACCTTCATTCTTTTCTGGGGTAGTTAGTTTTTACAACCTTGGCCCAATATAGCCCTATAGGAGGGCAACGGTCTTTTGGGATGCAAGGTCCCATCCGAGGGGGAAACCACTCCGGAGATTCCTAGAAATTCCATAAAGATTTCCAAAGATTCCCAACGATATTCACAGAAAGATGAACCCCGAAGGGGTAACCACTCCAAAAAATTCCAAGATTCCCTGAGATTTCATAAAGATTTCCAATGATTCCCAGCGAGTGGCTAACCCCTCGGTCCTATCATTCGTCAGTCACTCAGCACTCTCGACAGTCATGTTTTCCCCCAGCCGGTGAAGGCCAGGTACCCACCTGGGCTAGGTATAGGCCCGGGGTTGGGTAGGCCTAGGCCTAGAGCCTTGAAAATTTATTTAGAAACCCACACTCTGCGATATTGTGTCCGGATTGCGGAGAAGAGTTGTCTCCCTAGCGAATTGAGATACCGCGAGCTTGAGTAGATAGTTAGTTCGCCTGTTGACGAGAACAATCAATTGTAGGTCGTGACAGCTGAGAGGTTCTAATAGCGAGCCTAATGATCCCTACTGTAATTAAAACATGGGTCAATCCATTATGCCCCTACCCTTGTCCAGCATTCAAGTTGCTTTCATTTCGTCCAGGTAATGTGTAGCCTGGTTCACGCATAAATCATCCATATTCTTATGCGTATAAAGTCAACCGCCCGTACCAATATGAGTCCCAGTCTGATTTAAATTTTTAGTTTTGATGCCTCCCCGATTTGCTAAAATCGATTTGTGGAGCCGGAATTCGACCATTAGGCAATTATAACTCTACACTTGGATAAATCGCTGGAATTTCAATTAGAGACTTCCATTCTGTTTTTCTTGAATCTTATACTACAATAATAGTTACGCGTAAATAGCCAAGAAGCGTTCTGGTTGAACGGTTAGGATTAAAATATTGTTTCTCTTAATGCTGCACCCAATGCGCTGTTAGATAAAGTGACGAATCCAACCGTGCCCACAGTTTTCATCGAGGCTATCCGTCGATCGTTCCAAATTTTGCTTCTCTTTCCCTCCTTAATCACATTTTCCTCTTAGAAAACGAATTGTTCCCAAAATGGTTGAAGTAACTACATTAAATCTCCACTGGTTCTACACACACACCTGTACCGCATTGCCTTTTATTTGAATGATTCAGGCTGACGGCCAGGATTTCCTTGTACATCCTCCGGCCTCCGCGCGCATTGATGCGTGAACAGCCACAGTCGTTATTCGCCTGGAGTCGATTCCCATAGCTGTTTTCCTCTTTTTTTTCCTCTTTTTTTTTTGTTTTAAGGCCCACGCACGTATTGGTGCTCACAGCCCATATCACTGGCCTGAAAGCATAGATATTAATTAAACTGATTGTTGGCTGAAGCCAAATGAATGTATTGTAAGATGACATCCATTGTACCGATAGAAAATTGCTGGTTGACATATTCAAATCCAGGATCTTAGTCGTGCAATTCTAGTGTTTTCTCACCAGCACTTGACCATAGTGAGGCCGCTCCTCTTTTTCTATCCTTGGTTTATGCTGTATTTTAAACTTCGTTTGGTAGTTGTTAGGAAAGAAAAAACTTATAGGAACGTGATGTCCGTTTTCTTTCCCTGTTTGTTCATCCCCGTATAGTATGGCCAAGTGAACTTAAAATTTATTACATGGAGATGAAGGTATTGTACACATCAAATAATGGTGCTTTCTTGTTCTGGAGTTTTAATTAGAGGCTGCCTTCATTGGTTTCTGATACTGATAATAGTGATAATGATTCTGAGACTGATTCTTCCAATAGCAGATACGAAGGCTAATGGTTCGTTTAGTCGTGTAGTGAATTAGCTCTTCTGTTTAAGACTGTTCTTTTTTCTGATCTCGACTTTATAGATGCTACCTTTTGTGTTCATGTTCAAGTCAGATAAATAAGCTGTTCATATTGAAGGATATTCCAGGTTAGGCGGTTGTATACCTGGACAATTTATTTAGATCTTTCCCTTGTGAAATGTCAAATGAGATGCTGCCCCCGCAATCTATTCTGATTTCCTCGAAAATGCAAGATGAAGTTTTTACCCTTTATCCAGAAATGGCTTACTTACTTTCTTCAATAACGGATCCTTTCTTTATTCATGAGATTTGTTGACTGTGGAATGAGCCTTTCGTGTTGACTTCTGCCGAGTTTCTCGTCGCAGAGGAAATTATATTTCTCCTTTACTAATTCATATGACCCTCTTTCTGTGAATCTGCGAGATGCTATGTACAGACTTTGGGAGGGCGTTGTCAAAATGTAAGTTTCGCTCCACGCATGAAAAAGTCACAAAAATATATTTACCTGCTTTTGTTATTTCCATTTATTTCCGTGGGTTTGTACTTATAGGAACTGTTCTAAAAGCGGATTCGCATATTCGAGCTACATTGCCGGCCAGTTAACAGGATTGGACCTAGGACAGGCGCACTCTCCAGCTAATACGTTTGGGTGGAATTTGAATTCGGTTTGTGAATACAGTATTAGGGAGCTACTACGTTACCTGAATAATTTGCCAAATACCCAATATTTCGTCTATGTTTACCTATTTTGAGCCCGCTAAATCCGATCCAGTGGTGCTGTGAGAGAAATTCCGAGGGAGATGTACCTATATAAACCTTGGCGATTGTATAAATATTTGCTATGGCGCCCTTAATGGTAATATAGATACCACATTGATAGCAACAGTTTTAAATAACGCATTCAGAGAGCTCTTTTGGGGAAACTCTGGTGACGCTATTGTGTAGTGGGGACAAGCCTTTAGAAGGGTCGTCACATTTTTTCTTCCTTTCTTATGAAAAATTCTGATGTGATCTCACATGTTGTGACTTTTCGCCTGCCCCGTCTTTCCCAGGACATAGTGCGCGCACAGCGGGTAAAGGTCGGCACGGTCGTGCTTGCCGCGCCAGCATGGTCACGACCACGTGAACTCTACTTCGTTGCTCTTCCGAACTCCCACCCAGAGCATCCTCCTCTACTCCTCACCCTGTTATTCCCCCTTCATACGTGACCTGGAAAACCAGAACTGCGGAAAATTGGAACCTCGTGCAATGTGCCTTAGAAAGACTTCCCATTTCTTTCTCGCCTTTAAGCTCCGTGAAACCATGCTGGATTATGAGGTTTTCTGCATATTCTGTTTTCATTTTTCAAGTTGAGTATTCTGTTTTTATGTTGCGTTGAAAGTCGGAGTAGCACTATGCACTATGTACTGTATACATGATTGTCACCGAGCCTCCGTAACCAGTCGTTTTCTTGTCCTCTCAAAGAGGCGTGCTTCAACTCTACAAGCGTACTGGTGCATGGTACTGAGACAGAAATGTACTCTAGCTGCATCTCAACATTCCTCAGTTTATTATCGGAAAAAATACAGTTATACCTACTTACCTACTATGTCCCAGTCAGCCAGCATGTCAAAAGTAAGTCAATTCTGTTTTTGGGATAGACAGTAACTAAGGAATGCTGAGACACAGCCATTTCAAGTACTACTGCAACAAGGCAAAATTCTATGTAAATTTTTGAGTTTCTTTGAATTTCTTGGTTCTCGGTTAGAATGGCAAATCGTTCTCATCCATCATTCAGTCGTTTTATGTTGATGCATTATTGTACTCGTACAAGCCATCGAGCCATTGTCCACCCGCCGCTGAGATTGAACAACTGATTTGTTGCTACTCGCAGATGATATCACCGGTTGAATAATGTAAATTTAAATTTGAGCGCTAGCTCCTGGCTGTATCAGCCAATGGAAAAGCTATTGACTATTCGTGCAACTCAAATAAATAAGATAAATATAACCCGTTTGCGGAGTAGGATCCTTTCGATTTCATGTTGTTCTTACGGAATGGCTGGTATTTCCCTGAACTCCGTGACAGCTCCTGCTTGAGATGGTCCATAATGTCCACATACCAGCTACTGGTTTTCCAGCTCCTCCTACATGCTGACATAACTATTTCCAGGTTGTTAGCCTGTATTGTGACCCGTTCTCGTGTGGGTGGTGCTATACTGCTGTATCACATGGGAGATGGGAGTGACCCCATCTTTCACAAGTCAGTCTTGGGCACGCTGTCTGAGGGGCAGCTGGGGGGCTGAGCTACCTGCTGCAGGCACAGTGTTGTTTGTTTTCATTTTTTAATTACACTATTTATTTGTTCAGAAAATAGCAGAAAAACGTCAACAGACTGCATCATTTCTTCGGTCTTAGAGGAAGTGCGGAATGCCAGAGAGGTGTTAAATAACCTATTACCCTGAAATTTTCTGAAATATAATGTCTTTTTAACTTCATTACTCATGAGGCTATGTTATGATTTCACGATCGGTTAATTTTGGACAATGTATTCTAGTTTCTTCGTCATTTTTGAATTACCATGCAGACGTCAACAAGCAGTCCTATCGATTGATTGAAAAATTGGCGGCAGCGCTTGTAGGTACCTATTACGTATAATATGCCCTATATGTTCTCTGAACGTCACGCGTTAAAAAAAAACATTTTGACCTCGCTTCTTACTCTTCTCCTTGCACGTCAGTTTTTAGTATCCAGGAAAAGTAATTCTTGTATTGCCTTTCCCCAAGAATTATTAAGCATTGGAATTTCCATCTCTGGTGGAAATGTGCATGCTATTTTAAGCAATTTTACCTATATAAGGTACCTGACCTTTATCGAGGCTGCATGTGCTGGTACTGCATAATGAACAACGCCCATTTCTGCGCGGGTAATTTATATTGAAAATCCATGAAAATTGAATTGGCTACGAATCGCCAAGCTTTGGAAAAGTGGCTGAAGTCACATTTAATTCCAATTGTAAGCGGTCGTAAAGAGGCGGCGTAATGGTCTGGTGATGGTCTTATGTGGCGGCGGCGTGTCTTGCGATTTCATACCTTGGGTGGTTATGGATGTATGTCTATGAATGCGACGTGCATGCACCTTGTGTGGGCATTTCATTGAATTTATACCTCTTGAGCATAAAGGATCTGTGATATCTACTACTATGGTCAGCTGGAGAAATTACGTGCCAGTACGTTCCTGTACGTATGCGACAAGTTAGGATTTTCCAGAGATCTAGATAAAGTAAGCCTGGCCGTACTTTCAATTAACTTTCAAACCAATGTCCGCCTGAAGAGTCAGTGAAAAATCTTAATTAGGATATCCTGAGGAACGGAAAATACAGCCATGAGGCTAGAAATTGGATTGAAATAGTCTTTCAGGGGAGTCTCTAAGACCATTAGTGGTGACCCCGCAGGAAGAGCTCGGAAAGGATTTTCAACTTCGGTGAGATCTGGTCCTGACTCCTGGGGCTTCGCAATTTCTCGCTCTCTTAAAGGCTGTAACGAAGCGACCATACCTGTCCGATCAACCAAACTAATTGCTTTTACCCGCTGTTAAAAGTGGCTGGCTCGGTTGTATTGTTTACTCTTTTTGTTTGGTTTCAGTTTGTCTACCCAACTGACTGGTTAGCGATGGTGAAAGTATTTTATCTAAAAATGGTGGAGACACTTGACTGTTAGGTGTCTGTTGCCCAGATAGTCAGCTATCGCGTATTTAACTCCAGTGAGTTTTGTGACTGAACTGTTTACGTCTTTTGCCTCTTCGGAGTCTACTATTTTATTTGGATGGGATGGAAATGCATACTTAAATTCCATTTTGACTCGACTAGAAATTAATAATTTTAAGTTTAGGTACATTTTTGCACTTTAGGGAATTTGTTGCTGGTCAGCTGTGCGGCAGTAGTGCTGCTTACGTTTAGTGTACGGAAATAGACGACAAACCCCTCAGGTGTAATGTCTAACTGATAGCATCGTGTCTCATGTCGTGAGGCTTTGTCGACGTTGACTTAATGGCGCTACGTGGGTCTTGCCTCCTGAATTTTGATCCCATGTTGACGTATCGGCTCTCGCGGCGAGCTTCACCCATGGAGAAACTGCTTCGCGTAATGAATAGTAATGGACGATGGTACTACTAGCATATCATTGACTGCTACTCACGTCGCCCACCTGACTCCTTACCTGCCACATTAGGCTAATTATATTTTGAATTATGGCCTTCCGTTCAGCACTACACTTTTTGTCATATGGTTTTTAACGAGGGGTTAACCACTCGTTGGGAATCTCGTTGGGAATCATTGGATCTTGGATCTTTATGAAATCTCAGGGAATCTTGGAATTTTTTGGAGTGGTTATACCCCTTCGGGGTTCATCTTTCTATGAATATCGTTGGGAATCTTTGGAAATCTTATGGAATCTCAAGGAATCTCTGGAGTGGTTACCCCCTTCGTTGTTTAACTGAAGAGCGAACATTTCGTACAATGAAATATTGGCTGATATCCTTGAGAGAAAAGACCGTTTCACCCATTTTGGGCAGTGATTTTGAATCTCTAAATTTATGACCAAATTTTGGAAGGGAACCACTGGTTGATTTAATCTTAATTGAGGGGACTGACAGTACAAATGGGTGTACTGGGGTGAAGGGTTAGCAGGGTAGCGTGGCTCGTGCTGCATAATGGATCCCGCTCACTCATCCCCGCACCAGCGCACCTTCCTTCTATCCATTCTGTGCCTCACCCTCTCACCCTCTGAGCACCTGTCACCAATCATCATCGTCATCCTCCTCACTACATAGAACGGCCTTCTACCGTCCTGGCCTTGAGCTGATATTATGTACCTGTACTTTTTCTCTTCTCACAGCCCTGGCATATAAAAAATATAATTAAAAACAATTTCCGGTAAAGTTTGCATACTTCCTTTGTTTCAGTAGAATACAAAACTTTCCCTTTTTTGCTGTATCTTGAGGAAAATAATCAAAACTACAAAGAAATTTATTCCTCTTAAAACGACGACTTCCCTATCCACTGGAAAGCTTGGTCAATATTAATACAATAATTTCGCCACGGTGTTAATGAATTTAGCTAATCTAAAACGACAATATATTACTTAGTGTGAAATCCTGTAAAAAGTTGTTTGTGTATTTTTTTATTTTTTATTCAGTTTTCCATGGCATGGTTCCATTCTTTCGTATGCACATGCTCTTGGTCGGAAATTTTCGACTGAACTGAATCAGTTGCCACTATTAGGAGCTACACTGTAGACTAACTAAACTAACCACGAAATATCGAAGGGGCAAAAGTACTGTGAGGTGCTTGGCCTGGCAAGTGGTTCCGGTTTTCCCATCAGATAGTGGGGGACTGTGAGGGGGATGTGGAGCTCATGCAACCCGGCCATATTTCACCCTGGATTACTCGAAAACAAACCGCCGAGCTGTCAATTAGACGCACGAACTCTGTGAACCCTAATCTCACCACTGGGGCCTGCCTCTACATCCTCCAAACTGCTTAGCATCGTATCTCTCTGCTCTCTCCCTCTCGGGGCTCATCCAGCATTCAGCAGGGCGCCCAAGGAAAATGCCTGCGCCGCTTCCCGTCGTTATCATATATCCAAATTTCGCCATAACCTGTATTGGATTCGTTCTATCCTCCCAATTTTGTTTGTATATCCTTTTATTTTGTTTGGATCTTTCTTTCATGACATGACCGTTGTTGGGGTGAATGGGGTGGTGGGTTGAAATTTTTAATATGCCAGATCTTCGTTGTTAAGGCTGAATATACATTCGCTATTTTCGACTACACGTACTTGGTTCGCAATGCTAAGTACTTCAAGCCCTACTCCGAAGTTACAGGGCGAGTGGAAAGTGTTTATAGGGGGATGTAAACCTGAGACTCTTTGTCGTGAGGTAGTGTTGTATTTTTGCATGAAATGGAGTAATAAGCCCACAGGAGCGATTTTAAACAGTCAACTACCAGTCCACATGTTTTTTGACAGATCGCGAAAACACAACACTACCTCACGCGAAATATTTTTTTGTAACGATTCGGACTAAAACAGTATGATTTTATCGTCACATTTAGTAGAAAAGCTTGATAAATGTTTGTACTATTTACCGTAGCCATGTTGCATTTTGGCAATTTTTATTTCACTTACGGAAGTGGGTAATTTCAACAGCATTTCTCTACTTTTCTCCTGTAAGAGCTAAACATAGTGTCCTACTTTTACTCGTTCGTTTCACGTTCAAATAGCACACTATGTTTAGCTTTTAGAGTAGACACAATCCATACGATATTTGCAATTACCAGTCTCCGGTTGTACTCATATGTAAACATTAGTTTTGTCGAATATTTACTTTCGCACAGTGGTTTTGGCGGAGTTCGTCGAGAATGTATGGTGGCCGTTAAGGCTGAATATACATTCGCTATTTTCGACTACATGTACTTGGTTCGCAATGCTAAGTACTTCAAGCCCTACTCCGAAGTTACAGGGCGAGTGGAAAGTGTTTATAGGGGGATGTAAACCTGAGACTCTTTGTCGTGAGGTAGTGTTGTATTTTTGCATGAAATGGAGTAATAAGCCCACAGGAGCGATTTTAAACAGTCAACTACTAGTCCACATGTTTTTTGACAGATCGCGAAAACACAACACTACCTCACGCGAAATATTTTTTTGTAACGATTCGGACTAAAACAGTATGATTTTATCGTCACATTTAGTAGAAAAGCTTGATAAATGTTTGTACTATTTACCGTAGCCATGTTGCATTTTGGCAATTTTTATTTCACTTACGGAAGTGGGTAATTTCAACAGCATTTCTCTACTTTTCTCCTGTAAAAGCTAAACATAGTGTCCTACTTTTACTCGTTCGTTTCGCGTTCAAATAGCACATTATGTTTAGCTTTTAGAGTAGACACAATCAATACGATATTTCAATTACCAGTCTCCGGTTGTACTAAAATGTAAACATTAGTTTTGTCGAATATTTACTTTCGCACAGTGGTTTTGGCGGAGTTCGTCGAGAATGTATGGTGGCCGTTAAGTGAGAATGAATCGAGAGGTCAACTGAAAATTTTGGGACTTGTAAGTTCAAAACTTCGGTATATTTGTGACCGACCGGCTTGCCCCTCACAGTAATGTGACCTCTAACTCGGACTGATATATTTATTTACCCCAGTGAAAATGCACATGCCAGTTTTTGCTCCCAATTTCAAGTTTTGATGACGTTCATAATAATAGTAACGAGCATTTTACGTCCTCTGTGTACGACCCCAATGCCCGTCCACTTAATTGAACTGTGGGTTTGTCCCCTTTTGAATAGAATTTCCGTTAAAGCCGCCCTCTGGACTGGCAGTTGGCGTCAGCAGTTTTGGGCGAGCCCATTGACCAAACCCCTCTGCGCCTTTGGCTTTGGAGTGAAATCCGTCAGCCTGTCTTGCCGAGCTCGAAGGCATGTCACCTGGATGCTGACGTTTGGTTTCGCGGTCCCTGACGTCTGATAGTCTTATTCCAGTTTCCTCCTCCGCCATTCCAGACCCAGTATCACGAGATTTGATTCTGTCACTCTGTCTCCTAATGTCTATCCGTCTGACATGAGGCACTTTTCGGAAGTGCTTGCTCTGCTGCGAAATAGTTAAGATGTGTAATGGTCGTTTTACTGTTTGCATTCTATTACCTCCTTATTTATTAGCTGTCTGTGCTTAGTAAGTACTCCACTCGCAAAAAAGGTGTTGGATGCAAATGCGGACTTCTTTTAAGCTCAGTTTGGGTATAGAATAAACACCAACGTTTCTCTAAATTAGATCTAGTGGTACTCACAATACTTCAGCTTATATGTAAGGTACCTCTAATAATAATAATAATAATAATAGCTGAGGGTTGGGGGGGACAAGCCCAGCAACTAGACCGTTTTCAAGAACTATCCATTGTGCTCAGCTGGCAGCACTACCAAATACCAGCTTCCCAGCCATCGAGTAAACGATAGGGACCTACAGTTTTAGGTGGGTTCCGAACCACCACGGCCTCGATATACATTTCACTTGACATGCTGAACATATCAGAGGTAAATGCCGAGCAGAAAAACTTTTTGGTAGGATTGGGATCGAACCGGTGTGACCCGGCTCTCACTGCTCCTCAAAAGTCAACCATTTAGTACACTCGGCTATCGGGGCCGTCTTGGAAGGTACCTACACAATATGTTACAATGGGGAAAGGGGATATTTACCTGCCGTTCGAGGTCTCTAATTTCTAGAGGTCACCCCCAGAACGCACAAACACACTGATTGGTGTGCGTGATTTGACCCTACTTTGCTACTTTACATTCAAACGACACAACAAGTTGTAGACCTCTCCTGTCTTCAGCAATCGCCATAGCCTGTCTTGTTTGCCATCGTTTACTATTGCTATACTTTTAACGTGACCCAAGTTTTCTAACTGGCGTTCTTTGTTTCATGCGTACATCAGGAAATCTCAAATGTAAGTATACATTTTCATTGCAGCTCTTGTGCAAGGTCTTCATTTTGTATGGGCATGTGTTATGGCCATATGATTCTTTTACTCAGTAGGTAAATGATCAAACGACCGTCCCTCCGTGCGGTGCCCTAACAGCCACACCGCGGTCCCATTACACAGGTCTTTTTTTTTCAAAAAAACGTAAGGTTCTTCTTTAGCGGATGATGCATGATTAACACTAAGTGACTGTGTTGTTGGACTCTTTATTATTAGTGTACTCAAGTTTAGCCAACCAGTCCCGAGCCATCAGCAAAATGAGTGAGATACACAACTTTTGAAAACGAGCACATAAGTGGGTACTTGTTGGTGCAGCCTCTGTTCCTCATCCTAGCTTTGGCGACTATGTGAGTGTTGAGTGAGTGCAACGCAAAGTTGTGAATTACAGTACCGGTTTCGGGGCGTCTCGCCTGGCTCCGCAGTTATTTATTACTACATCCGCCAGGAGCCCGGTAAGAGCCCTGCCCGCCACCGCATCCGTTCTCCACCCCCTTCCTACTCTGTTGGACGCAGCAAAAAGCCCCGTGCCTAAAGCTATGACTTATCTCTTTGCTTTTAATTTTCCCTTGAAGCAAAGCGGACGTCTTTCAATAGTAGACGGTAACCGGTTGAAAAGACTCGCACCCGCGGGAGTTGATTGCTTTTTTCACTGAATACTGCGCTGATCCTGATCTGCCCTCTTTTCAAAGTGTTGTCAGGAAAAAAGATTGATCAATGTTCTGAACTTTTTATCAGACTTTTTAGTGAAGGCATTTTGCTCTTGCCTGAGGTAATAAAAAATGCTGAGAAAGCATGAAAAATTAATATTAGACATATCGTGAAGACGGAAGCTGATAGCAAATTTTCTTAGCTTACCAGAAGATTTGATTCCCTCTCGCCCGTGAGAAGAATAAAGAGTTCGATAATAGTCGCACCCTGTATATGTATATTATTTTTAATTTCTATTCTTGCCTGTTGGCTAATTTAGAGGTGACTGATTTCAGACACGGACAACCAGCGAGTGATCATCCATGTGAAAGACGTGAATGACGAGCCACCGCACTTCATTAACAGGCCTCTGCCCTTGCAGACTGTCGTTCAGCTCAACGCGCCCCCCAACACCCCTGTCTTTACGCTCCAGGTGAAACTAGCTTATTAACGTTAAAGGTTAAGTTAACTGAACTGCATGAGGGGTATTCATAGTCGAGTTAATGGAAGCATGTCTTTCTATAAATGTGAGAGCTCTTGGCAATTGTATGTCTGTGTGATGTAGAGGGGTAAAGTATCGGTATAGGTAAGCCACTCCGATGCCGCTTTGTTATTGAGTTCATCGTAATATTTTTTCTCTAATATGAAAGCAAAACTAGCATAATAACTAGAGTTTATACACAACTTTTTTTTTTTTTAGAAACATCTACCATTCAACCGGCTTCATACTCACACCTATTCTCTGGTTATTTAGGCTCGAGATCCTGATACTGACCACAACATCCACTACTTTGTGGTGCGAGACCGGACGGGTGGGCGGTTCGAACTGGACGAGCGGTCAGGCGTAGTGAGGACGCGCGGTATGGACCCTTTCCAGCTTGACATGGAGTACGTCCTCTACGTCCGGGCTGAAGATCAGAATGGGCGAGTGGACGAAAAACGCTTCCAGTCCACCAGTGAGGAACGCCTCAGCGTCGTGGGTGGGAAACGTCCACCACAGTTCTACATGGCAACGTATCTCGCAGAGATTCCTGAAAACCAAAAGAAGGATTCAGAGTAAGTATTTGAGGGTTTTCAATCTTCCTAGTTTCCTTGCTTTTTCCTTCCTTCACAGACTGGCCGGGACAGCTTTGAGCTAGGAGTGTAGGGTACTTCTGGACCCTGCCATCGCGTTCTGGAGTGGCAGTCTAACGCTACAGTCGCTATAGAGGTTTCCGGCTGAGATGGGCATTTCTTTTTCATGTACCTACGTATAGGCGCCCGTTTGATAAATTTTACTTTAATTTCATAAATACAGCTGAACCATGCGTTAAATAAGGTGCATAAGAAATATAAAGAAGCAGTCACAGGAAATTTCAGTAAAATACGAGCAGCGCCAACAGTTTGAGTGAGGTAGCTGATGGAAAAATGTGGAAAAAAGGTTGGGAGTGTGAGGGAGGGGAGAGGTAGAGTGCGAGGGGTGTCATGTGACAACAGCGGAGGCTGCTTGGATGCTCCGTCCCCGCCACTCCAACCCTCCAGAGATTAATTACGTTCAATGTCTTGCTTTTAAAACACTCCACTTGCGGTGAGGTCCGTCAGGTCACTGCCGGGCTGCCAGAGGGCGAAGTCAAACCCATTACTCATTTCGCTCATCCTCCGGAGTTGTTTGCTCAACCCACCCAAAAAAGGTTTAAAAGGGTTGATTTTGTTCGGAAGCTCACGTCCTCGTAACTAATTGGTCGGTGCAAATTTGTTAACTGTATTTTTAATATCTGCAGATAGAACTTTGACCTATTTCCCTTCTGGGGACCCGACAGCTGACTATTTCTCTAAATCGCTTGGTGGTGACCACTGACCAGTGACCACACCTGCAACTGAATTGCTGAATTGTATATGTGGTCACCTCTGCACTAACTAACAACTTTGATTAAGTTTGCCATAGTGGTTAAATTTTTGGGAACTTGCGTTAAATCTCTTTTTTTGAGGAATGGGGTGGGAGATAAACCGTGATTATGTGAAACTTTATTGCGCCAGCTAACTATAAAGGGCCTTCCAATTTGGTGGACTTTGGGTGGATTTCACCACTTCTCCAAAGTATACTTTAGTGTCTCCTATCGAACAGAGTTAACAAACAGATGTATCTTATCGTATTAGCTTAAGACAAGTGCAATCGCACTGTAGTGTACTGTAAGAAGTAGTCAAATCTACCCTTAGGTGTTCCTATAGAATGTCGATATTGAAGTGTTAAAAGGCTGACTGTTATTTTGTTATTAAGTGAGAAAAATCTTTGTTTGATTGTTATTACAGCATCATCTCAGTAAAAGCAAAATCTTTTGCTGACCGAGAGATACGATACACTCTGAAAACACAGGGGCAAGGCGCGGGTACCTTCAATATCGGCCCCTCTTCGGGTATTGTCAAGCTGGCCAAAGAACTGGACTTCGAGGACCTCCGCCAACCTCACGTCTATTCGCTTATTGTGACCGCTACTGAAGACTCTGGTGGCTTTTCCACTTCCGTAGAGCTTACCATCCGTGTGACTGACGTCAATGACAATGCTCCCAAGTTTGAACTTCCTGACTATCAAGCCCACAACGTGGATGAAGATATTCCGCTGGGCACTTCGATACTGAAGGTATTTATTTATGTTATGATGTTTTTATTATAAGCTAGACTACACAAACTACACAATCTCAATTTTAATTTTTTTTCCTCAAATATTTTAAAGTGATGTACCTAAGTACTTACCTAGTGAAATATAACTTGAAAAAAAAACGCAAAACTATTTTTAATCTTAGAAAGGACGATACGATAGCCACTACCAGAAAGAATTTCATTTAATTCGCTCTGTCACTATAAACAACAATCAGACGACATACTATACAGAAATAACTGTACAGCAATAATTGGCAGTGCCTTGTGCTGCACTATAAAAAAAAGTAAAGTATCAGGTCCCCTCTTCTGAGAGCAAGAATTGTTTTAGGTTTATTCTACATTTTAGAACAAAATAAGTTATATCCAACATTATTCATTGAAAATGCCAGCACTGCCAATTGTGTCCTTGCCCCTAAATTTCTAGAAATATTTAGGTAATATACTGAAATTCTTAATGGGACCCATGTAAAAACACTTTCATGTTCCAAATGGCAATTTTAGCGCAGTTCTTTAGGTTCATTTAAATTCATTTTTATGCGTTTGCAGGTGAAAGCCATGGACCCAGACTCAGGGGTGAATGCAGAAATCGAGTATTTGGTTTCTGACGATCACTTTAATGTGGACGGAAATGGGATCGTGTCCAATAACAAGCAGCTGGACGCAGACAATAACAACGCCTACTACGAGTTCGTTGTTACGGCGAAAGATAAGGGAGAGCCCAGCAAGACTGGTACTGCCACTGTGCGCGTCTATACAAAAAACAAAAACGATGAAGAACCGAAATTCTCACAGCAGGTGTACACGCCGAATGTCGATGAAAATGCTGGACCTAACACGCTCGTCACGACAGTTGTTGCTTCTGATAAGGTGATTAGTTAATGTGTAGAAGGAGCCTAGGTCGGAACAAACTGGTTTACGTGTGAGCAGTTTCATAGAAACTTCCTAAAACAACTTATCAATAATTTTCAAAATACCTGTCAACTTTGTCAGTTAAATCTCTAAAAAAATCTAAGTTTTAACAATATTTTTATTGAAATGAGTCACTCGATCGTGAAATCACAACATAATAACAGCGTTTCGCCGACAGGTTCCTTCAAGAGTGCAGCCGTGCCCTAGGACAGTATAGCCATTAACAGTTTGAATAGTGTATTATAAATTAATATGTATGTATATTTTTAACATTATCAGGCTTTAATGTAGGAGTTAGATAGCTCCAAGCAGCTGCAAGTTTGATGATGTGGTTTTAAGGGGAGATACATATTGCTCTTAAACTGAGGGGATCTGAATAAGTTGTGGCAAAACCGGTTTATTATGTAGAACTTCAGAGGCAGTCTGAATTTTGAGGGAGATAATGAGGAATATTTCATAGTATGCAAAGGGCGTAGAGACAAAAACTTCATGCAACTATTCTGCATTTACCCTTCTTCCTAATGCTGTATTCTAAAAAATATGTTGCTGACAGTTTCTCTGGTTTGTAAATTTATATTGCGTCTGGTATAAGTTAACAACAAATTTCATTCATGCCCAGTTAAAATTAAACTGGAGATTTACCATGTTAAATTTAACTTAAAAGTTAAATTTAACATGGTAAACATAGGACAAAATCTCCAGTTTAATTTTAACTGGGTATGGTGGGACGCACCCTTACTCAAATAAAACCTTTCGACTGTGGCAGTCGTTGCTCGTTGGCAAGTTTTTTGAGCCATAAATGAGGAAAATTTTGACAAAATTCTCATTACCGTACCTGTGAGACCTCAGCCTATTCGTTTAGTGTTTTATTTTTTTCCATTTTTTTTTCAAGGACGGAGACAACGTGCGGTTCGGGTTCGTCGGTGGTGGAACCACCTCCGGTCAGTTTGTGATAGAGGAGATCACAGGTGTAATTCGTCTTCACAGCAAAGCGATCACGCTTGATAAGGACAAGTACGAGCTGAATGTGACCGCCATGGACGACGGCGCATGTTGCGTGGCGGGCTCCTCCACTATCCACACCTCCACCGCTGTAGTTGTGGTCTTTATCACTGATGTCAATGACAACAAGCCGATCTTCAAAGACTGCCTGTCCTATCTACCTAAAGTTGAGGAGGGTGCTAGCAATGGAAGCCCTGTCATTAAGGTGGGGACTCCTTGGTTTTGTGAGGGAAATAATTTTAATTTTTAAGTGACCATTGAAAGGAAAAGGTTTTAATTTTTTCTGACATTTGTCCTTTCAAATTTCTTAAAATATAGGTACAATAATATAATGTATGTTTTGCTTGTATGAAGATATCGAAAAATATGGAAAGGTGTTAAAAGACCCCAAAAGTGCGAGGTTAGGATAGGTATAGCGATGTTTTCTTCAAGGCAGTTGTTGTTACCTCCTTTCATACAGGTAACCAGAGTCTTGAGCCCTACTACCTTACATGACTGTGTGGACGCCTTGCTGAATAACGTTTGCTGTTGTATTTGATTTCAGGTTCACGCGGTGGATGAAGACAAGGGCGTGAACGGGCAGGTCAAGTACAGTATCGTGCAGCAGCCGAACCAAAAAGGAACCAAATTTACCGTGGACGAAGAGACGGGGGAGGTCAGCACAAATAAGGTGAAAACATATTAACTATATAAGACCAGAAAAGAAGTACAATGAAATTTGGATGCCTCAGCTAGCCTAAAGATGATGGTGCAAGGGATGAGTTCGATACAAAAGGGTGATATAGGTTATATTCCGAAGTTCGACAGAAATTAAGTTTTCTTATGGGGGAAAACAGGGAAAAGCCACCAGGACTTAATTTAAAACTTCGCTGCCGAATCGTAGAATTTTGTAGACATTACATCAGGTATGGGGACTATGTCCCAGTTTTTAATTCCTTACTTTGATCTCGTGGTGTTTTTGGTTCTGTTCAGACGAGTTTTTTTTTCTTTTGCAGCCATAGGTTGAACTCCAATTTATGTAAGGAGCCTTGTCAAAATAAAATAAGTGAACCTCGTGATTTCATTGACCCTGACCGAAAACATAAATTGTTAACTACTTTTTGTTGTTGAAGTGTCTTTCTGCTGGGTAAAACATCGTTTTGTTTCTAGGTTTTTGATCGAGAAGGAGACGACGGAAAATTCGTGTCCGTCACAGTGAAAGCCACAGATCAGGGAGAACCGAGTCTAGAGGGAGTCTGCTCATTCACTGTCGAAATCACCGACGTTAACGACAATCCTCCGCTTTTTGACAGACAGGTTTGGTTTTATTTCTTCTAGAAAAAGAACAGTAATTTGTGGTAGCCTAGATTTAATATGGCGCTTTGATGCTGAGGGCTTTTCTCAGCAGGGTCCGACTCTTACGGTGGCTTCCGTTTTATTTTCGATAGGCAAAATGCCTAACACCACAAATCTGTTGAAACTTATTTATTTTATCTATTATTATGTGATTTCTGTCATTTCTTAATTTTTATCTGGTTTTTATTCAATTTTGAGATTTAGATTAGGAACTTCACATATCGAATATAGCAAAAATATCAAACGATGCGAACGTTAACACTGAGCAACTAGATGTACCTACTAAACTTTTATTTGAACTAGAATCAAACGATCTTTAACAAGGAAGTCCCTTTAGGTAAGTTTATATTTCTATAGCTGTTTGTCTTTCATTTTATATCACTCAACTCACGTCATCCAGCTGGTAGGTAAGCGCAGAAATGGGGTGAATCAGTCGATTTGTCGTGCTACGTTAAAACCTTGATTACAGTACAAAGAAGACAAATTTTGATTGAACAAAAGAAAAAATAGTAAAACTACTTTTGTAGAAAAGGTAGATAAGGACTTACAGGCTAGCTGAGATTTAGACTCATTTTTTTGAGGTGACCCATATGTTTTTTAAGCTGAGAGGACCACGGTATTTTTGAACCCCATGTCCTTGATGGACTCAGTTAACTGCTGTGACAAATTTTGAAGCTTGTTAAACATGAACTAAAACAGTTTTCTTTTTCAGAAATACGTAGAGAACGTAAAGCAAGATGCGTCAATCGGGACGAACATTCTCCGAGTGTCCGCGTCAGACGAAGACGCAGATAACAATGGCGCGATTGTGTACAATCTGACTGCTCCTGTTGATCCCAACGACATCGACTACTTTGAAATCCAGCCAGAGTCTGGGTGGATTATCCTTAAGAAGCCTCTCGACGTAAGTCGGAAGAGTCGCCCGGGGCGTCTCGTGGGCGTGTGGTGGTCAGGGTGTGCTTCCCTAACACTTCCCTCCTCTGTCTCACTTCAAATTTTCCTAACCCACTGATTTTCTAATGTAGGTACAGGTACTTCAGTCAACGACCTTTTTCGAAGTTAAAGAATGGTTATTTTCTTGATTCGGATTTGGATTTGGAACTGTGTCAGAATGCTGATGAAATACCTAACGAGTTTCAGTTTGTTTGATATATTTTTTATATTCCGAATCCAGTCCTTAAGCTCCGTAATCGCCGTATAAATTTAAGGTTTATCTACAGTTTAATTTGGATTTACAATAGTAAAATCTCAGTTTGATCGTATTTTTGCTTGAACGAACATTGGGTTCGTTCTAAAAGTGGATCTTTGTTTATGCCTATTTTATTTGCCCACATTAGGAGCGTCTGTTAAAAATAAGTCATCTGAGGATGCGTCCCACCATGCCCAGTTAAAATTAAACTGGAGATTTACCATGTTAAATTGATATTAAAAGTTAAATTTAACGTGGTAAACATAGGACAAAATCTTCAGTTTAATTTTAACTGGGCATGGTGGGACGCACCCTGAATACATAAAACAGAATTTTACTGAGAGAAAAAGTAATCAAATTGATTGTAGAGAAAGCTAAAAATAAAAATTTAAAGAAGCTTTTCGTTCTTAGAATGATAAGATTTACACATAAATGGTTTTATCGATTATTTTAGAGAGTGTTATCAGGATTACTAGGTATTTTTACAGGATATGCACATTTTTTGCTCTTGTTCACCCTTGCACAGACACCGTGAAGATATCTGTCAGTCATTTTTATGGATGTCAAATTTGCACTGATTACTTTCCTGGGGAAAAAACTGACTGCATCTTCTGTCTTGGCCAGTTTTATTTTTTTATAAAATGAAGTTTAAGAGAGAGGTGATACATGGTGACTGGTGACGTTGGGACACACGGTTGTTGGATCATTCCAAAATGCATCGTCTCCATCCAAAAGTAGTGTGTTTGATCACCGAAACGTGGCTTTCTCCCATGTATCACCACTCATAGGTTTGCTACTTGACCCGAATTAGGGTGTACTTACATACACCTTACAAGCACATAGAGTGTACCTTCTCTTTCAACGCTCATTTCACCGGTACTAATTTGGAAACGTCCTCACTCGGGTCAAGTAGCTACTCTTTGAGTTATTGAGGCGCGGTCTACTCTGTTGCCGCCCGAGCTTCTACTTGTACCTATTTGTTTTCAGCACATTGATTTTGTTTGCGCCGACGTGACACGTGCGTCTTGGTTGGTTTCTTCTGCACAGTGCCAGGGCGAGGTTTTCGTTGCGCACACCGCACCGATGCACTTTGCACCCGCGCCACTTATTGCACGCGACCAGCGTCGACCATCTCCCATTTTACTCATCACTTTTTCTGCGATTTTTATTTTGCAGAATTTTTTGATGTTTTGATTTTGTTTTTGACATCACCGAGGATGTTTGCAACTGGTTTTGAATTTTGTAGATTTAAGCGACTAATTTTTTGATCAGTTTTCAGGTGCCTGGAGGTGTTTTTGGAGCCTGGTTATTTTGTGGCAACCGGCTCGTCCCTTGATATATGTAACACGTCTCTGTGACATTTTTCCTCTTGTGTCTGGGCAGCCGTACCGCGCGTTTTTGTCCGAGTTTTCCGCCCGTTTTACGGCGGTTTTTATCCTTTACCCATCCTGCTCCCCGCTCCCTTGCATGTGCCTACTCACTACTGTTATTAACCTTTCTTTCGTTTCTTTGTTTCTTTGTGTTTTGCACTTCTACGGATTCTGGGGAAGGGGTGCTTTTCAGTAAGTCGCGACTGTATTGGAGGTCTCAATCACACTTCTGTGTTTTTACACTTTTTACAATAGCAGTTAATGTGGGTGTGTGATTGAGATTTGTTTTGGCAGTCATCATATAATTTTCCATTAATTTTGTATTTTTAAATGTCATAAACCTAGCACACAACACTATTAGTTTTTGTTGTTATTTGGTGAAGGGATATCATATTCAACTCAGACTGATAAGTCCAACATCCTAAACCCATTCGTGTTTTTATTTTGGCATTTTCTTGCGGTGGACCGACCGAAGAGTAAACAAATGTTTGTTTGTACCCCTTCTGTAATATTGGGAGCGTAGTTCCAACTTCCAACGCAGTCGTCTACAACTTGTAGGTCTCGTACCTATGTATAATTATTGGAGTAAGTACACACCACGTAGATTTAAAAATGCTTTTCCCCCACCTGTTGTCCTTTAACCTTGCTTTCGACTCAACTTGACACTTGTCTTGACTCAGGCTTAAAAGGTTGGATATGAACGTCAAGTTATTTTGTTGTTTAAGTACTATAAAATATGTGGTTGAAAACGAAGAGGAGATAAATCGTTGTTGTGCTTTATGTGTGCGACCTGCGTTGGAAGTCGTTCCTTCGCCCTTACCATTCGTCAGATGGAGAGAGACTATCAGTATGGAAGAATAACAGTACAGGCCTAAACAGAGTTATGTTTATTATTATGTCTATTCGGATTGGAGGGCCATTACGTCACTCTAAATTTTGCTTTTATATGGTGGGTATCCGGTGGCGTTTACTTAAGTTTTCTTCCGATGAAAAGTTGAGATTTTGGAGTGGCTTTTTGAGAAGTGACACCACCTCAGTTACTCGAGTTGGCGACAAATTGGTATTAATTGGCTAATGGGATAAGAAATTATTTGAGCTTATAGTTGTCGCTGATATATCAGCCGATTACGGTCTAGTTTCCAGTTTGCGACTAAAACAAATGCACTTTGCTTTTACTTACCATTCCTCCATGTGAGCTCTGCTTCAAGGCGAGGGGGTGTGGGTAGTACTCGAGTAGGTCGGTCCCCTGCCCGTCCCAGCATCACCTGACCCCCGCTGTGTGGTTGTAGCGCGAGAGGTACCGGCTGCGGGTGCGCGCATCTGACCGTGGGGAGCCGCCGTCCCACGCGGACGTCGACGTCGAGTTGGACGTTGTCGACCGGAACAACAAACCGCCGCTTTGGGATAACCCCTCGTACGGCCCCATTCACATAAGAGAGAATGTCACAGTGGGTACGGTCGTGACGGCCGTGAAAGCCAGGTATGATATTTGTATATGGTAACACGTTTATCTTCGCAGCGTGAGTCGTTCAAACTGGAAGCGACAGCCGAGGACAGGGGCTACCCGCCCCTCAAGCGGTCCGTTGAGGTTCAGATAGATGTGGTGGACCGCGCCAACAATCCCCCTGTGTGGGATCACCCGGTCTACGGGCCAATGTACATTGCCGAGAACTTGCCTGTGGGCGCGAAGGTGTTGTCCCTGAAAGCCAGGTTGGTCGTGTGCCGCATGTAGCATGCCACGCCGCCCATATGCAGACCTGCCTTCTCAGCAGTACTCAGTCACTTACAACCCTTCCCAACCGATCACTTGTTAGATGCCCTTAAAGCTTGCATTTCACTTCGATGAACTCATTCCAAAAATTATCGCAGGAAAGCAGTTGCTGCCTGCTGGAACCTTCTATAGCTTCCGCCCCCTCCCCTTTCTGGAAAAACTTCTGATGAAATGTGTTGGTAAGAATGGGGGATAGCAGTTGGAAGTCTCCTGCTCCGGCACTTCTTACCTGCCATTACTGTTGGAACTTACTCCCGTTGTAGTGCAATCATTTTTTCTCAATCTCGAAATGCCCATAGGGTGGCGTCTAGTCCAACAACCCCTTTACTGTAGGAGAGGAAGTCAAACACTGTTGAGAAACTATTCAGTGAACACTCGGAAGCACCAGCACTTCTCCTGTATTGCAAATATTCAGCTGTTGTACCTACTGCTGAAAATGCACTTGCTCTGGAGCTTAGATTTGGTTATTTTCATCATTTTTACAGTTGACTTCAATTTTTTGCACGCGTTTTTCAGCAAGCATGTTTGCCAATAGTTCCTTCGTCATTCCTTGTGAATATTTTAGTTGCTCTAATTAAATCACTCCACCTAGTCCAAGAGAGTACCTAACTTCTTTCCACCTTTTTCGTTGGGAATCATTACAGGGTATGAGAAGAAAAAATTTCTTTAACCCTCTTCTCTGATCGTCCTTGAAACAGCTCTTGGCCGTTTTATATCACCAACTCTACGTATGTAATGTAGCAGAATCATTCTCTGACAGTGCAGAGTTGCTCTGTAGAAAACTGTTCTGTGTGAGTTACGTATCCGTTTTTCGTCTAGCGTCTGCCTGAACGTATTCGCCGTTTTTTTGAGTTTTGCAATGCCAGCATGTTTTTTGCAATTTTTTGTTAAAGAATAATAAACGTGGAATGTTTTTGAATAGTTGTGTGTCCCCTGTTCGTGGGCAACTTAAAAATCGTCATGGTGCTAGGAGATCATTTTTTGCCAGATTATTTCACAGATATTTCCCCTCTATTCTGCATAGCTTTGACTGCAGTACCAAGACTAGCTTTTGCTTTTCAAAGGAAATCTTCTCTGCACCTGTATCACTTCAAGTAGATCTGGCGACGGTTAAGTCTTATAGATTGGCACAGGGGTAGGTACTGCGCGGGACGCACAACTTCCTATGAAATGATATACCTGTCCATATATATTAAATAAAGATGATGGGTAAGAGTTACGACATATACATAAATAATATAGGTCGTTGGGCAACACCAATAATTTATCTTGGTTGTCTCGAGAGAGTGAAGTAAGATCTCAAATAATGACGGGGAGCAATGCGGATTACCTATGTTAGGCTAAGGTTAACCACTTACTACCTATATACCTATTGAATGAAAATTGCTGGGGCATTTTGAGGCCTCGCGCCAAAATTGCACTCTATCAGATGATAATTTTATTTCTATGTATACACATTACTGAGATCGCTTAGACAGTTGATTAACTGAACCCAACGAACTATAATATTTATATTTCATGTCTATAGACACTCTACTACGACACAGCGAAACGTTGCTTGGCCCTAAAACTTAGGAACTTACCGTTATTTCTACTTCCTAAAGGTGCGTCCCACCATACTCGGTTAACGGTTAAACTCCAGTTAAAGTCAGTTTTTACCGTGCAATAATTTGAATTTAACTGGAGATTAACGTTAACCGAGTATGGTGGAACGCACCCTTAGTCTTTTCGACTTTTATCTCTTACGGATTATTAACTGACGTTGTTAGGATGTAAAAGTTCAAATTTCTTTTCGTCTCCCTATAATACTGAGGATTGTTACAGTTCTGGTATCGATGGGAATCCCACTGTGTTTTACCGATTGATGCCGGGCTCAACGGCCCAGACCAACAAGTTCCAAACCTTCTACCTCCAGCAGCGAACCGAAAATGGCGACACTTGGGCTGACATCAAAGTCAACCATCCCCTCGACTACGAGTCCATAAAGGAGTACAATCTCACCGTTCGAGTTGAGGTAAGTTAAGTAAATTCTGTAGTTTTGTGACATATTCTAATGTTACATTTTTTCAGAACATTCGGAGTTTGGTCAGAAAAAACAATGGTGGGGCCAATCGCGTTTTTATCACCCTTTCTCGTGGAGTTTGTAGCCTTCCGGCAGGAAGCTTGGAGGCGGCGTTTTCGAAGTGGTATGAAAGAGTGGACATATGCCGTAAGACCACGGGAGAATACTTCGAAACATGTGAAGTTTCATTTGAAGAAAATATTTTTTGTTTGTTGAGATATTAGATAATTTCTGCATAGCCATGTTGTTGTTGATTGTTTAACATCAGGTTATCTATCGTGGGATAAGGAATCGCCAAAAATTAGTTTTCTCGGTTGTTTTTAGAGCACTATGTAAGCGCCAGTTTCTGTGACATGAATCCTTTTAGTTTAATAGAGCGTTAGTGTTAGTGCTCTTAATTCGGTTTGCGAAAAGGGAGTTACAAATTTCACTTACCGCCCGTTGGCACCATCTATCATGGCGCGAAAATAAAAGAAGAAATCCTTTTATGATAGTGAAGTCAGCTATGCAAACTTTGATGCTAGAAACTGGATAATGAATATTTTCAATTAGAGGACGTCTCAGCACTATTATCAATTAGAGAAGATTCCGGATGTTGAGAGAACTGAGAAAGATGATGGAGTGTTTGGCCGACGGCCGAGCCCGACTTGTGCTACATAATTAGGTTAAATGCTTTGAAATTTATTTACCAACTCATTCCCGGCTCCTTCCATTCCGCTTCTTAATGCACCTTGCGTTCCTGTTACCCTGGATAATATGTAGATGATATCTGATGAGGAGCTCACCCAGGAAGTGAGACGGGGTCCCGCTAGTCGCTTTGCCCCCCTCACCCATTGTTGCCGCATCCTGTCGAGACTTCATGCTCTCTCCTACCTTTAAGCCGGAGAATTGTACTTGAAGCCACAACCCTGCAGCATGCCCTGTAGTTAGAAAATCTTACTTGCTTTGTATCAGCGTTCTCTACATTGGGTTAATTCATAATTGAAATAGTTTTGGTCAGTTGTCTAATGTCTAATATGATACCTTCCAATTTTCAAGTTTTCTTTGTTTTTCACAAAGAAAAAATAATATAAGGAAACCTAAAACTTCTTGGGCTCGCATAGCCTTGTCAGTCATTGTGTGCTTAGTATTTACCTAATTCGCTCTATTCTTTTACTTCATCCTTACATAAACATAAACAAAAAACCTACGTACCTCCAAATTAGACTGTCTTGTTTTTGCACAAACTCCAAAGTGACGTTCATCGTTTCATTTCAGGTATGTAACAATAGTTTTAGAGGGTACAAAGTGGAGGGAAGATTGACGCGATATGACTTTGTTTGTCTCCCTTTTACGATTGGTTGGTGTTCCTGTTTCCAGAACAACGGGGCCCAGCAGTTGGCCAGTGAGGCTCTGGTCTACATTATGCTAGAAGACGTCAATGACGAGATTCCGTTATTTACGGAACGGGAGCAGGAAACTGTGCTGGAAGGAGAGCCGGTGGGCACCAAAGTCACGCAAGTCAACGCTATTGATAAGGACGGCACCAATCCCAACAACAAGGTAAATTTTATCCCCCTCAATCAACACAGTCTTTTTAACGAACCACCCAAATTATTCATCAAAAAAAAAATTTTGCCTCTCTTATTTGTTCGTTTTTACTGATTCATAATTTTTTCAACATTAACATTAAAAAAACCTATTCAAAATATGGGAGGAGTGACGGATTCTGGGTGAAACCACAGGAGCGTTCCATTAGGTTCATTGGTGCGAGAGCTGCGGGCTCAGCTCCATTTCGATTCTCATTTGAAAGTCAAGCATTTTTTGTTTGGAACAGGAGATAGGGAGTGGAAGGGGTATCAATCCAGTGCCGCCACAGCCCTGATTGAAAATTGTCGACACTGTCGCTCTGTCGCACCGACGCACCCATCAAATGTACTTCAGTTCCTGTCTCTCCTGGCCCGCTCTTTGACTCTTCTCCTAAATGAGTCCTTTTTGTTGCGGTCGTTTTTCATTTAACTGATTTTCCTGCGTATAGATGCTAACTAAATTAAGGCCAGTTGCATCTTTTATTCTTCATTTCTGAGTAGTCTGGCTGTTGATTCATCATTTTTGGTAGATGTTGCCTGTTTGAGTGTTGAGGGGCGTTCAGCGTTCTGTACCTTGCATTATCGTGTCTTTAGTCTTTGATCTCATGTCTTGTGTGGATAAAACACACCATTTTCGTAAGGTTCGAAGTGATCTCCGATTACAAGACATTTTTCAAAAAGAATAGCACATGGATGGGTGCATCCCTTCAGCAGTCATGGCACTTTCGTGGACGAGGCTCGCCCCCTGTAATTGGCATAAATTTGTAAATACTAAAAATTTAAATCAGTTACTGCTGCATTTGCATTTCCAGTTTCTTATATATTTTCTCGAAAGTCAGACCGACATTTTCTCATTCATTACTATAGATACTCCTTTCCTTCCGGAGATTTTGAAGTTGACTTCACCTTTTGTGTTTTCAGTGTATGCCTCAGTGTATGCCTCATTGTATGCTTACAAACCTGAAATATGTTTACTTAATTGTTCAAAACTAATCCCCGGTGTTAATTGAAAAGTTTTTAGCCCCAGTGCATTGTTGAAAAATGTCACGTAAACTAAATGAATTTTCACCTCGGGGAACGATGATCAATTTTGAGGTGAAATGAGTTGAATAGAATCGGAGTTTGTCAGCGTTTGTGAACGCTTTGGGCCGGACTGGCAGGTTTTACATGAAATTCACATCACAGCCGATAGGCTTGGCAGATTATGACCCTTGCCATCCCCGAACCCTCGTTCGCCGTGAGTTATGGGCTGTTCCCCTTCTGCTCACGCTACTCTCTCTTCTTTTAGGCCCTCAATCGCTACTCAGGGTTTCCCTGACATGAGTTTAGTTTTAAACTGAGCCCTCTGGATACTGCATAGATCTTCTGAACTAATGTATAGGATAGTTAATTTGAATTCAGGCAGGTCTGAAATGAGAATTCAAACAGTTAGAATATTATACCTGCTGTTTACACTGAATGCAGGTAAATAAAAACCGATAATCGCTATTCCTACTTCCTCGAACATTGTTTGGCCGTTGCTTCTCCACATCTATTGTTGCTGATTTGTTGTGATGTATTGTTCGCTTCCATGCGTTGCGTAATAATTGACTCTACACTGACAGTGACAAACTGCTCAACCTCCAGTTAATAAGGCTGAGGAAGGGCCGTCGGCCCTTGATTTATTTTGCTTATCAGGCGGTCGCAAAAGTGATGGTAAGTGAATAATGTGAAAATTGTTGTGACAGCAGTGGGGACTGAGGGAGCTGGTTTAGTCCACTGGAAAATGTTTCCGCGTAGTTGTGGTTATCTGCCGTCACTTCCTCTTTACACCAGCAGTGTCGCAACGTCCTCGCTCCTCGGCGTCCTCTCTCTGGGACTGGGCCTGAAAAACAAAGCAAGCTCGTCCGTAATTTACTTTTCCTTGCTATTGTGCGGACTCAGTTCTCTTCATCATAACGTGGTATTATTCTTATTTTCTTTCTTGCTTTAGTCATTTATCTTTTCCTCCCCCAGTCAACTTTTTTATCTTTAATAATTATGATTCTGATTTTACTTTTCAAAAAAATAAAGAGGTTTTATGATTCTCTGGTAATTGAATTTTCTTTCACACTTCACTTTTTGTTTATTTGAAGTTTAAAGGGGGAAATGCTGTAGCCAGCAGCTACAGAATTGTTCTGCTTTGATTACTGCGAGATAAAGCGATTATTCATGACAGTATAGGTTATTTGTGTTACAGACGGTTCTCGTGGTGGTGCATTGTTCAAACCGTGGGGGCTTGGCTAGGTTTCATTGGATGCAATTGTTAGTGTAATGTAGCATTGTAAATTTACTCGACCTCGCCTCTAATGTAGGTACCGTCTTCTTTCGGTCCTCTAATTGAGGGTTAGGGTAGGTTTAGTTGATGGAGCTTCATAATGTACATAATCATGTACATCTTGCCTCTCTCTCCCAGCTGCTTCCGTCGTTGGGCGACACACGAGGGTTGCCTCCAAATCAAGCCCCATTATCTTCCTTTCATGACTTTCGCTTTTTCTTCGCAGGGAATTTCCATCGCATTTTACATATAGACCTTTACTAACTACTATATTATCATTTTTTACGGAGGAATAAATTTTGGGAAAAAATAACCTTCTTAGGCAGATAAATCGTGAAAAGAGGAAGCACCTCTACAGTAACCAACTTTTCATCTCCATTTGAAAACTTTCTACTGAGCTTCGAATAAAAGTCGCAGTTTCATAGATTTTATTATTTTATTCACTGTACTACTTCTAGTCAGATGTTCCCGTCATTTCCGATACCAACGAAAACTATGAAAATAGCCATGTTAATCTGCTACTGTCTCTTTTGTGTTCCAGGTGTTATATTTCGTGGTTGACTCTCAGCGGAATGAGGGCAAAGACTATTTTGAAGTGAACTCGCAGACCGGTGAAATTTTTACGAAAATAGTGTTTGATCGCGAAAAGCAGGGTGCTTACGCGTTGGAGGTGGAAGCGCGCGACGACGCGCCGTCCGCGCGGCCCAACAGCAACGGACTTCCCAACTCCGGTAAGTTGTCACACGGGATGCTGCTGAACTGTACCTCCCCCCCCCCCCCCCCCTCCATAAAAATAAGAAACGCCCACGTAATCTGCCATTATTGTCATTAGCTCAGTTTGTTTTAACTACAGCTTCACGTTCTTCATAAGTTGAACATGGCCAACATGGTAACTGCGTGTTTTGCCAATTTATTATTATGTATTATTCCCAGCCCCCCCCCCCCCCCCCCCCTTCCCCGCTCCCCCTGAAAACTTAATTTCAGGGTTACTGATTATCTATTGGGTTCTGTCGAAAGTTTTGAATTTTGAGAACATACCGTGCCCTCAGATGCGAATAGATGACGCAACTTTAGTTGAAACTTCATAGAGTCAGAATTTTTAAGGCCAAGAAAAAAATTCCTAATCGCATGTATGCCTCAGCACTTGGCTAATATATCCCCCTCTCTCGGCTTTTCCGGATATAGAGAATAAAAGCTAGGTCGAATCTGGGAAAACTGAGTCGTGCATGTGCTGGCACTGAATGCGAATGCTCATTTTCTCAGCATCACCAGAATTAATGCGTGTCATTCAAATGAAATGGTCACACGATTGTTTCCCATAAAGTTTCCGGGAACTAGGAAAACCTTTTAGGAGCGTATACCGTAACAGTTACACTATAGAACTGGAGCTGGTGTGCTCCGGGCTGCGGATTACGCGCCCTCGAAATCCCCGCTTTCCATCAACCTACAGCTGAACCAGCTATTCTGACTAATCCGGCAGTTTTTTCCAGTTGAATGGCAATTATGGTTATTGCGGTATTGCCTTTTAAGCGAACTCCGCTCCTCGCTAGTGCAGTATCATTTCATTGCATTTTTTTGAGGATTTTTCCCATGTTATTTGAATGTCCTTCAGTCTTCTGGCTGCGCACTCATCAATTGTAAATCATCGTCATAAAATGCGTTGTGTATCCCTTCACTGTAAAAATATTGCTTGTCCAACAGTTTTTTTTTTCTGCTTTATGCCCCACAGGCTTTCAGCCTACTCTAAAGGAGACTCTGTGATTTCCCGATGGGTTAACCACTCGTTGGGAATCATTGGAAATCTTTATGAAATCTCAGTGAATCTTGGAATTTTTTGGAGTGGTTACCCCTTCGGGGTTCATCTTTCTATAAATATCGTTGGGAATCTTTGGAAATATTTATAGAATCTCAGTGGAATCTCAAGGAATCTCTGGAGTGGTTACCCCCTCGTGATTTCCGGTAACCGTTTTCCGGTAAAATTTCCGGTAAAATTGTTTTCAGAGGTTTGTTAATGCTTTGGCGTCATGACTTAATATTCACCTTAGTGACCATAATGTTTCGACATTTATTGCTTTTTCAGTCTAGTCAAACACGATTTTACATCTTGTCTTAGTACCTAGGCTGTTATGATATTTGACATAGAATATTTATAGAAATCAGGAGCATTTAACTTGAACTTTGGGCGCAAATTTCCTCAGTAGTTGAAGATACTTAGCTACTTAAATAGAAAAGTTTGTAGAATATGAAGGAGGGCAGACGAAGGAATTTGCAAACTTGTTGCTGGTCTTTGAAAGATGATGAGTAAGAAAATGTTGCTAATTATCACTTCTTCGGGACAGCTGCAGTTTGAAGTAAAGCTGCTGAAGCTGCTGAAGCAAGCTCTTTGTTTTCCCAAAGGTATTTTTCCCTGGACTCTGACGCGGCGCTGTTTCTCCCTTTCTCTCCTTGCTAACGAGCACAGCTTCGTTTCTAATCAACCTTTCGCTGCCTTCACATCCTCTTCATCTTACTAGTACTGGAGACCGTATTTTCCGTAAACGATTAACAATTCAGCCATTTTCTTGGATCAGGATTAAATGGAAGAGAGGATAAGCTCTCTCAAAAGGAATTACAGAATTATGTATCTTCTTAAAATGATCAGTTTTTTGCTCCTTTTCGAGTGGGAGTTTGATGAGATTATGAGGCCTCTGGGGGATTGTTTCCTCATATTGAAGTCATACTTACGTCATCCGCTATACTCAAAGCAGAATTCGCTGGCAACTGGGCTATTACAGACTCATTCATGTCCGTCGTTCGCTCTCTGGCTTGTCTGGAATTTTCACTCATTTCAACGTTGCCGATTCAAACTAAAGTTATTAAATTTGTTTTCTTCATAAACATATTATAAAGGGTTTAAAAGCTTCATACTGGTAGTGGTTTCATGCATAGGTAGGTTTTTTTTTCACTTAACCGTATACGTCTGGTGTCAGTTAGTAGTGTCATCATGGAAAGTTTCGATTTTTCGATTTTGGGTTTTCATTTTCCATTCCCTGGTGACGTTGGACGTTGGAGGTGAAGGTTTGCGAGGAGTCTGGTTTCATTAGGATTTGGGTCATGCGTTCATCTGGGATTTCCAGCTTCAAGGTACTTACCGGAGACCGTATTTACTTTTCATTTCCATATCCGGAGTTTTTTCAAGCTCTTCCGTTTACTAACAACCCTCGTGCCTTTCCCCGCTTATACTCCCAATATTAATTGCCGTGATGGCTTCCTGCCGAAGCTCCAAGCCATTTATATTTTATAAGAATATTTTATGTGCGGTTTACGTTATCTATACTTTTTATGTAAGTAAAAAACATCTGTCAACCTTCTCGAATCCGCTGAATCCTTTTCACTTTTTTACTTTTCATCTCATTCGTCTTTCTTTTATCTTTACCTTCAGTTTGTTTGTGCTTGGAATATAAATAACTCATGATCTTCAAAGATCTTAAAACCAGCCAAAGGCTTCTCCATTTCATTTGCATGCAATTAATTTTCCGTCTTACCTCAAATAATTACAATATTATACCTGCTTTGAGTTTCTGGAGAACCTCAGAAAACCATATTAAGGTAGAAGTGAATGCTGTAAGGCTGGTTGATGTCAACTGTAACTCACCTGGAGACTGCATGAAAGCCGACATCGGTAAAATGCAGAAATAGTTATTAAAATTATAAATCTAGAGGTACAAGTTTTAATTAAAGGCGGCGTTATCTGGGAAGAGTTTTAATTGCTTTGTCGCATTCGCGATTCTTTTTCCCCCATTTCAAGTGATAGGGTCACAAATACCAGCCTCTTTTGTGGAGTTCTCCGGTTTTTTATAGCCGAATAATGACATTTTTTACTCTTCCCTTTTGTTTGAGTTGAAGTCAGCGGTTTCCGTTCCTCTTTATCTCGACTTAATTTCACTCTCACGATACTAATAAGTCAACAGTTAGTACTGTTTTATACCTTTGTAATACCTATACCAGTGTAAAGAACAGCCAGTGGCCAATAAGCCGTGTCAGCGACGCAGTAACGACTTCGAGCGTCATAAAAATTGATGGATTTTCTCAGCACTTCATAAATCCAATATCCAGAAGTTCGAAAAATCCAGCTTTAGTGGGTTACGTAGGTTTTAAATTCTGTTCTTTTCCAAGTGGGTTTTATCTCTTGACTGAACGTACTCCTTGTCCTTTTATATGCTTCAATGGCAGGGGCACCGCATCACTGGAAATACTCTAAAATTTTCTCTGTAAAAATCACGCCAATGGAATCAGATGACCTAATTCTAAAAATAACCTTTTGAAATTAGTCAAAAAATAAAAATAAAATAAAATAAAATCCCCAAAGCATTTTATTTTCAGCACCATTTGTCCGATTTCTGTTAAGTTTGTACTTTGTACTTTTAAATGCGAGAAAGTCAAGTGAGACCATTTTCGGACCCTTTATTAGTGTTGGTTTTCTTATGTAGGCTCAAAGTTGGAAAGAAGTTCACCAGCTTGGCCCGGAGGCTGTGACTCGTCGACATGACAAAGTTGAACATGCTAGGAATGTTTCAATATTGGATCCATCGCAGTCGAGTGGTTTGGATGATGAGAATGGGATGGCTTGCCCTTGTTTCTTCTCGGTCCCTGCTTCAACTTTTTTTCTTTTTCTCATATTCCCTTGCATACTCCTATACTCTGTCGGATAGTTATATGGTGTAAGTATGGGCTAGGAATAGTAAAATGAGGTTGAGGGAAATAGATACCAACCATATGGAAGAAGGGGTTCACCAGTCGTTGGGAATCTCTTTGGGAATCATTGGATATCTTTATGAAATCTCAGGGAATCTTGGAATTTTTTTTGAAGTGGTTACCCCATCGTGGTTCATCTTTCTATGAATATCGTTTGGAATCTTTTGAAATCTTTATGGAATCTCAAGGAATCTCTGGAGTGGTCACCCCCTCGATATGGAACTTGCAGTGAGGTGACATTTTCTCGTTCTGTGGTTGCAGTCGCTTGGGATGAGACAAATGAGCTGCTAGGATTCACAGAGGTATATGCTTGTGTGCCTGAGTTTTTCACACTCACACACTTCAAATTTTCTCCTATAGGCGTCAGACGAGAAAATAATTTACCGTGAAATACATTAAATACAGCCGGATGGTTTCTGTAGTGTATGACCACTGGTCAGTTGAATTTTATTTCCATCGTTGGGTGGCCCTGTTTTATTGTTGGTTTGAAAGGTTGAATTTAACCTTCCGAGCTATCGGACCTATGCAGCCATAAATAGCCCAAGTTAGATTAGTCATCCCCACGCGGGCAATCTGGACTCGAAATGAGTAGAATCCGCTAGGGACTTGGACTATAATTCACTGAGTGACCTCAGCCCCCAAGATTGTGCGTGCTCTCAAATTTGGGCTTTCAAATCAGTTTCGAGTATCTACTCTGTTGTGGGGCAAAACATGGGCCCGTGAATCTTTGTAGTTTAAATTGGTGTCAAAGAAAATCTTCTGCAGCGGCGATGTAGTGGTGAGAAATTCTAGGCTGATAGTGTTGATTTTTATGCGTTACATGGTGCCGAGGGTTCTTCCAGCTTAATTCGGTAAGAAGTTGTGAACAAAAATGATCTATCTATGGGTAAATACTTGTTCTTTCTTGAAAAATATTCAGTAAGTAATTTGTTCTATGACTGAATTTACCACTTAATATGATGCACAATTACGAAGCTTAAAGTTAGAGGAAACTCCACTGTAAAGTAGAACTAAAACTAACAGCAAGATTAATTAGTGTGATAGCCATGTAGATGGGAGTATTCCAATAAATTTTACTTCCGGCGAGAATTAAGTGTTTGAGTTGAGCATCTCAAAACTTGCTCTACTGACCTACGAATGTTAATTTTCACAAGCTTTTAGATACTAACTTCGCCAGTCTATATGGTAATTTTTTAATTTAAATTATATTTTTGTTTAATGTTCCTATTTTTCATTCGGGAATAGACACCTTCCACACCGTGTTGAAGAGACAGTTATAAACCCAGTTTTGACGGAGGTCGGGCTTATGATTGATAAAGTGTGAACGGTGCTATAGTACCTCGACAATATTCCATCAAAAGGTAAACTATGTGCTGAAGGGTTGAGTAAGCGTAAGGAAGCTGCAACTGTCCTGCCCACTTGTAACGAGAATGGGGCGCACTCAGTTGTGAAGAGGAATTGTTTGGGGAGCAGGGTAAATTGGTCGGTACAGACTCAAACTTGTGGTTCGTTTTAACTACTTTAACTTGTCCAACTTCTTAGCTTACTTAGCTTACATCCCAACTTATGAACTTTAATATTAGGCGAGAAATGCGGAGTCTAACTCGCTGCCTAAGCTCTTTTCTAACAACTTAATGCCCATTTGCCTGACTAATCTCCTCAACAAAAACTGAAGCATCTTGTGATGAAAAAAAAAAAAAAAAACTTCTAAATTTTTTCTTTTTGTATTCTGGATGGTCCTTCGACGCTCTGGATTCATTTCATGAAGTTGTTTTTCCCAGCTGGTGTCATTGGATTCAGGAATAACATGGCTCTGGAGGCCCAGTATTCATTCCATTTGGAGAAAAACAGCGACTCCCTTTTATTCTTCTTATTTGGGAACTTGCTCGGAGAGAGATTTATTTCCTGAGCGACGAAAGCGATTTGTAAATGGGTTGGATGGTATTGGGCCGTAAGCGAAACACTACTCGAGTTGCTTGCTTTACTCGTTGTCTCACACGTATCACTCCCATTCGTCTCTATTGTTCCTCTTTATCAGTCCTATTCCTTCCCCGAATGCATCACTCTCATTTTCTCGTCTTCAAATCATTCCGAGATGAACGGGATCGGAACTGAAACCTTTACTTATTCGTATCCCCCTTTTGAATCTAGTCCATTTTTTCCACTCCCACTCTGGGCCAAAAACGATTTTTATTCGAAATAAAAATACGATTCGTATCCAGCTGTCAGTTATTTTGACTCTATGCAATGTTAGCAATGTTTGGTGACAGAAAACGTCTCGAAACCAAACGTGTACACCGACTCAGAAATTACATAATCATGAATTCTCAGGCGTCGCCCATCGAGTATCTAGTTCAGAGAATGCATTTAGCGCCCACATTTTCATCTCTTTTTTGTATCTTTATTTTGAATCTTTCGTCATCTTAGGAGTTTTGTAAATGAAATAAAATAAATAGAACAACTGATAGAAACTTGTTACAACTGACAAAGGTTGAGTCACGTTGAATTTTCGACCTACCTGTGTCCAACTACCCCTGATGTCTCGTACAAAATTTGGCCTAGATGGTCACGGTCAGTTTTACCTGTGGTTTTACCTTAAGGCCGCTATCTAATCACTCTAGGTCACTATACTGGGCTGGTTAGGCAATTCCATTTTCGGTATCACGTGAGAGCTGGGAGGCAGCTGAGCCAGGCTTTTGTGGTTCTCTTCTTCTGCTTGTTTATTCGCAAACTTGGGCGGCTCCTTGCGGAGCAATAATGTATTCCCCTTGTACAATGCCCCGAGTGGTTCATGTTGACATATGTCGCAACGTTTACGATCTTGCTCCTATTTTCGACTCATAAAGCACGATTTGCAAGCTGTCTGATTTGTCGCATATGCCACTGCTCTGTTTTTACTACCCTTTATTCATGCAGGTGCTTCAATTCCTGACATGTTTCCATTCGCTTCTAGACTTTAATAGCGTTCAGAAAATATTCCAGTTGTTCTCAGGCAAATAAAAATGATTTGCAATGTGTTGGTACATGAAGAACAATGCAATAAACGACGTAGCGTTACTCGTGTATGCATTGGAAGCACGAGCTGCGCTATTAGTTTTTCTGATATCTTTCTGATGTTCATGAAAAGAAGAACGTTCGCTGCATTCCAGTGCTATGAAATTTTCTATTGGAAATAATTCGTGGCCATGTATTATTTATATTTTTGAAAGTAGGTACCTCGAGTTTGAAGAAGATAAAATGAAACTGCTCTCAGAAGAAATGTTGCAACCCTCTGGCGTGGAAATTATTTTGATGTGTCAGAAAGGTTCTTGAGACGGCAGTCTCGAAAATTGTTACTTGACCTGTTCACTGACTTGCATTATTTTACAAACCCCAGCAAGTCATGAGCCTTTTTATGCATTTGTATCGTTTCTTGTGCTGGACTGATTTTTCTCGACTCTCATATCGTTGTTTAGGATGCACTTTAAGGGTGTAAATGCCAGGGGCTGAGTCAAAATTGTGAAATTCCCATTTAAGCGGAAGTGTGGTTTTGAGATTTTATGTTATTCGTGATTCTGTTTGTCCACTAAGGCTGCGTCCCACCATACACAGTTAACGTTAAACTCCAGTTAATTTCCAATTACTGCACGGTAAAAACAGAATTTAACTGGAGTTTAACGTTAACCGAGTAAGGGTGCATTTCACCATGCCCAGTTAAGAGAAAACTGGAAATTTTCTTCCATGTTTGCCATGTTAAATTTCCGAGAAAATCGGCGTTTTTCTCTTAACTGAGTGTAGTGGGACGCACCCTTGGTGGGTTTTTTTAGGAAATAAGAGTACTGTCAGTCCGTTAGTTTGTCCCTCTGTGGTTTGTCCTTTCATCCATTCCTTCGTCCATCCTGAGCCGTTGCGCCAATACTGTTTGACCGGTTTCACTGAAGTTAGGTAAACATCTGTCTGAAATCCTATTGAAGGGATATTTTGAAAGAATGTTTGAGAAAAGTTTATCAATATATTTGATACACAACTGACAGTTTACAAACTAGCCTCCAACGCTCCTAAATAGAACCATTCGGCACTTGAAGATTATTCTGCTGTAATTTGTGAAATCTACCGCAAAGCTGGGAAAAACAAAATTTCACAAGTTGTTGAAGGAAATGGGCTGACATGTCTTGACGTTATAACTTTACCCTTAGTCATCGTTTTCCTAAAAATAAGAGCCTTAATAGTTTTTTAGATTCAGTGCAGTGGTGGAAAAGTTGGTCTTTCATAATTTCATAAATTCATTTACCTGTCTGCTATAGACTATATGAGTGTGTCGTGTCGGTCTTCACAGTACTGTTTTATTTTTTTTTATTAGCTTTTTTAGTCTTATAATTTTGTCACCGAAATAGGGTTCATTAATCGCATTAGCTGGCTTCTTATCGCGTCAAGAAGACATATTCTGTATAACACATGCGTTGCCGTAAGGAACCTACTGAGACGTAGTTGGAGTTCATTAATCTCTCACGACATGGTAGACGTTTCAACCTAGCCTCACCACATTATATCGAGGAGATGTAGAGAATAGGTGCCCTCCAGTCTCTTCTATAGCATTGACCTTAGAACACTTGAAAAGTATAATTCAATGGTACAATATTATGTAGGTAAGCTAGACCCAGGGGGTATTTTGGTCGAACCTTACTAACTTTTCTACTGTTTGAAAAGTTTCCCAACCTGCGGGTTCACTGCAGGATATAATCACACGCTTATATGAAACACTGTGGATGCCAAAGGTCCAAGCTGGATTATCCCGTGTTAAAGGGTCTTAATACTATGTGGTATTAAGCTGGTTCATTTCTCACTGAAGGCGAAAATATGTCTGCGGAACTTGACCATTATTGATTAGAAATTCTGCCAAGCCTTTTCAAACGGCTTTAGGTTGTACCGCTGAATGACGTCCTCTCAGATTCTGAAAAAATCTAGATTATGTGAAATGTTTCGATGCCCAGCGAGTTGGAATATAATTAAGGCAGTCAAAAGTCTACACTGAATATCTTCATTAAATGAACTTTTGGAAAAAGCTGCCAGTTTTGCAATCTTTTTTCACTTTAAAAAACTCGCTCAGTTTTAATCATATTCTCTCAACTTTTTCCTTTGGCCTCCTCCACAGGCAGAAGAGTCCGTGGTTTTGGAGTTATGCGAGTACTCTCAAAAGCCCAAGGTTAGACTTACCTTTTTTACTTTTTGTTTCTGAGGAAATTTTATTTTTTTCTGGACTTGCCAAAAGTTTTGTTGCGTCACTGCTCTTCTGATCTCTGGGATTTAATTCTGACGATTGCAATATTAGATGTAATTAACTCTTTTTGCTTCAAATTTGTTGAAAGTTTCCATTTCAAGGTTTTTAAAAAGAAAATTTATGCTACATAATATTTTACGTTGAAATTATCAGAATGGCTCTTTTTGTGGGCCTGCCTTTAATTCATCAAGAAAAATGGCTGCCACAATTATTGTAGCTGTGTATAATTATTCGAGTTTTTATCCTAATCAGATTTTTGAAGTATTGTTGGACTCAGCTTGAGCTCCTGGTAGAGAGAGAGAGTGAGTGAGAGACTGAGAGAGAGAGAGAGAGGTTCGATCTCCCTGAGTTCAGACTTGGTTGTCGACCTGTCGGAGTAAGATTTGAGATCTGAGATCTGGTGATGATTAGGTGTTCGCTGCTCAGTATTCTTGTTCCTTGCCCTCTACCCAATGATCCACTAACATCAAGAAACTCGTTGAGAGGTCTCGTTGTTCATTTAGTTTGCAGGTTTGGTGCACGCCATTTTGATTTATCCACTTGGCATTTTTCATCTCCCTGCCTTTTAATTGCTCTATTTATCTTTCACAATGTTGTCTTAACTGACGTTTCTCCTCTACCCTTGTTTTATGAACATTCTTTTTTTTCCCCCGTTCGCTATTTCATCACCACGTCGAGAGCGGTTGCGAGTCTCCTGAAATGAACCATCTATACCAATTAGTTTGTGTCAATGCTGCTAAACGCTCATTTCAAACTATACTTTATTTGAATTCTTTGAAATAGCTTTTGGGAAAAGGATTAACCCTTCTGACTTGATGTCGACTGATATTAATAGCTCACATATTCTTCGCAGTATTACAAAATAATGTAGGCATACATACATATGCGAGGGGGTAACCACTCCAGAGATTCCACTGAGATCCATAATGATTTCCAAAGATTCCCAACGATATTCATAGAAAGATGAACCCCGAAGGGGTAACCACTCCAAAAAAAATTCCAAGATTCACTGAGATTTCATAAAGATTTCCAATGATTCCCAACGAGTGGTTAACCCCTCGTACATATGTTAAGGTCTTTCCACATAAATGATCCTAACATATTGTAAAAGTTCACTGTATATTGCTGCCGGCTAGGTAATGTAACCTCTAGTTAATGTAAAGAAAAGGGTGGTATTGGCAGCATGGTGAAAGCCACCGACTTTTATTTTCGGGAGGGTAACACTATAGTGAAGCCACAACGCTGATTTAAACTAAATGTGGTCATGTTTGTTTGCAGGTAAGTGTGCTTAGCGTCAGTGACGACCTACTTGATTGTTTGCTGATTAGTGATTACGGTCTGCGGCTACGGTAAGTCTGCTTGCTGAGGCTCCTTTTGTCACGCGTTTTGCGTCATTAGTTCAAAACCTCTGGAATCCCTCAATTATTCCGATTCTCCATTTTGATTTTAATAGAGAAAGTGGTTTCTCCGGCTCCTCAATGTCTCCGTATACTGTTAGTTTCGGCAGAGCAACAAAATTGAAAGAGCCCTATAAGACTTCTGAGCAAGTGGCAAGAGAAACCAACAGCAGTTGCGTTGATTGAAATAGTACAGTTTCACCGTTGGATGACAATTTCGGCAGTACCAAGACGTCAACTTTATATTTGGAGGCCTACCCCACTAGTTAATTAATATTATGCGTACTTCCACTTCTTTTATAGAACAGATTATTTAGATGTTTTATAAATCCATAACCAGCTTCATATAGGTCATCATCACTCATCTCATCAGTCTCATTACCTTGCAATCAGTATGAGGGAAAGTAGCGGTTAATCGGTTATATCCAATGGAAGAATGAGTGTTGAGGACGACGTTGCTTCCGTGTCGTGCCCACGCCTCTAAATTGAATTCCATTGTTTTCTCTTATCATCCCGTTGCGTTTGTCATACTCCCATCACTTAAGAGCGTTGATATGAAAGCGATGGGTGAAACCCAGAAGTGTCCGCTGGCTGTGATATAAGCTGCTGAAGCTGACAGCTTGAGACTCACACACTGGCGTAAGCCGGATCAGCTGAGATCCTCTCAGTATGTATTGCCTCATGTGTTGCTGCGTCTATACCTTCAGATCCTGAGAGGTTTTCCTGAGTTGAAGATGACCTTGTTGAGAACTGTTCCGTAGGTTGGTTATATAATATTTATTAGCTCGTCTTCTTCCTGAGAGAGATTTTCCAGTTTGGTGAGGTCGATTTCAGACCAAAGGAACGAGTCCTAGAAGTCGAGGTTCCTCTTATCTATTAAAATCAGTTATAAATTACTTCAGAGATTTGATGATAGTGTGTTCTAATAAGCTTTCTGATCAGATTATTTGTTTGTATGTATTTATTTTATTTTATTCTGAAAGGTTCTGAAGGAATTAAAGTTGAAGTTTTGCTGTTGCCCATCAGATAAACATTGCAAGCAGTACTTAATTTTTTCCCCTTACCTTGTCCCTCCTTCCATGCACCTTCAGTAAGTTCATTTTAAAAGAACACACTTCTTGGTCTCCTCGCCAACAACGAAGGTACACTCAAATTTCTTTTGGATTGAAATCTGCCGCATGTTTATATCAATGGTTAAATTTCGGTCTCGTATCAGACTGCAGGCTAATGCAAGTGCGAGTGGCCGTAAATCTCTCGTTAAACGGGTCATCGTGGTCATGGTCCACCTCCTGAAACGCTTCCACTTGGCTGATCGCGGATGGGACCCGCGTCCCAGCTCCCAGCCTCTATCAGCCGGCCTCATCGTTCCCCAGCTACTGCAAACTCTCCTGATTGGCATGTTACTGTCCCTCTGCTGGAAAACCTGACATGTTCCGTTGGGCATAGGAAAGTTACTACGTATGTCGGGTGGATATTTTGTAAATACGACTTCTTTGCACTCGGGGGACCTTCGCGGTCATAGGCCAGTCAAAATCTTAATATCGAACTTTAGCAGGATGACAATACGTTATAATCTCATGTTTGCCTTTCATGAAGGAGGTCCCTGGTTGGAAGCCTGCACTGTGGTTTTTCTATAGTAGCGACATGTTTTGCTACAATGAATAGTTTTTCTATGTTTTGTAATGATGATCTAAAATAGAAAAATATTGCACAGTACTCGTAAATAAAGCGTTGATAAACCACTGGCTCGTTGAATGGCTGCATTCTAGTCCCGACCTCTTCATTTAACGAGTTGTATTGCTTGATTAAAAACATGTGTTTTTAATCAAGTTCCAGTTCGTGATTGATGGTTTTGTTTCTCATTTCTACAAATTCCAGCAGCGTGTTTTTCGGTGTTCTTTCTATTTTGTTTTTAAACATTTGGTCACTGTGGATTTTTTCACCTGCAATTTTAATTGTTCCCGTGCTTTGAGCGAGTTTTATGCGCAAGCAAACATGACCTGTTAATTGGATATTTTCATTGTTTCTTGCGTTCAATCGAGCCTGCAGCTTGTAGTCGGCGCGTTGAGTGATCGTTGTACCTGCCTGCTTTCCGCATAGCACCTCGTGGCCAGGAAAAATAGCACAAATTAATATTACTATCCCTATGGCCAAAAAAAACCCCCTTGACTCCCTCGTCGTGCTTTCTTTGTTATTGAAGTGTCCGGCAGATGTGTTCCTAGTGATTGACGACTGTTTTGGCTGAATAACTACCGGTAAAAGTGCCGGCTGAAGCTGTTCACAGCTTAAAACTGCTCGGTAATTGAGCGAATGCACTAGTGACTACAATAATGTGTTCGTCCATTTTCATCGTTTACTCGGCTATCGTTGTTGTTGGGTGTTAGCAGGGGATGCAAACAGCTACCTCCTCAGTTTGACTCCGTCGTTGCATAATTCCCAGATAAAGAGAGAGCGCTGTTGATCTAGACTGCGGGCGCTTATAACTCCGAATTTGAATTTCCAAAGGGATGATTTATTAACGCCCTTGAAGCTGGGGCAAGTGCTCTCGTGGTGACGGCACCGCGCACCAACTCACACGACGGACACACCCTCCTAGCTGCAAATGCTGGCTGAACCCCTTTGACTTCACTTCCATTTGAATGAAGTGGTCCTGACCGACTTGTTTACGCCAGAAAATGCATATCTACTGAGACTAATTCCTGAAGATGACCTTCACCTAAATGCTGCTGTTATACCTTTATGTATGTCGTGTTATACCTCATTAGAAGATAGTACCTCCGCAAGAAAGTGGGTGTTGCTTCTGGATAATAAAACCATGAACCCGTGCAAAATTCTGGATCTGTACCCGCTTCAATACACTTCTACTTGAACTACGACTACCCAATATAATCTGGCATTGAAAAAATTGGAGATATCGTAGAATTGGCTTTGACGTATCCAGCGCTTAGCATCATCTCGATCAATAGAACGGGGTTGCCTTCACTCACGATGACGGGGTTCTGAAAGTTAAATAAGCTTTTTTAAAGTCAGTTAAAATTATGCTTACATCTTCCTTGGGGGATGGTGCTGCTGATAAATGCTGCCAATTTTTCTCAGCAAGTTTGAGGGAACTTTCCGTGTTTCTCTATCGCCTCCCCCCCCCCCCCCTCCCCCCACTAACTTTTCGTTCTAATTTGAGTTTCTGAAAACATGAAGGGAAATCAATTCAGCCCCCGTATACTGGCTTTCGAACGTGGAATTATCTCATTCGCAGCCATTCACTAATTTACTGGTTGTTAACGGCTTAGTTTGAAATTCTGTTTACCGGGCTCGTACTCCTGTTGCTCTTGTTAACTCGTTTGTATATATGAACTGAGCAATGGTAGCATCATGTTGATTCATTCTCATTTAAAGTTCTTTTTAAGGTTTTGAATAAATGTATCCTAACTTTTATGTTATCGAGCTGGCATGTTGTGACTGCACTTCATATTCTTACCCCCTGTGTTAAAATGAAACAGGTTGGAATTTCGTCTCTGATTTAGCTACAGCTGAGGCCTTATATTTTGCAGCGGTGAGCTCTCCTGATTGAGGTCACGTTTTCGAAGCTCGGTGCCAGCAAATTTTCTGTTGTTGTTCAACAATCATTCCTTCACCTTTGTGGACAGTATAGTGGTTCCTAAATTGCCTAAAAAAAGCTATTGATGTCTTTTATTACTAAAAATTATGTCTCCCTTTTCAAACCAGCCTAATGAGTCAGAAAACAAAGCTTATTGCTTTTATTTCTAGTCTAGACAGATGCCTAGTACATGGTTTTTTGGGAAACCCCTCTCTACTGCAGTCCAAGTATTATACATTGATCTCTCTTCTCGACCTCAGTATTTTGACCCTTCTTTCCATTTTTTCCTGTCTCAGGCTCAGTCGTTGATTTTATTGACTCGTCGTTTAGGAGTGCGGTAGGGAGTGAACGAGTGACGTGGTGAGGACGCTCTGGTGAAGCCTCGTGCCCCGCGTGCCCCGCGACTGCTGAGGCGCCGGTCCGCTCTGCGTTCGGGTTTATCGTCTCAGTATCCGCGTGCTAGCCCCGCTTCGTTCTATTTAATAGCGCCCAGTATCCGAGCCCCAGCTTCGCAATGTTTCGTGTGATATCTTTCTAGTTTAAATGTGATTATTTGGTGATGTAATCTGTTAATTGAATTGGTGGAATACCTCCGCTGAAAAATCGAGTACTTCAAACTGTTTTTTTGGTGTTGGAATATTCGTCGGGTTAGATAAACTGAGTGGTACAATAATTACTTATATGGTATTTTAAGGCAGTCCACACAATGCTGATGTTGACGTATTAACGCCCATATGAACATACTATTTTAATTTGCGCAACCGGCGTTGTTCACAATAATTTAAGTACGTACATTTGCCTATGGATTTACTCGATTGAAGGTGGGGGGGAGGCGTAGAATGCAGTGGTATTGGCCTAGCGAGTGAAGGTTAATCAGCTCTGATACATTTTTCGTTAGGGTCGAGTACCAAAAAGCCCATAAGAAAGCGTTAACATTCATCTCCGACCAGGTGCTACCTTATAATGGCAAGGGCAGCACAGACATAAAAGATGACACAGAACCCACATTATGTGGTAAAATGTGAGCGGCCACTGTCGTTCCAACCTGCCGTTTCCATTTTTTCCCTCGCGTAAAACGCCTTGTTCTGTAATGCCCGTTGCTAAATTGCAAAATGATTATCACTGACTGATGATAATTTAATAACTCACTTAGCATATTCGGAGAATATTGAGTTTGATGTGTTGGCGATCTGTCTTTTCTTCCCCATTCCGAGTGATTTGAATGGCAGACGAAGACCATTAGCAGACATCCATCATCCCTCTTTCCAATCGTGACTCTCTCTCTCAGTCGTCACCCCTGTAACCCCTCTCCCCTCCAGCTTGGTCTGCATTGAGTGAATCTCCTGTCTTTATGGGCGTCAAGTCGGCAAAGCTGAGAGTTGAGTCATGTTTTTGTGTTGCTTCTACGATTTCATTATAATTAAAAACTGAAAAACTGAAGTTTGTGTAGATGGCTAAACTACTCAATAACGTTCCCCTGCTGCTGTCAGCTGTCATAATATTAGAGCTCTATCGTGATTTCTCTGTACGCCTGTCCAGACAATCTTGTTTGATGGCATTATGCTGCCCTTGTTTATGGCAAACTAGGATAATATTATGTTCTGAAGAATAGTTACTTCCTTTTAACGTCAGAAACTAGTATTGGTAATTAATTACCAGGCCATAATGGCACAAGATACAACTAAAAAGAACGAAGAGAAACTGCGAGGGGGTAACCACTCCAGAGATTCCTTGAGATTCCACTGAGATTCCATAAAGATTTCCAAAGATTCCCAACGATATTCATAGAAAGATTAACCCCGAAGGGGTAACCACTCCAAAAAATTCCAAGATTCCCTGAGATATCATAAAGATTTCCAATGATTCCCAACGAGTGGTTAAACTGATATGGATGAATAGACGTCATTTTTTGTTTTGTACTCCGGGTCGTCCAGGATTGGGAAACCCAAAATCTAGAAACGTAAATTTTGCGCGATGAGATTTCTTTTCTCAGCCTAAGTATTTCTAACAGGCGACGAAGTAAAAAAGTTGATTTCTCGTTTGACACGCCGTGTTTCTAGCAGGAAGTAGGAAGCCGCGTCCAGTCAGCAACTTCCCCTTCTATTCCTCCTGCCGTCTATCTCACAATCTCCATTCAACAGCTCCTATGATTTATGTCCCCTATATTTTTCAGACTTTGCTCCATGCATCATTGACTTTGAAGGGTCCTTCTATACCAATCGGTGATGGAGGTAAAACAACAGCAAACACAGAACACGAGCTACTCGTTCCATGAATTTTAAAATTTTGAGAGAAACATCCAACATATAGACTGTATAGGTTACCTGACTGCTGTTTTTTCCCCATGCACATATACCAAGTAATAGGAAAGTATTGTGATCGTACAGAAAATAGATTTTAAGTTTTTCATTTCAAAGCGCCGATCAGAGGTCCCAGACTCCAAAAAAAAAGCGTTTTTTACACGTTTTATGTGTGTGTGTATGTACGGAGAGCCAGGGCCCAAACCGTCCGGCTGATTTTGTTCAAATTTGGTACACGGGTGTAAAAAAATAATGCGCAGACTCCTGTTTTTCCGATTTCCTATTGGTGAAAATTGGGAGGTGCCCCCCCCCCAAAAACCTCAAAAAACCATGTTTTTAATTTATTTCTCAAAATCGGCGCCTACGATTTTGTTCATTTTCTCAGGGGTAATAGTGCATATTGTGGGTAAAAATACCCCATTAGCGGCATATCTGGGAAAACTCGAATTTGACCCCTCAAGGGGTCATTTTTTTATGTTCACAAAATATGCCATGTGGATATCTAAAATACTCGTGGAGACTCCCTCAAGCGAGTTATGTGGTTAAAAAAATCTCAATGCATTTCCGACCCCCACCCCCACCGGGTTGAGTTTTTGAAGGTTTGAAAAATATGTCATGTGAGTTCTCAAAATACTCGGGGAGACTTGCTCGTGCTAGTTATCTCGTCTAAAAGTTTCTTTGAGGACCCAGAAACATATATGAAATGGGATCGTCGTACCCCTTGTTTTTAATGATTTTGAACCGCAAAGGTTTTCTTCATATTTCCAGTATTTCGCTAGATCTGAAGTGATTACCTAAAAACCTAGTGAAGTAAACTCGAAAATCGAAAATTTGAAACAGAGACAGGATGAAAATAACTTGAATGCATATCGATTGCTGTTTAATATTAGTAAACTAGCATGGGGATTTCCTATTCGGTTTCTTGTGACACAAATGTCTCAGTTTATCGATGGTACAACTGTGCGTTGATACTATTATTTTCTCTACTGCTTGTTCCTTGTTCTATTTAGTTTTGGATTGGGTTTCCAAAAAAAACCCTTCAATTTTTTAAAAACTGATTGTAATGTTCTTGTAAGAATACATTACGTTCAGTTGATCATATTTTATTGATGACTTGTGGGTCATCTCACAAAGCATAAAAATAATTTTTTATAAATTGATATTGATATCATTTCACCACTTCGTTTTGAAATGCGTGCGTGCCAGTGCGGCCACATACGGTATCAACGGGCGGACTTGAGTAGGGAGGACATGCATGAGGGGTACATGACATATAGGGATGACACGAGGCTTCACTCACCGAGTAGTTTCCAGTAATTTTTTTTAAAGTTTCCCTCCTTCCCATTATAAATTACCTCCTTTACAAAGCTATACTATAGCAGTACAGCAATAATTCATTGTTTCTTCTTCAGTTAAAATATACCCTGCAGAGAGTAAAAGGGTGCTGTTTCGTTCTTATATTTCACAGAAAAAAAAAGACATGGAAAAACATCCAAGAAGGATGAAAGAGCAAGAAGCTAAGAAGCGTGTCTGGGGCTTTTCTTTAGGTCACTGATTATAAGTAGCATGACTGACCTATTTTTCAGAGCTGTTTTAATTCTATTGTTCTCTCTTTTTCCCGTTACCTGTCATATCAGACTGATATTTGCTGGAAAACTTTCTCCTAAAAATTCCCATCCACCTCTGCATTGCTCTTAGAAATTACCCCAACTATTTCATATCCCTTCCCATCGTTCCGTCGCCTGTTATTCAGTAATTTCCGTTATTACTGAAAGTTGGCTGAGTGCGTCGCGCTAGAGAAATTTCGTAATAACAGTCCTTTTATGGGAATATCTTCCTTAATTATTTCAAACGAGCAAGTTTGGCGGAAATGGAATGGGGGTGGGGGGTGAGTTAAGTCTGAGGATTTGGTGAGGGCGGAGGTAGCTCCAGACCTCAGCCCCACCTGTCGCGATACCAGCCCTTACGTTCATTTGCGCACTCCTTAATGTTCTCAAATCCTTCTACACTCATTAACATGCTACCTCCCATGCATAGTCATAAAGAGGGACAACAAATTCCCTCAAATAAACTTGATAGTAACTATCAATGCTAGTTATTTTAAGTTAGAGAGGTTTTTGAGATCTGTGCCTGGGCGTGGCTTCTTGTCCAGTGACTCTTGAAAACTCTTGACAAATTCTCGTATTCAAGTTGTCTGTCTTCTTCTAATAAAGCTTACGGCTAACTGCAGTATAGAAACGTTAGGGAGAAAAGAAATTGCTTTAGGGTTAACTTCTTGAGAAAAATTCAGTTGTCATATCAATTTCTTTTCCCTTTGGTTGAAAATGGCATGTCGTCTGAATTTGATTTTGTTGTTCTGTTACGCAATTCAATTTATCAAGATCAGAAAAGTGAATGAGCTGTCCCCGAAACTTGTTGGAAATGTTGTTAAGATTATGGCGGGCAGAGCAGGGCCATCAGTCATTGGCTTTCCTTTCCTCTCCCTTTTTGTAGGAGTCAGTTTTGAATGGAACATGGGGCAAAAAAAATTATGCTTGTGTGTTGAGTCCATGAGCCATTGTTTTGGAAGTAAATTGGGAGCGGCAAAAGTGAATTGAAAGGGAAATTTGGAAGATGAGCATTTGGTTTATGGAGATGATTGCGAAGCTGGGAGCCTTTTGTGTGTGAATGGCAGACATTGGCTGTGTTGGGGGGAGAAGGGGGGAGATAAGGCGTAGTGCGCTCCCCTGTTCTCTATATAGTCCATCCATACAGTCTACTCCATACTCTGGCCCACAGTTTCATCAACAACGTATACCTACGCAGAATTTCACTGAGATACACAGTCATCTAAAGCTGTGACGTCATTACTAAAGTTGAAAGTGGTTAAAAATAAATGTGGTATAGAATTGTAACATGCGGGGCTACCTCGTTGCCCTACCAAAATAATTTTTTTTTATGGACAAGTATTATCTCCAGCTGCCAGTTCATATTCCTACACCCGAGGGGGTAACCACTCCAGAGATTCCTTGAGATTCCATAAAGATTTCGCCTACACCATATCCCTAACAGCATCCCTCATTTTTAGTATATTGGAAATAACAGTCTTGCATGATCTTTCCCTTAATCAATATTTTCGAAATGGAGAGAATTCTCAGTATCAATCAGTTGGCACTTAAAAATATGGAGCCGAAGATTCGATCTAATTGAGTTGTTCAGAAACAGACTGTTCCAGAACATAGTCTATATGAGAAATGTTGCTGAGTGCTGAGGTTTGTCTTGGTTGACTGCAGTTTATTGGGTTGTGTTTTTTCCGGAAAAGGTTGATTTACAATTTGTTTCTTAAGTACAATACATTCATGTCCAGCTGAAAGTTCACTAATAACGTTTTTCTGCTTTCGGAAATTTGAGTCGGTTGATTGGGAATGGAATGACTAATTTAAACAACGAAATTGGCCCTTAGTGTCGAATGAAGCGCGTTATAGAATTTGATAGCCACTCAAATAATTATCGACGGGACGACGGGTTGAGTTGCTTGATTTGTGGTGATGAGAAACGATAATCGTCTCCGATTCTAAATTAGTGGGAGTAACGTCACTGGCGCCATGCCATCATATTTTCGAATAACACAGTGACGTTAACTTGAATTGGTAACCTCCCAAATTGGCCTATTGTTGCTATAAGTCATCCCAAAAGTAGATTCGCAATAATTATGTCTGAAAAATGACTTCGAGCATCTGGATAGAAATCTTCAAACTTGAAAATTCATACAGTGCCAGTACCGAGGGATTAACCACTCGTTGGGGATCTCGTTGAGAATCATTGGAAATCTTTATGAAATCTCAGGGAATCTTGGAATTTTTTTTTTGGAGTGGTTACCCCTTCGGGGTTCATCTTTCTATGACTATCGTTTGGAATCTTTGGAAATCTTTATGCAATCTCAGTAGAATCTCAAGGAATCTCTGGAGTGGTTACCCCCGTACCGTTTGACCGAAGTCAAAATATGAGAAAGCCAAGTGCGACCATTCATTTGTCGGAGCCTTGCTTTCTGTGTGGCAGGTATGTTGAAATTGTCATATCCGTTGCGTAAGCCAATTTTCGATGCCAGTATGAAGGATTTTTAATAAAATAGTGAGCGTAAACCGTAAATATAAAGTTTCAACAAAATCCTGGCCCGTCACGATATGAACTTACCCTGCAGTTGGATAAACTAAAGATCTGCATTCAAAATGAATATGCCATACATCAGGTGTGCCAAAATCTGCAAGCAAAAACTTAAGAATTACGTCAGAGTGACGGTAAACATGCCCGACTCATGGTACTGAACGTCTAGTATCTCAAAACACTTCACTTTAACTTCATTTTAACCCAGCGAATTTGTCTCCACTACTACCACGCAGTTTGATCAAATTTAGTGGAAACTGCAATCGTTATGTTACTACCCAAAGAGGTGAGTCCTTAAATAAGTGCTAGAAGGTCAGATGTGACAATTGCTAAACCCTGAATTTTCTTACCCCTGAAGAGTGCACTGGGGGGGACAAGCTCCTCCCTCAGCATTCTTCCACCTCCTCCCTGGCATGCCGATGCTGTAGCTTGGCCGTGATCAAAATAGGAATGACCACTGAATGGCTTTTCCTTTGGTGAGGCGACGGTAACGTGCATTCCGGGATCCTATAACGTTTGAGTGCTTTCACCACCACAACATCCGGTTCTATACCTATTTTTTTTTTTTTTTTTATGTAATGATGGTTGATTACTTAATAGCGAAACCCAGTTGTTTTCGAATCTGCAGGCGGGAGGGTATATCGTATATCATTAATTAGGTTTAGGATTATTGCACTTTCCTTTCTTATCTCGCACAACTCTGTATTTTTCTGGCTGTACGCTATCACCATTAATAATTTTGGAGTGAAGTACCATTCTATACAAGCGGCACGACGATAAGTCCTCTTAATAAAGTACAATTTTCCCTAAAAAGATTTCTTTTTTCTGGTGGCATAAAATGTCAGATAAAAGCACTAGACAGGAATCCTTAAATCCCCCAGCTTACCATCGATTTCCTCCTTAAATTTGCCTCCTCCCGACCGGGCGCTCCATTTTACTGCTTCTTTTTCTTCTTGAGCGATCTTGCTTATCGCTTGCAGTTTTATCAGGGGTTGCTGTCTTCATGCACTAACAACCTGACAACTTGTTTCTTCTGTCTTCTGCTTTGTTGGTGAAAGTGTTCTCAGGTAGATGCTTCAGCAGGTGTATTCCCTTTCTCTTACCCCAGATAAGCACATTCAAACACAGTGTTTGATTGTGGTATGAAAAGAAGGGTTCCGGCTTCGCTTCATTGTATAGGTATCTAATTCATGTACCTACCTGGTTGCGATTTAAAAGCTGTGGCATGTGGTAAGGCACTTTTCGTTTAATTTTGTTGTAATTGTTACATGAAGTAGTGGTATAAATTGGCTACGTGTGGGTGTGTGGGGGTGGAGTGGCGACACAGCCATGGGATCCTATTCGCGACGAACATAGGCCACGGCAACCGAGAGGTAATGAAATCTACGGCTCAGATGGATTTTCCAGCCGCAGACGTGAATTACTCCCCAAACTTTTAAAATTAATCTTATGGAGTAATTCTCACGGACCGGGATATAGTTTTAACGGAGAGCCCGGTAATCCTGAAACGTGTTAAAATGACGTAGTTCACAGTGGTATGCTGGAAGAGGCTGGTTTCTTGTTAGAGTGTGGGGTTACAGTTGTAAACCTGTTACCGTTGCGTTATCTTGTCGTGAAACCTCCTTATCCGCTTTTTTATGGAGCTTCCAACATCTCTCTTCATTTCATATACTGCGATAGAAAAGAATAGTTTGTGAAGGGGTGTCTTCTAACTTTCCGTGGGATGCTTCAGCACCTGTGCACATTTCCGTTCTCAAAGCGCCGAATTATCACCAATTTGCACGATTTAGTGATAACTCGATATAAACTGGGCGCTTCGTGAACGGCACTAGACTCGCTGGTCAGTTACTTCTGTAGTGAGGGGGTAACCACTCCAGAGATTCCTTGAGATTCCATAAAGATTTCCAAAGGTGAACCCCGAAGTAGTAACAAAAAATTCCAAGATTCCCTGAGATTTTATAAAGATTTCGAATGATTCCCCTCGTTCTGTAGTGATTTGAATATTTGTTATCCAGATAACCTCGCCGTGAAATCGATGTTATTCGTGGAATAACGTTACATCCTCAACTCCCGTTTTGTTGGCACCCCTGGAGATAATTCAGTGCGGTTGTGGCTCGAAGTCAGCAAGACTGGATAGAGCTGACTCATGGCAGAGGGGTGCATCCGGGTGTATCTTTTGTCTCCTAATCTTCGTCAGCTATTCAGACGTTTGTTTGCCCGAAGTGAGTAATCGAAATTCTCCTCAGCTAAAATGAAGGAAGCAGATAGAATTTCCTTCGTGAGAACTTGTTTTCTTTTTAAAATGAAGAGTATTACTTGATTTGTGTTTCTTGAGCTTGGATTGTTCTTATTAATGCGTGTTCTTGCTGCGCGAAAGCACATGCTTGCGATGGTGCAGTGAGACTGGTAAACTGGGAAACCAGCGAGCGTTCTCGGTATTTGCGGATTCCCCATCTTATGGTCAGCCACACTACCGCTCTCACGACACGAACGCGTGAGTCCGAGTCTGAATATTCGTGGAGTTAGAGACTGAGAACGCACCTTTGTGTCTACTCTGAAGGTTTAGGATAAATGAGACTCAGCATGGAAGGAACAATAGGATTAGCATGAAAATAGCTACGGGAAGTGGAGAAGGAGGCGAGAAAGGAAATGAATGGCCACTGGACGGCAGGATACTAGCTAGGACTGTGAGGTGCGCATCAGGGGAGGACGTGGTTGCTGACCATGCGGTTTTGGTCCCCAAGTTTCCGAGCCCCCAACTGCAAATGAGCCGGAAACTATGTTTGTCCAGTGAGAATGTTGTAAATTTTCCTGTCTCTGTTGAATAGTACTCTTTCACTCATTTCACATATCCATCCATAAACATCTCCAATACCGAAACCCTTCCACAGCAACTGCTGATGAGCACGATAATCAATTGACAATTGACCCTGGGAATGCCGCATTCCACCGAGGGGGTAACCACTCCAGAGATTCCCTCAGATTCCGTAAAGATTTCCAAAGATTCCCAACGATATTCATAGAAAGATTAACCCCGAAGTGGTAACCACTCCAAAAAAATTCCAAGATTCCCTGAGATTTCATAAAGATTTCCAATGATTCCCAACGAAATTCCCAACTAGTGGTTATTCCACTATCCAACTATCCAACACTATCTAACTAACCAACTTTTTCGCTATTGTTAATTACTCATTCCTTTAATTCTAACTGAAAGAGGTGCTGTACCTGTACGCAGGCGCGTAATCTCATTTTTTTTCAGGGGGGGCAAGGTTCAAGCAAGCCAATAGTCGGTAGGGTTCATCCGATTTTGCTCAAATTCGGTATATAGGTACCTAATCCTAATGTAGACATGTTTTTAGATAAATTTTGATAACTCAAAAATTGCGCCTGCTATTGTCAAAAAAAGGCAAAAAAAATCGTGTTTTTTGACAGTTAGGAAGGGCTGGAGGCTATGTATATCAAGTTGGAACTTTGAAAACTTGTAAAAGTTTTTTTGAATAGATGTTTTTATGTCAGTTACAACCATTTGGAGGTGGGCTAATAACTTGGCACGGTTTTGGCCAAAACGTGTTGGTCATCCCTCCGGTGGCACTGTTCAACCGATTTCAATAGAAATTGGTAGGGAGGTATACTTTAACCTTGTTTGAAGTTTTAACGGACCAAATTTATCTAACGTAATAATTATGGCCAATATTGACATTAGGTAGGTATCGTAGGAAAATTTTCCAAAAATGGAAGTCACGTTTGTGATTGGTTAGGTCACATTTGCAACAACGCTAATCGACGGATTTTCTTGAAAATTGGTGAAAGTGGTCTCAGATAGATGCTTCGAGGTGATTTTCAATAAATTTTCAATTACGTGAAAATTAAGACCGTGACATGCAAAATAGGAAACATGTACTTTGCGCGTCGAATGACACTTCACTGTTTGACGGATATTATGTTTGAAATTCGGTACACAGGTGTCTAGAATTGTTGTCCAGCGTGTTGCAAAATGTTTTTCAGAAGAAGGTAAAATTCTGGCCAAAAAAAAAAATTGACTTAAAAAAAATCAAAATTTTCGATGCCGCTGGCGTAAAAATTGCGAGAAAGTCAAGTGCGACCATTGTTGGACCCTTTATTTCAAATTCACTTCATCCGAGGAGACAGATTTCAGGGGGGGCAGCGCCCCCCCTGAAACATTTCAGGGGGGGCGCGTGCCCCCTTGCCCCCCCCCCCCCCCCCCCAGATTACGTCCATGCCTGTACGACACAAACCTCCCGCTTGTTCCTTTCTTCTTATTGGCCTTAAGCCCCCGCACTGCCCCCAGTTCCGTTGTGTTCAACTCCATATCTTCAAAATTGACTTCGAAAGAAATTGCTGAGAGAGAATGCGCCTAATGGGGTAATGAATTTTTAATTTCTCTTAGGAAATCCCACTGTACATTTCTGCTACTTTACAGATTTCTTCGTTTCCCCCTTTTATTGTGTTTTGCTTTAAAATCGTATTGCTATTTCGCTGATACCAGTGCAAGTTAGTATGTGGGTTTATCATATTTAATGGGTCTCCCTTTATTGTTTGGGTCAAAGCTTATCACCTGATAGGTACAAAGCAGAGTTAACATGATTACTTTCTATGAAACCTTTAAGTTGCTTTCTCCAGCGGGAGGTGTTGTGCTTGAGGATCGTTAATTGAGTGTTTACATATTCAAAGTTGCTTCCTGTTCCTGCGGCGGCACTTTGAAGTTGTTACAGGCACTCCCTTGGGTACTTTCGTTTCTCTTTCTCTGTTGAAATCACCCTGCGGTGCCCATTAGGAGCATATAGGTATTATACAAAACGAATCTATGGTAACTCGGTACTTATCACTCAACCCACATTTCCTCAATAAAGTAATGTGTAAAATTCTTCTTCAGTATTTTCGTCGCTTGAAATTTCTCGTCAACTTTTTATGCTCGAGTGTTTGTCATACGTTTCACCTGTTTTTGCTTTGACATCGTTCATCTGTAAATCGGTTTATTTCTTGATTCTAAGATCTGGTTGGAATCGTTGGTGAATTAAATGCTTAACACACAATATATAGCCAGCTCACGAAGCTCTCTCATTGATTCATTGCCCTCAGTTCTCGACTGAATGTCCCAATGTAGCAATATTACTGGCTAAGATGGGACTGCCGAAAAGGGATCGTGGCGTGGCCATAAATTTCATTTTCGATACTTATGGAGGAAACTTTGCGAATATTTTATAAAAATGTTGCCAGTTTATATCGCGTAATGCGAGAATGAAATATAGTTTGCTATCGCAGTTTTATATTGAGACTTTCTCTCAATTATGCTTTTAAAGGAGATTTTCTCCGAGTTGTTGGAGGTTCGGTGACGCTATCATCGTATGTTACTTTCATAGCTTGGATGTTAATATACTGGTGTCAGTGGTGTTATTATCGTTCTATAGGTATTGAGTTTTTAACTGCAAAACCTCGATCAGAGGTCCCAGCCAGACCCTAGGAAATATTTCACCATTGTGCATCTGGCAGTATGTACCTACGGAGAGCTAGAAACCAAAATGTTGGGCTGATTTAGTTCATATTTTCTTTATGTGTATAAACCCAACGTTTGACGGATGCCATCATCTGTTGGATTGGGGCCACAGGGGCAAAAGCTAGCCCATTTGGTGAGTAAATAGATGCAAATAAATACATTAATGTATCTTATTGTCGGCACACATTTTGTATTTATAATTTGTTGTGTATGGACTGTACCCCAAGAGTCCCAAAATGTTTTCATAAACAACATTTCAGCTCAGTTGGGCGAAAATATAATAATAATGACCCGGTACAAACTTTGGGCCGGGATTCTTCTAATTTCTGAAAATATATAAAAAAGGAGACATCTACCAGCAAGTGAGGTTGATTGAAGACTGACAGTGATTGAAAAGTCAGTGCTACAGGTTAGGTGAGTCATAATTCTGCGACGTGAATGTCACCAGTGACTCTTCATCTGTCTTATCCCCCGTCCTCATCATCCCACTTATTCATTTCCCGGGGGTAGCCTTTGTAATCGCTAGTAAGGAAATAGAGATAGAGGTCAGGCTACATCCTGTACATCCTGGGACCCTCAGGCAATACGCTATAGCCTCATTTATATTACAATTCCTTTTGGAGTTCTTATTTTTCTTTATCTGTTATTTATCTTTTGGAATTGTTTTGAGAAAGAATTATTGGAAGTTATGCTTTATTTGCATAGTTTATTTCTCTCTGAATAATCAAAATAAATATTTAATTTTTCTACATTTCTAAATCTGGTAATGGTAGTGAAATAAATCGGTAATTATACGTTTAGTGTACTATAGGAAATGCTTCTAGAGGAGGAACTGGGCTTGGAGACCATACGGTGTGTGAAAATAAAGCTGACATCATCTGCGGGACTAAAACCTGGCTTAGGACCTTAATTTAAATATTGCTCGCAAGTCAGCTAATTGACTCGTAAATTGTGGATGTGCCGCAGGTGCCTGCCCTGCTTATGGCCTACTGCGATGAGATAATTTACGTTATTTTACCTTTAAGCCATGACTAACCCCGGGCTCCCCATAATTTCATAGAAAAATCACCAGGTTCACCAGCTTTATCTGTTTCGTCATTAAACGGTTTTAACAGGGTGTCCCGGAATTTCGAATACAAATGCAGGAGAACCGTTGGGAATGATCGGAGAAACATTTGATAAAGGGTTCGACAGTGGTCACTCTTGTCTATCTCCCGTTTTGAAGGTTCGAAATACAATAAACCGCAAAGTTGTATTCCTTCCGCTTGAAACCTTTTTCAAAATATCCGCAAAATAACCACCCGCCCCAGTCAAAATCGACGGCTATAGGTATAGATTTGTAAAACTGATCTAAAAATGTATTCTTCCGACTTGTTTGACAGTTGGACAACTTTTAAAATTGGAATTGTCTTTCAACCTGGATTATAAAGTTACGAAGTTGTGACACTAGGTGCTAAGGGCGGATGGACGCCTCTAGAGACGTATAAATGTACGGAACTCCCCTTTGTCTCATTAGGCTTTTATTTGAATAAAAATAAAAAAGAAAAAATCTCGCACAGTGGAGGAGTGAATTTAATTCCTTTATGATGAGACTCCCTCATTGAGATGTACAACGTCTGCCTGTGTCATTGCTTTTGCCCTTTTAACCTACCTTAATTTTGTACGTATATGGTGTGGCCTCGGAAATTGAAAGGGTTCATACGTGTATGTTTTCCCGAAAACGGAAATAAAGAGAAGCCAACAAGTGTTAAAAGTTTCTCCTGGAGTTAATGCAAAAGGCTATATAGCCATGCTAGGAGTTCCAGTATGTGAGCACGTATACTTGCTACTGTATATAGCATCGCCAGGACCCTTAAGGGTGAGGAGCAGGTGCTTTCGAAATGATCCATCTGCAATTGCGGGGAATATTCTTGGTGTTCCCCGCTCCCCAGACATCTGCCATGGCTGGAATGTGGGGCGAATTTATCCCCTTAATTACCCGTATTTGTATTCTAGTTGTGCAGCCCTGGCACGTGATCTGCACAGTCTTCGCTGGTTTGGTATAAAGAACCAGCCGCTCCATCTGCTTCTATGTTTCATGTGAATTTCCTCTTACTTACTCAAGTTCCGATTGATGCAAATTGGTTGTTTCCGTTGTGTTTAGTCTTGAGCAGACAGCAGCAGCAGCAGCAGCAATGAACCACCCCAGTCACCCCACTGCTCCATCGCAGGCTTTGTTTTTCTTTCCATGCACTGTTTGGAAATAGTTGCGGGTACATGAGTAATTGAATGTCACAACTTTGTTCGAGTGAGCTGGATAACTAATCGCTGCGTTAGTGGGGTGCATTTATCTAATGTATTTTATGATTTCGCACTTATTTGTTTTGTTTTGTACCGAAATTTAGAGAATTTTCCATGTTTAATTTTTCTGTTTATAAGGCACAAAAATTAGAAATAGAGGTATACGTATATACTGATGAGAGGAACCCATAGTGTTAAGACCACCTGTTCTTTCCCTACAGTTTTCTGCCCATTTATGGAGGTTGCCATCCTCTAAAAACTAAAACTTATGAAGCGTTCTTGGACATGGGGCGTTATCGTCGGTTAAATGTGATGGTGACCGTTGGAAGCGCTGGGGCTCCTGATTCTGCTGACCTCATTCAGTTTCCCCCTCTGGAATTGGGAAGAGGGTCGGGCTAAGTGGGGTTTTGGGTTTTTCCATCCAGCCGGCGCTGTCTCCAAGCCGAATGGTCCGTAAGAGGGTTCATGTCTGGGGAGAAATATGACTGGGCGGAAGAGCGGCGCGGCGTGGAGGCTGGAAGGCTGTGTGAAATATACGGACTGCCGCTAATGCCTTGAGCTCTTTAATCTCCCCATTATCTCTGTCATTAACTATTTGAAATGCCGACCATGTCAGGTTCGTTATTTGGCGATCAGATGATATTTCTTTGGACTAAATTTCGTACCTCTCGAAAGAACTTCGTGACACTGTTAATAATTTCTTATGCAGATTGTTCTGATTGGTGTGACTGTCATATTACTCATATTTCTTATCATATTGTCAATATACGCACAACCGGGCACTTTTTTTTCGTGCAGTTATTTCGTAGGCAATTAATTGGCTTATTGAAGCACAGTTTATGTATTGGGAGTGGTCAAATCCTAGCTTGACAGTTTTTTCCTGGCTATTTTGTCAATAACTTTTGTTATGTTAAGTTTTTTTTTTAATTCCTCGGGAATAAACCTGAGTTGTGATTTTAGAAATGTGCGTAACAAATTTTTTCATAAACAGTATAGCCGCTAGGGCGGAAAATGGATGGTGATGATCCCTATTTGGATTATTCTTTACTTCTGACAAATCCACGGATCAATTATCGATTTCGCACAGCATTTTTGGGACCCTTTGAGTTACTTATTTGGTGCGATAATCCAGATCCGACTGAGTTGCGTGAACAAATTCGATACTATATGTTCATTATGTTTAAAAAAGAGTTAGATATGCATAAATTACTTACTTTTCTTACTTACTTTCTTGATAAATGCCGTTACAACTGTTTCCAACCCATTAGTTTCAGTTAATTCCTAAATTTTCAAATTGCTCGAGATTAAAATGGTGGAGAAGCTAAAGCAGCTGCTCCTGGCTGCTGCACCAAATGTACTGTCGTCGAGGGCAGGGTATAATTATTTTAAGGCGTGAAAAGCCTAAGAGTCCGTTATTCCCGACGCTGAATAGGCCGTATGTTGTCTGTTGTATGCGGCTGAGAGTGGAGACGTCTGGGAACAACAGTAAATGGAAAATGGGAGTGAAATACGTCTGGCCTTTTCCTATTATTTATGTTATTATTGCGGTGTTATTTCCTCTTGGCTCGCATCTTCCTGAAAAACTAGGTTTTTTGTATTGTTTCTCATGGTAGATAGTCCCTTTTCAAACTGGAGCGTTGGAGAGTCCATTTTCTAACTCTTTTCTTGTGTTTTACTCACCCTCAGTGAATCTGGATGTAACGCCTTGATATGGAACCTCGGCCTCGTTCGAGGGGGTAACCACTCCAGAGATTCCTTAAGATTCCATAAAGATTTCCGAAGATTCCCAACGATATTCATAGAAAGATTAACCCCGAAGGGGTAACCACTCCAAAAAAAATTAAAAGATCCCCTGAGATTTCATAAAGATTTCCAATTATTCCCAACGAGATTCCCAACGAGTGGTTAACCCCTCGGCCTCGTTAAAAGCAAAGCGCTAGGAGATACTTTTGTACATCAGTAACCGCTCATATTCACAAGCCGCCATGTTAGAAACGCAAACTGTGGCATAACAACATTATTAACGAGCACAAAACGCACTGCATGGAAATCGCGTTGCAGACATGTTTATTTCGAAGTTTATGAGATTCTTGTGATTCAGCTTTGTCTTGAGAACGCTGAAGGGGTCTTCCTGCCCTCGATCACGTTGATTACCGCTTTGATTGATTAGTGGAGTCATCCCCAGGTACTTGATTACTTTGCAAAGGACATGACAGTGTCTCAAAGTTTCTTGATATAAACTGAACTCACCGAATTAACCCCGCTGCCTTTGTTTCCATCCAATGTAATGAAACAATTCTAAGGAAAGTTTCCTGTAATTTTCTTGATGAACTTTTCGCATTTTCTCATCTTCGTATCAACGTCCTTATTTGCACGTTATGTCTTTACCAAGTAGAACTGATCTTTCAAAATTTACTCATGCAGTTATTATACGGCCTGTACTTCTCTTTGAAAGGGGCGTGCGGAATGTGTCAAAACGTAAAAGAACGGATTGATTCAAGTTCCTTTGTACATTCACTGACGATACAATGTAGGCCGAGGGGGTAACCACTCCAGAGATTCCGCTGAGATTCCATAAAGATTTCCAAAGATTCCCAACGATATTCATATAGAAAGATGAAACCCGAAGGGATAACCACTCCAAAAAATTCCAAGATTCCCTGAGATTTCATATATATTTCCAGTGATTCCCAACGAGATTCCCAACGAGTGGTTAACCCCTCGATGTAGGCTTTAACTTGTTGTGTTTAGTATCGTTTTAGTCCTGATGGTAGCTTTTGGGGTGTTGTCATATTCATGGTGTGTTGTGTTTTCGTTGTTTGGAGCGTCAACATGTCTGCTGACTAGAAAGGATTGCTGTCAGGTTGGCTTCTGATTTACGTTGGTCGCAGTCGCTGTTGATTTATCCTCTAATTCCAGGTCCTAACTCTGTGGGAAACGGTCCAAGCCACCTCGTTCTACTTTGATATTGAGCACTTCATCTTTTTTTATCGTAAGATCGTATCTTTTCCTTGTGGGATAATTGAAAAGCACTGGGTACAAGTTGGTAAGTGCTCTTAGACTTTCTTGTCAAATCAGCGTCTCAGGATCATTCTTTGTACCAGTCCCAGTGATAGCAGTGCAGTGGTACCGTTGTACCTGTGATTTTTGTTCAGAGTACAATTCTTCTATAAAAACCGATTCGAGGAGCGTGCTTGAAGAAGCTCAGTGGACAAATCAAAACGAGCAGTACGGGGCAGACCATTAAAACTTGAGTTACGACTGCCTGAGAAGGTACCAGAGGTCCTTAAAAATTGTTTTGACGAGTCTAAGTTGGCTGCCGGGTTTAGAATGTCGAATGTCCGAGCGACCGATTGAATGGTATCAAAGATTCTGTATACGCTCCGGTTAGGTTTAGATGTAAAGGTGCACGGAAATTTGTAAACACACGATATAATCAATAATCACAAATCACAATACTGAGTTAGGCTAAGACAGAACGACAAAGAACGGAACTTAGACTGAACTGCCTCGCAGGGCAGAGGGTGGTTTATATATCCACCAAACAATGTTCGAGATTGCATTTCAAGTTAGGTAAAGGCGAGAAGTTAAGTATATAGAAACTTCTGGAAAGTGTGAGATTGACGGTTGTCAAAAAAGGGTGTTGTCAACAAAAAGAATCTTCTGGAAAGTATTATTTAAATGAGGGATGACACTATTATTCGGCCACTGTTTACAATACCCTATTGACCAAGTTCCTATTGTTATTTATAGTGGTTGGGTGCAGGTACAAGAATAATCCATTATTGTTATGAAAAACTTAAAATGGCTACTTCTCAGTATACTGCATTTTTATTCTGAAAATGCAATAGGAATTTATTGGATATTTGTGATTTAACAAACGTTTACAAAAAATATTCTATTGACTGTTCTAATAATTCAGATCCTATCCTGTTTGATACCTGAGTAACAGTGTTTCCCAAGATAATTTATTCTAGTTTTGGATGAAAGTTCATGATGCTGCGATAGTCATTTTCAATTTTCACTATTAGGTACTTGAAAACACTCGTCATGCGCCCCCTGGTTCATGGTAATTATTGTGGACTCTAAATTGCTCTATAGTACGCTCGCGGCCGTTCGACACTCTTTGTCTCTGCAGATTATACAATTACACTAGACTCACTAGATGATCGCAGCAAAACAATTTCCATTAGCACCAGGTTTGATACAACAAGATTTCCCTCATATCCCCGCAAACTACATGTTGACAACCCTTTCAGATCGTTTATATTTCTATTTCCTTTTCACTTAAATACGTGCGATGTAGGGCTCAAATCAATTTGGCGGTTGAAGGGCGTGGGTATCTTATTGGGGTTAACGAATGGGACAGAGCTGCGTTAATTACCTACGGTCCCTTGGTTGTTTCCGCTCTGTTGCCTACAAAGTCTTTACTCACAGTGTTTTCCCTTTTCCCGTTGCCTCTTTTACTTATACATTTTGTCGGGCAAATAGCAGGGCTTTCATTGTGAGAACCGTGAAGACTGAGGCCAAGTTCGTCGAAACAATTATTTAACCTACTCAGGGACTAAAATAAATTTAGCATTATAGCGGAGGGTGCTTTGTACGATAAATTGTAGTACTGAATATTATAAAAATAGAAGCAGTATTTGGAGTTAGAAAGAGAAACAATTTAAAAATTTTAAAATATGAATAGGTATTGGTAACTTTGTCAGACAATATAAAGTAGCTTGTAGGTTTGAATAGGTGGCACGCTGTTTATTGCACCCATGCCTTTTCGAAGAGGAGAGAAATATCAGTATGCTCTCAGATATAGGAAACGAAAACGCTACCGATATTAAGGCCCAGTCTGTTTCCATCATTCCTTCCCTATTTCACTTTCATTCTGCGTCTCACGAGATTTCTTTCTCGTATTTCCTAGCCGGCTCCGTATTTTCTTCTATTTGTACGACATTTATTTCGAGCTTTGTGCAAATCGGAACTCAGTGAATTCTTGTTTGCTGGATTTCTTGGATGCGCTTTTATTAGAAAACTGTGTTCTTGATTTTTATCTAAGAAATACATACGTTTCTTGAATACAGCGCTCACACGGACTCACACAATGGTTCTTATGCGATGAAAGCCGTCCCTTCGGGCATTTTCAAATGGCGTTGTAAAAAGTGGAAGAGATCAGGGGGCGACAGCTTTAGGACGTGCACGACACTTTTCTCCTACATTATTGTCGTGCGCGAACGTGCTTTGTATGAAAAGGATGTCATCTGTCAAGTTAGGAGTGCGGGATGTTGATATAGCTGAGCTGTAGATCTGCAGTAGATTGCTACAGCTGTTCCTCCTTCGCTGTTGCTGCTGCTTATGGTAGCCTGTATGCTGCCTCTTTTTATGAACCCCATCAGCCTTCGCCATATCATTTACCTATTCTTGACAACTGTGTTGCTACAGTTAAAGGAGTTGGAAAGTTCCGAGTAACTACCATCTTTTACCATTCCCATCACTACCAAAGCAGCAATTGAAATAAGCTCTGTGACAACTATTTACAATATTTTAAAGTTGTCCATCGATTTTTTTAAATTAATTTGATAATATGTAACGATGAACTGAAACAAGACGGTATTTCTTCAGTTGAGCCTTGAACTTATTTTCTCTTTTTCGGTTTTTTCGTATATCTTATAAATTCGCTTGAGGCTTAGGAGTAATCCGAAATGTTATTTTACACACTAGTCAGCAATAATGTATCACACAGACATCACGCTATGTTTGAAGCAGATCGGTTGAAAGGGTCTGAAGCATCCATCTGAGAACCATCTCAACCAACGCGATTTTAATTTTTGTCAATTTTTGGCTTGTATTTGCCAATATTGGACGCAACTTTGAAATCATTTAAAAAATTCTTCGGCAAATATTTGAACGATTTTTTTTTACACAAGTTTTTAGATTTTTAATAAATCGCGACGAATTATGTTGATTCTTTCGTTTTTACGTTGGTCCGAAAGTGGTCTCACCTATACTCTACGCGCGCATCTTGGATGATAGTACATTCAGACTTATCGAAGGGTGGATAGGCTACCGATACGTGAATTGTCGTTGCTAAACTCTTTTAGATCATTGTGACCCTACTTCTCGAGTCTACTTCTGGTTCTGAACAAAAAGTAATTTTGGGAACCCTGTGTTTTCTTGAAAGCAATGTGTGAAGTTACTGTCATCCAAGATGCGCGTGGAGTATAAAAGGAATGAATCGTGATCTTGTACCTGGAGTGTCTATCTAGGAACACAACTATGAAATTTGAAGTTTCTAAATTAATAACTCTACCCTCTACCTAATAATAATTTGGCTATTTGAGATTTTTTTTCCGAGCTGAAATGCCACCCAGCAGTTTTTCCATTACTCTTTCTTCATCATTTTCGCATACGCGTCACATTTGACGTTCTCTGTGATGTGACGCACGTACACTAGACGTGGCCTTTGCCATTTTGGTCTATACCATTGATTTCAGTTCTGCTCTCTCGAAGAATGGTTCTCGATTCTTTTCTCCTAACGTGCGGTGTATTCTTAATTTTTCTTCTAGTTTTGAGATTCCTTACATTCTGACCTGGCTTCTGGCTTAAGGAGGCTCCCACTCTTGCGCTAGAGCAATGCTCGAGAAAATTAGGTGTGCTAGTGGGTTAATTTTTTTTTTTTTTTCATAACTATTATTTATTTGTGGGAGAGTCAGTATGAGTTCTGTGCCTTGTTAACTGGTGAGAATCAATACTGAAATGAGAATTAACTTGAACATTTGGTAATTGTGAAGGGAGGCAGAGGGCTAAGGCTGAACGAGGGGCAGTATGCCAAGCTAAATCCTTTCGGCACTGGCCGCGGGCTGTGCCAAGCGCCGTCCCATTACCCCGCGGACCAGTAAGGCCCTTCCACAAATCAGACCGTATCTACCTCAAATGAATTATCCTACCCTAAAGCTAAAGCTTTGATCTCTTAAAATCTCTTTCGAAAAAGGAAATCTATTTTTGACCGCACGAGAATAACCCCGTCAATATCCGGTGAAAACGGGCAGCTGCTGTTGTAGGGTTTCGTGTTCGTTTACTAGTGAATGGTATATTGACTGTATGCGGGTATACAAATATATAGGTTCCAAAAAAAACTGATATTTTCATCAAAAAGGGTTCTTGGTAGATTTAAGTAACTTCCTGAGTATAACCTACCAAAGAGTGATGACTTGATAGTGACTTCCGAGGGGTGAACCACTGGTTGGGAATCTCGTTGGGAATCATTAGAAATATTTATGAAATCTCAGGGAATCTTGGAATTTTTTTAGAGTGGTTACCCCTTCGAGGTTCATCTTTCTGTGAATATCGTTGGGAATCTTTGGAAATCTTTATGGAATCTCAGTGGAATCTCAAGGAATCTCTGGAGTGGTTACCCCCTCGGTAACTTCTTCCCTCCCTAAGAGTGATATATGACTTAATAGTGACTTTTTCCCTCCCTAAGAGTGGTGAGATGATGAGTTGTCACTGAGGAAAATCTATTCGCTCGAAGCTTATCATGATATTTTTACTATTTCTGGAATTATACAAAAAATTTTGGTTGTCATTGTCAATTTTGCTTTTTTAACTGCACGGGGTAGCCGGTATCTCTCTTTTCCGCTGCAAGGCGCAGCTTGGTGGACTGGTGGACGGCGCTCTTGAGTGTGACCGTTATTCCGGTATGATAAAAATGGCCCTTTCTTTTCTGGGTTCTAACTGATGAAGTCTGTTAATTATGTGGATTGTTAGTTTTCTGACCCGCTGCAGATGCAGGGTTTGGGTTCACTCATTCCCACAGCGTCTGTAAAGTTTGACATCCATCACGACGCCTCCTTTATAAAGAAATTTGGAGGGGTTGTGCCTAAGAGCCCCCTTGAGTGCCTTACCAAGCGTGAAGCGAGATGCCTCTTATGGAAAGGGCCGCTCTAAAATGAGATAATGGTTTCAAAGCAGCCTAAGTATTCTCTTGTACCCTGGTTCTCCTTATTTTCTTGTCATCTGGCTTTCTTTGAGGGAGAGAAGAAAGAACTGAACGCTACTTGCTTGCATAAGGCCGTGAAGTTATGCTAATATATTGTAGATCTTAAAAGCTGTTAATTTTCTTTTCAGTTTTTATTGATAAGTAGTTTCCCTTGGGCATGCTATGACTTTGAACTCTACATTAAACACAAATAAGAAGTGCCGTTATTATTTTTTTCAGTAAAAAACCGGAAGTCTCTTTATAATGGTTTTTTTTTAAATTAAAATAAATAGATATAGCACTTGAAAGGGGGTTTTCTACTGATAATAAACGTCATATCGTGATGTCAGTTGTCCATTATTGAGGGTAGAGACAGAGGTGTTAATTAGCACTGTTTGTAATGAACTTTTCAAGAAATAGGTACCTACTTCCTGGCATTCTGTCCACATCTGATGTTAGATCCATCACAAAATGGATGGAGTAGCAAAAGCTTGGAGTATGGATATGGATGCGTCTCTGCTGACCTTCCAACGTATTGGACCATGTCCATGTTTACGAGTCGCCTTGGGGCTCGGGGGTTGCGATCAGGGACCCTGATAAGTGATTACTGATAACGGGCCATCGCTTGAAATATGTCGTGTCACACAGCTTCCATTACCATATTGTCTATATCTGCTTTGTCCCGACCGTTCTGCATCCTTCTTGCTTGACATTTTATATGTGTCACGTTTTTCACTCTACATACATACCTCGATAAGGATACCCAATCTTTTGTTCGTGTATGACTGTACTATACGCATAGATATTTTTTTTTATGTACTCGCAAGTCCACACCAGGCGAGAGCTATTCTCCAAGCACTATCCATTGACTGTTGAGGGAAGCGGACGAGTTCGTTTAAAACGATATATTTTTTTATTTCGTTGGTAATATGGTTCTGTAAAAATGTAGATCGATTCGATGTGTTCGTCAATGCCGCGAAAAGCTGACTTGGGCTTTTCCCACCATTCTCCCGCCTTTCCTGAAATCTTGCCTCTGCTGAGTTACAGAATATAATATTACATGGAAATTGAACCTGAGTCGTAAAGCTTTCATCGGATAAAATCTCTTTTTGATTTTCTTGTGCACTATTGAGGGAACTATCAAAAGAGTCTCTCCAAAGGGAAATTGAAGGTAATGTTCCCCATAATACCTTTTTATGGATTTTCTTCTTTATTACATAGAATGAAGTTCTAGTTGACTTTATTTCTGCAATGAAGTCTGAGTTCCATATCAATGTCGTATAGGATTATTGGTTATCTGTCTGCGCTTCATTTTTCGAAGCGAGACAAAACTCTTATTTTTGAATTAAAGTTAAATAGAGGATGAGAGTGAGACACTGGATTGGGAATTTCTCATATAAATTATTTTCTGGAGTGGGCATAGTGTTATACAATATCCTGTCGAGGAGGGAGGCCAAGTCAGGCTAGGAGCCCGATTACTCATAATTTCATGCAAAGGGCTGATCGAAACTTCTTCTTGATCAGGGAAATATCTGCTCAGGGTCGGATTGCCATTTTTAGCGTATGGTAGGATATGGAACCCAAATCCGGATCGGCGTCAACTGAAAATCTTCAAGAAATTATGACTAATCGGTATATGCTCCCAGCCTGACTTGGGCTATACAATAATAGTCTACTTCATGGAAATTGAATGATGAGAGTGTCACTGCGTGATATTCTTTCCTCTGAATACAGGAAGGTGCGAGAATATATGTGCACCATGACCCGATGGCGATTTAGCCGGTTTCCCGTCACATAAAGCGTGAGCAGCCTCGCTGACAAAACCGGCCTTCATTGTCCTCAGCATCATTTATGGGAGACAATGCGCTGGGGCGGAAGGGGACAGGGCTGCAATGGCAGAACCTTCCTCATGAATCCTTGTACCAGATAGGCATAAAATGTCTGTGTATAGCGAGGGGTTAACCACTCGTTGGGAATCTCGTTGGGAATCATTGGAAATCTTTATGATGAAATCTCAGGGAATCTTGGAATTTTTTGGAGTGGTTACCCCTTCGGGGTTCATCTTTCTATGAATATCGTTGGGAATCTTTGGAAATCTTTACGGAATCTCATTGGAATCTCAAGGAATCTCTGGAGTGGTTACCCCCTCGGTGTATAGAGTAATACGATATAGGGACCTCATGAGTCATGAACTGATGTCTCCATTTCCATGCAGGATTTCCGAAAATGGTAGGTATCTAGGAGAACGTCGTGCTGCTTTCTTTCTCGCGTTAAAAGGGGAAATCTGGTTTTGAGTTCTATAGACGTCTCTTGAGATGTTTTCTGTACTTTTGAGGTAATCACAGTGATTTCATGCAATCTTGGATCTTGGTAATTCCAAGTTAATAATGCTCTTGTAGGAAATCTGGCTTAGATATCTTTTCGGACTGGTTTGTTTCCTTTAGCAGCCCTTGTATTGCTCTGTGCCGAAATGAATCCTGAAGTTGCTATAAGAGCTACAGTATACACGAAAAGATAACGTATCTCCATTGGTTGCCCTAAGAAATACTCTAAAAAGCTTGAGGTTTCTTTCCCGTTTCAAAAGGCGGTCGTAACTGATTCGTGATGATTCCGAACAGGAAATTGCAAAGAAACGGGCGATTAAGAAGTAGCATTGGGGTTCGGTTATGGGAGAGAGTCAGAGGATGAGTGATGACAGCGATATCCCCCGCTGCTTCCCTTTGGCCGTCGCCACCGCCCATCATTCTCCCCCTGGTAAAATCCCTGCCACCCCCTAGAAAAATAATCTCATCCAAAGGAAGATATCTAAGGGTGCTTGAGATTGAGTTATATACAGCTCGACACCGTCGAATGAAATATTACTTTCCGTGTGTTTTGAGTAAGTTTCCTTTTTGTTCCGACGCGCTGATGTATAGTTTGGACGCATTCCTTGACTAGTGCAATGATTCCATTATGATTGTCTATGCGTTACCTAGCGGCTGGTATAAAAGCGTTTATCTCTGCAAGAAAAACCATAGTTTCTCTGCTTTTTTCAAAGCACATACAATACCAAGAAAGGAGATTTTCTGGTGGTGTGAAGAGCCCCGAACTTGTTAGGGTCATCGAAAAACTCTCCGAGTTCCCAAACTTCCCACAGTTGAGAGAGCTTAACGCCAACTTATTTTTCGCACTTTTCACATACTGACTTATCTTCGTTTCCACATGAACAAACTAGAAAGAAGTGGGTACCGACCACATTCCCCATTTGAAGATTAAGTCGGATGAAGTTTATTGTACTGGATAAAATTTGGATTGAGAACTTTATTTCCAGTTTTTGGGAAGTTTACAACTGAAAGGAATATGTATGAGTGGACACGCTGTTATCTATATGTATGATTACATAATATACCTATACTTACTAGTTGACTGTACCGTTCGTGTTCATGCATCATTACTTTTTCTGAATTTAAGGGGGGCGTCGGAACTTTTATGTAAGAGTGAAGAGGTAACTGAGTTGCCTTCTCTTGAATTTTCAAGGACAATTGAAACAAGGTTAACAAAGTTTTAGGGGAAGGATAAAAGTGTAGTTTTGTAGGGGGCACTGGGGAAAAATAGACTTGTTCGGGTCGTGTGGAACCTCGGGTGCAAAGTTTCCCAAGGGATGAGACCGCAACCTGAGCTCAAATTCAATGTATAAATAAAGAGAGAAGTGCATTGGGGAGCTCCGACCCCGCAAATGGCAATGCGATATTGTTAGGAGAATCTGTTGTGTTGAGTTTGTGGGAAAAGGAACCTCAGTTCAGTCTCTGATGGATTCCCAGCAAGACGTTTTTAAAGTTGGGAATCATTTTTGGAAGTACCTACTCCTCTCTCTGTTTATTTATTTTCCTTTCGAGTTTTATTATCTTAAAAAACACAGTACCCGCAGTATCAAAACACCAAACCATTTTCTTTTTGTACCAGCTACCCTGACTTCTAAATTTTCTCCACTGTTGGGGCTACTTTTTTAAATTTTAAATTGCGAGTCTCGGGAAAACGTTCTTTTGGTTTTAAAAAGTCATTAAAACGAGATTGTGTACCGTTGGACGGCCCGTGCCCTCTATGTAACGCTCTCCGCATGTTCAAATAAATTTGGGGTAACTTGTAATTTGGTGTGATGGCTTGCCGTTACTCCCCAACTGTGAACAAAATTTGACACTGAAATGGAGATATCTATGAATTTTGAACGTTGAGCAGTTTTCAATCACCAACGCTGGATACCGCAGTGATCACCCGAATGTTCTTTTGGACTTGGAACAGAGATGTGTGAACCAAACGAAATTGGACAAAATTAAAATAATAGTCAAGAGATGGAAGAGGATGGAGCAGTATATTTGGGAGAGACTGATATTAAAACTGAAAAAATGAAGTGTGGGATGCTTCACGCGAACCGTTTTGTGATTTGCGTTTGTTAGAAAGTGTCCCTAACCGGTCAGCAAGTGCCATGGACCCCAAGAACACTCCATGCCATCAGGTGTAATGTCCAGCTTCCTCAAGCTTATTATAGGTAAGTTGAATGTTAATGATAGAAAAGTATGTATTGTAGGTGGAAAAAATTAATGGCCACAACTGCCACCAGCAGATTACCACCACTCCAGGCACTTTGGCATCAAAATGAAGCGCAGTGTTATAGTCAGCATATATGCCGTTTTCTGCACTGTCCATGGTGGCACGAAGGGGAACTTTTCTCGAAACTGCCTCCCTTCAAATTGCCATTAATTCGTTCCATGCACCTATTGTACCCAATTTACGTACCCAGGTGCAAATCTCTTTTTGAAGAGAAGTGAGCAGAATTCTGACAACCACTCTGTGGGCAGTAATATACCAAGCAGTACCTAATACTTTCCAGTAAATGCAACTGTGAGGAGTTGATTTGAGGTAAGTACAAAATGTATAACAGTTTCCTTGAAAAGTGTCTTAAAAAACGTTGGCATTGTATCTTCCGTCTTCACGACTAATTAACCGTTGATGGTCGGAAAAGAAATCATTGGAAACACCCAGCGTACTGGCGGAAAATGATCGCTGCCACCCCTGCATGTGGCTTCTTTTTTTCGCCAGACGTAGGGCAACACCCTGCATACTTTGTATTACCGCACTGAATCGACTGGTAATTGCAATTTTTTGTGGCTGGTCTTAATGCTGAACATTGTGAGCCATTCGAACGCAAAACAAATGACTGACAGTAGGACACTATGTTTAGCTTTCACGGAAAAAAAAATACTATCGAACGAGAGAAATGGTGCTGCAATTACCGGTCTCTATCGAGTATCAATACTTTGTACATGAGAAAGTATGTAAGTAATATTACGTTCTCATAACGTCTCCACTCAACATTTTCAAAGTAACTATTCCCCTACAGCGTGAGTCCAGCTGGCTGAGATTGGTGCGCTGTTACAGGCTCGCTTCCCCAGTTTGACGAGTATTTGAGCTTGAGCTGTCTCCTCCATCAAAGCCTCTCGTATGATTGCAAGTTGGAACACAGACACAGAGAACCTGCTTGATATTGGATTTAATTAGAGGACCAGTTTAAAATTAATATTGCTCAAGCGGAATATGAAAATCATCGAAGGAAATTGGTAACCTATAGAATCCTCGTAGACTTCTGTCGACAATAGTGGCAGCTTTTTGATGAAATGTTGAGTTTAAAGGCGTCAACGCAGTCGTATTTTTTATTATTATTTTTATTATTATTATTATTATTTTTTTTTTTATATGAGGATTTTGTGGATATTTAAATGTTCTGTCTTTGTAATGGCCGTAATTAACACTCGATCGTAAAATTACAACACAGCCTGTTAATTTCGTTAAAAAGAATATTTCGGAAAATTTGAATCTCCAATAGTTTCCTCACAAAATGTGCAGAAAATACGTAAACAAGTATAAAATGTAGATACACGTATGTGTGTACGGTCTCAGCAAATTTTCCTGCTTTTTCTGATACTCAGGTAGTCCCTTTTTGAGCTTTTCTGATTTTTACAAATCGATAAGTTACAATTCCTCATTTTTACTTTCTGTATCGCATTGTGCATGAGATAACTTTCCCGCTTGTTTCACTAACTCTTCCACCATGATTATCTAATAAGAGTCGCACAAAATGTTCTGGATTTTATCACGTCGCGTCGGGTAACATTCCTCTGGAACTCATTTTGTTCGTCATACTGTGATGCTAAGACAAAATTGGCGTGCATAATTGAGCAGAATAAAGAAGTATTGCGTTGTGAGTCTTCTTTCGTCGCTTCTTGTTCTGCAGACAGCTGAGACTGATCGTTGCGCCGTAGGGAATGACATGAAACAATCAGAGCGGTGATGGATCGGGGCGCAAGCTGCTCCAAATTGCAAATGACCATCCTCTCTTTTAGGCATCTCCCAAGTTTCGTCAGTGGGATCTTGGTGTCCATTCCGAGGTGACAGTTTCCTCGCTTCCATTTTCTGTTTTTTGAAACGGAGGGTATTGTTTTGTACGTTTTTTATATTTTGGAAGCAAATTGCCATGATAAGAGCGATGTTATAATGGACTCCAAGCAAAAAATGAAACCGTGGTCAAAGTTAACGGAGTTATTCGGTAAGAAGTTTGCTTATTTTAAGGGTGGAAAAAATCGGGGCAAAGAAAGTTTGGATCTATAAAATGGAAGATTGCGAGTATAAATTTTTTCTTGATGCCGGGACGGTGTATTCAGAACCCCAATACCATCCGGTTCGACGTGGAGCTTTCCCTCTCCATTTTTATCTTCTACATTTTGTGCACTTTGTGCTTGGCTTGGTACCAAACATCCCAGCACCGGATGTTGGAAAGTGACCTGTCTGGGAATAAGTTTGGACGGTATGGGTGGTGAACTTTGCGGAAGAGCCCTTTTGGGTATTATTTACCAACTCCGCTAAGTTCTCCAGTTCACCCCACCAACTACCCGTATTCCCTAACTCAACTCACCGCCAACGGTGCATGGCCAAAGTTTATCAAGTTTGAATTTGAAAGATGTGGGAAGTTGGGTAAGTTGCTTGTAAAAAGTGACCAGATGACCGAAATGGTCAAATATAGATTTCTGAAAAAAACATGCTGCTGAAGAAACAATGAATTTTTACTTTCCCATGTACCAGTAATGTGGGAAAGTTTGCTGGTAGTACAGAAAATAGATTTTGAGATTTTCATCGAATTAGTATTTCGTTACTATGTGAAGGTTAGTGGATTAATAACCCATTTGGGAAGGTTTGTGCAACTACTGTTGTACTTGTACCATGCACTGGTGAGAATTAGATAAATCTGCTCCATTGCTTACTTGCTTATTGAGAAACCTTCCTCGCTAGTTTTCCTGATTTTCCGGGTTTCAATTGTGTGAGAGTCGGTGGCATTAATAGTTGATCAGCCGTGTAAGTTCCGGATTCAGGCCTACCCCCGGACTAAGATTAATTGAGGTCGGATGCATTGAGGTTAGTTTACAGGATGTTCTGAGACTCCTCCATCCTCCCCTCCCCGCCCCATTGCTCCTCACCCCTTCCGTATTTTCCTCTCCATCGCCTAATTGATCGTTTTCGATATCCTGTTTCCCCGTTGCCTATGTGACTTGGCGTACCTGGCGTACCTATTGATGCTGCGAGTTTCAGCGGCAATAAACAACCCTGGATGTTGCTCATATAGATACAAATTTTCGAGGGGTTAACCACTCAAGAGATTGCTTGAGATTGCATGAAGATTTACAATGATTCCCTGAGATTCTCAACGAGATTCGTAGAAAGATGCACCCCGAGGGGGTAACCACTCCAGAGATTCCTTGAGATTCCACTGAGATTCCATAAAGATTTCCAAAGATTCCAAACGATATTCATAGAAAGATGAATCCCAAAGGGGTAACCACTCCAAAAAAAATTCCAATATTCCCTGAGATTTCATAAAGATTTCCAATGATTCCGAACGAGATTCCCAACGAGTGGTTAACCCCTCGATGCACCCCGAAGGGTTAATTACTCCAGAAATTTCCAAGGTTCCCTGAGATTTCATAATGGTTTCCCATGATTGCCTGAGATTCCCAACGAGATTCTCGAAGTATTGATTTTGAGATTTTTAATTTATCGTAATCCTGGAGGTTTGTAGGAAAACTGTATAGGATTGGTGTACAGGAACCAGTTGTTCTTGTTATTTTCTATTCGACTGGTTTATGAAGACGTTTTTACCTCAGTCGTGAGGGTGCTACCATAAAGTTTGTGAAGTCTTAACTCTCGGTGAAAATGGATGTGATGTTTTGTACTTGGGAATTAAAATTTGGTGCCAAATTCTTGAGTCAGTCCAGCCATCCCTCGTTGAAAAATAAAAACATTTTCGTTATTTGCGTTAGCCCTGCCACCTCTCGCTGGAAGCTGGAAACGCGAGGCCCCATCGATTAGCAGTTCAGCCTTGCGCAGAATTGTGCTGAATTTTCACCGTTGTCGGCTATCCTCGATAGCTGGAGCACTAGAGTCAGCTGTGGTGTAGTTCCTACATTTTCCGTTAGATTTCTCATTTTCTGCTTGGTTCTGCTGATATCCTTAAATCCGCTTCTGCTAGATGGCAGTACAGTGTCAATTGTTTGCCTGTTTGATTTTATGAATTTTTAATGTATGGAGGTAGAGGGTTAAAAAAACTTTCGGCAGGGCTGAAGAATTGGTAGATTTTGAAGCTCATTTTCTTATTTCTACTAGTTTTTCCGCACCTTAAAATACTGAAGGGTGTGATCAGAAAAGCTTTCAAAGAAAAGTTGTAGCTTCAGATGCTGCAAGAACGAGAAACAATTTAGTGTTTTCCACATTACGGGATTCATTGTTGAATATCTATTTTTCGAAATACTCCCCCCTTCTCCCTCCATTTGTACCCCCTTGGTTCAGTTCCTCTCACTAACGAACTGACGAACATAATTACGTGACGTGTATTGTCATTTCAACTGACGGTGGCTTTTCTTTTTGCGAAAAAGTATGAAGACATTTGTCCGGAAGTCCTGACACGGCAACCAAATCGAAATCTTTTTAATAAATAGATCAATAAATAGATCGCAGGTATTGTATTTTGTCTTTTACTGTCTTTCACGTGGTTACCCTATATTGGATGTCCAGTGTCCAGTGCTTTTACTCGTAACGACGATGGAAAATCTCGCAGGTGCAGTTTCCGTCCATGGAAAATACTCCACGTTTTATTCAACTGAGACCTAACGGAGTAGCTGGGAAATGGAGAAAGCTTTTTAGTTTCGTGAATTCCCTGATGTTGGCGCCTTCCTGTCGGCCCTAAATGTAAACTTTCAGCCGTACTCAAGTGATGTTTACTCTCCGTCTTCTAGTGGATTGTCATTTTTATCCATTGTTGTGTACTTCAATTGAGAATTCCTCCACGTACGAAATACGATTTTTAGTAGTTACATTCTTTAAAACTGCCGTTGAAACCTGTGCAGTTCTTACAAAGTATCCATTATGATTTTATACCAATCGTATGTATGAGAAAGTAAACATCACAGTTTGTCTGAAAACTTACTCAATTTTACTGTGTCTCTTTCGCATTGTAAAAGATCGGTGTCATACCTCGTATAGAAAAAGTAAATTTTCGCTATTGGTGTTTCCAGTTCTTTCATCAGCGGACAGAAAATAAACGAAAGAAACGAGGACGCTACTCAATACCCAGAATACCTACATATTGTTGGTACATACAATCATTACACAGTGACTGACGCTCTCAATTTTATTTTCGTCGATATTGCTGCCTGTGTTGATTTAATCATCCGAAAAAATATGAGAGCGAAAATATTGCTTCTGTTCTTTGAAGCCGGCTACACAATCGATGAATGCCGACGGGAGTGACTGGGGCTGTATACCTATAGTCGACGGCCGAAAAGGAGACCAAAATGGCAGATGGCAGCGGAGGGGTGGGTTCCCACTGGTTACCCCCTCTACGTGGCACCGGTACCTATGAGGCTGAGCTGCGAGCCACACTATAGGCTATGCTAAGCATCGGCTATAAATAGATTTTGCCTCTATATCGTGTGACATAGTCAATAATGTGGCTCGCAGCTCAGCCTCATAGGTACTGGTGCCACGTAGAGGGGGTAACCACCCCTCCGCCGCCATCTGCCATTTTGGTCTCCTTTTCGGGAGCCGACTATATAGGTAGGTATTCAGGTCTATTCTATTCTCGCATGTACAGTACCAGTTCTATCCTGGTGTTTAGCTTCTTTCCGCTAGAGTAGTTTGCGTGGTTTTCGTGATGAAAGTAGTCCACTGTAGCGCTGGTTGAACACAGGAAATAAGCTCTAAGCCCGGAGACCACAGCGCCACAACATCCGTCCCCACACTCCCCATCACCCTGAGTTACCGCAGCACCCACACAACATCCTATCTTACCTCGCTGTTGTCCCTGAGAAAACACGCGGCAGCACACTTGTCGTCTGCATGAAATTTGAAAGGCTCTCGTTTCGATGGATGTAATATTCTGCAATTCCGACGAACCTCAGATAGGTCGGATAGGTGCATGTCTTTTTAGGGGAACACTGAAATCCTATCAATGTTTTTCTGACCGGCGTTCATTTCTAAACAAATATCTGGATTAAATTTAGATATCGTCACTGTAAAATTCTAACTTAATTTGATATTTGCGAGTTTTATCTTTTCATCTAACTGTTCGTACCGAGGGGGTAGCCACTCCAGAGATTCCTTGAGATTCCATAAAGATTTCCAAAGATTCCCAACGATATTCATAGAAAGATGAACCCAGAAGGGGTAACCACTTCAAAAAATTCCAAGATTTTATAAAGATTTTCAATGATTCCCAACGAGTGGTTAACCCCTCGGTTCGTACCGAGAAATGGATCAGTATCGTCTACTCGTATATTGAGGGCAAGTGGTTTTCCCCCGAAGGTTGTGCCTACTTCGTTGGAGAACTGGCACTGTGTCGTCCCACCGGCACGGTGCCACTGTATCACAATAATTACCGGTTTCTTTTCAACCACTGAGAACATGCTGAGCGTGGTGGGATTTGTGAAAAGAAGCAGCTGTTCTGGTTGCGATTTGAATCCCTCTTGTTAGAGAGTTTGTGGTTGCGTCTCATCCAGCTCCAATTCCTCGTTGCGCAGATTAAATAAACAGAAGTGGGAAGTAGAAGCTTCGTGAGTGATTCGCAATATTGATGAATCCACGGCCCATTGTCATGCTCTTTTCTGTTTGGACCTTTGCTACCTTTGAAATATCCACCTTTCAGGGGAGTCAGTCGCTGCGTATTAAAATTGTGGAAAATGCTTTCTCAATGTGCGTGTTTACATCGGAATTTATAGTAACTGAATAGTTCTTGCATCATTTCAAAATAACTTGACAAGTGCCTCGAAAATTACTGACCAAAAAACTTCCTGACGGATGAGGATTTTAACTTGATTATTGATACTCAGTAGAGCAATCGAGGGGGTAACAACTCCAGAGATTCCTTGAGATTCCATAAAGATTTCCAAAGATTCCCAACGATATTCATAGAAAGATGAACCCCGAAGGGGTAACCACTCCAAAAAATTCTAAGATTCCCTGAGATTTCATAAAGATATCAAATGATTCCCAACGAGATTCCCAACGAGTGGTTAACTCCTCGAGAGCAATCATCTAGTTACAAAGTTTAAACCTCATGTATATAGAATCCCATAAAAAATGTATCTTCGGTATCATTTAAGTATATAATTATTGTATATCATTCAGATTTCTGTTTTGTACTTCCTAAATAACAGAACTATTATAGTCAGATCGTTTATTTTTGCTACCGCTGTGTTGTAGTTCAGTGTTGTTCATTTGTTCTCGGGGTCCTGTTTTTCATTTCAATGTTTGTCACGTTCCTTGATGCATGCAGAGTATTCCACCCTCGCCTGAAGAATTTTTGGTCTCTCAACTCTCCTCTCCTTCGTCTTTATTTTATTCAGTTTGCAGAGGAGAAAGAGTCAGCTAATATTCCCTAACATTAGAAAAGCTATTGCTTTTAAGGAGAAGTCTTGACAGGTCCTACATTCTTAGTTGTTCTTTGTACCATCTGAAACCGTCAGGAGGGAAACGATTAGTGGTTGCCGGAAAGAAAACTAACGTTCATTTCGATAAATTTCGTGATGTAGTCATATGACTTACCAGTAATGTCTGCATAAACCTCGGTGCTGGATGTTTATTCAGGGTGCTAACAGTGCCCGCAATCTTGAATACTTCAATTTGTCTCTTCTCTGACATGTTATTGCTGTGGAGCGCTGCGATCTTCGAGTAGCTGGGGAAATGGGGGATCGCCCGCAAACCGACAATATGTATGCATGCTTACATGCTTTGATTTATAGGCACACACTTATATATGTTCCCATGGATATTTACAGGGTGTTCTATACTACCCGTCCCATTCGTTTTTGGAAACTGCTTCAGCAAGAGAGCCATGAAATGAAAATTTTACGACTATGATGGTGTCAAACTGTTAGGAGAGATTAGTGAGTAGTATCTAAGATCTAGTCCCGAGTGCACTGAAATTGCACTTTTTAGTGATGTTGGCATAATGAGTGCACTTGACTTGCCCTGGGTAAGGGTGACATCAGAGTAGGTATGTCTGTACTTTTGTCTGTGTGGTGTATTGCAATAAAAACCCGATAGTGGAGTTTGGACTATCTGTTCAGCTCATCGCCAATAAATATGGCCCAGTATGCCACTGCTCGGCCAATTTCTACTTCATACTTTGAAATTACGCGGTTCTTGTTAAAAGGGACAAAATCGAAGTGCAGATTTTTTGCGAGGTAAACGAGTTGGAAGAAATGAATGGGGCATTCTTTTCAGACAGGAAGATAGAAATTATTCGCTCTGGCCCACTTTTTTTTCTCTTTATCAATTCAGTTTTTTCGTGCTGGAATGGGAATGTTGTAATTTTTGTTTCATCTTGGTATTCCATTCGGTGCCAACTGCCGATATTTTTCATTAAAAAAAAACACATCATGATTGAAATGAGTGTTAAGCTGGTCAGCTTATTTGTAACCTCTCATCGCAAAGATTGTTTTTAGTTTCTGCAGGGTTGGCGCCATTATTTATCGGGTTAGGCCGAAGTTTGTTAACCCCAAGAACCTCGAAACTTCGTCAGGCCGCCATTTGTCTTCGTAACTAGACGCTAGAGGTGTTTGCCGCTGTTTTTTGCCTCCCGCTGTTGCATTTGTGGCTTACAACCCTTGGAATGCGAAACTTTCTCTCTGGGGGGGTTTCAGCTTTACATAATGCTACTTATTAGTTTCACGCGCAAGCTTCCCGCGGTTTGTCAGATGGAGCTTTCCACCTCAGCTAGAGAGAAAACAATTAGAAATTTGGAGAAGTTCGCAATGAACTACGAGTACGTGCTTCTTTGGTTCTTGCATGACTAACACGAAGAGACCCACCTCCGCCCATTAGAACTTTAAAGATGTTTCTCTCAGTAAGATTCGACTGGTAAAACGGAAGTAAATTCAATGTGTTTTCCGTATCGAACCGCGTGCCGTGCAGGTATGTCGGTATCATAATACAGATTTCTAATTATCAATGCAAGTTATCAAGATTATTATTTTTTCTCCCCGTTGTAACAATTTCTCCCGTTTGGTAAAAGATGAGTATATTTCATTTAAAAAATCCAGAATCCTGAATTTCAAGGTTCGAAAATTTTTCACTTAAATCCCTATTTGGAATTCATTCACACCAATATTATGCAAAGCGCATATTTCAAGAATACTAATAATGCACCCTTTGTTTTCCCTAAATCATCTTACCCGACATTTTCCTTGTTAGGTAGATTTCGAAGAAAAATCTACCTATTGTAGTCGTACCAGTAGTCTCACTTTTGAAAAATTTCTTCACAGTTATTCTTTTTATGACCCCTGGATCCCAAAACCACAATCAGTTCAAAAGTTTATATATATATATATCTATATATATATATATATCATTTTCACTTCCTTGTGAACACGCTAGCAGCCGTATTTTAGAAAAATAATTGGTTTTGACTATTTAATAAAATATAAGGGACTAAAATCTCGGTCGAGTTCGTTAATGGGGGAAATCGGACCAAGGGGGGGGGGGGGGGGGGGGAAATGGGGGGACTTTTTCGAAATCTGGTTTTTTGTCCATAACTCCCTTAATATTGCAAGTAATGAAACGAAAATTTGTCTGAGGGACGTCTAACAGTACTACCTACAACTTTTCTTAGTAACGTTTTTTGATCCCACCCTTAATGGTTGAATAGGGGTGGAAAAAGAGGGTTTTGCGCACAAAAAAATTCATAACTTGTGTCCTAGGGGTGTTATCGAGTTCTTTTGTTTTGTAATGTATTTGCCTCAATATTACCTACAACTTTTGTCTGAAAAAGATTTTCGTCCGACGCACCGTTTAGGCAGGGGGTGGGGGGTTGAATTTTCAAAACGTCATAACTCACTTATTTAGTGAGATATTGAGTTTTATCTTTTTGCTATGAGTTTCTATTAATAATATCTACAACTTTTGTCTGAAAAAGTTTTTTGTAAAATCACTTTCATTTTCTTGTTAAGGGGGGGGGGGGGGTGAAATTTCAAAACTCAATTCCTCCGCTTGTTATTGTGTTATCGAGTTCTTTTGTTTTGTAATGCATTTGCCTCAATATTACCTACAACTTTTGTCTGAAAAAGTTTTTCGTCCGACGCACCGTTTAGGCAGGGGGTGGGGGGTTGAATTTTCAAAACGTTATAACTCACTTATTTGGTGAGATATTGAGTTTTATCTTTTTGCTATGAGTTTCTATTAATAATATCTACAACTTTTGTCTGAAAAAGTTTTTTGTAAAATCACTTTCATTTTCTTGTTAAGGGGGGGGGGGGGGGTGAAATTTCAAAACTCAATTCCTCCGTTTGTTATTGTAGATAATGCAATTGGATCAACTGAAAATCTTCTTATCCGTCTTTCTAAATGATTTTAGACTGCTTTTAGTTGATGGAAGTAATCTTCGAAATCTACCTACGCCTTTCGGGGCTGCCGAAAGGGATTTTTTAAGTTATTTATGTCCTACCAGAAAATATCCAGCCATTTTCCACCTCTGTTGCGGGTCCACAGGTTGCCAATTTAAAATAAATATTATGGTTCTATTGACGAATAAAACTGCGACCCTTCGTCGAAAGCGGGAAAGTGGGCAACTTGGTACCTCTCACATATTCAGTGCGAGGTGCGAGAGACATAGATTACGGCTGAGAATAGAGATTTTCTTGGCAGTCTACTTTTTCGCTCAACAAAAGACGCGTTCACAATTTATGACATTCTCTGAAAGTCCTTTTCGGACTTAGCGACAAATTTTATCGGCTTGGCAAAGGTTGTTATTATTCGGGAAGGCGACAAGAACGAGGTCAATTGCAGTTGCCAAGGCCCCTTTGTCGACTTGGACATACATCATCCCATTGAGGAGGCCTCAACAAATTGATGCCCCCCCAGAGTCCCATGCACGAAAATAGTGTCCCACGTGGTTTGTCCGAGGGGTTAACCACTCGTTGGGAATGATTGCAGGAATCATTGGAATCATGGGTTCAATCTTTATGAAATCTCAGGGAATCTTGGAATTTTTTGGAGTGGTTACCCCTTCGGGGTTCATCTTTCTATGAATATCGTTGGGAATCTTTGGAAATGTTCATGGAATCTCAGTAGAATCTCAAGGAATCTCTGGAGTGGTTACCCCCTCGGGTTTGTCCCTTCTGTGGGTTCTTATGGGCCTATGGGCCTATGGTGGTTAACAGTAATGTTTCTTTCCCCATGTTTAGGTATTAGAGATTAGAGGACCTCCCCTTCAGCGGTTGTACGACTTTTTAAAGTCCCGCTTCGAATTGAACGACTTGAAGTTTTTCCCTTTCCCTCCATCAATTATAGTTTATTTCCTGAGCCAGGTTGACTGAGGAACAACGAACGAGGGATATTTTAACATCTCTCCCTTTACATATTAACCGGATTCGTTCAAATTCTGTTGTGCTGGGCAAATCTCTTGTCTAGCTCTACTGCAGTCTTTACATTACTTTTCGACAAATCTATGAATGTGGTGATAAATTTGTACGACGGCTCCTACTTAGCTCTTTTCAGGAAAAAAATCTGGAAACAATGTTGATGACTGAGGCGAATGTTGGAGACACCATATAATGATGAAAAGTCCTGACGAAAAAATAAAGGAGCTTTCAGAGCGGTGAGCGGTGAAACTGCCGACCTTTTATTTCTTCATTTTTTCTAAAACTTACTTTTGTAAGAACGTTAACGACCTATATCATCCTTTCGAAAAAAATGTTTCTTTTCCACCAGACATCCTCAGATCAATTTCCTATTGAAGTAATTGCAAAATTAATTGATTTTTATAAGCTCACTTGATCTTCTCAACATCTTCCAACCAAATCCCGTTATACCCCTCTGGCCGTATTCCGCAACTCATGCTGAGAAACCTCATTACGTTGTGGATAAAAGGAAGACTGGAGGAAGGCAGACTGTGCCAGAGGAAAGTTGTGAGTTATGCTGGGGAAGTAAAGAGAAAGTCCGGTAATGAGACGGTGTCCGCTGGCGCTGGAGCTGGTGCCGCCAAGTGCTGCTGACTGCAACTGACTGCTTCGTGATGAAGGGCCACACCAGCTTCATGTGATTGATGCACGTGTTTTGCTCCTATAGTGAGTTTCTTTCTTTTTTTGTTGACTTAATAACGAACTCTTGCTAACATTTCATTTATGATTTATGCTAGGAAACGTGAATAAATCTCGAGGATTTTGTTATTTAGAAGCAGATACGAGGAGTTTCATTAGGTCTCCACAGGGGCCGGCTGGACTCTGTTGAGCAATTAGAGCGATGTGTCACGACGATGCTGTCCGTTTCTTTTCTAAATAACAAACCGTGTCCAGCGGCCAGCCAAATTGAGCCTATTTGAGCCCCACGCCCTGGACCGTCAGAGTGATCAAATTAAACAACGCTGGGTCAGCAGTCAGCACTTTGGAAGATGAAATGGTGAAAATTTTTTGTCACTGCTATAGATCACTTCTCTTTTTATTGTAATTTTTGTTCAACATTTGTGCCAGTTTAGAAGTTCAGTAATTTCAATTTATGTACCTATATGGTTTTGTTTGATGTTTCATAGTTTTCCTCACCTCAAGTTGTTTTATTCCTAAAATTGGACTGTTCCGGTTAGCTCTACGTGCTGCAACTCAGACCACTTGCTGCCGCTGCTTACCGCAGCCTTGCTTTTCTCCTCTTTGAAATTCCCCGGCTTGACGGTTTAGTCAGCCCCTAAGGGGTAATTAAAATAAAAAAGTGATAATTACGTATATTTCTGTTGGCCTGAAAACAAGACACTTTTTTTATAGCAGAGAAATTATCCTGCATGCCTAACAAAATTAAATCCTCTTCGGACATTGATGAAAAATAGAAATGCAGGTTTTTTATTTTATTTTTTTAAATAACGGTATCAGGTTGAAAGCCGCAAAAGCTAAGTATATACCTACCTTCGAGTATCGGTCGCTGAAAAATATTTCACTATGGAACAGATATCTAGTTGTATCTTACGACTGGGTTTGAGTGAGAGAAATGGCACAAAAGAATATTTCTCTTTACGTTTTTGCCTCCCTACATATTTGATGCGATTCTGGGGGGATGACGTCCATCGTCCATCCTCATTCATGGGACAGATAACCAACTTAGAGATACACAATACACAGTTTCAATCCCTTTGCCAGCTGTCGCATGGATGTATCAGAAATATGATTCATCGGAGGCTTTGATAAAAACCGATGACTCCTGACTTTGATTTATAACCCACCCCGATTCTCCAGGGAATTCGGACCCGTTCATTGTATCCCACCCCACCTGACTGAAGGTCTGAACTCTACAAAATTATTTTCTCAATGGCCAAGCGTATGTGAGGTCAGACACCTCGTGGCGTAATTCGCGAGGTGCAGCGGGCTCGGTAGCCTTATCTAGTTTATTGGTATTAAACTATTGTGAGCTATATTCTACACGGCCCAATTTCATACACTTCCCCCTTCCCTTTAGATAGTGGGAGATTCAAGATGTCATGTTAGTTATGGGCAGTTTCAGCTGGTTTGGTTTCATTTGAACCTACAGCATGGCGAAACTGAGAAACGTTATCGATTTCTCCATCGGCCTTATACTTTCTGTCGAGAATGTTTATTGCTTGTTGACTTGTCCCTTAAAGCAAGAAAAAGTCCACTGTCACCTTACGCCTCGCCACCACCTCGCAACTTTTTATTTCCTTGATTATTGCTAGCTTCCAAGTAATTCATTGTTCCATTTATACGCGGATTGAAAATTTTGGTTTGTTTGGTGTGGTTGTTTCGCCGGTGCGATAAACAGGTACCTATTGATATTTTAAGGCTGCATTCAAGTATGCCTGTTTCTACGATCATGTGTCCTCCATCTGAGTGCAATTACCCGAGTGCATTTTTACCCGAAACTGAAATTCGGACCTTAAAACTTATTAATTCGTTTTATCTTTCCCCAAAACAATTAACTACTATTATCCGATTTTTTAAATGTTTTTTGGAAACTACTAGGGCAGTTTATGTCTCAAAACAGACCACATCTCAAGTAGATTAGAAAATTGGGTAATTTCTCATCGGGCTCATTGCTCATCTAGGTTTGGAACTTATTGGTCTAGGTATTTGGTTTGCTTCTATAGTCGACTTTGATTTACAACCGCTCCGTCGTAAGGCCTCTTGACATTGATCCTGCATATGGTACCCTATCCAATAACACACAGCTTTTACAAAAAAAAATGTTTAATGGGTTATCACGAACTCGGCTCTGTTGCGTCGCTTGATTACGGAACCGCCACCGCCAGCCGCCGCAGCCTTGTTGGACAGGCTAATTTAATATTATGATGAAAGTTGATTAAGAAAGCAATTTGGGGGCATGCTTTTGACTTGAGCCTTGTCCAATCTTTAGCCATAAATCATCTTGGTTGCTCTTTCATTGGCAGTGCCACCTTATTCCACGAAACGTTGTGTTTTAACTGTTTCCCCAAATATGTATCTTTGTGTGCACTAAGCAGTTACTTCGAAAGTAGAAAGATATGACAAAAAATTAGGGTAGGCAAGGTAACTGGTAGAGGCTGCGACATTGCCAGATTTCGATTTTTGTAACAGGAAAATTCCTTTTGATAGACCAGAAAGGTTAAGGGAAATTTCAAAAGTTTATTTCAACCCACCAAAGTGAAGCCCAATATCGTTTAGAGTGTAGGTTAAGAACTTGCCCCTTATTTAATTACTCCATCGCATATTAACTGTAATTACCTAATTGGTCATGATTAATTGATTTGTTTGTGATTAATTGCATTCGCAGCCTTCAGTTGTCTTATATCTCTCGCTTCATCAGTGTTCTGTCAGAAATCCCCGTTTCTTTGGCATGAAACTGATGTTTTTTAGGTACTGTGTTATGATAATGCTGTGTTGACCTGCCGGACCGCAGAGCTATAGTTGTACGGGAATATTGGGGGCAGAGACCGATTGAGTTGCGGGCGCACGTATCGTCAAATCTCACTGATTACCTCCTAATCAAGTTCCGAAAGCCCAATCCAGTCGTGCCTTCATTGTCTGATTACCGGTGGCTACATTAAGTGTCGACTTTAAAGTTTTAAACAAGATTGACTAGAGCTTTTATTTTCCCTTACACGAGAAGGAGCATGTTACGAAAGACATTTCAGAGGGCGTGACTTGAACATTTGTCGAACTCATTGTCATTTTGTCATTGTTTGAAAATCACAGGTTTTTTTTTTTTTTAAATCTGTCAATAAAAATCATTTTTGAGTGGTCGTAACGCATAAACTGACCAATAGCCATGACGTTATATGGGAGTAATCTCACACCAGTCAAATGCTCCTGGGTCCTTTTATACAGATTCTAAGTTATACTGTGGTTATACCAAAATTGCTCCTGTTATGAATAAAAACGCAACCATAATGTTTACTTCCTACTATAGAGAGCTACTCGTGTACTTGTATACCATTCAGATTCAAATCGCTGTCTACACACCACCAAATATTTTTCGTCTAACTTGACTGTCTCATCCGTTATGACAAAAAATGACATATATAGGGTGAGGAAGTTAAATGTGGCGGACATTTTATTTACTGATAATTTAAATAATTTTTTTAACTTCGTTTCCCCATACACTTAGGTGATTTCTACCTGGCAGATATGTATTTTGTCGACGTGAAAACTCAAAGGAGGTTTTATTTTAATTTTTGGGTGAAAAAAAAATAAAAATAGTAATGGCATTCTAATACTGAGCCACCAGTTTCCCTTCTTGGGACTTTATGCGCAACGATAATTCCCTCGGGGTTTCATTTCATCTGCATGAAAAAGAGAGATTAACTGGGAAAAGAAGATGGCCGCGTTCACTTCAAAGAGGCGACTTCCGCTCAGGAAAAATATGTTCTCTCCGAGAAATCTCTTTTTAAATTGTAGGGTTAAGACTTGTAGAAATTTCTTGAGGGGCCGAAAGGTCTGGTGGTTGTTACCGTGTCGAGGAAACCACTGAAAACTCAGAGAAGACTGGAATGATAAGTTTTTCTATACTATACTCGTAGAAGGTTTCGTGGGTCAGAATGCGAGTTAAAGTTTTTTGAAGAAGGACGGAAGATGAATCGATAGGTTTCGAAATGTATTCTGGAGCGTGAAAAAAACCTCATACGCAAACTTTACCGGACATTCTTCATTTTTGAGACTGCTTTTTGGCGAAGTTTGAATGGAAGAAGGCTGGTTGGCGCCTTTGCTGTTTGTCTACCATGGGAAATTTCTCGCTTCAGGTTGGGAAGATTGGTTACATGACAATGGGAGTTGTTTGTTTTTCATTTTGTTTTTATTCTGGTGAGAGTCGGTGAAATTAATGGTGTGTGAGGTTGGTGGAACTCAAGGGAGTAGATGGTGTGTGGAGTTGTCAGCGACTGCTCAGTACTCAGTGCATGCTCGCTGCTCCTATTGTTATTCAATGCAAATTCTTACGTGTGTTACTGCATTTTCCTTTCTTTTCTTCCTTGCCACTTCGTCTCTGTTTTACGGCTACCGTGTTTGCCTCGACAGCCTTTCTTCTTACTTAACTTATCATGGTTGTTAGACGATTTACAGGTTACATTCTACCCTCTTATTTGAAAGCAAACCATGACTTAGGAATTCCTAATTCTGAATTCAGTGTCGACTCCTCGAAGTTTCCTTATTCGTGAAATTTGTGCTGGAGGTAATTTGATGACTTTATACAAAGGTAGTACTATGTAAATGTATACCTACAATGAGACGCAATACATATAGCGACCGCAATATGCTTATGACTACCTGGGTGAGGGGAGTGTAGAGCTTTGATGCTTGAGTAGTCGCTTCAGTTGCAGACGCGCAGCCCGCATTGCTTGCATGCCGCCATAAGGAACGGTCACACACCGAATACGAGAGAAACTTGGAGTTTGGGAACCCCACAACATCTATGTCGAAATTTCGATCCATACCTCCATCCTTGGTTGATTTCTGAAAATGGAATACCCATCAGTAATGGTAGTTTACAAGAGAACTTGGGGGTTCACCAAGATCGATAGACCTTTTGGCCTTAATTTCCAGTACGTTTTGGTTGGTTACTTATCAATAGTAGCAAAGTCTTGCCAAGCTGTCGCCAGTATACGAGCTTATAGCTTTCGGTCAACTCAAATTCGGCTTTTACACTTTATTTAATTATACATATATATCTACTGGGTAGCGATCCTTGTCTCTAGTGATCGACTCCTCAACACTTCAAAGGACTGTTTTTTCGCCATCATCATTCGTGTGAGACTTAGGGACGTTTCTCCTAAATTACGCTGATTTCCGAACTAATATACAAGTGCGTAACTCCAACTCCATGTGTTTGTGTCGGCCAAGGCACAAAAAGAGATGTATTTCGTCTATTTCAGAACATTTCTAAACGAGATGCAGTAAGAATCTGCATTATCTATTCTCTTTTTGCATGCATTGAAATAGGGAGTGTAAGGAATTCTTCTGGAGAGAAAGTGGGAATTTCCGTTGGAAGGGGAATATTCAAGCGTTCTTGTTATTTTTCGCTTTCCTGCTTTTCAGTCGGGTTTGTTGAACTTTCATCATCCGAACAAAGTTTACGGTTAGCGTGTGGGTTTAACTTGGAAGCCAGCTCTACCCGCCACTGTATGCGTGAGCGAGAAGGAGAGAGGGGTGGGTAATTAAATCTCAACATGACGGGGGAGAGGGGGAGGTTGTCCAGCGGCATTATACAGAACAAAGGAGGAATTGTGAATTACCCGTCCGCTCTGTCAGCCCTCCATTTGCTATATGCCCCCCTTTGAAAGCAATGGACTGTATTGCCATGACAAGCGGTACCTATGGTCTGTGCTATGTGCTATGGTGTACAACCTGCGAGGTGAACTCCATTCTTTGGCCATCCCTCAGTTCTTACTTTCTCATATACTGGGTATATGCTGCTGCGTGGATTCATGGCACATCAGCACACAGAAAGTTTATTGACGAAGCTAAAAGTTAAATCAATTGGAATTATTTTTATATTTATTCAATCACCATAAAATAGCAAGTTATAGTTTATTCCCTCCGGAAACCTGAAACTTTAGCGAAGGAAGTGGCAAAAATAAGGGCATGCAGTCTTATTTCTGAATTTTCTTTTAGGTAAATTTATGTACACAAAAAATAAAAAAAGGGGGCTCTGAGTCCAAAATACTTTAACCACTCACCAGTGCCTAGTTATTGCCCTTTGTCTTCCCCTTTTCTGGAATTTCAAAGCCAGAGAAAGACCTCTGAAACAGCTCAGCTATTATACGAACTACGGAATGACTTGCCTCAAATTACAAAAGAACTTTTCAGACTTATTGCAGCTTGTCCTCGAGGGGAAATTTGATAAGCTGAACTCAAATTATGAAAGCCGGATTATTTATTCCCAGCCGTTATGTCAGACTTTTTTCCCTAAAATGAATTGTCGCTGTTTTCGAGGAAAAACTCGATTACCATTCAATTATATCGTCGTGTCCCTTCATCAGTTGCCTTTGTAGGGGAAATGAATTTGTTTTTGGCTTCTCTCGACTGTCTGGAACTTTTATTTTATTCTACTAGTGATGAGTGAAATGTATCATGAGTTTATTGACTTTTAGGCGTTGACGTCAGTACTTCGAAATGTTTCTCTGAGTCAGGACACCCGCAGTATCATTTTACGCTCTTGGGCAACGTACTCGAATGACTGAATTCTCTCATTGTGGTTGGTGGTTGTGCTTGTAAGGTGGTGAGTCGATAGCCCATTTGGGAGAGTTCTTGAGGGTACCCTTTTGTTTTTGGTAAAAAGATACTACTTTAATGGAAATTTGAAGAGAATGATTGTATGTTTAGATTGTTTGATTACGGACTTCGTAGTATACTTTAATGTCCCATTTAACATAATAATTATTTATACATAAATTATGTATATTATGTGAATGTGCGCGTAACTTTCGAATTACCTGAGATTAACTTGACAAAAAGTCCAGCGCATGAGGGGGGGGGGGGGGGGGGTGCATGGGTGTGTCCATGCACGCACCGGAAGTTGACTGTAAACCACTGCTATTGTGCGTGCGAGACGCGTTCGGGAAATCCCTCATATCCGTTTTTGGTACAAAAAATCCCTGACTTGCAACTTTACCCACATGCGCCTGGGCACGACCAATTATTTGTTCGGCTATATGTATGACATTTTCCACCTCAAGATAAAATTAAGCTCCTATACTGCCACTTGCCAGTGTCCGAGCGGCGCCGGCGGTCTCACAGGCTGACTCGTGCCCTGAAAGGTTTGAGTTCGATTCCAGTGTTGGTGATCTGTGGTTACCACTTTCATTGGTATTCACTTTCAAAAAGTCCCCGGTGTGCGCCAATGTTACGCCAGCTTCCAGTGACATTTGCTCGCACCAATTGGTAATGATTTAGTGTATGCTGGGAATATGCCCACTGGGAATATGCCCACTGGAAAATGAACGGACGATAGTATGCTGGAAAAGTGTCAAAACGGCAACAGGAAAACACGACGCCAGCTGATAAATATTTCTTTAAGTAAGATAAAAAATATAAAATATGGGCAGCGAATAGTCATTTTCTCATTTTCACATGGCGGAGAAATTGTATCCACTTTGTCATGGTTTCACAATAAGTGTAATGTAGTACAGGGTGTGCTGGGTCTGGGTCGAGGGTTATGGTTTTGTTATGGGGCTGTATCGCTTTTTATCTCAGGGTGTTATATATATGCGGGACTTCCGCTACTAATGTCTTGTTTTTCTCTTCTTTTTAGGTAAGTGGGTCATCGCCTAAAACAATTCAGACTCTTCCAGACTCCAAAGGGTAAGTGACAAGTGAGACTGTATACTTTCTCGCCCGTTGGAAAGTATTGGTCGACCACCGTGCAGAATTTTTGAGATTTCCCTGGAACCAAAAAAGTGGTTTTTACATTATGCCCATTGTTTTTAGCGGAGGTACAGGCTTCGCTCAAATTTGGAATATAGGTGTATATAGGACATGCATGCGGCTACGAAACCATAAAAATTGGAACGGTGGGGGGTTGAAGTGGCCGGAAGTTGCTTGGATTGAGCATGGTTTGTTTGAGGACCCCCAGGGTAGATGCTGAATCAGTGGGCTAATTATAAAAGTTAGACGGGCGGGTGGACGGACGTGCTGTCTCGTCTGGGCGGTGCATCTGCACACTGGGCACGCCCAGGCGCCAACTCGCCCAACTTCCTCCATATTGCTATGCAGAAACACTCGTTATATCCCTCAGTCGCATCCACCTCCAGATTCCTGCTGCAGTCCATGCAAACGCAAGATGAGAGGGACATCAGTCGCATCCACCTCCAGATTCGTGTTCCTGCTGCAGTCCATGCAAACGCAAGATGAGAGGGACATCAGTCGCATCCACCTCCAGATTCGTGTTCCTGCTGCAGTCCATGCAAACGCAAGATGAGAGGGACATCAGTCGCATCCACCTCCAGATTCGTGTTCCTGCTGCAGTCCATGCAAACGCAAGATGAGAGGGACATCAGTCGCATCCACCTCCAGATTCGTGTTCCTGCTGCAGTCCATGCAAACGCAAGATGAGAGGGACATCAGTCGCATCCACCTCCAGATTCGTGTTCCTGCTGCAGTCCATGCAAACGCAAGATGAGAGGGACATCAGTCGCATCCACCTCCAGATTCGTGTTACTGCTGCAGTCCATGCAAACGCAAGATGAGAGGGACATCAGTCGCATCCACCTCCAGATTCGTGTTACTGCTGCAGTCCATGCAAACGCAAGATGAGAGGGACATCAGAAATAAAGGTGTTTTCCCCGCGTTCTGCACTTGCTTTTTCTCTCGTCTACAAGTTTCAAAATATTTTTATTAATAATTAATGAAATTATGTTATGACTGGCCGGGAGCAGTAGCGGTTGGTTACTTATTCAGTTTGGCCACATGCAGTTTCTCAGAGTTGTTGCGGCACGTGTGGCTCTTCGCATTTTCCCTCCTGCGAATTTCGAGATTTCCTAATAGTTTCTCCTAAAATACTTGGTAGGTGTAATTTTGAGCTAATCAAGATTTGTAATTTTTTCCAAATTTCCCACGACAGACACATTTTCATTAGTATATGTAGGTATACCACATATTTTATGCTCATCTTGACAGTTCAACTAAATATATCGACGTTAGCGTCTTCTAATTCGGTTCCGCCTTTTTTAGGTGGGACAAGGTCAACAAAACGTATTCAGAAAAAAGTGAAAACGATCATTTTCCGGATATATAATCTCGGGTAGAGGACAAAGCTGGTCCCCCGTTATGATGTAGACAAATAACCTCGCCTCCAACATGTTCATTCTTATCTAAATGGATTCTATTCTCGCAGATAACTTTTTCCTTCGCTCGAGTTGCTTCAGCCCTTAGGGTGGTGCTTGGCCTGGAGTTGTGGAGTCCAGTATTCCCCGACACAGGACCTCCTGTCAACTGTGAAGGATCCTTGCGATTCGTCATTGGCTGCCCTTATGTCAGGCTTTCCTTCTCATCTTCTCTGTTTTAACTTTCTTGCTTGTATACGTAATTCATGGGCTGAGATCGTGCAATAATTTGATTTTAAAATTTTATAGGTTTTTCGTGATTTTGGAGGTCTCCCGAGTACAAAAAAAAATTGTTTTTACAAAATGTCCGTCCGTTGTCTGCGTACTGTCATTGTGTTCTCAGGACACAGGACATATCGACCAATTTTTCTCAAATGCTCTCTGGAGATATCTAGCCTGAACGGCAAGGGTGAATTGAACACATTTCAAAAACTCAAAAATTACTAAAATTAACAGTTCTTGTAGGTCGCAGACTCACAGTGGACTCGAGGCTACAGATTTTGCGGGATAGCTTCATGCATTGGTGTACAATATTACTTGAATAGTCATATACATTTGAACTTTTGAACAGGCCCCGAAACTGGACTTTGGCTCATTTTCGTGTAGAGTCGTCGGGGGTCAGAATTGATTCGGCATTTGATAGCAGCATCAGTGGCAAGGCCCGGCTTTGTTGGTTCCTGCTGCTGTTGGCTCTTAATTCATTCATACAGGCACGTTGATTACTGTAGCCTGCTAGTTACAACAGTCTCTGCTTCAGTGGTCAGGGTAGGTTTCCTGTATTGCTAACGATTTTCTGTCAACACTTGGATGTAACACCAAGAGCGGTACTTACTTCCAAAAGCCGTGGAAAATTCGTATAAAATAAACACAGGACCCACCGTGAATCCAGCTTTTATTTATTTTCTCTTTTGTGTGGTTTGTTGGAATCCAGTTCTGATAGGTGCCTGGACCTCAAGTCCATGCTTGATAACTTGATAACTTGACATCAGTGTGAGTAGCTACAATATCAGCACACTAATCCCTTTTCATTAATTTAATTTGGAGTGCCTCTCAATGGCCGAGTGGTCAAGGGGTCCGCTTTGTGTCCTGAGAGGTCCGGGTTCGAATCCCGGCGGAACCAAAAAATTTTCCACTTCCCACATGGATGTATTGGCTTCGGCCCACTCATATTCGGCCACTTCGTCTACGGCTTCGGCCAAAAACACCTAACAAACCAACTCATCGGCACATATGTTCCCTGAACGTCGCGCGTAAAAAAAAAAAATTGGATCGCATTTTTTCGCATCTTTGTACTTTACGAATGCGACGTCATTGCCTGAAAAATCTGAATTGAAATTTCTTGTATTTTATGTAAAAGTTGATTGAGGACTCGGAAGAAGGGAGCTTGTCCAGATGTTCTCGAAACACGTCTTGTTTAGTTATTTTTTGTTCAGGCTTCATTTTTCTTGTAATTCCTGTTGTATTGTCGTTAAATATGATGGTATATCTTCGGACATATCCTACTTTTTTTAAAAAAGTGTTTGGGAAAATGTCAGCGGTGATATAGAAGCCAGTTATTGATCAGGGGTTTATGCAGTCATGCGACCTATCCTTTTGGTGAAGTAGAATTAGGGTTTCAATGGAATCACATGAAACCGAAAATCTTATCGACATTTTGCGAAGTTATTGGCTTCAGGCAGATGAGAATTGCAAATTTCACCGTGTAAAACCAAATTTGTTCCTGGTGGTTATCTTTTGCCCACCTCCTACTGCGTGGTTGGTTTTTCGTTGTAACAAAACGTTCAAATATTATGCGTTATTATGGTGCGTCCTTATTTGATTGAATAATTGCCTTGCGGTTGCTGCGGAAGATGCAGCCATTCCATTTCTCAATGCTCTTACTCCATAAATCATGAAGACCGCCATAATTCAACAAATAATTGGAAATGAGGTTTGAGATGAACTTGAATTTCTGAACACTGTGCTGAAAATTCGAAAGCTACGATATTACCCAGGTGCTGGAATGTCTCATACAATTTGTCTGCTTTCCCCTACAAGAAAAGAAAAAAAACAAGTGGGATTTGCTGAGTCTCTCTTCGCTCGTCTCTGGGAAATAACGTGAAATAAAAACCGGAAAGAGCGAGAGCTGTCTTGAGCAGTCGCGAAATAGAAGATTGGAGCCCCAGCAGATTCGCACGGCAGACAATCGCATAATGAAGATTAATACTCCTGCTGACGTGGAGTCAAAACCTTGAGAATACTCCTGCTGACGTGGAGTCAAAACCTTGAGAAACCTTCACCTCCTTCTGCCCTCCCCCCTTGTTTCCAGTGAAACTTTTTAAAAACGTTCCTGTAATTTTTTTCTAGCCTTTGTATTCGAAACTTTGACATTAAGGCTTGAGATTTCCCGTTGATCTTGCTTCGTAGGACGAAAAAATGGATTCTTCCACTCCTTTACGTTTGTTTCGCATCAGCCTTTGCCCTTACACAGTTCGACCTTCGACCAACTTGAATTTGACCTCCCGAACACCATTCATTAGGTAGGTATTTATACTGGAGAAACAATCAAAAATCAGAAATTCTTATTTGCAAATTTGGAAACAAGTTTTTCTGTATTAAAAGAAATTATGTTTTTTTTTAAGTTCAGCCTTAAAAATTGTCTAAATTAATGATATATGTATACTCTGTGCTCATACCAGTTTAATATTGTGAGTGAAATTTCTAACCCACTTATTTTCCTACAATTAATGAGACAAAAGATAATAATAATAATATAGATAGATTATCTCGCTTGGTGAATGATGTCATGGCAGTAGCTTCCCTAAGACTTGTCGAGGTTATATTCACTATAGTAAGGCAACCTAAGGCAAAGGATGTAGCAAACATTACATGAAGGCTGGTTTGACTGCCGTGTGAAGGACCCCGTCTATCCAGCCGCGCCGCCGTTTTTGATAGCGTAGAGTAGGATAGATAGCTAGGTGTGGCTAGGTGGAGGAGGTCCTTGAGAGAGGTGCCTGTCTTACAGTTTAATCTGAGCAAACTGGCTAACTGCTTACCTTCCGAGCACCCCGTCTCTGCAAAACCCCACCACTTTTTATTTTCATTACGTGATTTGTTTTCCAAAACAATTTGCCTCATGTTAGCCCCCTTAAACGCAGACTCTGAGAAGATCATTTCACGGACGTGCGGTCGAGACGTGATTTCGTTTGTTTCCCTTTCACGGTATCGATTTTACCGGACTGCTTATTATTGTTGTTCGCAGTTCGTACATTTTTCGATAATGAAAATTAATTTAAAAAGTTCACTTTTTGTTACATTATTGAATATAAGAAATCATTGAATCACCGCTTTGTAAATTTTATTCAGTCCTATATGGGTTGAATTACTCCCCGAAGAATAAATTCTTCGCAATTTTTATACAATCCTATTAGTGGGTTTAAATCGAGGGGGTAACCACTCCAGAGATTACCTGAGATTCCATAAAGATTTCCAAAGATTCCCAACGATATTCATAGAAAGATGAACCCCGAAGGGGTATAACCACTCCAAAAAATTCCAAGATTCCCTGAGATTTCATAAAGATTTCCAATGATTCCCAACGAGATTCCCAACGAGTGGTTTACCCCTCGTTTTAAATCTTAGACCATATATGGTCTAAGGTCTATGGTCTGACACCATTTCTATACCAGCAGTTCCGTGGTTAACAATCAGTTACTGTAGACTCAAGTGCGTTCCAGCTGTCTAATAAATATTAGAGAAATATGTGTCCAGAATACTGGAATCCAACGTAATATTGGCATTTTAGACAGGTACACTTCCACTGGTTGTAACGGTATTATTGGGCTTTTGAAATATCAATAAATGATCGGATGCCAGGTCGCGGCGAAAGCAAGCAGGCATTTCAAATTGGGGAGTTTCAGAGTTTGGGTTGGTTTCCTGAGAAGGGACATAATGGTATTGTGAGATAGATGGATATACGAAGTAAAACAGAGGGAGGACGTGAAGGGTTATGTCGATGCCGGCATCGATGTTCCGAGCTCAGATTGTTGGAGAAGTTGATCCGTGAGGGTTGAAGCACCTCGTTATAGGAATATTGATTTTAACCTCAATAAGAAGTGATGTAAGTGTTGCTGGGGACTTAACCGCAGTTTTTGCCCCTCGCCGCGTCCATCACGGACTTATCCACTTGAACGATCTATTCTACTACAAACCAACGTCATACCTACCTCTATTGTATGGGTCGAAACTTCAGCTGTTCAATATACAATTTGTCATGTTTTTCTCTATATTTAAATAAATGTGCTCGATATTTTATTAACTATATCTACTGCTCGAAATTTGGTCCACTAGAACAGGACATAGGTGATTAATTATTGCAATAACTTATAAATACAATAGTCAGAGAGCCTATTTTTAACCTATCTTCATGTAAAGAACAATAAAGGCTGCTCTCTCGTTCCATTATTATTATTATTTACTTTTTTAAATAAGAAAAAATGAACAGTGAATGAGTGTAATGTATAAAAGTGGAAATTACATTTTGTTTTACAATTACAATTACAAGTACCTACCTATGGCAATGTGAACAAATTCGTTCAAAAAGCCTTCGAAATAGTTTTTTTTTTCACCAGAGTGAAGAAATGCAATTTGTGTGTGGAAGAGGAGGTCGTTTGAAGTGGGTAAGGGGCCTTATTGGTTTGTTCTCTTTGGGAAAAGCTCACTAGCGCTGTCAGAAGACTTAAGAATGCCACGTTCAATTTGCAAGAACAGTGAGCTTTTTATTGAAACCTGAGTTGCGGCTACTTATTTGCATACTAGTCACATTTTTTCTCCCGCAGCCATCTCTGTTCAGCTTACATTCCAACTTCCGTAACTAACTCTCCTACTTAATAAGAAAATATATTCAATGCGGTTCTTTTTTGCTACCCCGGAGAATTTATATAAAATGCTTGTCTCAAACAATATAAACTCTTTGTAATAAATTTTAAATGTTAAAAATAAGTGAGGTATTTGAAACCCATAAGGCTTTTAGAGTGTACTGCTGAAAAACTTTGTTTTCAGTATTGTTCCCTATTGTTTGAATTACGTTTTTTGATGGAGACGATAACAAACAATTTTCGTGAGTCTCAAGCATAAACAACTGACTTTGAGGAAGAAATATCTTGTTTACAAACCACTCTACCCGAGTGTACTGTCGAGGCAATACTGTTTGTCTACCTTTCTAAAGACCTGTTCCTGAGGATGTTGAGTCGTTCTGAAGTGAAATGCTTTTTTTTAACCGCAGGCTAAGTTGCCAAAAAGTAACTCAATTGATAAATCACAACTGATTTTAAAAATACATTTTATGTGGCTCTCAGTGGCCGAGCGGTCAAGGGGTCCGCTTTGTGTCCTGAGAGGTCCGGGTTCGAATCCCGGCGTAACCGAAAAAATTTCCGGCCAAAAACATCCGCGCCTATTATGTTCACTGAACGTCGCGCGTTTAAAAACAAATTGTAGTAGTATTTTATTGCAACAACAAAAAAGTTATTTATTAAATATGATTATCAGGAAAAGCGAAAAGCATGTTACCAGAGATCAGCATGCAGAACGCAGGAATATAAGACAGATATAAAGAAATTTGATGCACTTGTTCATTGGTGTCATTCATATTTCTCCTCACGGGCAAAGGTACCCTCGTCAGTGTCCGCCATCTTTCCTGTCAAAACTTGTGCGCTAAAAAGTTTTTTTGGTTCGTACAAGGGGCTTTTTAAAAACTGCCTGGGGGATGATGTGCTCCTAGTCTTATTTCCTTGATGGATTTACTGGGTTTCCAGGGTAGATCCAGAACCAGAATGGCCCTCCCAATATCCTGAAGTTATTATTTTCACTTGCTACCCGCTATTTATCTGTTTTATGTAGATGCACTGAAAGTTACCCATCCTACAATTAAGACGGAATATACATTTGCTATGCATTTGCTAAGTGAACGAAGGGTATATTCGGTGTATCCTTCAATGGTTTATTGCGGGGGGGGGGGGTCACCACTCCTGACATTTCCTGAGATTTCGTAAAGTTTTCCAAAGATTTCCTGAGGTACCCAAAGATATTCCTGGAGAGATTAACCCTAAGGGGTTAACCACTCCAGCAGCTCTATTACGAAACTTTTTATCACGCGTGATAACCGCGTGATAAACATTTGCAATGCTATTTTTTTCCCCTATGTTTTCGTGATAACTGCGTGATCACGCGTGATAAAAAGATCCATAATAGGGCTCCTGGAATGTCCCAGATTTCCTGAGATATTTAATATCTAAATGTAGATTTCCAATGATTTCCTGAATTTTTCAACGAGATTCCTAGACTGCCTGGCTACCCCCTCGGTTTATGGTTATTTTTTTTCGAACTACCACTTCAAAACGCCTCTTTTGGGAAGTTTCCACTCTACTTAAAAATGCGATTCCATCTGACTGTCACGAGGTATTGTGAAAGGTTTTGCGGTTCTGTTTTGATAGGAATTTCAGATACATTTAGAGGGAGCTACATCGAGCAAGTGCTTGAGGCCAAGCAAATCAGCCTTTACTTGTATTTCACTGACTATAACCTCGATAAAAACGCCATCAGTGTCTCCTCAGTAGGTAGAGACAGTAGATCAGTTAGGGAGGAGCGATTCTGGTTATGTGTGGGAAATTGGATTAAGTTATAGGTCTGTACGATTTCTTGGAGTTTTTTAAAGGAATATGCTGGAAACTCAAAGTGACTGAAAGACGTCTCTTCGTTCTTTTACCGCCAGTGCCAAAACTCTCTACACGAAATAATTTTTTCTCAGCTTTTAGGGATTTGAAATTGTAGCTAACTTGTAGGAAGTTATTTGGGTGAGAATGTAAAATGTGTATAGTTTTTGGACCTGCAATTTATTATCGCCTACTCCGATTGTAGTTTTATGGAGGGTTCTCATTTAATGATGGAAGATGGTGGTAGGTTACAGACAAACTTAGAACTTACGCCGAAAGAAATGCTGGCTGGAATCCATCGCTTCTGCCGCTCGGGCCTCAACCCGTGGCCTTCTCTATTTAACCTGGCATGGTCTTGGGTAGTTTTAGACCCCGAATAAAAAAAACCAGCTTTACGCCATACGATCAATTTTAAAACAAACAAACAATAAACAACAATCCGAAACTTTAGAACCCCCCACAGTAGCCGGACAAGGAGTGAGATCCCGAACGACAGACTTTTTATGCTGTTACAAATTCAATAATTACCTATATTGTTATTTTGTTTGGAGGAGACAGTGTCGTATTTTATTTTGCTTCAAAATGTTAATAATTTGCTCACTGATGAATGGTGACAGCCATTGTCATCATTTTAATTACACCGATGTTCCTTGCCATTAATTACGTCACCTGTTGTCTTCACTGCCGAAGTGGCTGATGCTGCTCCATTCACTTCGTAAGAGTTTTGCTGTCAGGATACTTTTTAATCTTTAATAGCTGTCTTTTGTAAGTGAAAAGTGGTAGTATGGCCTCACTATAACATTCCGCTGAGAGAAAGCATTAGTTAGATTTCCGGAACCTACAATCAGAACTTTCCGTCTTGTAATCCCTTAGAGCCTGACTCATTCTCATTACAATCTTGATTTGATTGAAGACCCCTTGAACTAAAAAGTTACAGTTATTAAATCCTATATAAGATTATATATTATTTTTATAAGGAAAAAATATATCTTGTGAAAAATCGATGTGCTATTTTGAGCGTCTATAATGCACTCAGTCTGGATGTCCCCTGACTCCTGGAAAGTAATTCTTCGTGAAAAATGTCTGTTTATCCGTCCCATTGAGGGCAAGCACTGGGGCGATTACGTCGCATCGTGCCCATGTCCTTTTTGTGAAATATCAACATGTGTTGCTTCTGGCTATGTGCCTGACCTGAAGAGAACCTTTCTCCTCAGTCGATCCTTCCTTACGGTCCACTTACTTGTATGACGCTGTCTCCTCTCTACGAAGCGACGGTAAATTGAAAAGTTTTCATGCTCTGCTTACCCGGCTATAGAGTTCCCATGGAGGTTGCAACGCTTGCAGTGCTAGCAGCGCTTCACACTGAGCTTTATGTGCGATCGTCTGCCAATACCGCCTGGCTGTCTCCTCGAGGGCTGTTCGTTTTGAACGATGGCAGCTCGAATGTTGTAAATCAGCAAAGTTAAATCACTAAATCGTTTTATGGCGTTTGGCTGAATGGGCTGTGACTTCAGATTTTGGATAGCAAGCTGAAGTGGTAAATTCAGATTTATTTCATTGAATGTATATCATTGAATCAATTGAGAAAGTGGAAGAAATAAAGAGTTTAAAGAAGTTTATAGATCGAACATTTCAGTCCATGGAAACTACCCGTGCATTCCAGTTTGGGGGTTTTTATTGACATTTTACTATGTAGTGTTTTAAAATTCCACCAGTTCAGTTCAGATTTAAGTGTTTGACTCTGTCCTAACGCAATTTAGAACTCTGAAATAAAAATAAACTGAATAAGATTAAGACAATAAGATTGGTTGACTGAACAGTCTCTACCTCCTATAGATCTTCAATGAGATATTTACTATTATTTCTATTTTTGTGGTGGTATATAATATTTTTGTGTCATAATTTTTAAGTTGCCGCATAATTTGAAGTACTAAATTGGAGGATTGATCACCAATGTCCTGTAGGCATGTTGCGCTACTGTCTTGTGAGGGAGTACCCAAATCTATGATGGCTATGCGGTCGCCTTTTTGTTAGGCAGTGCACAGTTTTTGTTTACCTTGGGATCGCCCTTGGTACTATTAGTAGAATACTATAATATTATTTCTCATTCATTTCCGGGCTTCACGCAGCCTTACACCATTGTGCTATAAATTCGTTGAACGAGTAGAATACTAGAAAAATCAAATTACGATGTACTGTGATATAATTTTAATGTGACTGGTAGCCAGCAGAGCGCAATGAATTGAAAAATTGTTGTTGACGTGGCGTGTTGAAGCGAGTAAGCCTGGCGGCGATCGGCAGCCCGCTGCGCTCGTTTGTTAATGAGACCAATCGCGGTGGTTTTTCCGCTGCCCTCTCAGGCCTGGCTGGCCTCGATGCTCCCTCCAGTCCCTCCACCCTTCCTGACGCCCCTCGACACCAACCAGCGTCAGTTGCTGGAAAATGGATGTCATGGTTTGTTTAGTTTGGAGGTACCATTCTGCCTGTACTCTAGACTAGACTCTCCTTAAAAAGTACTGAATAGTTTAAATGGGGTTGTAGAGGCCTCGAAAGCTGAGTGGTCGAAATGGTCGACTTTTGAGGAGCAGTGAGAGCCGGGTCACACCGGTTCGATCCCGATCCTACCAAATCGTTTTTCTGCTTGGCATTCACCTCTGATATGTTCAGCATGTCAAGTGAAATGTATATCGAGGCTGTGGTGGTTCGGAACCCACCTAAAACTGTAGGTCCCCATCGTTACTCGATGGCTGGGGAGCTGGTATTTGGTAGTGCTGCCAGCTGAGCACAATGGATAGTTCTTGAAAACGGTCTAGTTGCTGGGCTTGTGCCCCCCAACCCTCAGCTATTATTATTATTATTAAATGGGGTTGTCATTGAATGGTTATCTATGGTTCAGAATGTTTATCTTGAATGACAAATTCGATTGCAAAAATATCTTGTGTGTTGTGATAATTTTAATGTTGGGAAATTTGAACAGGAAATAATCAGTGATTATATTTGCTGACGAAATAAATGGTAACTGAAATGAAAAAGGTGTAGTAAAATGGTTCAGGTTCGGTCAGCTAATATGGAACACGTTCCCTTACTGAGGCAAGCAAATAGGTGCCGAATTTGGAACCAGTGGCACACATAGTGCGGTTTGCGCGGTTGAGGGTGCGCCAAATCCGTAGAGGAGCGCTCAGTTCGCGACAACCGTGGCAGGCGTTCACTCGTTCAGTCCGATGGCGTGCGCGCTGTGGCCCACGCCCGCTTCACCTGAGCTTCCCCCGCGATCTTCTCCGACTCTTATTCAGTTTTAATGTTATTCCTGTGCACGAAGTTTTAGTGGTATTCCTATTTATTTATTCCTAAAGAATGCCCAGTGTCCACCATAAGAATGCCCAGTGTCCACCATAAGATAATTTTGGTCGTGTTTAAGTGTCTATCGCCTGTAGATCACACAATTTAACCTATTTTTCTTGTATAAAAGACTATATAAGTTATGTTTTGAACAAACTTTGATAATTCAAAAAAGATGTTATAAAATTCGCATTTTTTTAAAATTGGGCATACAGTCATGACGGCCTAGACTAGAGGCTACATACCTATATCAAGTTTTAACCTTGTAATTGAGCGAATATACATATTGTTGTATCTATATACCTAAGATGCCAACTCATTTTTAATCGTTTTGAGGTGAGTCAAATATTGCGGCCTTTTTTGGCGGTCGCGTATTTCAGCCGATTCTCATAAGAATTAGCATTAGCAAATTAGTAACTTAACTATTTCGGCCAGTATTGGCAAAATAATATGAAAATTTTCTAATTATGGATATCACATTCTTGATTGGTCACGTCAAAATTGGGGGTTGCGAGTATATTAATGTGGTAAAAGTAGTTTCTGATATAGAGTGATATTAGGTGCTTCTGGGGGTTTTGTTAGATCTAGACTGACTAGGTTAGTATTATGTCGTGATGGTCATATGGGGCCACTATTCTGAATTTGTATTTATACTCGTACATGATTTAATTGTTCCCATGTTTCTTTAGGTCAACTTCTTTCTAGTTGACTTTACCAGTGGGGCTGCTAAGTTGACGTGGATAATTGAGCTATTAGCTTTGTCTTTCAGGTTCATTACGCACTTTTTAAAACCTGGAAGAGAGTTTCCACTTCACAGAATTCAAACGAAATAGCTTTTAGCTTGTAAACGGTAGTTCGTAATGAACTTCCTTTTGGATCCAATTAGGTAGCTAGCTGTTCGGCAGCTTCGTTCGGCCGCATCAGCTTTCTCAGTGACTGGGTTCCACCCTTGTGGTTCTCTCTACCCTTTTCAATAACTGCGTCCAATTTATTATTTAATCGTTTGGCTAGCTCTGGTAAATAGAACTTTCCGTATGATTTCGGTTCCCCTGCGAAATATTTCCCCTGTTAGGAGATGACTTTTCACTGTGACTGATGAAAAGTCATAAACTAGAGCTGTATCTTTCCACTTCTCTTCCTCCCAGCCGGCGTGAACTCCAGGAGAAATTACATGCCGTAAAGATGCTTTAAATGCTAACACTACATCGAAATATAAAATTTAGCCACACGTAATATGAAGATACGGCAACAAAGAAATAACGATATCCCTCGCTTGTCATTCTCCCCCAACTCCGCTTTTTTGATGATCCTACTTCATGGGGTAAAACGTGCTAGATGAAGAATTCAGGCCCTTCTCATCGAGATAACATCCATAACGAGTGTTGGCTAAGGACCTGAGGAGGAATTTTCAGTGAGTGTTTAGGGAGATCACTTGCCGTTCCATCCTTCATTCAAATTTTTCAGTATTTTCCTGTAAAAATAGGCGATCGAGGCGGTTACCACTCCAGAGATTCCTTGAGATTCCGTAAAGATTTCCAAAGATCCCCAGCTATATTCATCGAAAGATGAACCCCGAAGGGGTAACTATACTCCAAAAAATAATTCCACTTGTGCGACACGAAGATTAATACTTCAAACGGCGATGTTTTTTTAAAATTTCCCCTTAGTTTAAAGGGGTATGCTTGTTGTGCTAAGCGAGAAATCATTAAGTGGCTAGATCTCCATATTCCTTACTTTTATTGGGAAATTAAAATGATTGTGTTGTAGCCTGCCATTCTGATTTTGACGGATCCCCTATTTAAGCGGTGTGCTTGGCCATTTTATTCAGTGTTAACTAAGTAAACTCAGTGCAAGTGTAGGTACGCCTTAGCGATTTTTTTTCTAATCAAGGAAAAAATAAAAAGTGATTCGCCACTCGCAGTGTCGCAGTCTGTGCCTAGTCAGATCTTCGTATAATAGTGAATTTTGAGTATAACTCTTCGAGCTGTCTTGGGTTGGTTGCTCTATACTTTTATAGTTGAGGTCATTGAGAGGTTGCTGGCAAAACTGTGTTGGCGCTGCCCGGAAGGCATGCTGTTGCCAGCAGGAAGAGCTAGTACAAAGAAGAATGCAAATTTGGGTTTCCTCTCAATTTCGTAGTTGGTTGTGTGTCTGACAGCTTCCAGCTCTGCCCCCTCCTCTGTCATTCCATCCTTATCAATTTTTTAATATCATTCTTGCATTCTTTTAAATCCCTTGTTTTCATCTTCTACTTACTTTTCTTCAGTTATCGTTGCCTGGCTAAATTTGGGATTTGAATTTAATTAGGTCTTCAGAAGATTTCACAGTGTTGAAATGTCGAAAAGTAAGCTGAAGGTTGGAATTAGGGCTTTGGAGACTTCGAAGGACTTTTTAAATGAAACATTGTGTGTTTAACGTTGTTAGCCAGTGCTTTCAGACTTTCCAAAGTCAAAAATAAACCACTAACATTTTCCTAAATTTCTGGGAGACGAGAAACTTGTTATTGGAAGCTGAAAGAGCGGCAAGTATCTATCAAGATTAAGAGGTACATGTGTTTTCTCTGGAAAGAAGCAGAGAGGCGGAAAGTAGCTAGACAAGCTCTGGAGATCTCTTATCGGATTACAACTCCTCTCTTATTGCTAATTTTATCATGGCTCTTCAGTTTTCGATAGCTTTTCTATTTTATGAGATATGAAATGAAATGTTCATTGACCCCGAATTAAATGGCGAAGTCATGATCAGAGCAGTCTTTGGTATACTAGGTATGCCGCCTTCACAAGTGTCTTCTCTATATTTTAATTTTTGGGGGCTTTTTTTTCAGATTTTTCGAATAGTTAGGCTACGTGCATGGTTCCTCTGATGTGTACTCAGTAACGCTGCGTTATTGAGGGTCGTTCTCATTGTCCTCGCAGTAAAATTGTCCGTCAGCTGAACCCGATTCAGAGAGAAAGTTCACTGGTGCAAAAAAAAAAATGCTTTACTTTGTCTAGCCATTTTGGCGAAAAGTCATTTTCATTTTTGGGTTTCCCATGATCTGGGGGTCTCCTGAGTGAAAAAAAGTTTTTCTGGAAGTGACTGTCCGTCCTTCCATTGTCTGGTGTGCCACATAGGACTTTGAGCTGTTTTTAATTTTATGATGAATGATATACAAGTATGTATTATATTCTGATGAAACACTTTCCTTCTCGACTTCACTTTGCATCTTAAATAGTTTCCCTTCACACCCTTCATTCCGTTTTCCGAAACCCCCTCTTTTTTCTGCATCTTTGTTGGTTTTAAAATAATAAATGCGTTATTGTGCCGCTTTCGCTGAAAATTGTGCAGATCCTTCATGCTTGATATTGATATTGCGAGATATTGACTCAAAAGACTCTTAATAATTTCATAGCTTGGGAATCCTTTCACATACCTCCTTTGAAAGTAAACATTGCTGGTGCTCACAAAATATCGAAGCTGGCCTCACTGATCACGGGCTATTGTAGGATAATGAAGTTCTCTGCTTAGCTTTGAACTGCGGGGTACTGTCAGCCCTAAGTAATTCTTCATATAGACTTTTACAAATTATTTGTCGCCAGCAAATACAGAATTATGATTATCCTTTTGGTGTTCTGGTCATCATGAGGTGCATGAGGGTTGAAATCTCGTACTTTTTGTTCATCAGGGCTTCTAATTCGAGACATTGCCAGTTGTGGCTGTGGTTTCCACCAGTGGAAAGTATTTCGTGCTGAGATATGAACGAAGATTGTTCCGTCACTGAAAGGCGCAATGCATATGTCTGGATCATCGGCTCTTTAGGAGTTGCTGATCGAAGCAAGCAAACGCGTGAAATGGGAACGTACGTTTGACGTAGAGAAATAACAAAGTTTTGATATCAGTGCCACTAATTGCACGGGCATTGTAAGCTTTAAATAAATGAGTTGGATGTGAATCTAATCATGAATTTGCAGGCGTCGTGTATGTTTTATCTGAACTTCTGTCTGGTCCCCTTTTTCGTTTGGCTCATTTTCACAGTTTATTCACAATTTCAGGACGTCGATATACCTTTTTAGCTCTTTCAAAAATATTGGACACACGGAAATTAAAATTTATTGAGAAAGTTAGATAAATATTATTTTTGGAAACTCGCTTTGATGGAACGTGTTGTGATTATGAAGTGATAGCTGAAAACTGTTGAGTTTATCAAATTTTGAATTAAGTGTGTTGGACTTGGCGTATGTCTAGCTGGTTTCTTGTGCTGTGTCAGTTGATTTGTTTGGTGCGGCGCCATGTCTCACTCGTCCTCATGGTGCTGATGGACCCCCTTAAAGTTTTCTGGGTGTTCACCAACAGTACCTTCCTTGGTAAGTTGTTTCATATTCATCATCATCGTCATTTTACTCTTCTTCAGGGGGGGCGAAAGACCAAAATTAAAGTAGATGTAGGTTCTATGAGCGCAGTGAGTTATACCAACTGGGGGGGGGGGGGGGGGGAGGAACTCTACAAAAAGGTCTTATCTATACAAGTTTATGAAGCTGGGAACTGTCGCTGACCCCCTTGTAGTGGGGGTGTGATATGAATTCAGCTATAGGGAAGAGGTAGCAGGACAGGCGGGGACAATTTATTTGCCCCCCCCCCCTTTTTTGGGCCCCCTAATGACGCTATTGAGAATGGCTACCAATCTAAAAGAAACAAAGTGACTCTGAAGTCTGAAATATGTAGGAATAAATTTTTTTAGGGTTTGCTTGCGTTTATTTCTTTACGTACACACCGGACTGATAGATTTTATTTTTCCTGGGATAAGTTGGTTGAGAAAAATACGAGAACACAAGTATTTTCACCAACTTTTAATTATTTTTAATTTTTGATTATTTGTTTTGGAAAATAACATAGTTGATTGCTATTCTTCAAGTAATTTGTAGTTTGTTGCCTTTTCAGTCAGTTAACTGCACAAAACAGCTGCAACTTTGCAACAGTTGTAATCAAATGAATGATGAAAAAAGTGTTGGTACTAAAGAACACAATGCAGAAAGAAAAGTATACTTGTTTGAAATGGTTGCTGTCTGGGGTATTTCAAGAAACAGAAAACAAGGAGTTAAAAATTCACGAATAGGCCTCCTTCAAAATCTTTTTCATTCCTGACTTAGCAGGCTTTAGACTTTCTTCCATTGTTCTGTGCCAGCTAAATGTCATATGGTGCGTTTCACCAGACCAGTTTAACGATAAGATAAACTATATACAGACTATTGCAAGTACTGTCGCTATGTATGTTTTTAAATTATACTTATCGTTAAACTGATGGTCTCTGTAACCCACCCAAAAGCTACCTTATAACCAAGCATGTACCTGATAACAGTGATAACTCATCATCATAGTTTAAAATTTATGACACATGTCGTGTCTTTTGTGAAAAAAATGTGAAAAAATTGTGAAAAATGTTTATAACTGAGTTAGAATTTTTCTGATTTTTGTTTATGAAATAGCCACTCACCAAAAATGTCTCATCGATTTTTTAGGTGCTCGTGGGACTCATAGGTGTAATACTGATACTGATAAATAACCAATATACTATATAAATTAACTTTGTATAACTGAAACTAAAATCATAAGTCATTATGAATTATTCATGAGAAGAAACCTATTTTCAGTTGCCTGTCATGTGTTTTACCTCGTAATTTTGTTAAAGGGATGTTCATAGAATGACTTTACTGCCGAGATACGTAAAGTACAAGGTAGAAAAGATCTAATTATTAAGCTACTTCGTGAGAAGTGAACTGAATGTATTTCAATATGATTGCGCGTCAATTAGGAATTGGTAGCAAGTCCCGCCCAGCGAGCGCCAGAAGCCTGTATCGTCCCATTGCAACTTAAAACTAACTCGTAGCTACCTGAGGCTGAAAGCATTGCGAGGGAATTTATAGGGCAAGTTGGCCAAGTTAGGAACTTGTGCGACGTCGACCAGATTTGCTTAATCATTCGAGCCTGTCTTTCCAGTTGAATAATCTTGGAAAATAATTTTCACAGCACTGCATGATTTTATATTTATGCGCAAAGTTCGGGGTCGCCAGATTAGAGTCGTGATGGACTTGAGAGTTAGAGACGTGCCGCTCGTATCCGGCCAACTTGGGAAAGTTGTAGCTATTGATTTGGCTGCCGAGGGCTGAATGCTGCTATGTAGCAATTTCTGAGACATTCGCTTAGGAAGCCCAAGACGGGACATTGTCTTGGGGTGGCTTGTTAACTTCCATTCCAGCCGCAACTTAGTAAATTCCGAGAATCCTCCTTTGTTTCAAGTAAGACGTAGCATGTACCTAATTATACCTTGTGGCTGTTTTAACCACAGTTGGTAAGTGGAGGCACATGTACTGCCACATTGTGAAGTTTGCACAGATAATTTCAGACGTCTTCCATCTTAAGATCGGCAGTCTGAGTTCTAGAAAAGTTACAGACTTAGAAGCGGATTGACTTTTCTATAATCCGAAATCCGCATTGTTAGTTTCAGACGATATTCAGTAATAATCAGAGACGAGGCGAGGGAAGAACGCGAGAGAAAGAATTTTTTGTCTACGAGTACATCAGTCTTGCTGTTCCTGCAGTTCTTTTTAGTTCTTGCTTGATACCTAAGTTATTCTTATTTCGAGACGTAAATTTCTTTTCCTTCGTTATTTTGTCATTGGTAGCAGTTGTCGCAGACTCTAGCCGGCTGTACGTACAGGTCAATCAGGTACTTGGCACATTTTTCTGAAATGCATGCTTCTTCCAAACTCTCGTAAGAATTTATATTCTTACAAGTGATTTCGTGATCTAGATCTTGCAGTGTCAGTGTCAACTGTTATTTATCAATCAATTTCCGATCCAATTTTTAATTGCCAAAAACCACTCGTAAAATAATTATGACCTATTAAATGCCAGTTTCTGACGTTAAAAAGACATTCAGACACTACAGAACGAAGAAATAGCCAACAGTTTCGTTGGTAAAATGTTAAAACGTCAAACAGCATTGTTACCTACATGCTGGCTATTTTTCTATCTATTACGTGACTCGTGAGGGGTTTATTTACCATACTGCTTCGGTGTAGCCTTATTGGATTGGTGAAATGCAGGAGTATATGCTCACTCAGATATAAGGGGGAAATTTATATATGCAGTTTCCGAGTCTCGGGAAATGCTATATTCGCTCCTAAAATTATATTTATGGGATCGATTGACGCTATGATGGGAAGCCTGATGTTCCTCCTGTTTGGTTTTTAATACAGGAGCTGCATAACGTATACATAGAAAGTTGTCTGATCTTTTCTCGAAGTGGACGCTTGAATGGACCCGGGGACTCGAAATAAACACTGCAACGGTAAATCACTGAAGAAATAATACAATGACAGACTGGGCGACAACTTAGGAATGTGTTTATCATTTTAATTTATACTGATGATGGGGTGGTTCACGCTTCACTGTGCACTGAATGGAAATTTGCGTCGCATATATGAGAATGCCAGTGTGCCCGTCACCGTCACAGTCACAGCCATAGCACTCTTCCTAATGAAATTGTCCTGCGGAGGAGACGGGAGTCAGCAGGATCTAATATCTGGGAGAGGTGTTAAATGGGGACACGGTTTGGGATTTAATTCAGTTTCGAGCAGGACATGGGCGAGTCAGCGGTCTACATTGACCAGTGCAGTCAGACGGGAGTTGCAGGCAGGAACGCCACATGGCTCTAATGTCCTCTCAAATTTATATACGAACCTATAAAATAGTAATGAAGTGTTGGTTGGACGAGATTTGTGGGTTAATTTCCAGGCCGCTGCTTCACCACCCCGATGTTCTCTCATTTTATTTTTGTCTCGTTCTCTGCCGAGTAAAGAGCGCATCTGTGTTTCCGGAACCAGTTCTGGAGCTGTCACGAAGAAACTTCTTGACTCCGGGCCATATTTCCCCACAGCGGAAATGAACTCATCCTATGCCCGTATCGCACTGCGCCCCAAAAATCCCTAAGGGTCAGCACTGATACCCTGCAAAAATATTTGAACTTCGGGGTCTCTTCTACTACTAACTCAGTAAATCAGTGCTATCGACATAAGATTGGGAATTTTGCCTGACTCTCCCGTTATATGAAGTACTTAAAAAATACTGTAACCTTTGTAGAAAATTGATTTTATGATTTTCATTGCAAAATGTGTCTCAAAGTATTTTATTTTTAAAAATATCATGATATTGTACGCTTTTATTTATTTCTCAAATTCTGACCCAACTAGATTTTGAAGGAATTTTCTACTACTAGCAAACTGCAGTCTTTACTGCCAAGACAGTGTGAAAATAATTCTGTCGATACATTGGATTCCCATATGGTATTTACAAATTATATACGCTGGTTATTGTGAATAAAAAGTTAATTATTATCTTCGTGCGCCGTGTTGGTAGGCACAATTATACCATTCTACTGATTTGCTTCGAATCAAGAGTTTATGTTCTATAAGTACTGTCCATTGATGTCCAAAATGAGAGCATCAGATGAAACTGAAACCGATTCTTTAAAAGAGCTTTGAAAGAGGCGTTTCTTATACTTTCCTTGTCTGACCTTGGCTATCCTCTGTGAGAGGACACGGCGCCCTTTTGTCAGAATAGATGTCATGACCGCTGACAGCACTGCGGGCGCAAAACACCGAGCGGCAGCGACGCGAAACGTCCATTACCGCCAACTCCACAACTTCCCAGATCCCAGTTCTCCCAGACGCCTGTCTATGTCTCCCTTACTGTACCTCACTCCGCCCATGTTGCCAATTTGTTTAAACATCACCGCCAACGACTGTGACTTGCTAATGGCTGCGATTAGAAAGCAGCATTTCCAACTACGTCAGCACCTAGATATACATTTTAATGAGTTACCTTGTAGGAAATAAAAGTTCCCGTCTGTAATGCTTGTGAAGGGTGCAATGCCGTTTGAGCACATATCACTTCCACAGACCGCTTCCGTTTCCATCCAGGTTTAATTCTCCATTTGTAGAGAGAGGCTCTTGGAAAGGTAGGTGGGTAGGAGACGGAGCGGCGCTTTGCGGCTCCCTCAGGCTGAGCTCTGCACGCCAGGCCTCAACTGCTTTGTTTGCTTTCTGTTTGTGCCGTAGATCGTCGCCTTTCAGTCTGGTAATCGCTTTGCTTTCATTCTGATTCAAGGAGAAATTGTTGTTGAAACATTTTCACCCCTTTTTACGCCGCTGTTTTAGTTTCGAATAGATTTGGTCCTTCCCGGTTCACGTAATACAAATTCCATTCGAGTTGCGAGCAAGACTGGGTGGAAAATAGGCTTAGAACCCATGTAAAGTTTATAGGAAAGGTGAGAATTAGCTGCGGCCCGTAGTATGGGTGTTCCAGACTGATTGATCAGGTGATGGACCTGGCGTGCAGAAAAACTGGTGATTTTCAAATTAGATGTGTTGCCAAGCAAGTATCGCCAACCCTTACTATCTCATTGGCTGAACTCTGAGAGAACGTGCAAGAGGAGTGTATGGGGTGAATAGTTGTAGGAATTGGAGGAATTTTCCTGTTCCTTGCCTCGTGAATTACTCCGACCGCAACACTCCACTGCGTTACCCCCGAAATCGCGGGAAGCTCTGAGTTGCGAATTCCCCTTTAGCCGTCTTTGATCCTTCCATCTATTTATTTTGTTCCTTCCGTTAAGGCCTTTGGGTTTTTTGTCGTTCATTCCATCTTCGGCTTGGCTTTCTATGTTTCCTTCGAGGATATTTTTTTCCTGTAGCTTTTTCCCATTTCTCTTCACTTCCTAATTGCTGCTGGGAGTAAGTTTCCATCATCTAGTGTAGGCAGCAAGTGTAATAATTGGTTGAGGAACCATAATGCTGCTGCTTTCTATCTCGTACTTTTATTGAAACGTTTTGTCACTTTCTGACCTAGATTTGTGACATGTTTCTGTGTTGTACGTCTTTCGAAATCTTTGCATCTTTACCAGACTTTGTCTAGTATTATTCTGGCTGACGAACTTTTTTAATATCGTCCAAGTTTTGTTTACTTTCGCGGGGACCAAGACAATTACAAAAGAGTTCGGAAAGTGCTCTTGTAATAGCGAAAATCGATAACTCGTGTTTTTGTTTAGTATCAAGAAGTAATCAGCCCCATAGCGGGAGCCTGTTTCTTTTTCTCTCTTGTTCCTTTCCTTTAGCTGCCATTAATTCCGGGATTTCACCCCGAAGACAAACGGGATGCTTTTCGTGAAATACCGACTCAATCCCGACTTTTTTCTCACTGCTTTTCCCACTTACCTGATTTCCTGCACTTTCTTAACTTGTTCGTTTAGGGCTCTTGGTCTTGTCTGGAGACCCCCAGCAAAGAAATTAGAGTAATCTCTTGTTTTTCTCTTATCCTTTCGAGTTTTTATTCCCTCCAAGTGGTCTTCTGGTGCTTCACTCTTCAATTACAAAGATATTTTCCCGTTTGCCTTTTTGTGCTTCGCTTATTAAGATATTTACTCGTAGTATCGTCATCATGATTAGTGGCTAAAATATTTGTTAGCCTTCATTGTTACATGGTATATTTGAATTGAAGCTACGTTTCCTTGTATTAAATGACCTAAATAACATTGGCGATGGCAAAGACTTCGTTTCGCTCCTTAGAAACATGTTCCCTTGAACTTCAAAAAAAGGTGTCTGTACTTTTTATATAGAAGCCTAAAGCGGTAAAATAAAATCAGTGGGGGATGGGGGTGGTTGCGAAGGGACCCAAAAGAAGTAACGATCAAGGGACTGGTCAACAAACTGGACTATGCCCTTAGGAAATCAGTGAACCGTTTCAAAGGACGAAATAAAATTGATATGGAAGGAAAATAGAGGTTTTTTTCTTTCGCGGAGGTAAATTTCCCCGGGCGGACTCAGGTAGGGTTCCGCAGTCTCGCTGTGTAAGGAGACCTTTCAACATGACTGATAAAAGGTTATTTATAGTACCCTTCAAGACTGTACGGCTGTTGCTGACTAAACCTGGAACCTCATAGGTTAGCGATAAGCCAGCACTTATTTGCAATTTTATTATATATATTATATATATATTATAAGATATCGGTTATTTAAAAGTGTGGGGTGGGTCCCTGAAGCCTTTCAGTCCGATTTTTAGTAGACTGCTTTCCCCGGAATTCCGCTGTTCGAAATAAAAACTCCATGGTAGGAAGTGGCGTGACTTATTGGTTTTTATGGCGGGCTGCAAGCTTGATTGCTTCGTCTCTTCTTTTCCTTCCTCATTTGAAATGGGGAAAAAACAGAAGTGGTGGCGTTGGGGTTAATTTAGGGTACTTTGTCTCCCGCGTGCACAGTTCCACCATCCTCTTGGAAGTGCTTTTTTCTCTGGATGATAATGAAGTTGCACGAAATTAATGTGGAAACCATAAAAGCCATTCCTGTGCTCTTCTAATGGCCGAGCTCATCGCCTGCCCCAGCTTCAGGTCTGAAGAACTCTTCAGAGTTATTTTCTCTTTTACTTCCGTAGATGCCTTTCTGAATCACCTCCTATTAGCACTTCTAGACTCCTGTATGTTGAGCGTATGGTGGAACATGGCTGTTGCCTGCAACTGTCTCTACCTTTTTCTCTCCGTTCGTATTATATTCAGGGTTACTTCATGTTTTCACATTATGTGCTCCGTTTGGACAAAGTTGTAGCATTGAGTACCCAGTCTAGAACATCCGAAGTCAGTGATAGTATTTCGTTACTATACATATGACACATTGCAGAACTATTCAATTTCTTGTCGAACTCAGTCAGATTATAAGTCAAGGGGAATCTATAACTTCTTGTCCAAATATTTGCAGTTTATAGTGTAGTATTTTTTCAGTTTAAGCAAATTTAGCAGTGGGACATTGCTGAGTGGTTGGGTGTTGGGTGGTGTGGTGGAATGTTCCAGCCCGATAATCCAGCCCTAATGTCCACTCAGGCTCATCTGCTGTTGAATGGAGTTAAGCGCTCATCATTTCACCTCTCTCGACATCTCTCTTCCCGTATGTAATCACTTATCACCTATATCTGCCTATGGCCTTTACCCAAATAGCCTCGATAACCGAGTGGACTAAATGGTCAACTTTTGAGGGGCAGTGAGAGTCGGGCACACCGGTTCGATCCCGATCCTACCAAAAAGTTTTTCTGCTCGGCATTCACCTCTGATATGTTCATCATGTCAAGTGAAATGTATATCGAGGCTGTGGTGGTTCGGAACCCACCTAAAACTGTAGGTCCCCATCGTTTACTCGATGGCTGGGGAGCTGGTATTTGGTAGTGCTGCCAGCTGAGCACAATGGATAGTTATTATCTTGAAACGGTCTAGTTGCTGGGCTTGTCCCCCCAACCCTCAGCTATAGTGCTATATATAGTATACTATGGCCTTTACCCCGCATTCACATATCAGTTATTCACAAAAAAATAATAGAACTGTATTGGAAATAAGTAATTGTCGACGGGCAAAAGGGGCGAAATTTTCCATCGAATGTTCAGTAGGATCTTCTAACCCTGCCGTCAAGGGTTTTGACTGTGTGGAAAGAACCGCCAACATCAGTAGCCACCAACGCTTCCCTTCAGGACCTTATGCATGGTCATCTGGTCTTACGGATACAGTGACTTGTCATAAGAGTGACAGGCATTGAAATGAGAACATTCGTTAACAGTTACTTTTAGGTCTTCGCCATTTTTCCGTAAGTGAGTACTGATGACAAGTTAGCCGTCAGCTGAAAGGACTAGTAGTGAAAGTTCCGAGGCGCTTAGATATTCGACGTAGTGTCATGTCACGGGACTATTCTTCAATGTCAATGTCTGCCAGCTAAGTGTTATACTGGTAAATACTTATATAGGTTTGGAATTTGGAAGTTGGCTGTTGAAAGTCTCTCTATTGTGCCAAATGGCCATCCTCAAACGAATTGCTGCACCACTAGTACTGCATGTCAGTCACAACGTACCGCAGATATCAACATTTTCAGACCATATTTTCCACCTTAACACCTATTATTTACAAAAAATATACATATATAAATATATGGACCTATTGATACTTATATTCCTGTGATTTCTATAATGTTATCCAATACTTAAGAGTTGCTATGAGAAGTTGGAGGGATGCCTCCGTTGAATAGATGGTATTTCGAATAGATGACGAAATCGGAAGCCTATTGAACGTAATTGTTGGGAAACTGATTCCAGTTGCTACTGTTGTCAAAGTGAGCCAAGCATCAAGTGAGCCCGCTGTTTCTGTAAGTTCCTTGTGGTGGTGTACTTTCGACTCGGCAGTCGACTTTGTTGTGGCTCCATTACCTTAACTTGATTATCGGACAGTCTAGTGGTCTAATTAGCTTAGAAATTTGCTATAGCTGGTGAAACTAATGAATGGCCATGGGAAATGGTATACGGTGAGCACCCGTGGACAAAGGCGTCCCCACTTCACTTCCCTTCTATTAAAACTCGCAAGTGGAAACTACGAAACTGGGCAGACACTCCAGAAAACTGCGAGGCAATCAGAATTTCATTTTTTATTTTTATTGAAATTTACATATTTTTCGACATTGGAGAAATCAAAAGAGCCATTTCTCATTTTGAGTTTTTGTGGTGTCGGGCTTTGCCACATACCTGACGCCCACTGCGTTGAGCCAGGATATGGCTTATTCTAAAAGCAATTTCTAATTAGTAAATGCGTCTACCCGAAGCAATCCTATGAGAAAGGGGCATACGTCACCGGTGTAGAACCAAATTACCTATACTGATTTCGTTTTTTAGTGTTCGGGAATCATCATCGAATGGAGAAAATGGCTTGTATACTTATTCGCAAACAAATTTAGAATTGTAGCCATGACTAAGTCGTTCACTGACTCACTGAGCCATGCAGGACGTGTAGAACTTACAAAGCGTTATGTCAAAGAATCTGATAGAATCAAACTTGAAAGTTAGATGGGATAGGAGTCTCTCTATCCCCCCCATAATTTCCCGTTTTAACCCTCAAATTTGAATTCAGGACAAACTAATTAATCTAATTTTAACTAGAGCTCACCTATCATCAGCACCGAATCTCGTCAGGAAAATGTTCTTGCATCTTGCATACCCTATTCAGTGGTTGTGGTGTACGAGACTATCGATACTCGATAGAGACAGGGAATTGCAACACCATTTCTCTCGTTCGATAGTATTTTTTCTCCCGTGAAAGCTAAACATAGTGTCCTACTGTCAGTTATTTGTTTCTCGTTCGAATAGAACACTATGTTTAGCTTTTAGAGCAGCCAAAGCCAATGGCGGTATTCCAATTACCAGTCTCATTCAGTACCGAAGTGATAGCCATAAAACTTTGTGGGAAATGTGGTGCTCGTCCATTTAGCTGCACCGCAGCGCTGTTTTTGAAAGCATGGAGTAAGACTGGAAGCACTGCTACGCTGCCCTGTCCTACTTCTTGCCATAAAAAACAATGTCCCGCCATGTATCGGTATTTCCTTCAATTTCGGTTCATGTATATACGTGGGCCTTAATACTAACAGCTTAGTTTAAAATCGGACAAGGTTGGCGGAGAAGATTTCCGAGTTGGCTTTGAGAATCATTCGTGAAATCACAGAAGTATGAACTTACGTCACTTCTTGTTTGGTTGGATTGGGCTTTGACAAAGATTGAGGAAATGGCCGGTCTGGAAAGTGAGTAGCGCAAGTTGGGAATTGGCTTGGCAAGTAGCAGACCAACTCAACTTGAAGACGACCGCTCTTGGGTTCAGCCCTCGAGATCCAATTAGAGGGTGGTAAGGGGTCCCCCTTAAAATCATCTTCGAAGTTACTTCCTTACATTTCTTCATCTTTACCCAGTAAAAATACAATATTTTCACTAAGTTTTTTTTTTTGTAAAATTAAAAATATTTTTATTTTGAAAGAAATCTCGCATGGCTATGTATAGACAATGATTACAATTTTTGTTTGGCTTTGTTTCAGTTACCAAATTCATCCGGATTGGCATTGCTGACAAGAATGACAACCCGCCGTACTTCGACAAAGCTCTATACGAAGCGGAAGTCGACGAAAATGAAGATATCCAACATACAGTCCTTACGGTCACAGCTAAAGATCACGATGAATGTAAGTACAGTCAGAAACTTTCACACTTTCTTTTACTTAATCAATATTCTATGATATGGGAAATGGAAATAACTTATTTTCCGAATGGAATGAAAATCAAGAGTCAGGTTCTCCTTTAGTGGTTGAGGTTGAACATTCCTTATTTATGGCAAAAGCCCTTTGAAAATCTGGATACCTCAGTCTTACCCTGAATGCTCTACCGTAAAATGGATTTTATATGGGAAATTTGAATTCAAATGGGAAGTGATGGGTTGTGGCATATATGGGAAGACGCCTGCGCAAGTCAGCATTTTGTTTTCAGTGGAACTTCATCCCATCGCAAGCCTTTGTTGTGGATTTGCATTTCTTAATGAAACTCATCTCGGATGCTGTGGCGCTGATCGGCTGCGAGATTCTCTTTGTCACCCATCAGAGTGCATACCTACCATCATTTTCTCCTCGTCTGAGCTTTAGGATTTCCTTCCTCCGTGGCCTCCGTGGCACATGTGACCTTTTGAAGTTCACTCTTTGTGGTTCTCTGATGGGACTAAGGGAACCAGTAACCAGTAACCTGAAAATTTCTGGAGAATCATAGGACTAATATTGATGCGAACCACTTTTCAGTCGCACTTGCTGAAGGAGTGTGTGCAGAGACTGGACCATGGACCTTGTAGGGCTGTGGCGCTCAATTTGCCGAGGGGGTTACCACTCCAGAGATTCCTTGAGATTCCATAAAGATTTCCAAAGATTCCCAACGATATTCATAAAAAGATAAACCCCAAAGGGGTAACCACTCTAAAAAATTCCAAGATTCCCTGAGATTTCATAAAGATTTCCAATGATTCCATACGAGATTCCCAACGAGTGGCTAACCCCTCGTAATTTGCTGATATTTAATCTGAACACTGTCCCTTTTCATGCTTTATGTTGATCTGGTTTTCTATTATTCCCCTGGGAATGACGCCATTCTGCCCGAGTAGTAAATCATTAAACATACTAGAGCTCAAGAGAGGACTTCTCTTTGTTCAGTCCTTGTAGAGAAATTAGCAGAGGAGTGGTATCTATTATGCAGAGTGTTCCTTCTGACACTCGCATTAGCTGGAATGCTAAGGCAGTGTTTGATTTCATGTAGAAATGTCTCTACTAATTGTTTTCACTCGCCCTGTTGAAATAGGCTGAGCCTGAGACTAAGAAAAAGGGAAGTGATGATCCATCGCGCTTCCTTTGGCATCGCGTTTGTGCCGCCCTCTGCTCCTCTGCTCCCCTGCAAATGACTTTCTCCTGTAGATGTTATTGTTGTATTCTTTAAAAGCATTTCTCGCGCTAATGCTTTTCCACTGAGCATTAGCATTTTTTTTCCGGGTTTAAAATGGATTATGTGGTTCTCTCGGGTGGAAGACTTGTTATTTAAGCGATTCTATGAATTATTTTATTCATCAAGCTCGCGTAATTTAACTTCCTCTTTGGTTATTTCATTTTCCAATGCTTGTTGCTGGAACTCTGGGACAGTTCTATTGAGCCTGGGTAACTTGTATAACGTCTTACCTAATGCTTCTGACCTACTTCGATGGTGAAAGCCCATGTGGCTGTGCAAGTGCCTTTGAGAGGTTGAATTGGTACAAGGCCTTGCAATAAATGACTGCCTGCGTGTTGGCGGGCAGCCAGCTCTGCAAATCCTCCTCTCTACGCCTTCCTGAACCCTGAACAAAGCTAAGAAAGGGAAAACATGTTACCCAACTCAACGCCGAGCAAGCGAAAAATTAACGAATAGCATAGCTTCATTAATCTCAATTCCGCTGGAATGGTGTAGAGAACAAACAGAGCCGTTGCTTGTTTCTTCTTTGCGTACTTTTCATCTGCTGAAAACAGTCCCTTAGTCTTCTTTTATCGGTAGCTTTTGGGACTGCGAGAATCTTCTTCTAAAATGAAACAGCCATCGAGTATGCATGTTACTTGTAAGCTTATTACTACTGCAACTTCATTACTAATCGATGAGCGGATTAGCACGTGCGAGTACGCTCGCCCGATTTACCTAATTGAAAATGCTCGCAGGCCCGATGGGATGTATTTTCGCTAGGATGATGCAAGCTTAATATTCGGCCTGGCCTGGTCGCTTGTTTGCGAATGGGCGTAGCGGTGTAGGACACTGTAATAGCAAGTCGAGTGATTTACAGTCACAATATGTTTTCCATGAGGGCGAGATTAAAATTCGACAATTTGCAATGGTTCTCCGGGCCACTTCGGTACTGGGAGCTTCCACTTCATTTGCATACCCACAGAATGCGGTAAAGTTTGGGACGGACTTATTCCATATTCTAAAAGCCGGCTTTGTAAAAATTTACGGATTCTGTTCAGTCTATGATGAGGCAGTATCTGGGAAATATGGTGAAGAGTCGTAGTATGAGAGCTGTGAGTCAGTGAAAGGCGTGGGGTTAACCACTCGTTGGGAATCTCGTGGGGAATCATTGGAAATCTTTATGAAATCTGAGGGAATCATGGAATTTTTTTGAGAGTGGTTCCGGGTTCATCTTTCTATGAATATCGTGGGGAATCTCAGTGGAATCTCAAGGAATCTCTGGAGTGGTTACCTCCTCAGTGAAAGGGTTGTAATTTCTCCTTTATTCACTGACATACCGACGGCAGGGTGCAGTGCGACCTCTGGCAAGGAGTGCAAAGTGGTTATCTCCGACTGATCCGTCAAATCTCACCTTCGTTAAATCCGCTTGTGAAGGTCCTCTTAAAGTCTTTAAAGCGGTCCACTCGTCGAAACGTCCGAAAGCTCCCTGTAGCTATTCTATTACTTTAATGGGTCCTCGGTTTGTGAAGTTTTCATATTACAAGATTACACGCGAGCCTTTACCCCATTTCCTTTTATGCTTCGCTTGGACCTATCTCCCTTGACGGCTCTTTCATTCCACGTCGTTGTGAGTTGTGGTCTTTCAGTTTTGGACCATTTATCGCAATTCATTACTTTAGCTTCACTGAAATCCTCCTGTTGTAATGAAATATCTTTGCCACTTGATACCAATGGTTTTTACGTGATGGTTTCTTCAGAAGACCTCCTGCTGTACGTAGCTAGGACCTGGAATTTTTCACTTTCGGGTGTTAGTGTTTCGTATCACAATTATGTGAATTTCGTGAATTTCTAATGGCCGTGCAAACTTTAATTTCTCAAAATTTCCTAATTTATTACCGAATTTTGAAGGTTTTACCACCTTTAGGCTGAATTTCACCACTTTAACGTGAAGACTATCGTGTGCACGATAGCGCTATCATAGTGCTAAACATGTTAACGGCTTTCACCATGCACTCTTATCTTACCGTTAGCTTTCGAGTGGATTATCCGATAACGATAAATTTCATACTTTCAAATCATTTGGGTGCGAAACGGGCAGGGATTGTTGTCTACCCAACAATTTAATACATCTCTCCGAAAAATTAGTGTGTCCTTCAGGTTTATTTTCCATTTTTAACTTGAAACAAATTTGACGTAAACAAAGCAGACGAATAATTCTAGTGACACGACAAATTTAATGATAGGATAATTTTTTCTTCTGCTTTAACGAATCGATAGCTATTCGATCGTTAGGCACTATCGTGAGGTGGTGAAATTCAGCCTTAAACGAACAGTCATTATTTTTCACACAGAAACACCTGTCATGTGCAATTTCGTAGACTCATCGCTCATATAGGCATTACTTCCTAAGTTAGGGTGGTGCGGGGGTGCGGGGGCATCGACCGGTACTGGTTGGTCCCTGTCACCGTACATTCCCCATGTCGCCCCCTTACACCATTCATCTCTCAGGCTCTCGAACTACCTGCAGCGTTATTATGGACACAGAACGAAGGAGAAACATGATGGAACTGTTGACCTATCGAAAAAGTCTCAAGACTAAAAAAGAGGTGCAAGCATTGTTTTAAATGAAATTTTTTGTTGTTTGGTTTTCGTAGGTATCGTATACATATATATTTTTCGCTCGCTCGTTGGCCGTGCCAATGAACTTATTTACCAGAAATAAAGTGCAGGAGTTTCTCTATGGGGGGAGAGAGAAATTCAAAGTAAAAGGATTCAGATTTCACCCTAAAAAGTGGAGATTTAAACCTGGTTTGACAATTTATTTGTATGGTGACAACGGACCTTAGAGTCACCTGTAGTAGTTTTTTCGGACGAATGCTGTCCAGTTAGGATCCGTGTTCTTTGCTGGCGAATTGCCAGAACGCACGCACGCCACGTCGACGCCACAGTGCTATTCCCAAGGTTTTGCAGCCCCAAAGGGAACGGTAGAAGGGGAGGCTGGGGAGGGGATTTTCAGATCAAAACAGCTCCTATTCTCAGTAACATGAAATATATTATGTGTGCAACATAAGCCGCGAGGATGACCACGGATCCCCGTTCTAGTCTTGATTTACCTGATCCTAGTTTTCCCATTGAGATTTTACTGAGTTTTCATCCGAAAAAATCGTGTCACTCTTCGTTCCAAATTCCTCTAAATCTTCCTTCCTGGGAGTCCTCTTTTGATAGCATTTTTTTAAGGTTTCTGTACCTGGGTGCATCAATTCTTGGATTTTTTTTCCAGGGGGAATTAAGGCACTGCATGAATGCAACCAGTAGGGTGCCCCTTTACTATCTCAGAGCTCACCAGTCCAGTCGTAGTGCTCTTAGGAAGTTTGGGGTGTAGCGTGCAGAGTTGGAATATCATCTTTCTGTAGCAGCTGCTGATTGAAGCACCTAGCTCTTTTCCATGCTACGGCCCGAAGTCAAGAGGAAGGTGAATCGAAGATTCCCAAAACCTGCGAGTTCCGCACAGTACGCATCTTGTGGTGACACCTGAGCTAGCAGTGCCCAGTGAGGAACCCCAGTTGCATTATAACTCATGTTTCGTGAGTCAGTAACTGCGCGTGACCTGGAACAACGGGTACAGCAGTCGGTACCCCAAAGAGTAGTGATGATGGTGAGGTCTAGTAAGATCTGATGGGGCTGTAACTGACAACTTGGATTAATGAACATGGTTTGTTGAAGGCAGTAAACACCGCTGTAGGCTTTTGGCTTTGATCCGTTTTAGTGAGAAATCATCAAAGCGGTTATTTGTTATGGATGATCTACGCTACGAATATTGGAGCTAGCAGTTGATTTGTGCGTTCAAACGTTTCTGTTAATCGGCTTCCCTCGTCCTGCTGAAAGAAACTAAGACAAATTGGGTTTCTCGATGTAGAAGTCCGATTGTATCTGACAGGGTAATGCTCACGCCTTTTCTCTGCTACGTTGGTTCTCTTCTGCTTCACAACCATCTGACCTGCCAGTGATGGTGTTGCCATTCCTACAATTCCAAAGTAACTGACGGATTAGCGGAACTTATAAAACTTCCCCCTTAAGAAAAATCAAGCTTGTTAGCGAGCCTTGTTGAGCGGTGTTCGAGCTTGTTGATTGCCTTTAATCTGCAGAAAGCTTGAAGTTGCTAAAAGTGTTTTTTTATTTTTTTATAAATAACAAGACAAGATAGGAAGAAGCTTCTTGTTCAGTATCAGCAGTAATATTCTGTTTCTTGTTGAGACTGAAACTGAGTATCGAGATTGACTAGTTGGTACACTCGACAATAACATGTTTGGAAGCAAACTTTCTTAAAGCAATAACTTGGTTCTCGTCTTGAAGCGCTACGATTGGCCGGAAAAGTTGGAGTGGGATGTGGAGGATGTTCATTTTATTGGTCGCAACAACACCCCCGGGGCCCCTTGCCTTCAAGTTATTAACTTTTACAAACGTCTGCGTTATCTCCGAATCTAGATCGTCTATACAAGTTGAATCCAAATGAGTCTTTACGAAAACCTAGTTTCTAAAGTATCTACTAGCTTCAATGCCACACGCTGAGATTGCTCATCAAGGTGCTTTATATGAATTTAAGAGAGGGAAATGGGGTTGGGTGTTTAGTATGCATACTTGATTTGGTTGATCGATGGGAACATAGCGGATCACTGCAGGAGTAATGTCACCGTGACATGACATCTACAGTCCTCACGTTAAATATGGCGTTGTTTTTGGTGGGAACAGTCTAGTGAACGGTGCTCCGAGGTGCAGCCATTGTTTTTGTTGACATTACCGGTGGAGTCCCAGTCCAAAACGAATCATTGCTATTGGTGAATTATTGGTCATTCACAAATCTGCGAAGATTGCTTTTGTATACTATTTACCCTGAGCTGACTGATGGCCGCTGTTTTATGATGATTGACATGCGTCAACCCTAGATGCACGTCAATTCAGGTTGCAATCCAAATTTTCATTTACATTTACATCGAATAACTATGCTGGTGTTCGACTTTTTTTTTTTTAAATAAAAAAAAGTTCTTATTTCCTTGTGGCCCTGATGGAACTTGTTTTCTGTGGTAATGGGATAGGGTTAGGGGTTAGAAGATGGAGAGTGAAGCAGGAAACGGGAAACAGTTTATTTCTTGTCCAGTCAGGAGGAAAGGGAGGTGGAAAGTTGTGAGGTGTTTTAATTGCCAGCTTTCAAGATGTTTGCTATTATAGATTTTCCCAAGCCTGCAAGCAATTCTGTTTTTCCTGGTGGTGTATACGTACAGATATAATGTAGGTTACTGCTGCAGGGCTTTAGGAAATCTAGTTATTACCGTTACTTTTGAGTTTAATTTCAAAGCATTTTTCCGTACCGTTAGTCTTGTGTGGGTGGTGAAATTGAGTCACCTTCCTGCCTTCTGCGGATCGAAAGCGTTCCGATGTTCCTAACCAACCCTACTTTCCCCCCTCTCCCCTCCCTCCTTCTTGCGATAACCATATCTTTAGTAAGCAAATTTTTTCATTTTTTAACCGTATACGTGGCGAGATAGGAAAATATGTATAATTGAACTGCAAAAGGTTCGATTGTAAACTCAAGAGGACAAATAACCTCCGGAAAGAAATATCCTTTCTGGAAAAAAGTTTCGTGGCGACTGTTACAACATCCCTACATTATATGATCCTTTCATATTTATCTCATTTGCGACAGATTTCTCTTTAAATAATAAATTCTTTCCGTGTGGATTTTAATTTCAAATTCATTTTTTCTCCCCATATTACTGAAATAACTCATCCACTCTACGTCCAGATTTTTGGAAAGCCACTTTCGTAAATTATGCTGAAGCTTATATAGCTTTCACTGGCTGAGGCTAATGGCTTTCGCTGTTACTTTCTATTTTCTCTCTTTCTGGATTGCGACTTTTGGAGAGGAAACAGTTTTACGTTGTACAATAATTATTTTCCTATTCTAATTTTTTTACTTTCTTCTTCAAGTTTTCAAGCTCCTCCGTATGCTTTGCCCTCTTTATTTTTTATGCCTCTGAATATGGTGACAGGAACCTAAATTAGCTTGAAAGCAGTTTTTTCTACCCTCAGCATTACTGTGAACAATGAACGGTTAAACCCAGGAAGCAGGTCCTTCAACTGCGCTCTCACCCCTTCATTTTTTCCCTGCTGTTTCCTTTTCAAGTTATTTTACGGTATGTCGCGAATGATGAACAAATAAAGCTCAGGCCTTACTTGGGGGCTTAATTCCTTGAAATATTCCAATATAATACTATATCGCTTATAGGCTCATGATTTAACAGTGAATATCTTAAATTAAATTATGTAGCTGCTTGTTTCATTACCATTACTATTTAAAATCTCCTCCAAAAATTCACACTTGAAGCTGTTCACTGTCATCCAGTCTTTAACGCGAACAAATAAATAAAAGTTCGGAAAATATTGCGCAGTTCATGTCTGAGCTTATAAAATGAGTGACGTCTCTAGAGATGCTGAGTCAGTTTCACTTCACATAACATCCTTTTTCACCTACGTCAATTTCACCTTTTTCTTTTGTTCGAGAACTTAAATTTGACGACCAATTTGTAAGCTGACGTGTAACTCGTCACAATTCTGACTTGTGACGTATTCTGACAACCTTTAGTTATGTTACACACTATGAGATCTTCATGGAGGGGGGTTATTCCCGTTGTCTTATCGACCAAATAGCACCGTGTTAACGACAACAACAACCCACACCCCGCTCCACTTGTTGTTAAATTGGTGCTAATTGGGCTTTATAAGAAGGGTAAAGGGAAGGCAGGATCGTATCACAGTCATGTTGCATTCGTCTTAGGAAAGAGTCCAATTTTCGAAATGCTAGGATTGCTGGAGTTATTTTCCGTGATACCAGCACTGATGCCAGTTGTGTTTTTTGAGAGATTTTGATCAAAGAAAACAAAAAATTTCTCTAGTATTCTGCTCTTAACTGAACAGATGTAGCTGGAGCTTGTAGCAGTGGATAAATCTCAGTTCAAGACGTTCAAGTCAACAGACACTTGAGACGTGTTACTCATGATGTTGCTTTGACGACGACGGTCGTCATCGCCAGTCATTATATAGGTAAGCAATGTATATATTATATATATATATATATATATTAAGCAAATAACGGAAGTCAATTCACCGTTTAAACCCCAAGTTGGTCGCTAAATTTGCTTAAACTTGTACTCGTATTGCGAGAACGGTCTAAGTTCACTATTGATCTAGCAAACTGCAAACTTTTTCTCGGCTTGTGCCTTGGGGCCCGTGGCTTTGTCAGCTATTTCTTTCCGGCTTTTCGGGGTCGTGGGAAGGAACAGGAGGCATGATGACAGTGAGGGCCGTTAGATGGGCCACCCTCTTCAACTTCAAATTCTTTTCACTGAATTTCTCTTCCAGTTTTATGCTCTTGTAATTTATTTTTGGTTTTCTGAACCTGCATGGACATTCTTACGTTGCGTTGTGAGAATTTCCTAGTTTTCTCAAATACCAGTCAGAAAATTACCTTTTTTCCCCCTCTAGGGAAGTCCAGGACAGACATGGTTCTCGATGGAAACATTTCAACATTTTTCTCTAGAGGTAGAGAAAAATGTTGAGTTAACACTATAAGTTCAACTAGTAGATATACTAGCTGTATTATTTGCGAACCTGCCTCGTCAGAGATCATGCACAATTCGTGCTCTGCGGAGTTTGTTCCAGTTCTTGTAAAAAAAGCTCTTCCCTTTTGTCTTCTTTCAAAAAAGACCCACCATTGTTCGGGCAATGTGCAAATATTGTTCCCCCTCCCTAGAGATTGGACCACGGTCTCTCAAGAAGTTCCTCTTCGGGAAATATCGAATTGAAACCAACGAGGCGGTCTTTCAACCCTTCCCTATCTCATCCTCTTTTCTACCCTTTTTTCGAAACTAAAACCGGAGCGAGTAAACTTAATTTAGAACCCCTTGATATTGCTACGGTCTTTTCCATCTTGCACCATGTTCAAGCTTCATTTCATGCGTTTCGTTTTCGTACTGTTCGGGGTAAGGCAAGTTATAGGGTGGACTGGTGTGAGTCTGCAAGCAGAACTCATCACAGGTAGGTATTAAGAGACACCAATGAATGAAGAAAATTAAAAAAAAGAAAGTTTCTTGAAGGTTATCAAATGAACTCCATAGTCTTAACTTCCCTTTCATATTTCGCTTTGACGCTTTCTCGCTTGGGGTACGGTGGGAAGGTACTGTTTTTATGTAAGAACTTGGCTTTGAGGTGTTACGCTTCCCATAACCGTGGAGGTCCCCAAGTCGAAAAAAGCGTTTCTGGAAAATTTCTCTCGGTTTCATTCATCTGTTGTGAACCAAGCAGCTACTCCGTTTTGATGAAATTTCTGTGTTCAGCTTCTTAAAATCATTTCCGTGTACCCACCGCCTTATAGTCTTCGGTCCTAACTTTGCCCTTTGGTCGCTCATCGTCTGAGTTCGATGTCATCCACCCAAACGACTAATTTAAATTATAATTTTAGAAGCGAAATCGACTCTTTTGGTGGTTGTGAGTAACAAAATTGATATAGCTCATTCTCATTACATGTATTTCTCTTCAATTTCAGCTTCTCACTGTGTTTTAATTTGAATTTTTATACGGAAAGTGGTTTCCGCAGACTTCGCGAAGATATTGCCTCAAACTTGTTTAAAGTTCGCTTTTATCTGTCAAGTTTTGCCGAATGATTATTCAATAAATTCATGAAGTTACCCAAGGTGGAATAAAATAAAAACTATACGTCAGTTTAATTAAACTTGCGCTCAGGTTCTATCCCTAAGCTCAAATGTTGGAACTTCCATCTCAAACCCGAAGTTAGCGACTCTTCAGCGAGACTTTATGTAGTTTTACTTCCCAGTTGATGCTTATTTTGCATTAATGCCTGGTTTATAAGCATAGTTAGTAATACTAACATACGTATTTCGTCGCAGAATTCAGCCTAAATTCACGTGAGTGCATCGAATGGTCCTCTCACACTGCAAACCACTGCATGGGATTGGGAGGACTGGGACTGGGACTGGGAGTACTGGGAGAATGTAGATGAGCGCTGAGCGCCGTATTAGTTGATTACCTTTTCACCTAATACTCAGCCGGTATGCATATAACTGGGGATCGACCCAAGAAACCACTCTCAATCAGACCGATGAGCACTCGACCAGTAACTCCCGGGAGGAAAATCCCGTCGTCTGACGTAGATGTCCTTCCATCCTTTGTAAAGTCCTTGGGCGGAGATAAGATCTCGCCCTTGATAACAGCTTTGACACTAATGAAACAGCAGCCTTCGTTAAGAATTTGCAAATTAAATGAACTGGTATTGAATGTTCGCCGTTAGCGGTACGAGTTTAGGTAACGGGAGAGATGAATTTTCATGCAAGGGTCGCAGCGGGTGGTGGGACATGGGGATTCCAAGCTACACGGGCGAGCAACGAGTGGAAAAAGCGAAAATTTAAAATAAGATTAATTCGGCTATCAATCAACGAGATGGCCCAAGACCGGTGTGCGAACCCGCCAGTCGTACCATCAGAAATCCATCACCACTATACCATTAGTTTATTTTCCTACCCGTCAGCAGCCTGCTTCGCGCTTTCAGCTCTATGAATATTTATTGTCGTTCTCTTCTGAATAATCCCTGTTGTTTTAAATTTCACTGAACTCACTTTATGAACTGAATTCCTGCTATAGCTGGAAATAATTTTATTATTATACTTTACTATACTGGCTTCTACAGTTGAAATAATTGGACATTCTACCAATCAGTGTAGTTGTTACTATAAAAAAAATAGCTCTACTTTTGTAGTTGGCTCTCTCATTTGCCGAAGATTCGGAGCTGTTCGTAGCCGTTTGAAACTTTTACCTGGGTAAGACCCTTTATTTGGTAACTTTCTTGCTGACTAGTCAGCCCTGTGTTAAGTAACTGAAAGTCCTGTAATCATTGCTAATTACAAAGTGTGCATGGGAGGGGGAGCTTTCAGTTATACAGGCAGATTAAGGGCTAATCCTTACCTTAGATGGGATCACCATATCATTATTCCTGAAAGCCTCCTCCTTTACGAGAGAAAGTGATATCCTTGGGTGCTGGAACTTAAGCTTGCGCGCGACCACAATCAACTTGATGATTCAGCTTAAAATCGTGTGGGGGTTCGTGAACAGAGGTTTTTGACCTAATCAGCTTTGTTTTCGGAATACCAAACATAACTTAATGTGAAAGAGTGAAGCTTACTTGTTAATTAGGTAAACAATTAATGCGGTCAGGAACAAACCAATGTGTGTGAATTGGTTTTGCAGTTTATAAACTATGACAAATGACGAATGAACTATAGTGAACCATGAAAAAACAAACAAGAACCGTGTCAATTTAACTGTGATAAATCTTTCTGGACTTATTCATTCAAATGAGGCGGAAAGTAAATAGGCAATAAGTATTTTTTAAGTTCTAAACATGGATATTTGGTATCCAAATTCTTGTGCATAGTGAGTTAAAAATATAAAATCAATAAATCAGCGATTTCCGTGCTTACCAGACTGAAAACTAAAAAGTCAACATTCGGCAAACTTCTCCATCGTGATTGAAAGTGTAGCTGCGACACATCCGAGGTTTTGTGCGGATTTCCGTCAGCTTGAAGGCTACGGTGAGAAAAGACACATGTGTGTGTACAAGTTTTCCTTCCCTCATCATTTCACAACTTGGAAACAGATTATAGCTTAGCTCCACCCTCTAAAAACAGCATTTATATGTGGTAAACAATTGAAATGTTTACTTTGGCATAAGGGGATTAAGTACTTTAATGCATTTTCCCAGTGATTCTCATCCTTACCATTGCTTTATTTTTTAATGAGCGAACAGAAACATCTTGGAGTCAGGAATGGGGAAATTGCGTAAGTTGCTATAAATATAAATTACTGGGACAAAGTCAAATTCTGAGCCCTTTCCATCCAAGGAAACAAATTCAAAATTATTCGCCGGTTCAGATCTTCTTACGGATGATCGAGATACATAATCGATCATCAGCTAAACTCCTTAAATTAATCCCGACTTTACTTTTTCGACTACGGTCATGGAGTGTCCTCTTAATACCTATCATTTCATTTGGAATTTGGAAAGCTTGGAAGCTGCTCCTCCATGAAATAATTTGATTTCTGACTAGAGTGCAGAAGGGAAACTACTCAACACATGCAAACGAATACAATACACGTTTATTATTATTATTATTATTTATGATTTTATGATTATTTTTGCTGATACAAAACAATACATTGCCTGCTCATAAGTAGCGAATGGTATGAACTTATTAGCAGCCAGATAAGTTGATCAATTTACGAACGGAACCTGGCCGCAGTAGGTATGAGCAATTTATTCAGTTTTTACATCCTACTTGTTTTTTTGAATATTTGAATAAAAGTTATTTCGTCCCATTGACCCGAAGACGGATAAAAGTAAACGAAGTGAAGTCACTAAGGAGCAGAACAAAGAACTTCAGATTTTTTTGGGTAGAGTCCTCGCCGAAAAGGCGCTGTCTATACTTCTTTTGTTTTATTATATAATATGTAAAATCCATCCTGTGACTGAACTGTGGGCTTGCTGAACATTACAAGGATCGCCTCTTTTTATTGCACATAAATTTGTATCTGTGTATGGCATCAACAAGGCTTGCACGGACTGCTATAAAAAGCCTAGCCCCACAGTCCCGGTTATGTTTGTCATTGTAAACGAAATGGAGCCAGGAGCTAAGCTGTGCGTGATAGTGCCCCTTTATTGCCTTATGGCTCCGCTGCCGCTGGGGAGTGTTGCTAACGAAAAACCCGCTTAATGCCTTCTCCCTCTGCTGCTAACTGCAAGTTGCTCTCAGTTTTGGGCTTTTGATCACACTGGTCACTTTTCATAATTAATTATTTAGTTTTCTGTACTCTGTGTTTGTTTTCTGAGCCTGTTATGAAAAATGATAGTGGTTTTCTTTTATTTTTATTATTACAATTTCCTTGTTATTGAAGAAATCTTAAATATTGTTGATTGTTTATAAATCAACAATATGCAACGTTTGCAACAAACCACGTGACTTCAAAAACATTTTTGTTGATTATTCGTCTCTCGTGGTTTGATTATCTATTGGGCCTTTGTTTGGGAAATTTGGCTTTCGCAACTGGACCCCACCCTAAGTATTGAAAAGCGATGCGGCTTATACGTGAATGCGCCGTAAGACATATGCGGGTAAAACTTAAAGCTTATTCCTTACGTAGAAAATTAGTTTTAACTAAACGTATTATATGAGAGAATTGCTGGGGTGTTGAAGTGGGTTATTGCCTATAGCCAACAGCAACTGTACCCTGTTTGAGCCTTTCTGTAATTGACTATCTGATCTAGCTTGAGATAAAGCTAAGCGCAGCTCCCCGCCGTCCAAGTTTTGTGTTTTGAAGCGATTTGGCGCCAAGCTTGCGAGCTTCAGCCTCAACTTCCCAACTATTTATGAACACATTACGCTGTATGTTCTGGAGTCCTTGCATTCGTGATTAGCAAATGGGGTTATAATTCTAAGGGGAGTAATACTTTCATTCTTATTTTTGGCTTGCACATGGAGTTCGTTTAATCTCAGGAAAAAATTTGTCCGCCTACCTCTCAGGCAGAGACAAAATAAGCTTCTCTCAACAGGAACCACTGTTGGAGTTCTGATTTTTATTCCATTGGAATTAATACTTGTAATAGAAGGAGGTTTTTAGGTGAGTGTGTACCTATATTCTGTGCGTTTTCTCTCCTATGGATTAAATTTGACTTTAGCGTCTCAAGCTTCCCTCACGAAGGCCTGTTGTGTAAGTAGTGTTTTTTATTGTTTCAGCCTCACGGATACGTTACGAAATCACCAGCGGCAATGTGGGCGGAGCGTTTGCAGTCAAAAACATGACCGGGGCCATTTATGTGGCGGGAGCGCTTGATTATGAAACAAGAAAAAGGGTAAGCTATTCTAATCCACCTACCATTACACTGATTCTCGGACTGGGAAATAAACGAATGGGAAAACGAGCCGATGTAGATGCTGATCACGAACAGCTTGTACACTAATTTCCTAAATTAATAAATAGACAGGATTAAAGTTTGTGAAGTGATGGCGCGCGTGTTGCTGGATGCTGACGTCTGCGTTTTATACTTCACTCACGGACCGAACCAAATGAACATACCTTGGTTCTACCGCTTGCCTCAGATTCAAACTAAGTAGGTACATGCATGCGAGATGCGGGAACTCGTGGCGGCACGTGTTGGTGTGTTTGGATAGTCAGCGGAGGCGCACAGACCGAGAAACTGGAGAATCTCGACTGTATTGCTAATTATCCTTTGTTTGCTTTACGGTTGTTTCGACAAGGTCAAACTATTTTGTTTAAATGAATCCTTTTATTTATCTAAATTTATCTGTAGAAGGTGAAACTTTTAACCTTCTCAAATGACTGTGGAGTTTAGCCGTAAAGCTTCTATATTTCATCCAAAATTGGTATTTCTCTCTGTGACTAAGACTAAGTTAGCCAGCGTGTATGGTGTGCTTGTATGAGATATAATTTTAAGGTTCCACTTCAGTGCATTGCCGGTTGCCTAATCCATGATATTAGTTACAACAGCTGACCTAATTACTCTAAACGAGTTTCCAATGAGTCGAGTAATAAAATTGGTAATGGACCCTATCCAACCCCTATCCAACGGAGCCCGAGCTCCGAATTCCGGGAGCTTTCTACCAATTAGCTCCCTGTATTCTCTCCCAATTCCACCGTCCATTTTGATGGGAAGAAATTTACCGACTCAGTATTGACGGAATTTCTCCTGCTGCTCTCCCAACGGTGTATATTCCGTTTATTTTACTAGCTCGCCCTTGCACTACTCCATATTTATTGGAAATTATTTTGGAAAGAGTGTCAAATGGGGTGAAAACGAATAAGATCCGGAGGCTTTCGCGCTCTTCCCCCGAGGGATCTCATAGCTGACAAGCTCTCGCCCTCTCGCCCGAGGGATCTCATAGCTGACAAGCTCTCGCCCTCTCGCCCGCCTCTGTATCACCCTGTCTGTACTTCTAATCCTGCTATGGCCGGAAGCGCTCAACGCTGAACCTCCACCAATTATTATTCAATTCTCGATTGGTTATTTTGTACCTGCTAATCCTTAGACGTTAAGCTGTAGGTATATTTTTCATCAGTTAGTCAGTTTATATACCGTTACGTAGGACGTAGGGTATACCTATACAATTATAATGTGCTTGGACAGAAAACGTTCAATTCTTTTTTAAATACGTACGAGTATATCTAAATAAAGACAGCCAATGCTTGAACTTTGTTGGGAAAATCCATGATCTGTCCCTGAATTACAATAATAAAATAATTAGTAGTCACAGGAGGGCTGGAATCGCAATATTGTTTGCCGCAATCTACATGCAAACGAGGAGCCGGCTGCACCACCCGTGCATTGCTAAACGGACCAAATTCAATTATTGTTGTTATTATCTAATTGCAGCTTCTTTATTTGTATCTAGTATATTTGCAAGTGTGTATCGCTTTTTCCAATCAGCTGATGCAATTTTCGCTAAAAAAAAATTGAAAAAAAAAATCCCAGTTGGATATTTTTGGAATTTATATAGTGTTCCACAGATTCAAAAATTTATTTTTATGAGAAAAATGCAATTTATAAATAAATAAATAATTTTAAAAATGCCAATACAAAGTAAGAGTGCCTTTTCAGCATCTGGTGAAACTTTTGAGGTTACCTCATGAGGATGTCACAAGTCATTCCTATCTATAACTATAAGCTGTCTGACTTCAGCCCGCTCCTATTCGGCTTCGGCCCAACTCCTGTGGTGTTATTCTTGTGCGGTCAGCGCTACTTAAAAAATATATGTAAAAACATAGCACTGGATTTTTTGTGCTGACCTGCCTGCCTAAAAACGTCAAGTGGACTCCACAGTTTTTAATCAAAACTGATTTATTTCAAAAATTCTAAACCATCGGTATTGACCGGACGCCCGCAGCTTGCACCATTTACCGTTAATTCTCTGACAAAGGAGATAAAATTGCATATTTTGAAATGTAGCTTGGCCCGTAATTGCTGCATTTACTGGGGTATTTATCAATGACGCCGGACATACCTCGGTCCACTGCCCATTGACCCCTCCGGTCGCCTGGCCCATCAATATTATTACACTATGGATTATATCCCATGCCAACAACTACCTAGGCACATAGCCAGAGCCAGAAGCCTATTCACTACCATTTTCATTTATTTCTCCTGGTTTTATCTTATATGTGATTCATATTATAGCTCTATTTTTATTTCATTTTCAAACTCTCCACTCTCCATTTTGCTTTAGGAGTGTGCTCAAAGTTCGGTCCTCTTTTTCTCAGAATTCCTTGGAATTTTACGGGACTGCTCTAATGGTAGCATAGTTTGAATAAAATGGATTTGTTCTTGTTACGGAAAAGCATGAAATGTAACTAACTCTGTTTACAGTACGAGCTTCGGCTAGCTGCTTCCGACAATCTGAAGGAAAACTACACAACAGTCGTGATCCATGTAAAGGATGTGAATGACAACCCTCCTGTATTTGAGCGGCCCACGTATCGGACACAAATCACTGAAGAAGATGATCGCAACTTGCCCAAACGGGTCCTCCAGGTCTCGATCATCAACCTAAGTGTTTTTCTTTGATTTTTCGTTTGATCTGGAATGCTAACATTTTCTTTTCTTTTGTAGAACAATGGCAGTTTCAGCGTGTAGGTGTTTGTTCATCGAGTTTTTTGTTTATTGGAACTGTTGTTTTGCTAACGTTTTGATGCTTTATTTTTTTGCTATGTTTTGTTTACTTCTGCATCATTGTGCCCTTTAGCTTTTGCGCACATCCTCCCTCGTATCCTACACACTCTGGTATTTTTTCAACGCACTTATACAGAGCTTTCTACGAGTGTTCACTTCATGGGTGGGTTCCGCTAGTATTAGTCGAAGCAGGGTACCAGACCGGTATAGAGTGGAGGATTGCTTAAAGTCTTCGTAATTAATTAAACAAGGTTAGGACCTATAACCGAGCGGGACTGATAAGAATAAAGGTATACGTATATCTATAACATGCACATACGGTTACATACGCAAGTTCTGATATCTGTAGTCTTGAGTGAGGTTTCTTGCATTTCTCAGTCTCAGGTCGCTATAAAAAATGATGGAAATGGGTTCGCTATAGTATCGAAAAACGTTAAATGTTGAGTAAAAAAGCTTTCATAAGACCTCTGGGTTGGGACACATTTTAGCAAACAGTAATTATCGGAAGGACTTGTAGTTGAGGACGGAAGTTTCCATTGACGACAATGTCAGGTTTACAATACAGCACAACATTACACTAATGACTGAATAGGTTAATGGTTTTGTGCTCATCCGATATGCGTGTAGGTATTATCCGAATGCAGTGAATTTATCAGCCATCTTTTATCTCCATTGCCGAGCCACTCCCCCGCACAGAGCGCAGAGCGCTGTGTGTAATCTCCGGGGCTTGGAATTGCGGACTGTTTATCCCCTGGCAGCGACTCATTGTTTTTGTTTCTTACATAAATATGTACAATACTCTCATTCCCCATGAATATACAAGGTGGGTTCGCAAAATGTACAAAATGGAAGTTTCCAATTGCTCGTTCATTTTGTATCAAAATTATTTATTGTGAGAAAACCATAGGACTATGATAATGGCAATGATGGCCTCGTCACCACTCCTTAAGGTGATGCACTCTCATTTCCCACTATCCTAAGGCTTTATCAAACGAGATTCACAACCCGGGTGGCCATTCTAGTTCTTCGATTAGGTTTCAACACGCTGATTTCGTTGTTATGTTGAAAACTAATCAAATAGCTTTAAAATAGCCCCTTCATTGTTAACTTGTTCAACTCACCCCGGATTTTTTTGGTCGTGTAATAAAGCCTTTACTGTTTCTCTCGCTGGCACAGGTTTTTTCCCCCAGGATTTTTTGGATAATTATTTATAGGAAGTAATAAGACAAGTTAGAAAAGCCCTTATCTGAGGAGACTTAGAAGGGACCCCAACTTTTCTACTTGTTTCACTTAATTCACGTAAACTCACTTTTAACCCGCGACAGCTCGGCTATCAGTTGTCACATATAGTTTCTTAAAATGTTTGGTTTTATAGCGAGAAAAATAGAGAGGGTGAGTATTATGAGGGTATTGAGCCCCGTCAGCCCCATCATTCATTTCCTTAAAATACATCCACATTTTCCCTTCTTCCTCCCGAAATGGCCACCTATCAGTTTCTTTTGTTGGCTTGGATTTTGTTTTGTTTGTTGCACTTTTTTAGCATGTTGCTTATGTGTTTGTGTTTGCTTGTTGTATAGTATACGTTGCGACTGACAGCCTCAGACAGCCTTATGGAGAATCATACATACATAGTTATAAACATAAAGGATGTCAACGATTTGCCGCCAGTGTTTAGTAGTACCATGTACATGACCACTCTGGAAGAAGAACATCAGGGTCCTTATCCCCTTCGAGCCTTACAGGTGAGTTTCTCGTTATTAAGTAAGGGCCATTTTCACCAAGAAAAATCAGCGTTATTCGGCATCAAAGTCAAAGTTGACGATAGTGACACCAGTGGCAAGGCTCGAATTTGGTGACCGCCTTAGCAACTGGTTATTCAATTCAGCTTGAGTTTGATTTTATTTTTTCCTGAAGAAAATAGTCCTAAGATTATGGGCGTTTACGGTAGTGGCGATCGTACTTACTCGCTGATTTTATGCGATCAAGCAAAAAATGTAGAGGCACTGATCTGAAGAAGGAAAAGTCATTAGTAAGTCAAATTATTAAAAATTCTTTGGAGCGGTGATATTACTGTTCGAGACTTTGGCCACTGACGTCGGTATAGAGACACCTCGGCCAGTATTCCATGCCTAAAACTAATTTCCTGGCCTGTTGTTATTAACTACCTATAGTTGAAAGTTTTCCCTTTGTTGTTGCCTCTTTGATCAGTAATTCAGTTAGCCGATGGGAGAGTGAGGACGCACGTTATCCAGCTTGTATATTGTTATAACCGAATTATTCATACAGGTAGAGGAAATAGCCCCGTCGGTGAGGGTAATTTCATGACATCAAAGAGGGGAGTCAGGTAAGATGACGTGGTGGCAAACAGGTGTGGGGAAGGGTAAATATTTGGGTGGGATCCTTCTCCAATGTAGAGGTGGGAGGCTGAGACGAAAGCCGAGACCTGTCACAAGCCACTGCCGCCCTTGAAACTCAACACCACCTTTTCTTGACATTTCACTTTGATAAGATTCTGGGAACCCGTCATATGCATATGGGGTGCAGGAAATCGTTTGTCTTCTTCACTTCTGCCAGCAGAACTTTTCAAATTTTAAATCTGCAGCATGAAAGCCCCTACAGAATATTGCAATTACTTCTCTTATTTTATGTTTTTGAGGAAAATTTAACACAGACAAAGGGAGGATTTGTATGGGTATCTAGCTAATATTCCACAATTAGGTATCTACTCATTTCATTTTTTGACTAATATAAGAAAATTCGCAGACTGCAGAAAAAGTAATTAAAAACATCATTGTTATTTTTTATCTCACCAAAGAAGTTTAATGAGGGTGGAAAAAATGAAAATTTTGATGGAGTTTTGATTAATTTAGGTGAAAGCTTGAACGTTCATTACTGGTGAAGTTATGGGGTGCGGGGTTGGTACCTAATCCAAAGTTTTTGTTAGTTACCTACCTCGGGTAGGGAAGTTTTAAGACATTAGATTCCAATGAAATTGGAGCGAGCGGAATTTGTTAACTTCCCCTTACCTGACCTTGCCTCCCGTAAGTTGTAAGCTATCTATACCGTATGTATATTTATCTTCAGGTAAACAATGTATTGGAATGAGTTTGCGAGCTAGTTTCCTGCAAGATCTGTATATTTCTGAAGTTTGTGTCGTAGAGGCTATTGATGACGTTGACTAATCAGTGCTCGAGCTCTTGCAGACGAATCGCTGAGGCTAGTTTGCTTTACAAGGTATCCCTATACGGAATTTGCAAACCTCTGGAACCGACAGCGTTTAAGTTGTCCGCCCAAATCGCAAGAGCTCTAGAATCCTTCGGTGAAATAAACCCAAGTGTCGAATATTTATAATTTGAAATATCGATCTTGGGTTTCGAGCCTTATCGAGCCTTCCAGATGATCTAATGTGCGCGGGAGCGCGTGGGGTGTGAGTCTGAGTGAGTTCCGCATCGCTGTCGTAACGCCTGAACGGTTTTTCTCACTCGGAGCGGTGTGCCATGCTGAGCGTTCAGTGTTCGCCATGCACGTCGCTGATAATGCGCACATTTATTCCCGATGGGACGTGATCGGCAGCGCTAGCCTGTCACTTTGTTATAAAATATATGATGAAAAGGAGAAATCCTTCCTACGTGCCGGGGCCGCTGGAAACCAGTTCGAGCTCATTGCCTTTCGGAGTTTCACTTTATAGTTGGACTCAAAAGTGGGTTGGTTACCATGTGCATCATTACAGAAGTAAAGGTTAGCTACTTATACGGGGCCCGATAAACAAGTCGTCATTTTTCAGCTTAGTTATTGCTGATTAATATGAGTGCTATGGAGACAAGGAGGAGACTCCGGGAACTCATATGTTTAGGCCGTTTTGTTTTGACCGTAAGCTAAGCTAATGTTATATATTTTGGGATTTAACTGCTGGGTGATTCTTCAAAAACTACTTATTCGGTTGTTGCTTCACAAAGGAGGTAGGTAATTACTAATTACAGCCCGATTAGGGCTGAATCTTCAGTTACTTGCCTGAAGTTTCTAAACCCAGACATGAGGGGCACTGGCCTTAAGCAACTTTGTTGGATCATTGACTTTCCCAGGTACGTATATGAATGAGTGGTGTGCGCACAGTTTGTTCGAATACAGTGATCTTGTACTGAAATTTTCCAGGACTTACTTCAGTAGACCTTAAAAAAATCTAATTCGAATAAGCCACGGTGTAAACAAAGAGGCCTTCATTTTTATAGATGACTAATGAACTTGTTAGGCTGGATTGAGCTAATTTCGGTATGGAATTTACCCGAATGTTTTTCTGTAAGTTAAACATGCTTTGTTAGAGAAATAAAATTCCGACTTTATTTGCCTTAGCAACGCATGGCAACCTTGTTTAACTTACAGAAAAAATTCGGGTAAATTCCATTCCGAAATTAGCTAAATCCAGCCTTACTGTATGCAGGTGACCGCGACGGATGGTGATAAAGATCGCCACCAGAATATCGTCTACTTCCTTACTGGACAGGGAATCGACCCCGACAATCCGGCCAACTCAAAATTCGACATTAATCGCACCACTGGAGAAATTTTCGTGCTCAAGGTAAAACGTCTATACTTTTTAAATGAACAGTAAAAGCTTTTCCGCTTTATAATCTGAAATCTCTCTATATGGCAGTCATTGTGCTTTACCGCAGCGAGAGCGAGGAGTTATATGAATTCTATTTAGAGAATGAACTTGGATTATTTTGAGTGGAGCGACTGAAGCGAATAGAGCGATATCATGTTTTGTTTTTAACGGAGCTAAATCGAGTTAAAGCAACGAAACAATGCCACGATTTAAAGTTTTAACTTTGCATTATGGAGCTTCCATGCGGGGATTACATTCATCAATGTACATTAGCATAAGCGAGTCACTACTGCTGTTGTCAGCGGCGTCTCTGTTGTGTCTGTACTCATTAAATTTAATACAGTCGCAGTCGTTCTCTCTTCTCTCTTTTTACTTTCTCGTGAGGCGTTTCAGAGGTCCCTGACACCAAAAAAGTGGTTTTTACATAGTTTATTCCGTCCGACGTCCGTATGTCTGTACCGCAGCTATAGGTCGCACCGGTCAACCGATTTTGCTCTTATTTGGAATAAGTATAGGTGTCTTAAATTTAATTTAAAATAGTCAAAAATTGTCAAAAATGACTATTGTCAAAAAATTGAATTTGTGTTTTTGATTTGTCAAGACGATCCACAGGGTACCTACAGTTATTAAGAGAAAACCTTGGAATTTCCCAACCCTCTTTCGAGGTAGATGTTCCAGGATCTTTTTACATTTTTTTGAGATGGTCCCGAAATTTGGTTCAATTATGGTCCCAATGTAAAAACCTTTGCACCATTGGCATTGCCTGTTTGAATTTCACAAAAATTGAGTAACTTGTGTTACCTACATCTTTGTAATATTTGCTGAAGAACTTTTTAGTCGTTTCGAAATTGCGGCCAATATTGGTTAAGTCAAAAAGTGACAAAAATAAAAATCGTATTGTTGATTTATTTGGGTCTAGCCGAACTTTGGAAATTGGTGAAAAAGTTCTCAGATACCTATGTGCTTCAGACTCGTTTAATCGATTATGGATTTTCCAAATATTAGTTCAATTTTAGGCAAAACATTCCCCATTAAGTCCGAACCAACAAAATACGAAGATACCTTTGAGGAGGAGATGCCAGTTGTCTCTCCGCATCGCCAGACTACCACCACTAATAAATATTATTTTTTTCTGTTTCATGCAGCCTCTGGATCGGGACCAGCCAAATGGAAGGCCACAGTGGCGGTTTACTGTATTTGCTCAGGATGAGGGGGGCGAGGGGCTGGTGGGTTACGCCGATGTCCAGGTCAATCTTAAGGACATCAACGATAATGCCCCTATCTTCCCTCAAGGTCAGTTATAGATGCAGCAATGTATGTTGTGTTGCAGCTAATTAAGTGCAAGTGCGTAACGAATCCTAGGCGGTCCCGGGAGGTTGGAAGTTTTTTCCATTCTCTTATCACTTATCTTATCACTGTGTCAAATAAGGGACACTGAGTCACTTCCTTAATATTTGGCTGTCGTAAACTTGCCTTAGTGCAGGACCTATACCCCTTCCACAGCCACTGCCACCCTGGATTACATTACCTATACTCAGTTTAATTTTTGTTGTAAACTTATATTATCAGACTTAAAACCAACCTGGTTTGGCTTCTGTTACGTCTAGGCGTTTACTTCGGTAACGTGACAGAGAATGGTACGGCCGGTATGGTCGTGATGACGATGACTGCCGTGGACTACGATGACCCGAGCGAAGGGACCAATGCGAGGCTCATCTACTCGATCGAAAAGAACGTGATCGAGGAAGAGACTGGGTCGCCTATCTTTGAAATAGAGTCGGAGACTGGAGTGATCAAAACTGCAGTGTGTTGCCTGGATCGAGAACGGACGCCAGACTACTCCATACAGGTCCCGTTATTTTTGGAATTGTTTTGAAGTCAGTGTTTTGGTACCTAAATTTGACACGAATGAAACAACTCTACGCATGTGCCTACTGCAAATATTTAGATGCCGAACCAAGTGGGTTAGGCGAAATATTTATTTACTCCCACTAAGGCCCTGTTGATAGAAATCTAAACTGTAGATGATTGAACATCGTTTTCAGTTGCGTTTCAGTTTAGAATAATTGACGATTTTTTAATTCTTATTTTAACATGGTTATCCAGGTTCCAATTTTAGTCCTATGGACAGCCGAAGCTAGCGCTGTTTCGATTTCTCTCTATTTCTCATTTCTTCGTCAGAAGGGGGTAGGCTAAAAAGCGTGGAAAAATTTTAACCCCGTGAAGGTAGCAAGCGTAAACTAACGTCAGTGAAATAGTTATCACCCTCGTTCTCTTCTTCTACATTCTTTCTACCTCCATGATTTGATGTTTTTCTTGGTTGCAGGTGGTAGCTATGGATGGTGGGGGGTTGAAAGGCACCGGGACAGCTTCTATACGAGTGAAGGACATCAACGACATGCCTCCGATGTTCACAAAGGACGAATGGTTCACGGAAGTTGACGAGACGGACGGACTATCCCTTCCTGAAATACCTATTCTGACGGTGTGTTGAAAAATAATAATTACGATGCCAAAAGTACTCTCCTAGGAATGGGTTGTCACCTAGGGACATCAGGCTTTGTAAAATATTAATTTCAATGGAAAAAATCTGTGCGATGCTGACTTCCGGCTAGCCAGCTGTTCAAACCCCACTCGTTACACAGTTGTCTCGTACACACTTTTCAGTACTGGATAGATATAAAAAAAACTTGTGCCATGACTTGTCTTGGTAGTACTTACCTCGCTATTAGAAAAATAAGTCGTACTTAAACTTTTTACTTTCTCTTCCCGAAGTTCTAACAAATTCATTTTATAAGCATTGTATATTGTATCTTGTTTCAGGTCACGGTACATGACGAGGATGAAACAAATAAGTTTCAATACAAGGTGATAGAAAATTCAGGTTATGGCGCGGACAAGTTCACTATGGTGCGGAATAGTGATGGGACAGGCTCACTAAAAATAGTTCAACCTCTCGACTACGAAGATCAGCTCCAGAGTAATGGTTTTCGATTCCGCATCCAGGTCAACGACAAGGGTGAAGACAACGATAATGACAAGTACCACGTCGCTTACTCGTGGGTAGTTGTCAAACTGAGGGATATAAACGACAACAAACCTAATTTTGATCGCCAAAACATTGAGGTATGTTTTTTATTGTTTGGCGTTATGTTTCCGGTCTTCTCCCATTTCTACTCCCCTCCCTACTGACTATTTTCCACCAAAGTCCAGACAACCTTGACAGGTGGCTGGTATTAGACACCTACTCGCGTAGTTTTACGCCGTTTCTATTGAAACAACATAGACCCATCTCGGTATAACTTCATTAAGGTGTTGTGTTTGTTTAGGTGTCTGTTGAAGAGAGCAAATATCCAGGTTTTGCATTAGAAACGTTCAATGCATCAGACCCGGATCAGGGAGGGAAGAGCAAAGTTTATTACACCATCGACCGTAGCTCTGATCGGAAGAGGCAGTTTGCCATAAATAACACAGGCACCGTCACCATCCAGCGAACGCTGGATCGGGAAGAGACACCCAGGCACCAGGTAATTTTATGTTTTAGGTACTGATTATTATTGAAACTTTTAAAAAAATCGTTATTTGCGGAAATCATCTGGTTAGCATAGAACCTCCTTACCACTGGTGGGTAGCTGACTCATTTGGAAATAGAAGAGCTGACCACGATGCACCAATTGTTTTTTTCCTTAACCTGAATCTTTGTCTTGCTTTCGTTCTTCCTACGAAAGTGTTATTCCTCTTCCCAGCGCCATGTTCACTGGGTTATCACCATTATTGCGGGCTGTTACCACGGGAGGTTGATGATAACTTATTGCTACCCTCTCGATAGTGGGAATAACACTGCTGAAATGATGAACAATTCGGTCTAGATCATGATTTTGTAACTTTAGGTAAAAATTCTGGCCATTGATGACGGAATGCCTCCAAAGACGGCAACTGCGACGCTGACGGTGGTCGTGGAGGATGTGAACGACAACCCACCGCGCTTCGACCGAGACTACCGCCCGGTGCTGCCGGAGCACGTTCCGCCGCGGAAAGTGGTGGAGGTTCTTGCTACCGATGACGATGACCGCTCCATGAGCAATGGCCCACCCTTTATCTTCCGACTTGATCCCAACTGCGACGATCTAATCAAGACATCTTTCAAGGTTGAGCATGACCAACGTAAGTACTTTCTGTAACAACTTTTGTCTCCGAATTCCGAAGAGTTTTCTGGGTCTCACCTAATTCTCTAGTCAGCTATCCCTCGGTGAGGACCTGCACCCTCCTTGGCACGTAATCAGGATGTAACACCATTATTACAGCCCATGCTGGAAGGGGCCCTCAAGTAGGCGGATTATAAATTTTTTTTTTCTAATGTGAGACATATGTGTTGTTTAGGTGGTGCAAATGGAGATGGCATGGCTGTGATTTCATCACTTCGATCATTTGATCGTGAGCGGCAGAAGGAATACAGGATTCCTATTGTGATAAAGGATGCTGGAAAGACTCCTCAATCTGGGACCAGCACGCTAACGGTCGTTGTTGGGGACGTCAATGACAACAAAATGCAGCCTGGCTCTAAGGTAAGGACCTATCTGAATAACCCGCTTAACGGCCGAACTGTCTGCAGTGCATGCGTCTAGTCAGGGCGTCAAACCGGGAGCCATAATCGCTTATTCGCCCTTATGGCATTTTACGAGATATTGGGATCCTCACTTCGTTTTCGTTTTTTTGCTGTCAGTTTCATTACATGGTTCACTTTTCTCGAATATATGCCACCGCGATATTGCGGGATATTGCGATATTGCAGATTACCTACAAAATTGGAAAAGTCGTGGGTGGTTTTACCGTTTTATATCCGTTTTTTTGGGCATCTATGGAAAGTACCTACTTCTTTTTAAATCGGCACAGAATTAGAAGATTTATTTATGCACGTGGTATAGATACTTATATTTAAGAGCAAGATGTTGCATGAAATCTTCTATTAAGGCGAGTTTGCGGTGGTGATGAAGTACAGGTAACGGCTTTTTTTTTTAGGATATTCTAGTATACAGCTATATGGGTGAATCGCCCGACACAGAGATAGGGCGAGTGTACGTCTACGATCTGGATGATTGGGATCTTCCCGATAAGAAGTTCTACTGGGAGATTGGTGATGGTCCTCCGCAGTTCCGACTCAACCAAGACACTGGAATGCTGACCATGAAGCACGGGACACGCGAAGGACGCTATGATCTACGTTTCAAGGTAGATATACCTACTCAAGTAGGTAGATACCTGCCTAAGTGGTGACCTAAATAAACATACCCATAGATATAGGTACCATAAATGAGTGATGCTTGGGGTGTAAAGGATGATATTTAGTAGGTATAAGAGAAAAGTTAACGACCACAGATAAGTACCAAAGCTGTACCTACTGAAAATAGTACCTGCTGCTGTAATTTCACGATCGGGTAATTTTCGGCAAATTTTTTACTGTCAAAAATCACAACTTTTATTGGATATTTTTTGTATTAGGTCGCATTTGTTTTATTTTATATTAGAAAATAACCAGTCAGTAAGTAGGTAATAGATTGTACTTCAGAACAAAATATTTTCAGCAGTTTTCTTAGAAAGATAATTTTCGTAAAGAAGCGTAAACAAACTATTCCTTATATACCTACACTGAGTGATAACCAGAAGGTTTTGATTGCAGGTGTATGATAGAAAACACACACAGACAGATATCCCCGCCAATGTGACAGTCACCGTACGAGAGATCTCCCACGAAGCCGTCATCAATTCGGGCTCAGTCCGTATTGCTGACATTACCGACGAAGATTTTATCAGGGTCTGGAACTATAAGGTTTGTTCTTATCCTTTCCTTAACCGTTCTTTAATAATGTAGGTACTGGTTTATCAAGCTGAAAACCTGTGGTTGATGACAAGTAGGTGGGTAGGTACTGTTATCCTAGAAATATACCTAGCCTTGTTTTAAAGTGTCGGTACTTGCAAACCTCGAAAGTAAGCAAGTTTCTCGCATTTTCGGGAGATTGTTGAACTAGGGTGCCACTCCACTTGAGGCAAGTTTTGAATTGTACCAATTTTATTTATATCTATCACCTATGTGATTTTCTGTGAATTCAAGTGGGGTGAAACTGGGATGTGTTCGTTATCACACCCTTCGGGATAGTTGTAGTAGAGCGGTAAGGGACAAGCACAGTAACTAAACCATTTCAAGAACTATCCATCGTGCTCAACAGCCTCAGTCCCTACCTATCTACCAACAAATCGTCTTCCACGACGAAATAATTTAGAACTTAGACATTAGTCGAAATGACCGGATTGCATTGGTGATTTTAGCGGCAGAGTGTGGACAGGAGCATGGTGGACAAGTTCCAAGCGAAACTTGCCGAGCTGCTGAGCATCCCCAAAGATAACGTGGACGTGTTCAGCGTTCAGTTGAGGAGGAAAAATCCTCCCCTGACGGATGTTCGCTTCTCCGCCCATGGTTCCCCCTGGTACAAACCTGTCAAACTCAACGGCCTCGTTCTGGTAAGTCAGGTCTCCATTTATAGACATATATTATTTTATAGTTTTGATAAAATACTCCGTTTGTGATTTTTATAGGAAAACCATGAGTTTTATACTTTAGCCTCACCTTCTTTTCTGGAGGGCCACGGTGAAAAAAATCTATACAAACAGCTAAAGCATGGCTGATGGCATGGCATGGCCCGCGCTGCCGTTTTCGATAGCATTGAGTAGGATAGGAAACGCGATGCAGGTGAGCCCATGCATGCGCCCCCTCGTCGACTTCCTTGAAACCGTGATGCTCGGGAACTTTTTGATGGAACTCGTCTATGTAAAAATGTTAAGTAATTACAGTTTAGTTTAAAAAAAAATGTGGAAACACTCCTATTAAAATTTATGAAGATGAAAGAATGAATGATGAATCAAATTTCGATTGGTCCAATACCTATTTTTATACTTTTCCTCTGAATTTCTTAAGAAATCATTCTCTTGTTTAGGTGCATCGCGAAGAGATAGAGCGGGACGTGGGGATTAATATCACGATGGTGAGCGTGGATGAGTGCTTATACGAGAACCAGGCATGCGAAGGCAGCTGCACCAACACACTAGACATCAGTCCTTTACCGTACATGGTGAATGCCAATAAAACCGCTCTTGTGGGAGTCCGCGTGGACGTGCTAGCGGAGTGCACATGCGGTGCTAGGAACTTCTCAAAGGCAGAAACGTGTCGCTCCAGTCCGTGCTATAACGGTGGTCGTTGTGTCGATGGCCGGTACGTAAGCATTGTCGAGAAGGCTTTTTGTTATTGAGGAAGGCTTTTGCTCAATTCGTACGAGTAGGTAGGTATGTCCTTTTTTATCCGACCTGAATTTGCGTCGGCAAACCGTTAACGAGGTTTTTTGATGCCGCCGGATTTTCTGTAAACTGAGTGCTCCCAACAGTAAGTAAGCAGTAAGCATGTACCTAATTATTTCTACGACTGTTTCGCCGGTGTTTAAAATTAGTGGGAATTAGTCACACCTTGGTACACTACACCACTACATTAATGCTAACTGCAAGAACTTTATTGCCCTAAATTTGATATGTGTTTTTTTGTGGCAGATACGGCTTGACATGCTCTTGCCCACCTGGTTACAGTGGACCTCGGTGTCAGCAAACGACGCGAAGCTTCCATGGGTCAGGATGGGCGTGGTATCCGCCACTAGAGATGTGCGAAAACTCTCATCTTAGCGTAGAGTTCATCACAAGAAAGGCTGATGGTGTACTCCTTTACAACGGACCCATTGTTCCCCCTGAGCCCGATGAAATGTTGGTCTCCGATTTTATTTACCTTGACATAGAACGAGGACAGTTACGTCTACTTATTAATTTCGGGTCTGGAACTCTGGAACTACGGCCGCGACTGCGGAAAGCTTTGGATGATGGGGAATGGCATCGTGTGGACATATTTTGGGATACGGAGACGGTGCGCCTCGTAGTTGATAATTGCCGCTCTGCGGACATTGCCGAACTGGAAGATGGCTCCGCTCCTGAAATGGACCTCACCAGCTGTCAGGCGACCGGGGCCGTCCCACTGTTCAATGAGTTCCTGAATGTTAACACACCTCTGCAGTTGGGTGGCATGCATACCCATGACTTGGACCCTATGGCGTTCCAGTGGGAGCATATGCCCCCAGGACGGCCCTTTGATGGATGCATCCGCAACCTAGTCATGAATAGCCAGGTAATAATAGTTCTTATTGTCCCCCAGGCGGCTCACTTTTTAGTTGGTTCAGCTTTTGAATTTCAGCACCATGCCCTTGGCCCTAAGCCCAACTTAAGACCAACAGCTAAGCGGGGAGTAACCGCCAGTGGAAGCTTCCCAAAGTCAAGCCACCTACGGTTGGTGATTTGGTGAATTAGAACTCTTCAAGGTTACCCCGCCTTGAACCGTGCGCTGGCTAATATTATCCTCTCATTGGGTCAGTGGCCGTTTCACTTACAACCCCCAACCTCATAACAGTCTTTGCCACCACCAAACACCCAATCAGTCCATTTTTCAAAGTAGTCGATTGGAAGGCAACAAGTACAGGATTTTATTTATCAGAGTTCGAAAGATAGAACCATAATGAAGGTGTCTTCTCCGTCCCAGCTGAAAGCTTGATAGAATAACAGGTCAAGTCACAAACGTGGTGTCTAGTGTACTTCTACCAAAAATTTCCTCGCTGGAGACGTTATTAAAACGTGACATTAAGTACATCTTGTCCTTTTTAGCTGCGTTGCAGCATTAGAGACGATAGAGCGATACTTGGCGTAGAATTTTTCCATGCATTATTGGTTTGATCAACAGGTGTACGATCTGGCTCACCCGGGGCTGTCACGCGGCAGCGAGGCGGGCTGCCCTCAGACAGAGGAGGTGTGTGCCGAGTCGGAGAGTCTGGCACGGTGCTGGGAGCATGGGGCGTGTGTGGGAAGCTTCACGGAGGCGCGCTGCCAGTGTCACCCTGGCTGGACGGGGCCTGCCTGCCTATCGCCCACTGTTCCCACCACATTTGCCAAACAAAGCTACGTCAAGTACGCCCTTAGTTTCGAACCTGACCGTTTCACGACCCATATTCAGCTTCGATTCCGGACTCGCGATGAACACGGAGAACTCTTCCGCGTCAGTGATCAGCATAATAGGGAATACGCTATCCTTGAGATCAAGGTCAGTTTTCATACTGTGTCATATTGTTTTACTTGAGTTACTTGGATTGAAGTGCCTTTTTTACGGTGTGAAACTGAGATCGGCACTGAGTTGAGAACTTGTGACACTGAAGAACAAATCGGAAGTTGACGGCTTTATCCTAATTTTCATTACCTTATATGATAGGCTGGATTTCACCACTTTCTTTTAGTATACTATAGAGTCGCCAAACGAACAAATTTAACGATAGTGCCTTGCGCTTGCACTTGCTTCTCTGCGATCGCACTTGTCATAAGCTAACACACGATAACATAAACCCGTTCGTTAGGAGACACTATAGTATACCTACTATAAGAGGTGGTGAAATGCAGCTTTAGAGGTAATAGTAGGAAGGCCTCATCCTCATTTGATTTCTCTTCAACTTACCAACTTTTTTCGTTAAAAGGACTCCCGGTTACACTTCCGCTACAACTTAAATAGCCTACGGACAGAGGAAAGGGATATCTGGCTAAGCAACGTGGCGGTAGATGACGGGCAGTGGCACGTGGCACGAGTGGCTCGATTCGGATCGGCTGCCACTCTCGCTGTGGACGGGGGTGAAGGGCGCCGTTACAATGAAAGCTTCTCATTCCACGGACATCAGTGGCTTCTCGTCGACAAACAAGAAGGCATCTACGCGGGTGGCAAAGCAGAATATACTGGCGTGCGAACTTTTGAAGTCTACGCGGATTACCAGAACGGTTTGTCATTTGGCTTAATTTCTCTGAAACTCTTTTCCTAAAGACAATATAGTGAAGAGCTCTGATTGGTCCGACAATGATCGCACTTACATTTGCAAACTGCAAACTGGTCAAGTAGTGTCTTTCTTATTATGGCGGGTGGGGGTGCCCCGAGGCACCCCTGAACACGTAGGCAAGAGCCCATTGTGCCAAGTAGTGTCAGTGATGGCACGGGGATGGGGGATTTTTATTTTTTTGACTATTCAGTCTTAACGACATTGGAGCAGGAACGCGATTGACAAATGAGATATGTATTTTAGGATGTTTGGATGATATTCGGTTGGAGGGGAAGCATTTGCCGCTACCGCCTGCTATGAATGGAACGCAGTGGGGTCAGGCGACGATGGCAAGAAATTTGGAGCGGGGCTGCGCGAGTAAGAAGCCCTGCGCCAACGTCATCTGCCCGGAGCCTTTCGAGTGTGTCGATCTGTGGAACGAATACGAGTGCACGTGAGTTCGACTTTCGATTATATCTGCGAAAGTATCTGTCCTGGACCCAAATGACATAGCTAGAGATTTACCATTAAGGAGGAACGCAGTATAACTCAATAAGCTGAATGCAATTTCGTTACCTCCCTGCAATAAAAACTTCGTTCTAAATTTTGATAATGCAATCTTTTGTCGTGGTAATGACTGAGGTACGAACCAGTTATTCCTATGATGAAGCGTAGCCAAGACTTTAAAAGTATTTTTATGAGGTACCTTTTTAGCCACGATTGCTCCCGCCAACTGCCTGGTGTGTGTGGTTTGGTTTGTTCAGAATGATCTGATGATGTTCCATTAGCGAGTAAGGCAACTCTAGTTTGCTTGTTGGCTGGACGCCTTATGAAGTGTCTACTTATAGATCTCTTTCTAATGGATCACCCTCTACATTATTGGTGCTGGTAGTACTTACTGTTTGTACCTACTAACGTAACTGTAAATAATGCATTATCTAGGATGGTCAGGCAAGAACATTTTCTTTTTCGAAGTGGACAGCAAGAAAACCGTTTTTAGTCGAAAAACTTTCCATCCATCTGATACTCGAATTCTCCCTCGTCGTCCAGTCTTTTAGAGAATATAATTAGTTTATGAATAGGTACCTATGCATTCAAATAGCAGAGACGTGAGAACGCAGATGATTCCATTTGGGACCAACTGGGGGATATAGGAGAATAAGGTTCGGCACTCTCCATCTGTCTCGTTGGATAATCTGAACGGCAACTTTCAGGGTTTATTGGGATCCCTGCATCAGTTTTTGCAATTTTTATGAACTAACCAAGTACTGTTCCAAATAGGGTATCCCACAAATACTCCTCGAATTAATAGCACCTTTCTGTATACACCTACACTCGCTGTGGGCTGTGGGACATCTTTTTTGGAACAGACAGGCATGAGGTGGGCAGAGGGTGGTTGCGTATGCTTGTGATGTAGTAAATAGACTAACGGTGATGGACTTAGTTGCGGGGAGGGGCGTATCCAGACCGCGGACCTCAAAGGCTGCACGGACAAGAACGAATGTCTGGACTCACCGTGCCAGCATGGAGGTACCTGCGAGAACCAGGAGCCCCGCCTGCGCTACCGCTGCAACTGCCCACCAGGCTTCTGGGGGGAGCACTGCGAGCTCGTTCAGGAGGGACAGACACTCAAGCTTAGCATGGGGGCGCTCGCAGCAATACTTGTCTGTCTTATGACCATATTGAGTGAGTGTTCTCTCTTGGCGATTAAGAAGCCGGACGTAGTGGTCATTAGTAACTGCGCCAAGTAAATTAGCTGGTGTAAATAACATAAAAATAAAAATGGTTGTAAAAATTTTTGCTGAAAATTTTTCAGGGAAAATTCTAGGTATAAGGAATGCAGTTAAAGTGTCATATCAGAAACTTGTTTAATTATTGTGATTTAAAAAATCAAGTAAAACAAATTTACAGGTGAAAGAAAAGATTGACTCAAACATATCAAACTGGGTAGGTAATTTCAGTTTCTGATATGAAATTCTGTTATGCTATGGGATGGGTCAAAAGCTGAAAAAAAACTGACAACAACACGATCATTTCTCAGCCTTGTGTGGGTTTTTGCACCAGTAAAGTTACGTGGCGCAGTGGTAGAATAAAAGCACGAGGTGGAAGTTCACGGAGGGCCCTGAACACCTAGCAGGCGGAATATCTGAGGTAAGTTTCCAACATGGACAGCGTGTGACGACTGGCATGAGCATGCAGCATGACGCGTGCTACTAATCCCTTCAATGCCTCAAGAGCCAGGTGAGTGACACTACGTCTGCCTATAGCTGTCCCCTGGGGTTCCGAGCGCAAGGAGCCGAGTGCGCGAACGAAGACGAGTGTCTGGAAATGCCATGCCTGAACGGTGGTACCTGCCAGGATTTGGCGGACTCGCGCCGCTTCCGCTGCCACTGCCCCCGTGGTCATACTGGTGCCCTTTGTGAGATGCGCCTCCATCACTCGGCCGTAGTTGCGTCATCCGACTTCATTCTGGCCGTGGTTTGCTGCCTGGTGCTGCTACTGGGTATGAGTAACAACGCCTTCTATTTATGTACACACTGTGTATGGCACAGCATTGCCGTCACGTAAAGAAGACAAAATACCTTACTTGACTGCAATGCACCCCTGGACCGGTGCCGTCCATAGAAGGTTCTACCTATTTGGGAGTTGCAGTGTTGCATGTAAAATAATGTTAATGTGTAAGGTTTTATCACTCTTATGTATATCGATAGTATATTTAATAAATATAAACAGACATGTTAGGTATAGTTTATTAAACAGACAGTGCTTGTGCTTGAGTCCCGTGAGGGAACGCATAATACTGTTCAATGTTCTCGTTACCTAAAGGAAGGTATCAGAAAATGGTTAATAGTTTCATAGTTTAGGACAATACTAATTCCTAACTTTCCATGCGCTGTACAATTCCATTTTCTGGTGGAGATTGAGGTATATAATGTGTATAAAATACAAAACTAGTTGTGAATACTTAGCCCTCATTGAAATGCGCCAGAAATTAAAAAATTACTTATTTTCAATGTTATAAAATAATTTACAAATCCATGAAACTAAAGTCGCCATTTAAAAACGAAGGTATTGTCAGAGAACGACGACTGATTAACGATGGATTCGGGTTTCAGTCCTTGTGCTGGTGTTTGTGGTTTACAATCGACGCCGCGACGCACACATTAAATACCCTGGCCCTGATGACGATGTCAGAGAGAACATCATTAATTATGACGACGAGGGAGGTGGCGAGGACGACATGACTGCTTTTGACATTACGCCGCTACAGATCCCTGTGGGCGGTCCACTACCAGAGATGAAAATGCCATGTGAGTACCTCATTGAGATTAATTTATGCAATTTTCCTCTTTGTTTCACTCTGTCAATGCTACGAAGATCAGCTACGACGTGATGACATGGCTCCTATCGGTTTATACTTTCTATCTGAAGAGATGGAGCAGTCCTGACGTTTTGAATTTGACTCGATTTTCCACAATTGGTGACGTTTCACTCTTCTAAACTCCCTTTCCTCCCATGTCAGGTCATCATTTAGAAATGTTTTACTTATAATATCTCCGTAACTTCCGATCTTTTAGATAGATTTAATTTTCGTTATTTTCTACTTGTCTTGCAGTTGATACAGTTCAATCGCAATATGCTTCCACCGTTTTCGCCACAATTAAGTAGCGTTACATTTGCAATATCCACAGAGATTTGAAGGGAGATACAATTTAGAATGAATGCCTGCGCAGAGGTTTAGAACAGTCCCATCCAGCTTGAAATAAGATAATATGATTATGCCTGTGACTATTCTGCTTCTGGGCATTTACCTCCTTGGCTTCATTTACAGCCTCTGCATGCTCATGGACCTCACTTTTAGTCTCAACCACACACGGAAGTTTTGTGTTATGGTCATCACTGTCAGCCGCTTCTGCTCCGTCTATTGCTGTGCTTTTCTTATTTTCTGACGCTGGCGTTTTGTACCCAGTTTTTTTTTCATCCGCTATGTCACCGGTATCTTCTTTATTCGTCGTTTCTTTTAGTTCAGATTTATTTTCGTTACTAGAACTCGAACTGAGATGTCCTGAGTCCGCAGTACCGTCGTTGTTGGTAGTGCCCCTTCTGTGATCTTGGTCGTCCATACATCCGTTTAGGGTATTTCTGAGCTCTTTGATCTGCTTAATAAATATAATAATGCTGGGAATGGCAGCTATAACTTCTGTCCCTACTTTCCCTACTTGCTTTGCGATTTGTGAAGTTGATTGCACAGCTGCATTGGTCGCGGTTGCTGTGGCCATATTTTGGGCTGCTGCTGCTGCTGCTCTTTTAGCAGTTTTTTTACTGGCAGATTTAACTGCTTCTATACTAACCTCAGTGGCTACACTGGTCACTGCTTGCCCACCTGCCACCTTCGCCATACTGGCTGCAGCTTGGGTGCCGGCCTCCTGGGCCACACTAGTTACGGCTTGTTTACCAGCTTCCTTAGCTGCACTGGTTACGGCTTGTTTACCAGCTTCCTTAGCTGCACTGGTTACGGCTTGTTTACCAGCTTCCTTAGCTGCACTGGTTACGGCTTGTTTACCAGCTTCCTTAGCTGCACTGGTTACGGCTTGTTTACCAGCTTCCTTAGCTGCACTGGTTACGGCTTGTTTACCAGCTTCCTTAGCTGCACTGGTTACGGCTTGTTTACCAGCTTCCTTAGCTGCACTGGTTACGGCTTGTTTACCAGCTTCCTTAGCTACACTGGTTACGGCTTGCTGACCAGCCTGCTGAGCTAATTTGGCAGCTGCCCTTTGAGCTGCCCTTTTAGCCGTCTTTTTACTGCCTGTTTTTACAGCTTCTACACCAACTTTCTTGGCCATACTAATTCCTGCTTGCTCCGCAACCTTTTGGCTACCTTTCTTAGCAGCAGCTTTTCCTGTTTCCTTTACCACTGCTGCGGCTCCGGTCTTAATGGCACCTCCGACAAAACTTGCAGCCGCCCCTACCATTGCGAGATCTGAAATAAGGCACACTCCGCCAAAAGCGCAATTAATCGCTGCACCAATTCTATTCCCTTCTTTGTAGTTGTCAATACCGTCTCGAATAGTCCGTATACTGCCCACGACGGGGACGAAGTCCCAGAGAGACAACCCTTTACTCTTATGAGTTGTGAGTTGTGAGACAGACTTCTCCTCTGCTCCATTACTTTTTGTTAGTTCTATTTTTTCCTTTAGAATCATCGCATCCAGTTCTTCGTGTACTTTATTGTACTCATCCATATTTGGTGGTATATTCCCATTTTTCTGTAGGTTGGATAACAGTTCTTCAAACAGTATGGACAAATCATAGTTCTCTGTGTGAAAACTGACAGCGTATGTAAAATGAGTGGGGCGGTCGGCTAAAAATGGGTCAGTATAATCCAAAAGCGTTTGAAAATTAACCTCTGATACCTCATCTATGTTTAGTAACAAAAACTTCACAATTTCTTGAAGTAAATTCCACCAGGACGGGTCACCTTTATTATTACCAAATGGGTAAAGATTGAAATCCTCGTGCATACCACCCATAGAATGATCCACCACCATGAAGCATTCATCATCTTCGTAACCTCTAGAAATTACTGTTTTCATTAGTGCATCGTCACTGAGGTTATTACCTTCTGAACTCTCGTAGAAGTCAAACACATCACAACGTTGGAGCCGAACAGAAAACCAGAGAGGTTTCGATGATTTGGATGAGGCTGGCTTGTCTTCTACTTCTATCGATTTCCAGAGTATTGTCCATTCTTCATTGTGCCTTATCACCGTTAACGTGTCATTTCGGTCTCCCAGGTATTCGTAAACATCTTTTCTAATAACTTCGTAAAAGGTTTTACCACCATCCAAAGATTTTGCTTCAAAGCAAAATAACGTCATTTTGAATATCTGAAAGTATAATTCTTTATTAGTTTATTATATACCTACACTTATCATACTTACATACGATAAGATTAAAAAATGAGTTTGTAATTGGGCCCTACAATTATGATAGTTGAGCAGATTAACTTACGACTGGTATTGTATTGTATTGCCAAATTTTCTATGCAAGTAGCAACATTGTACTGTCTCCTACTCTGTAGGTATTACACCTTGGATTTAACGTTTTTTATACTCAAATTGGTCCAAACCATAGGGAAAACAAAATAACAGTCCCAACTCCAAATCCGTGTAAGCAAATAATAAACATGACAGCAAGATGGCCGATTGCCCGAATATCGATACAGTGTTTTCTAATGACACTATTTATTTTTAGCGCCAACTTTTTTAAAATTTAATTTCAGTTTTTTTTTTTTTTTTTTTTTTATGATTGTGTGGAGCGGGCAGAAAATTATTTTTCTTCCCATTCTCTGAGAAAAATGTATGTAAATATCCTGAATAATAACATGCCAGAAATGAATTGGCAGTGTACCTACTTTTAGTAGACTGTAGTAACTGGTGAGATCCACCCTTGCCAGCTATTTTCTGACATTCAAAAAACATAATAGGAATTTTGGAACAAAGCTATCATTGTTCAGCTGAACTGCTTCCTCAAAAATGGAACGGAAAAAGCGTCAACATTGTCAACAAACAGGATTGTGGGTACAGTCAGTTATTAACTTACCTAGTTTCTAACATTAAAATGACATAGCGAAACACAACATGGTAATTCGGTAGGGATAGGTACCTACCTATAGGGATTTCAGAACAAAAGAGTATCCAACACCTTCGTCACAAACGTAAACGTATACCATTATGCATCTACGCCCATTTTTATAAACTTGGTAACTGAGTAGACGGAGCAGTAGATAAATTGCTTTTGTTTTGAACAGTTCCTCCAATGGGCGCGGAGCCAAATGTGGGAGTGTTCATTGAGGATCACAAGCGACGAGCTGATGGTGACGCCAACGCTCCTCCATTTGACGATCTGCGCAACTACGCGTACGAAGGAGGCGGCTCCACGGCAGGTTCTCTCTCGTCTCTTGCTTCAGGTCAGCTCATTTAAGATGTCTGCTAGTATTTTCACTTAACGCGAATCTAACGCCGAGATAACGATGAGTACCTAACATGTATGTACAGTTGTTCGGAAAGAACTTATAGTAACCGAGATTTTTAAATGCCAGGTACTGATGACGAACAACAGGAGTTTGAGTACCTGGGTGCGTGGGGACCGCGCTTCGAGAAGCTTGCCGACATGTACGGGCCCGACGGCGAAACGGAAGAAGAAGAACAGTAAGCGTCGCTAGCCTCTCACACGCTCAACGCCAGCACGTCAATTCCACCCCAGGGAGGGAGCTGGCAAACTGACTTCTCACTCTAACAAATGCACATTTAATTTAGGTAATTGAGCGTTCGTATGAGTCATTGTTCTAGCACCGCCCATGAACTTGAAAATAGGGTATTATTATGTTGAGATTGTTAATCCAAGTGACAATGCCAAGTCCAAATGGCAAATTCGTATGGAGTAGGTGCGCGGCGCTGGCAGTGCGTTGGCTCCCGTGCCCGAACGGCACACTGATCTCCCAACGGCCCTGCTGCCCGCTGCACTACTGCCATAGCCAGTTCCCGCCCTAGCGTCATTGTTTTTAGTAATAATTGAACTAGTTATAACGATATACCTATTTGGTTGGAGCTCCGCTCTGTCAAGACTGCCATGTGGTCCAGGGCGAGGCCACCCTGTGTAATTCTCATGTATTTGTCAAGTCTTTGGTAGGTTTTACAAGTCCCGCATGATTTGATTATTTTCACAATTGCACTTAGTTTTACCTGTGCCGATCTTCCCAATGTTTTTATTTACTTTGAATGAGGCTTACCCATAGGTACAATTATTACACAATGTATGAGAACCTTGGCCTTGCAAATACAGTGTCCACTGTTTGTTGTTCACTATTTATTTTATAGAAAGACTCACTAGTAGGATAGATTTTGCATGGCTGCGGTGTGTGTGCTTATCTTATCTTAAGAATCGACAGCGACGTGTCCAATACCACTTACCGTTTGGCTACCTGACACTCCTGACAGCAAATACTTTAATGACCTAGGTAGGTAACCAGGTTTTTATTTTCCATTTGGAAGGGAAACTGTTCAGTTTATTGGTGCTTCAATAACTCTAGCGTTTATTTCGAAAGCTTCTTATTATGTAATAGCAATCTGGTTTGTTTATTAATGCCTTGCTACCCCATTTTTTATATTCGATAAAACTACAGGATACCTATTATGTTGCAATGGTCGTTACATCGGCGGACATAATATGAGTAGCGAGTAGCGCTAGGTCAGTACTGTAATCAAGAACGTCTAGTACTAAGTAGTAATATGCGTACCTACCTACTTAAGGATCGTTGGTATGAGCGATTGACATTTGGTTTTATTGTGGCGACAGTTATGGCTGTCGGTCGTTTTTAATATGTTTAAAAAATTGTCAAGTTCTAGTCATTGTCTGAAGTAGTTCAAAAGATTTCTGTGTAATCAGATGAGCGCGAATGGGTGAACGTATCCTTTATCTGCTGACTGAGTTAATTTATTATAGTTGTACGTACTTCTTTTTTAACTATTACCTACGTATGTGAAAACGAATACTTAAAAATTAAATTACGAAATAGAACTTTTCCATTGAAATAACCTGTTGATGTTCTTTCTGTTCACCAGACTCTTCACTGCGACTCAGGTTATATATCGTACATCGTAGCTAGTGACTAATAAAAATATGAAATAAGCCATATTCGCCGCATTACCAAATTATGTAAGCCAAAACGGGTGCCTGCCTACCCAGCCACAAGAGTTCGGTGAAATGACTTTTTTGGTCAAAAAATGAAAGAGTCAATATGCCCATCATCAATCTCGGGAAGCTGGGTACTTACTCCTGGGTAAGGTATTCCTACGAGAAACTTCTCTGCATCATAAAAATACAAATAATTACAAAATCACAGTACAAAAATGTAATGAATGACGCCAAGAGGGGGCACAAACGAAAAAATCAGTTATATATCATTATATCAGTCATTTATTGACTTCAAAACACGTTAATTAAGAAATAAAGTGGTCTGCTCAATTTTCGCCAGTTAGACTATTTTCAATTTTTCAAATTTATCTCTAGTTTTTGTCCGTACCTACCGGGAGTTCAAAACACCGAGCAGCCCACAAGGTACTCCCTACCAACATTCTGAATCTCCGATTGCTTAAAAAAAATTCTCATCCTCAGAACTATACTGCAGAAATCAATTTGTCCACAGACATAATATTTATCATCATCCCCATCTTCCATAATCTCAACTCACCAGGAACATAGGTATACCTACTAACTACAGTTTAGGCCGTGTCATCAAGAGATAATATTCTTGAATTTTCCTCTTCGGTCATAGACTGCTCCTGCAAGGACATCACCAAATACCTCTTGAGATCATCATCAGGCACAAGGTGCGTTTGGTCTATGTAGCTTGTGGCGGAGCAGCCAACCATGGGGCAGCGAGTTCTTGGATTTTTCTTGATCAACTGAAGTACCACGGTCTTCTCGTACGAATGTCCACATTGAGTATTTTTTACGGGGTCTACCATCCTCTGTTTAGAAATCGGGTCAATAACATTCCTTTTTGTTTTAACCATTCTTATTTCCTCATCATCATCATCCCCACCAATGAGGCCCAGGAAATCGATATAGCGCTGATTGGAGCACAATGCTTGTAACTTCGCCGCACTTTTAACTTCTTTCTCGAATTTGTCGCAAACTGCCCTAGCTTCATCTGCGCTTTTGGCGTGCTGAATTGTATTCAATGAACTAGTACATATTTGTTCAATGGCGTCGTACCTGGCTTTAGAATTGCAGTAGTAAGCCATCTGGTCCCGAAGCTTTTCAAAAACGCTGTCTTGACGGTCCTCCGTGCATTTCAATTCTGCAGCTGCATAGCGTTCAATACAACCCATTGCTTGGTCATACAAGTCATCGCGTGAAGTCATTGCGTGGAATACCTAAAAAAGAAGTATTTGCTTAAGATATAGCTCCCGGGACTCCCGGGAAAACTGAAGTACCACTTTGACGGTGCAAATGAAATTAATACTGTGAAATGACTCATGAATGTAAGGTAGGTCTGTACCTAGGAACCTAAGCACTGGGAACATGTTGGAGACTAGGAACAATGCGCTGTATGCCCAGAATTAAATTACAGAGAGTAGAACTTGTGTAGAGAGGTGCCACTGAATCCACAATGAATCTATTTCTCTCTAAGGTAGTAATTTATTCATTCTTATCTTACCGATAAAATTCCAAAAGCGCGGAATTATACAAAATAATAAACAGTAAATAAACCCGTGTCAATAGAATAATTGGAATTGGCAATAGCAAACTACTAAAATTCACAAAAACTACATTTATTTTTATTTTAAAAGCTTATTTTTTTATAAAATATTATTATTTTATTATAAGAATTCCTCAAATTATTTTTAAAATGTAAATAAATTAAAAATTAAAATAATTTGCTATCGCAGAGATTAGAAATGCGCGGCATGATTTGTAAACAGAACCTGCCATCTTCATTCCGCTTCCGACCTCCGGCTGGGGAACGTCTCCTGTCAATCGTTTTTCCTAGTTTATTTCACTAATAGTTTGTTGCCTGATTTTTAAAACATGGCTACGCTGCCTTACCGCGCAGAATATGCAAAAAGTGGGAAGTCGTCATGCAAGGGGTGCAAGATGTTGATCGAGAATCAGTCACTTCGCCTGGCGATAATGGTTCAGGTAAGTTACAGCGTTTTTATTATCTTCAGAATAATATGTAATGGAGCACCTCAGGTGTTTTTTACGAATTATTAGAGGCCTGTATCCTTAAAGTTTCAACTCACAGGTGGCGTAATAGTATTTAGTGGGCATCCGTTTATACCTATGTGTGTCACTTTTTACCGCGTCGCATTGTCTCAATTGTTTGAGCGGCGAATAGTCCACAGAGTTGGGGTACGGGATAGGGAACAGTCAAATTTTTTCTACGTTTTTTTGACAAAGGGCGATTTTGAGATTTTGATTTCATCAGACGTTTCCAGCCATCCTGATTCCAAAAGTCGTAAGTTTTCAAAATTTTCGTCGGGACTAAGTACCTACTTGGTTCAAGTTTTTTTAGTTTTTCAATCATTTATAACTTCTATTTTTCACAATTTGGACTTGCGTAACCGACCGGACTTTTTCCTTTGTGTCTTTGCGACCTAAAACTTCTTCACCGAAACTTTCTCCGAAATCCGTGAGTGGACCTTTAACACATTTCGAGAGACTTTTTTTTTTTCGTTTTTTGGTAAGTACCTACCTACCTATCGAATTATTTTTAGACAAAATATTTAGCCAGTGTAGAGGCAATGTAATATCTCCAGTTTGGATTTATTATTTTGTTTGAAAATTTCAAAGTTCCGTAACTCACTCAAATTTTGAAAACTCAAAATTACGTTTTTTGGAGTCAGGATGGCTTGAAACGTCTAATGAAATAAAAATCTCAAAATCGCCCTGAGACAAAATCTAAAGGGACAAATATTGCCTGAAAGGGCAGGGTTCGAATCAACCACACGGTGGGCAGGTGAAATAGTTTTGTTATTTTGTTTTTCATCAAAGGGGAATTCTCAACTTTTAATTTCGCAAATACGTTCTTAACTGATTGTTGGCCAAATAAATATTTGGTGTGACATCCATGCTAACATCAAAATATTAATGGCGCCTGGATACTTCTTGAAATTATGGTACTTACCTACTTAGGTGTATCTTAAAGCAAATTTTTTGAGGTTTGAAAAAAAAATCCATACCCTGTCATCATTTCACTCACATTTTCAAGAATTTCGGGTAGATCTTGTTTTCCTATTCCTATTCAATAGCTGATACGATTTCCCCCCAGCTGATGCTATATAGTAAATAAATAAGAGAAATAGTTGATAAACGAGCTGATATTTTGATGAGGAGGAAGCTTACCTCTCTTGTTTTTACAGTCTCCCTTCTTCGATGGAATGCAGCCTAACTGGTTTCATCCCCGGTGCTTCTTCATGAGGACTCGTGTCAAGAATGTTGATGAAATCGCCCACTTCCAGAACTTGCGTTGGGCTGACCAAGAAGATATTAGAACTAAAGTCGGTATGCATATTTAAAAGAGTGACCATTCAGGAAGATTTGTCTGGTTTTTTTTAACATTTTTTTTAAATTTTTCCAAAAATCATTTACCAATGCTGTTTTGAAAGTTAACGAAGAAAGCTCTACTAAAGGGAAAATTTAAAATTTACTACAGCTTGCATAGTAAGTGAGATGCTGAGTTTCGTCATTTTTTTTTTTGCCTTCCTTGTGATATCTGGCCAACAGTTGGTAACGAGTTCCGATAAAGCCATTTTGTTGCTAAATGTAATGCACTGTCGAACGGTGGATTTTTTTAAATTAATTTTTTCCAGTAACGTTAGGCTGTATCTCATTCATATTTCAAAATTGTGTTGTATTACTGTTTTGAAAATCTTCAGAAGTACCAGCCACGCTTTTTCTGATTTCAGAGAGCAGTTTAAATGGTTTAGGTCTGATGAAACCGGATGAAACATTTAAGGGGAAGGGAAAAGGCAAAGGAGCCAAGCGGACTGCAGCCTCCTCCGACCCTTCCTTGCCTTCCGACCTCGTGGACTACACCATGGAGTACGCCAAGTCCAGCCGCTCCAAGTGCAGAGTATGCGAGCAGATGATAAACAAGGTATCTATCCTGGAATTTATGATAGTTATCAATTGGAAATAATCACTTGCTAGTGCTGGTGAATTAAGGGTCCGCTTAACCTGACGATGCATTTTTTGCCGCCCTTAAGATTAACATTACGAGCGGCGATTCATTTTCAAGGTTTACCCTTGGTTGGAAAGACATAAAATTTTGCCTGTACCTAGCCCTAACAATGTTGTAGGTCCTCATCGAAGCAGATATCCAAATTCCTCACTGGTTTCTTTTATTACAACTGTTTTGCAAATGCTAGCATCGCATACCTCAATTCTTTAACGGGAAAAGTGCTGTATCTCGAAAACCAGTAAAAAAATTGGGAAATCTGCTTCGATGACGACCTACAACATTGTTAGGGCTAGGTATAAGCAAAAATTTGTGTCTTTCCAACCAAGGGTAAACCTTGAAAATGAATCGCCGCTCGCAATGTTAATCTTATGGGCGGCAAAAAATGCATCGTCAGGTTAAGCGGACCCTTAAGTTACGGCTGACGAGAAACAGTTTCTTGTATTTCTACTCGACTCCTCTTACTATGTATGTATGTATGTATGTTTCTACTAAATGTTTTGAAAGTTTTGTTTTCGTTATTGTAACGATAACGTTTTTTAATGTCCATATTCTTAGGAAGCTGACTGGAAGTAACAAAGAGAAAGGAAAAGTTATTAGCACTGGCAGCATCGCTTTTATGACAAACTACTCGATATCTATACATTTATCAAGGGCCAGTTGTGAGGTTTCCACTTCCAATCGGCACTGTAACTGTACTAAAGCTACATTTTTTGTTTGGCAGGCTGAAGTCCGTATCAGCAAGAAAGACTACGAAGGTGAAGTGGCGAAGAAATATGGACCAGTTGAGCAATGGCACCATGTGGATTGCTTTATCCGTGCCCGCGAGGAGCTGGGATTCTTCGCCTCGGCTACTGTCCTCCCCGGTTACCTCGCCCTATCACCTGAAGACCAGACATCTCTTAAGAAGAAAATCCCACCAATGTATGGACCGTTTTTTCAGTCAGCTTTTTTTTGAAAACATGATGAATTTAAAGATATTTATGACAGTTGACAATGACAAACATTTATGAGAATAGTTGACTTGAAAGAAGGTCGAGAGGCAGCTCATGAAGAATAGAGACGAATAGAGGTTTGAGAATGAAAAACTGGGAATTGGCGAGATATTTATAAATTAAGTACGTCCGAGAGAATGCGTACTTTGATCGCACGAAATCGGCCAGGTTCACCCTGGCGCTCTTCCTGCACACTGGCTGCATTGCTGCACTTCATTCCATTGAACTTTATTGTTTTTTCACAGGAAGGATGTTGTTGAAGCTCCGACACCACCTAAAAAGCCAAAGATTGACAATTCCAATCTGATGGAAATCATGAAGATGCAAAATGAAGAACTGTTTGCTAAGCGCGATCAACTTCAGGAGGTTCCGAAGAAAGATCTGATACTGCTGCTAGAACATAATAAACAAGTTGTCCCTGAAGGTGTCGATAGGGTGAGCTTTTGGAAAACATAACTAGGTTTATAGGTACAGATACGATATACAGGGTGGTTCCGACCACCCGTCCTCATAGTTTTTCTCCAGAACCAGCCGTGCGATTGAGATGCGGTAAAATTTTTCATGACAAAGTCGCACCGAAGGTATCTTCCTAGATCAATTTCAATTTTGTGAGGGGCTGGGAGTGGGGGTTTTAGGGGGGATCATAGGCGGTAATTTCAAATGTAACGGAGGTCAAAAATCATCTCAAAAGAAAGCGCTCAAAATACCTTGCAAATTAAATTGTTCAATATGAACCTAAACTTTAATGTTCATGCACAGCAGCCAATTCAAAGTCACTTTGTCAACTGCACTTACAGCCGCTGATTTTTGTCCCAGGTCGTCAAGTGGCACATCAATTGAAACTGTTATTCAATGCCTTTATTTGTGAGTACGCATCAGGAACCTGAACTTTCAGGTTTAGGTAAGATAGCCACCTGAAACTTCAATGGCCATTAACTTGAATTTTCAAATGCAAAGGTAGGTCAGTTAATCATTGGCAAAAAGCAAAAAACCTATCTAGAAGTACTACAAGTTATGAAATTACATTACCGATTTTTCCCCTTTTCCCTAGGACCGTGTCTGCCCTGAGTACTTTTTCACTGGAAAACTTTTTTATTTCAGATTCTGGACCGCCTTGCAGATCTGATGACATTTGGCTCCCTCGGTCTATGTCCTAAGTGCTCAACTGGGCAGGTGGTTTTCCGCTCTGGCGTCGGTTACCAATGTCAGGGCTACATCACTGACTGGACAAAGTGCGAAGCCGTTTATGAGAAACCCAAGAGGAGTACCTTCAAAATTCCTAAGACGCTTAAGACTGGTTACCCTTTCCTGTGAGTAAAATATTGAAATAGGCACAATATATTCATGACATTAGACTCGTAATTTAGGCTGTAGCATAAGATCATGCCTCGAATTGAGCCGAGTCTCGTTCTGTAGTGTACAGCAGGGAGCGGACACTGGCGAATACTCAACTTGGCTCAAATGTAGACACGCCATGTCCCTCTTTATAGACGAGAGAAAAGCGAATAAAGGTTACCTGGGTAACAAGTGAATCTTCTTCATGCCCGACTTATTCATTTCCTGTAATGACATTTTGACTTTCAGAGCTGCTTACAAATCAAAATTGCAAGACAGAGCTTTTAAAAAGGCAGAAATTGAAGTAGCTCCCGCTGTAGTTAACGTGGCTATTCGCCTTCCTCTGACCGGATTGTCGTTTTTCGTACACAAGACTACAAAGGATGCTGCGAGCGTGAAGCAGGCGATCTCCCAGCTCGGGGGAAACGTCTGCAAGAGTTTCAATGACAGCCTCTTCGCCGTTGTGTCAATCCCTAGTGAGTGTCTGTGTTTATTTTCCAAATACTTGAAAAGAAAAGAATTTATCAGTGATATCCTAGAAAATGCCAACAAAAGTTATAATTTATTAGCCATTACTCTGTAATACTCTGTAAATTTTCTCTTGAAATTTAAATACTATGGGACGTGTTCCCGTTCTCACTTTCTGATCGGCGGTGAACTGATGTTTAGATGAGACGGCTCGAGCCAAGATGTTGAAAGTGATCTGCTCCGCTAGGGATTCGCTTATACCTGTCGTCACGGAAGAATTCGTATTTGGATTAGCACCCACCTCTAGCCGCGATGAGATCATTCAGCTATTCAGAGACAAGACTATTTCGTCGTGGAGTGCTGACGTAAGTACCAAACCATCAACCCACCCTTTGTCATGTACTACTTTGAGAATGACGGTTTTACATATTTCTTATTGACATCACGGTGAAGAGACTGATTATTAATATTAGAAAGTGGTAAGCTAAGTTCAGTGTGGTCGACAAAAAATGGCAAACATTCTATGGACACGTGTGTGAAGCGAAGTTACTCGATACTCTTAAAAGCCACTCACTTATTACTTCCTTTTTAGATTTCATCCAAGTTGCCTTTCGACACCGTTGACGGCGGTAAGTCAGTTTACCCGAGCAAATCTGCTGCATTTGGCAGTAGCAAATCCATCTTCAAATCTGACCTCGGCGTGCAGAAGCTCACCCTCAAGGACGGGTTGTTTGTCGACCCAGACTCGAAGCTGGTAAAGAAAGCCCATGTCTACCGTAGCAAAGAAAACGACATCTATAGCGTGGTCCTCAGTCTCACTGACCTCCAGAATCAGAAGAACAGCTTTTACAAACTACAAGTCCTCGAGTCTGATAAGGGAAACAAGTAAGTTAAAAATAAGTTTGTCCATTTCCTGTGAGTCACGAGAAACGGGAAATTATAAATTCGAAAAACCACTGAAGAAATAAGTGGTAGAAGTTTTCACTGCTGGATGTTTATTTGTTCTGGAGTATAATAACTTACCAAGTTAGTGGTGGGAAACAAGACATTCATCGTAAAATCAAAACTCAGTAAACTAGTTTCTGAAAGAAACACATTGTTTTCGGAACAAATAAATATCAACGGTTTCCTCAAAAAATAGAAATAAAAACGTCAACAAATAGCATTGGGTCTGCGGGATATACATTTGCTATTTGTTTACGTTTTTTTCCAACCACTGTTGGATATTTAAATGTTCTGAAGTATAATATATCAGAAATTATCTGGCTATGTTGTGATTTTGTCTATTTGTCTTGTATCAGGTATTGGCTGTTCCGGTCTTGGGGCCGAATTGGGACCACCATTGGTGGGAGCAAGACGGAGGAATACAGCACGGTTCATGAGGCCACATGCATGTTCGAGCATTTGTTCGCCGATAAGTCCGGCAATGCTTGGAGGCAGCGCCACAATTTCGTCAAAGTTCCCGGGAAAATGATGATGTTGGAAGTGGTTCACGGGAGTGAGGTTGGTTCAGTATCATGATTCATGAGTGACTAGTCGCCGCCATGTGGAGAAGTTAACTATTAGTCGAACGATCTCCGGCCGAGCGCACTGAATATATTACTTGTCCGCGGTGCGGCTAAGTGGGTCGAGTCACATCTGCAGTAAGAAAACCTGCAGCTTTTTCCAAAGGCTTGCAACATCTATCGACTAAGCAGGTGTAGATTTGACGGTAATAAATATACATATTTCGAAAGGGTCCTTATACACTGCCAGCGGTCTGGAGCCTATCGTCGAGCGTTTTCACCGATATTCACCACTTATACCTGTATACCTGGTTTCAGGGCCACCGAAGCATAATTTAGGACCTCTTTACGATTTTTTTTTATTTCCGTACACTGGAAAAAATTCGTTAATTTCAGTTTCTGCTCCCCCCCCCCCCCTTTTAATAATCAGAACTACGTTCAAAAATATAGTCAGGAGTACCAACCTACTATCAGCTACTACTTGGATTACGTGATACCTCCATTACGCAGTAACATCTAAGTTTTCAACGTTTCAACTTAATTTAATGTCAATTTAGGTAGACACTAATATCTTGTTATTTAGGAACATAACGTGAACAAACAGTACTGAATCACAAAAACATGAATTTATCCGTCTTCAGAATCTCCGCCAACGGGAACGTCGCAACAGGCTCTTTCTTTTGATTTGTAGGTACTCGCGTTATTTTTATTGTTCACTTTGTTTCAGCCAACTTCGAAGAAAGTAGAGGTGGACGTAAATTCGAAACTACCGAGGCCTGTACAAGAGCTGATGACCCTCATCTTCGACATCGAAGCTATGCAGAAGACTATGTTGGAATTTGAGGTTTGTATCTAGTCTTTTGCCACATTTTTTGAAAGGTGAGATGAGAGTACCAGTTGTTTTTTGGCCAAAACCTGGGGAAGAGTGGCTCGAAGCCTTAGCGAGCCTACCGCAAGGGAGGTATTGATTCGTACGCAGACCTCTTAGGAGACGAGTTGTTAGCTCTTTCACTTTGCATGTTCATACATTTTCTAACTCTTCCTCACTCATGTCTTATCCGATCTTTTTTGGAAACAGTGTCAGTCACAGTATCAGATGCACCTTTGATATTTTGTTGTTGTTTCAGCTTGATTTAAATAAGATGCCTTTGGGAAAGTTGAGTCAAAACCAAATCACAAGTGGGTTTGAACTGCTTTCGGAACTGCAACGTCTTCGCCAAGATGGCGCTGACCGGTCTCTCATCATTGACCGCACGAATCGCTTCTACACACTCGTCCCGCATGACTTCGGGATTGAAAACCCACCGATCCTGGACAACGATGACCTCATCAATCAAAAAATTCAAATGCTGAACAGCTTGATGGACATTGAAATCGCTTACAAACTGTTGGAGGCGGCCGGCGACACTGAGGGATCTCCCATTGATGCTCATTACAAGAAACTGAATGCCAAAATCTCAGTTCTGGAAAAGGATTCGGAGGAGTTCGCAGCAGTACAGAAATACGTAAAGAACACTCACGCAGAGACGCATCGCAATTACGAGCTGGTCATAGATGAAGTGTTCAGGGTGGACCGCGACGGTGAGGCCAAGCGGTTCAAGAACTTCAAGAAGCTCTCCAACCGGATGCTGCTCTGGCACGGGTCCCGTGTCACCAACTTTGCTGGTATCTTGTCTCAGGTTTGTTGCAGCTTTTTTTCGTATATTCTTTTATTTCAGTGACCCTATGGATCTGATTATGTGGATACCTGCCGAAATGTCATCTAGCTATATCTACTGATAACAGACGGTTATTCGGTCAGGTTTCAGGGTATGTTTTTGTAGTCACGTCTGACTACTAGAAAAAAATTGTTTAGCTTTTTTATTATCTATACCTATGAGTTTCCCAGGAAACTGCTATTTTTTCTGAATTATAATGCCAGTATCGATTTTAATACCGACACTTCGGATTGAATCGATGGTTTAGAACAAAAATCACTCGATTGTTAAATACCAACAAACACCTCGTCCAGTTTTGTGAGGTTCTGAATAAAGCTGTTAGTTGATGTTGTTGGGCTTCGCTTAAATTCTCTGGCGGAGTTTCAGAACCTACTATTACTTAACTCAAGTTGATTTCTACAGGGACTACGCATTGCCCCGCCTGAGGCGCCTGCTACAGGGTACATGTTTGGGAAGGGTATTTACTTTGCCGACATGGTCTCAAAGTCTGCAAATTACTGCATGACTTCTAGCAAGAACAATACTGGTCTACTGCTTCTGTGCGAAGTCGCCCTCGGCAAAATGTAAGTTTATGGGTTTATAGAAGTAATTTCCATATTTTACGTGTTGAATTCGAAATAATTACTACTGATTTTCCAATGCGTTCCATAGCGTTCATTACGACTGATTATTGCAGGCACGAACTGAAGCAAGCAAAGGACCTCAGCAAGCCACCGTCAGGGAAGCACAGCGTGAAAGGGTTGGGGCGCACAGAGCCCGACCCGGCCGACACTGGGACCACCCCCAACGGGGCCATTATTCCCTACGGAAAAGCTAAGCCTGCCGCAGTCCCCAATGCTTCCTTGCTCTATAACGAGTATCCTTTTACAACTTACCAGTCACTTCGTGTGGGCTTCTTTCGGGTTTTCAGGGCTCACCGTTATGCTTTGTCAGTATATGATCAAGTTCTTCTTCCTCAAGTTCGAGAGTTGAAGAATATAACAGCTCTCTAGATTTACTGCACCGTTGCCATGGTGTATCCCACAAACCAGAATCAGCCTGAAGTAGTGCTTAGTTTTCACCGAATCTGTGCTACTGCACCGAGTGTAGGCTAAATCGAAAGCGCTCAGGGCTCACCAAATCTCATTGTTGGTTATTTTTCAAATTTTACAAATGTTTTCTCATTTGTTTGTTAATTCCCAAAATTACATCTTTGAAAGAAAACTCAAAGATACTGTTTTATTCGTTTCTTATTAAAGTTACAACTCGTGACCCCACCTTCGAATGGATACCTAAGAAAAAATCATTGGAACGAGAAATAGCTTTGAGCAACTTGAAACATTAGTTTCACAGCGTTATGTGAACCCGAAGCGAGCTTTTCCTTAACTTTCCTCCTTAGGTACATCGTATATGACGTGAACCAAGTGAATATTCAATATTTGGTCCGCATGACGTTCAAGTATGGGAGAAATTGAAGTGTTCCTGTGGTTCTGCAAAATCCTGATGACTCTCTACGAATAAGTAAGTCCTCTGTTTTGTTTTATGTTAAATAGGTAAATGGTGGTTTGGGTTACTAATCTACCAGAACGATTTGATTAATTTGGTCGGAGGTTCCTCCGTCCCCATATCTTTTTGTTTTTCATTCATTCCTGTCAGCAATTTTTTCTTTGTTTCTCAAAATAATTGTAAAAAAATAAAATGTTCATTACGTAATTTGATAATCAGTCTCTGTAATACGAGTAATTAATTTATATGGCCGTGACTAAAGATCGGGGTGACTTGGATCCGTGTCTTCGCCGGGTGAGTTTGTATTCCTCCTTTGTTAGGTTATTGCTTTTCTCGCGATTGCGGTGGTGCCTTATTCTGTCTCTGCTTGAAGACCGTGAGTGACTGTTCTTACTGCTGCTTCTAGAGCGCCTGCTTTGGCGTCTGTGAGATCTAGAGGGAGATTTTTCTTTACGTGAATGGCTTTCTCTACTTCGTGACCTTGACGTTCCGTTGTGATCAGTAGTTCTTTCTGGCGATTCAGACCAGCGCCAGGAGCGGGATGGCCCCTCAGAGGAATCTTTCTGTTGTTTACGCCGTGGCACCAAGAGCCCACGGGGGTTCCGGAAAGTGTGTAAGAAGTTGCAGTCGTTGCCCTTGGGGCAGCGGCCGCGATGGAAATCGCCACAAATGGCGGCTCCCCAGTCGGGTACCAGAGCGAACTGGACTGTCAGTTGGCGGCCGGCGTACCAGCGCGCGTTGAGGGCTCTCATGGCCGCCAGCGCACCTCGCTCGTCTCTGTACTCGACGTAGACATTCCCTCTCAGATGAGGCCCACTATTCTTGCACACCTGCATCACGCGGAGCTCTCCCAACCGCTCGAATTCGTTAACGGTGTCATTGAAAAACTCTCGGAAATCCCGGTCCATTTCAGTTTCCTCGAACTCTAGTCCTACGTCTGTGTCATACTCGGCTGATCTGGAAACATATTTCAGTGTTAGCTGTGTTGTACTCATTCATTAGGAACGAGCTATAAGGTTGTAGGGTTAGGTGTTCAACCTACCTCGCCTGGTAAAGAGTAAAATGTGCGTAGAAGTTGGGGATAAGGAGCGTTTTACTAATCCCCGGCAGGACATGGTTTCTGCTGCAGGTGGCCCCAAAACGACACGCTGCCACTTTGCTAAAAAAGGGGCATGGCCCTTTGCCTGGATTTGTCTCTTTGAGCGAGGTCAGTTCTTGAGGTATTGACCCGCCATCATTAAGGAAGTTCTCAATCTAAAACAGAAACACCACTAAAGTTTGTTTTTTCGAGGTTTGATTACAGCTATATAGAAATATATTATAGAAGTATTGAGTGTTATGGTGGCAATGCAGGGACTGCCGTTTTGGTGCACTCGATCAGAAATTTTAATTTTTGTCTGGAAATTTAGAAAAGGTGCGACAATTAACGAGAAACTGGTGGAATAGCTGGTTTAGCCTTCTATTTTGTATCATTCACTTGAATCATCCCTGCCCAAGTCTTGAAAAATAATTATCTTGACCATTTTTACCAACCTTTTCATTTAATTCCAGTTGTTTGCTTTCTTCTGCTTTCTTTTTTTCAAGCTTCTGCTTCCGCGCTGTATCCCATTCCCTACGAATTCGTTCCTGCACTAATTGCTTCTCTTTCTCTTTTTGGGCGTGTAAGAGTTTCTTCTCTTGCCATCTGCAGTAAAAACAAAGCTTAATTCATAACGGTCTTAACATGGGTAGTGTCCTGTATAGTTGTTGGCAAGATACCCACTTCTTCTGTGCCTCTTCCTCAACGCGTAGCCACTCCCGATGGCGCTGCTGCCTCTGTTCTTCCTCGTCGCTGTCAGAATCCTCTATCCTGTCACTTTCATCTGAATCCGTTTGAAACACAGTAGCCCTGTGTTTCTCTCTCATCATAGCTGAGTTTCGTCGGATTCTCTTTCTTCTGAGCTTTTTAACGAGCTTTCTCCATTCCCTCCGTGAACTATTGGAAGAATTTCCTTGTAAGTCTGTCATTTATTTTGATTTAAATGGTCATAATAATAATATATATATTTTAAACTTTTAAATTACGCTCGATATGCATTGATTTCATCGCCATGTTGGAAGTACGTGGCAATAGATTCTTTGTATCGGCGCGTGGCAATAGATTATTTGCTATCCCGCCGAATTTTAAATTGTGCATATGGGTGTTTTTACTTACAGACGACATTATATCTCGAGATTCTCGAGTACTAATTCTATTAAAATAAAGAAAAAAAAATTAGAACTTTCAATGCGTGAAATTCAAATGTGAGCCGTAGCGTGATTAATAATCGCACAACAGCCTTATGTTGAAAAAAAAATATTCCAGGCAGCGATTCCATGGCTTGACGAACCTATTTTTATCTGCACAGGTGCACGACCTAGAGGACATGGGTATTTAGGAATGTACTGTGCAGTTGCAGAGTTGCTTTTAATATTTCCTCTGCAAAAAATGAGGTTTATTTAAAAAGTGTGCGTAGGTGAGAGAGGGAGGGGATGTACGATGTAGCCTTCGCCGTTCCTCAGATTTGGTTCGTAAAGTTGTTAGGGGGTTTTTTTACTTTCTCGCCCGTATGTAATACATGGGCTGAGAAAGTTATGTTATCGTGCGAAATTTCGATTTTGAGATTTTCATTGCAAAAGACGTTTCAGAGGTCCTAGATACCAAAAAAATGGTTTTTAGGTCATGTCCGTCCGACGTACGTACGTACGTCCGTCCGTCCGTCCGTACGTTTTTCTGTAGCGCGGCTAGAGGTCACACCAGTCAACCGATTTGGCTCAAATTTGGAATATAGATGTCTAAAATCAGTTCCGAGATACATTTTTAATATAATTTTGATTACTCAAAAATTGCGCCCACTATTGTCAAAAAAGTGTCAAAAAAAATTCAAAATCGTGTTTTTGTCTACTCAAGATGCATTTCACGGTACGGTAATAAAGTTAGAACCTTCAAATTTTGCAGTCGTGTTGCCAGATAGATGCTCCAGGATCATTTTTATTGTTTTGGAGATGGGCCAAAATTGGCCCATACGTGAAAACCTTGACCCCATGAACAGTATTAGCCGGAATTTCACAAAAATCCATAAACTTGTGCTTTAACATTACTTAAATGTCTGTCAAAGAAATATTTAATCATTTCAAAATTGCGGCCAATATAGACAAAATAAAGTCAAAAATAGGAAAAAAAAAACTAGAATCTCGTTTTTGATTGGTCAAGACGGATTTGGCACTACAGTTATTAAGTTAGATCCTTGTAATTTCGCAATAGTGTTCCCAAATAGATGCTACAGGATCATTTTTATTTTTTTTGCGATGGGGCAAAAATTTGGGCCAATATTGGCATTATCGTAGGAAAAAATTTCCAAAAATGGAAATCACGTTTTTTGATTGGTTAAACCACATTTGCAACAACACTAATCGACGGATTTTCTTGAAAATTGGTGAAAGTGGTCTCAGATGGATGCTTCAAGGGCATTTTTAATAGATTTTCATTTACTTAAAATTTAAGACGGTGACATGCAAAATAGAAAACATATACTTTGCGCGTCGAACGACACTTCACTGTTTGACGGATATGTTTGAAATTCGGTATGCAGGTGCCTAAAAGTATCGCCCATTGTGAGGCAAAATACTTTTTAGAAAAAGGTAAAATTTTGACAATTATTTACGTAAAAAAAAATCAAATTTTCGATAAAAATTGCGAGAAAGTCAAGTGCGACCATTGTCGAACCCTTTATTTTTTACGGCATAGTCTTTGGGACTAACCAAAAATCTCGCCTAATTTATAAATAAAACATGGAAAATTGTTTTGTACAAGTAGATGTAATATCACTAGTGCTAATGACAATGCTTGTACAAGTAGATGTAATATCACTAGTGCTAATGACAATGCTTGGCTAATTTATCACTAGAATCTCATAAAACACGCGGTGCGAAAAAATAACGAATCTATAAATAAAGTCACTGGAGTAAAAAATGAGCGGGAGGTTAAAAACGACCTCCCATCGGGTATGTTTCCACATCTGCGTACATGTTGAGTATCGTATCCCTAGACGGCCTGAGCGGCGCTGGTTCGTTGTTTCTGATATTTTGCATGCCGCCAATGAGTCCGTTTTGTATTGACCGCGGGATACCGTTCGCCATGATGCCGTTGGGCCCTCCATTCATTTGTGCTGCATTCGGTAGGGCCGCTGGAAGTGGACCCATGTCCTCTAGGTCGTGCACCTGTGCAGATAAAATGGTTTGTCAATCCATGGAATCGCTGCCTGGAATATTTTCCAACATTTATTTTTATTTTATGGTCGTACTTTTTTGTACATTAATGCCAAGAAGCTAGTGTGGGAAAAACCTACTCAGTACCGAGGGATATCAATTTGTCGGGGGAGATTTTTCAGCGACCGGGATTCGAAACTGGCTTTGTGTGTTTTACAATCTGATTACCGTCAGAATCTAGTTGACTTGTTGTTTAATAACAATCGAGTGATTTTTGCACCAAACAATCGCAATTAAACCATCATAACCTGCTCGGACAGTCAGGCAGCCTTGAAACTCTGCAGTGTTGCAGGCTGTCCTAGCACCTAGTGGCTCTTATGTGGGTGCCGCGGCACTGCATAACCGCATAACGGGGAATGAGAGGGCCGGTGGGCAGCGCTTAGTTGACCCCTACAGATAATGGGCTCACAGAGGAGGGTCCCGTGAGTATGAAATGCGGCCTAGAGCAATAACCACATCATGTGCAATTGTCCCACCCTGGCCCGAATCTTGGCTCACTGGCTCATACTAAAGTGAGCTGCGAGAAATGTACCTATCAGAAATGTACCACAGAGGCTCGCTTCCTATCACGAGGCGAAGGGGCTCCTTGTTACTGAATAAACTGGTGCTGCTCATACAGGGCACATCAACTAGGCTATTATGTGGTTCCGAAGAAACCGCACACCACACAAGAGCTGTGGGAATCCTCCAGCGGCTCGGTGGCGTATTGGCCAATATTGCTAGGGGTTACGAAGGGCCTGTCAGTGTACAGACGGACAGTCAGGCGGCAATCAGGGCTCTGAAAGACCCACATACTACTTACACTACAGTGGGAAGCTGTAATCGAGCATTTCACATATTATGGCCACAGTTGAAGGAAATACTAACAGGATGGATATCGCAGAGAAACCCACCTGTAGGGGGAGTGGGACATGGGATGAAATTCCCGGTTTTTGTGAATGAATGTCCTAACCCACCTATGAAAGAAGTTACACCTGAAACCGCTAATAGAGCCTGCTGCGGTAACTTTGGAAATGCGGGGTGGCACAATGACCTTCTATTTAAGTGTTAAGGTTCCCCCCACTCCCCTTAGAAAGAAAGTGGTGTTGCTTTCCCAAGAAAGGGGTCCCATTAAGAATAACAGTAACCGAAAATTGTCAGGATTCTAACTCAGTACCTCAGTAGTTTGAGTCTCCCTAATATGCAGCCGTCCTGGAATGGGGGGCAGGAATGGCAGTTCAGGGATGTCAAATACACCCAAACAAATTGGCAGTAATCACTCGATTTTTCAGGTTGTGTCCCTCAAAACCAGTTTCTTTGATCTCTGACTTTGGGTTCAGGTCTTCTGTTTCCTCCCATGTTGTGCTCATACCTACCAGTGGTTCCTGAGATAATGGCAAATGTAAAATATGAGATTTACTTGTTTCGCGCCTGTGCCTCTGTACCATTCCTAGTGACCTTCTCCCTAGGACGGCCTATGTGTACCTGAGCTTCTCGTTGATGACGCGGGTGGGTCTGCGCCTCGGGGACGATCATACCGCCCGCGCGCTTCAGGCGCTCCACGTGACTCACCACTGCCCTCTCGAATTCTGACTGCACAGGGGCTGTGTCAGTGTCTCCATCCACCTGAAATCATGCCAATCACACTGGATATTTGGGTGGCGACTGTACTTTGATTTGTATGGAGACGGGAAAGAGTCAACGGCGTGCAGGTCATGGCTAGGACAGGGGGCGAAAGAGAATCGGGGGAGGATTCGGAAGAGGGAGAGGGAGTGGCACCGAGGGGGAAATTGTGGAGCAGTTGGCTGAGCAGGGGAAGGTTTGTGAGGAGACCCGAGTGGAGAACACCTTCCCCCCCCCCTCTCCTACGGCTCTAGTATGAGACACTTGGCAATAAGGAAGAGTGGTATAGGATAGATGAATCGTAGAGTACTACGACTAGTTAGATAGGAAATGTAGATTTCGTGTTATGTCCCGTTCCCAAAATTACCACTGAATTATCCCACTCTCTTTACTTACAATAGTTAGACGATTTTCATTATCCAGAGTCTTGAGCATAGGCAGAGAAAGTTCTCGAAACAACTCCAGACGGCGTCGGAAAGCTGCAACGCTGTCGTCGAGGCGCCCACGTCCCAGCTGAAGCTTCGAACAGTCCAGCAGAATCGCATTTGGCTGCTGCTTGAACTGAGGAAGAGAACAACCAAAATTGTACTGCCAATAGATTACGTCTAATAAATATGTCGTTGTGCTTTCTTCTTTGCGAAGAGCGTTAAATCTGGGAGTCCGCATTTGTAGGGGCGTACACTCTGTGACGTCTGTCTACATTCTGCTGTTTGTTGACGTGTTTATTTACTGTCTGTATTTTCTGAGGAGACTTGGATATATACTGTTCTGAAACGCAGTGCATCGTTTAAAAGTCAGAAACTAGTTAAAGTAATTATTTGACGATCAAGTGACAATCTCAAATAAAAAATTTAATCACTCCATCGTAGTCATCACCTCTTTGTTCACTTGTAGTTTCTGGTGTTAAAAAAGACATGTTTTATGGTGTCCCCACTGTCCCCAGAAAAGACATTAAAAACGTCAGCAACGAGTGGATGAAGTAACTGAAATGCTCTGTTTTAACTTGAGAACGTTGCTTAGTTTCTATGAAGTGAACAAAGAAATTAACAATGCTTCTCAGTGCATTCTCACATGCTCACACTCCACGTTAAATAGCTTATTAGTGAAATAAGAATCGTCACTGTTTGAATTTTAACCCCGTTTCATGTTATCCAGCAAGCATTACAGTTGGAGGTGAGGAATAGTACAAGGGGAAGTAGGATAACTAGGCCAACGAACGTGTAGAAGGACAATGCGTGAAAGCGAACCAGCAAAGAGCCGCTGATCCTTGATTAATGATATTTGCGTGGCCTCTCAGGCCTCCATCGATCAGTCTATTATTTTCATGTCCTTCACTAGCGTAATGCGTAATAGTAAAATCGTTCCCCTAGGAAAGACCTCCCTAGATATTCCGTGTTTTTAGGGGCCAGAGTCGACGTTTCTCCAGAAATAACTATTTCTACAATAGTTCGGTTAAAGACCGCGGATTATAGATTTGTTTTTAGTTAGATCGCCGACTGCTGTACCACTAGCCTGAAAATCGGCGATGGGCCTTCAATGTGCCCCCTTATTTTCTAATTGGACCTTTCACTGACCTTGCTTTCGAACTCGTGGACTTGAGTCATGTCCCGCGGGAAACCGTCCATCAGGATGCCTTGCGCCGACATGTTGGTGTTCATTTGGGATTCCACGAGCTGCAGCATGTAGGTCTAAAACAACAATAGTGCGCCTAGTAAGACGTAGTAATAATAAGCATCCGACCTCTGATTTGCTCTAGTTCAGCTGTTCTGGGGATGTACTGATGACAGTGATGACGAAGCTGGTTACCTGAGAAACCATTTCGCCCGATGCGATAGCTTGGCGGACGAGAGCTGCATCGTTGCCGGTGGCCTCCGCCGCGGCGCGCAGGAGCCGCCCAATGCTGAAGTGGACCCAGCCAGGCGCCTGCCGCACCACTCTCTGGCACAGTGCTGCTTTGTTGCTACCGGGTCCTCCTGCAAAAAAAATAGTGTTTTGATGTGGAATTTAACCGTGGTTTAACTGTTGTCCGGGCATGGTGGGACGGAGCCAAAGAAACTTTTACGTTTTTATTTAAATAAGGAGGTTAGTTTCTATGATAATATGAGAAGTGCTTTGTTGTGGTTCAGGTGAACATCTTAAAAAAGCACGTCGTGTGGAGGCTCTTAATGAATGTTGATACTGTAACGTACCAATGACCCAAACAACTGGTGGGAATCCTTTTCCGGGGGGCTTGTAGGGCTCAAATTCGTCTGATTCGACGTTGGAGACTCCGGTCAGGCCATTATGGCTGTTGAGCTGTCCGTTCATATTGGCAACCGGTGGCATGCTGAGCATATTCCCCGTACTTGGCGCGACTCCGTTGCCCATTTTAGTTTGGTGAGTGGATGAAAGCGGCTGCGGAGCTTCCACAGAGCCCAGGACACGCAGGACAGCCGACCGGAAGTCCTTGTACACGTCACTGGGATTTCTCTCTCCATTTATCTGCAACACAATATCCTATTATTCCTCAGGGACTCCTACCAAACCACTTCAAGCAAAATTTGCCATTACTTCGGAACTTAACAACGAAAAATGAGACGACAGAGTAAAGAATAGTGTTTTATAAGTTTTTACCGCTCACGTTCTTTAATTTAAAAAAGAAAAAAGTTTTTAGTTAGCCCAACAAGTAATAGCACTCTCCATTCACTGCACCAGTGTATCCCACGAAATCGCTGGAACTTACCCACCATTATAGCCCTGCATTCGAAAACGCCATTTTATAAATAGAAACACTGCATAATTCGTGTATCTAAACAAAAATCTCACTCGTAATATAAAGCAATCACAAACCGTTATAAGCATTCCGCGCTGGTCGAAATAATCAGCGACTGGCATAACGTTCTTGTAAAAATTGGCCAACTCCATTTTAGCCAAACTGAGAACGACATGACCCAGCTTGGCCCCGTAGTCGATTTGCCTCTCAAGTACTTTCTGCTGCCACGCGACGAGAATCACTCCATTCACTACTTTGATCTGCATCACGGAAACAAACAGTGTTAATCTTGTGAATGGCTGAAATGCATCATCGTCTGACATAGAACCTCAGACTTACTAGCTTCAAAATTGCACTAGAATAAGAAGCTTTGAGTAAGTAATCTGAATATAGTGAGGGTATGTACACTTCTGCGATTAAAAGCTTAACATGTGTTTTGGTATTTGCAACCTTGTTTGGTGATTCAAAACTGAAACTAGTATTTTTCATTCGGTCAGTTATCCTTAGGTCAAATCTTAAAGCTGAAACTACTAATATTTGATGCAGCAATAAGCAATAGACGATTTGTAATGAAATGAACATTAAATGACATGGTGCTGTAGGTATCGAAACACCTAGCACAACACAAATGATAGGAAGCGGTCATGCAAGGGGCAAGATGGTCTTGCGAGTCATGCGACGCGGCATGACGCAGTCCGTCATTGTGACAGTGAAAACTGGCATCGATCGCTGCCCCATTGATTTGCGTCCTGGCAACCACGGTACATTGTGTGAGGTCGACATCATTCGTAATGGTTGGTTAACAGCGCCTGTCATTACTAACTGCCCGACTACTGAGCCACTGAACCCCGTGAATCGTTCTCGCTGTCATTCAGAAAACCCACGCAGATCCGTAATACCACACCATGCCCGTCTTTAACCCATTTATCATGAGACCCTTAAAATCATCCCACTCTCCCGAATCATGTTAAACTTGACGTTTTGCAGCTATTCAATAATTTTTATTATTTATTCAATTACAAAGTTCCTGAAGGGGTTTTCCACGATTCATACTATATTAACAACCTTAAAAAAGCTACGTTCAGTAAACCCCGACAAACTGAACACGTTAAATATCAGATGACCTTTAACCAAGTTTTGAAGGCTGGTTAGTTACTAAGAGTAATTTTTTTTTTTTCAATAGTACCTATTCTTAAAACCACCTGCAGTACGATATTAAATAAATTAACATGGGATTACGGACATTGGGACATTCACTAAAAATTAAAGCAGGTGTATCTTCGTATGAACCGTTCCCCCTCTGACTAACCTTTTCGGCATACTCGACCACGTCCCGCATGCTCCTCGGGTAGCCGGAAACCAGGTACGTCTTCGCAGCAGGCGCCATTTTCATCTCCAACATGAGCACTTCTGTGACCGTCTTGCTCGACAGTTGGCCGAAATCCCTCATTTCTGCTGCCAAACCAAACGTACTTGATAAATCAGTGAATTTTTAAGAAGTACCTACTCTAGTACCAACTAAATTTTAACAAGGGATGCGCAAGTAGTCACTCAAACTTTCCTAAATGGGTTATCACTTTGCACTCCCCCCCCCCCCCCCCACCCTCCCCCAACGCACATGGGAAGATAAAAATTCTCGAGGAAAAAACACTAGTTTTACGTCTCGGCTGGGACCTCTGATTGGTGGTTTGGGATTAAAAACTCAGCATCGATATTAGGTACGATCACAATACTTTCTTACGAGTACAACAAAATCATAATAACAGTACAGTTGCTCGCACAGTTGCGCTCGTCTTCCTTTCTCCTCTGCTCAGGAAAAGTTTCCATTGATGATGTTTCAAGGGCCGTCTACAATAGGGACATCCTGAAGGAGGACACATTTCATTACCGACAGCTCGCGTCATGTTATAGGAATAAGCAGGACGGGGTTAATAATAATAATAGCAGAGGGTTGGGGGGGACAAGCCCAGCAACTAGACCGTTTTCAAGAACTATCCATTGTGCTCAGCTGGCAGCACTACCAAGTACCAGCTCCCCAGCCATCGAGTAAACGATGGGGACCTACAGTTTTAGGTGGGTTCCGAACCACCACAGCCTCGATATATATTTCACTTGACATGCTGAACATGTCAGAGGTGAATGCCGAGCAGAAAAACTTTTTGGTAAGATCGGGATCGAACCGGTGTGACCCGGCTCTCACTGCTCCTCAAAAGTCGACCATTTAGTCCACTCGGCTATCGAGGCCTCTAGGACGGGGTTAACGAGGTGAGAAGGAAAAAGGCGCCGCTTATTCTCCAACAAGACAAGATGGATTAATAATTGCTGCTGTCTGAACAACAATGGATGACAAGTATTCAAGGATCCTCGGCAACAAAAGATTATCAAAGGGAACTTCGAGGGTTTAAGTACGCAATAAGCATACAAGCAAGGCGAGATTAGAAAGGACTATCTAAAATCCAAGAAATCAGCGAGGGGGGAAAAGACGTTGAAACACGTTTCTTCAATTTCTCACCCGTACGCAATTTGCTGAGACAGTGATGCCATAAAGAAAACTTTCGATTTTGGCATTTTGATGTGATATTTTTCCAACGATTATTGAGGTTCCCTGACTTAAGAAAATGATTTTTACAAAATGCCTATCTGACGTTATTATTCTATCCGTCCGCAGTTTAGGCTGCGTCTCACCATACTCGGTTAAGTGAAAATCGTCGATTTTCTTGGAAATTTAGCCAGGTAAATATGATAGGAAATCGACGATTACGAGTACGGAAGGACGCAACCTTAGTCGCTAGCACAGACACATTTTTATAGAACAACTCGAAAACGTCCGCTGAACGTAGTTCCAAAAGTAAGAGAAAACCCTTTTGAGTGAGACCCAACTTCACAGTGAACTGAGACTGACCGTTTCCAATGGCGTATTGCTGAAGGAGGTCTGTCATATTAATGTGTGTGATGCCACGCTTCTCCTGCATGAGGTTGTCGCCATGCGTCACCTTGCCGCTGCCAGGCCCGCCCAGTACGAACACGACCGGCACCTTCGGAGCTTCGAACTTGACATGGCTGTCGTTGGCCATTGGAAAACGGCCATCGGGCGGCGTCTGAAGCCCACGGCCTGCCGCCCAGGCTGTCTCTTCGTCGCCCGCTGCCGTTGCATTCTGCTGCTCTGAAAGAGGAAACCAGAACTTATTAAAATAGCAGTTAAGCACAAAGATAAGCTTCAGATTGCCTTTAAACCAATCTTAGATTTCTTGAAAATTAGTAAGCATGTATTTTGCCTCTCGCCAGAAACTACATCGATCAATCGATTGGTTACTTTGGTCTCTTAAGGGTTCGTCCCACCATACTCGTTTAACGTTAAACTCCAGTTAAATTTCAATTATTGCACGGTAAAAACCGAATTTAGCGGGAGATTGACCGTTAACCAATAGTGTGTAAGCTATTAGTTTCTGCAGCTTTAGGTGGGCAGTAGTATTGTACTAGCAGTAGTCCAGCAAATTTTCTCTATAATATAAATATTGTATATGTCATGGACTACAAAAGTGTCAGAGAGTCAAGTGCGAACATTTTCTTGAACATTCAAACAATGTCTACATTTGGCTACGTAGCAGCCTCGCTCACGCCTAGCCACACCCACACCCTGTCCCGCTATTCCCAGTACACAACAGATTGCGGTAAAACTCAACCATTTCAGTGTGTCCTAGTAGAGCACACAGCGAATGGGCGTGGACTTAATGGCGGAAGTAGCCAAGGAAAATCGCAAATACTCGTATACATTATAGGCAAATCGATTAAAAACCTCCTACTATTCAGTATTAATACTTCCTACACACAATATCAGTTATTAGAAAGAGAATGGGAATGAACGCACCCTTTGGTTCTGTTCCACTATATGGGCACTTATACGTTAACAGTCGATGATAGGTTCGTAGGTCTTAAATTACTTGTGTACCTGATGCGTGCCTGATATGTAAACTTAGGAATAAATAGTTCGGTCCCAGTTTGAGTAGCAAGCAACTGATAGTGCTTGCAAGTGCTACTGTCAGGCACAGAAAGCGACTCCGTTTGGGAAGCTTTCGGCTCACTCATATCAGAGGGCTGGGCAGAGTTTGAAGAAGCAGGCCAATCAGGCTATTCGAGGTGGGAGCCCTATACCTCTCGGCTCAGATAATCAGCGGTAATTTTGGTAAAAATAGCCACCAGTAAATAATACTGAGCCAATCTGTCCCTTTATACATAGCAAGCATCTATATTAAACAAGACAAAAAGCTGGCACCGTCTCCCATGAAAATAAGATATAAATATCCACACACCTGTGTCTAAGCAGATTCCCATTCCAGTGTAGACGGGATGGCGGAAAAGTAGCCGCCTTTTTGCAACGTCCCGGCGACGGCGGCGTCACCCGGCAAGTCGCCCACCAAGGCGACATCCATTTAACAGCAAACGATCTTCGCTTCTCATTGCTTGAAGAACCGCACTTGAAAGGCCGGATGCTCCACACGAGGCACCTCCAAAGGCATACGCATTACTTCAGTTGTAATAGGTTCAGGCTCGAACAGACTCTTCAGGAGGACATACTTGCTTAAAGACGGTTAGCCACCTGAACATAGGATTGGAAAAATCAATGTATACCTACTTAGTTCTTTTACATAAAATTAGTCCAAAGAACACATTTTCGCTTTTAGTTTTTACGCAATCTTCCGTCCTACCAACCGTAGGATGTCCCGTCCTGTTTAATATCATAAAGTATCGCAACAGACGAAAAATATGCCACTACGGTGGAGGTCAATCTATCGAAAAAAAAAATGGTTTGAGGAGATGGATATAAGAAGCAAAAATATGTTACCTTATTCAACAGTAGTAACATTCTTGGGTAGGTAAAGTTTCGTAAACTGCACTCACTTTCCACTTCTGAACACTTCAATTTTTTCTTATAAAGATGCCTAAGGTTATGAAATCTACTAAAATTAAAAATCAAATGTAAAAACACCGAGGGGAATGGGCCGGTAGCGGGTAGGTCAGGTTAGCGCCCCAATGTGAGCACTACTGAAAGCTGACTGAGTGCTCAGGGCTGGCCGTACCCCCCCCCCCCCTCCTTCCTCGCCGAATCAATCACGCTGAATTGTTAACACGGTCTTCTCTAACCACCACTGTCATATTTTTATCCCAGACTCCAATTTCCCCAGACCTTAGCGTGCCTGTTTCATACATTCAAGAATCGGGGCACTATATCCTTTGATTTACCTATCTCTTTCCCGGGTTCAATATTTTATACATTGTCATTCAGTCAGCTCACAGAATAGGGACTTAACCAGTACCAACAATAAGAAGTTTTCTCAGTTAAAAATGAAGACCGCTACCAAGAAATAACAGTGAATAGCATGGAAAATAAATATAATAAAGGGTCCGACAACAGTCGCACTAAACTTTCTCGCCCCATGTGATTTTTTTTTTTTTGGATTTCTTTGAGATTTTTTTGCGGGCGTAATTTTTAAGCAATCCAAAATCGGTTGAAAATGACCCAAGAGCATCAATCTGAGATCACTCCCACCAAGTTTCATGGCTGTCATTCTATTACTGTAGTCCCAAATGCGTTCCGACACTTTTTTGACAAAAACGGCCGTAATTTTGAAGATAACTAAATTCTGTTCGACAGATGTTTCAGTTACATGGTTCTACACAAATTTACCAAATTTCATGACAATCGGTCAATAAATGTGAATGGCGCCGAAACGATCGAACTTTGGTCCAGAACGGCCGTAATTTTCAACCAATTCAATTTTAGTTGAAAATGACCTCGAGGCATCTATTTGTCAACACACATACCAATTTTCAGTGTTATAGATTGAAAAGTGTACCGTCGGCGCTTGTCTAAGTAACCAAAAACACGATTTTTGAATTATTTTGGCGGTTTTTTGACAATAGCGACCGCAATTTTTGACCAATCAAAAAATCCTTGAAAATGCCCCTCGGCAGTGATTTTAGACAGGTCCATACCAAATTTCATCAAAATCGGATGAACGGTATATGCGCTAGAGCACTGCACGGACTGACGGACTGACGGACGGACAGACTTTTTCCAGAAACCACTTTTTTGGACTCAGGGGACCCCCAGGATCATGGGAAACCCAAAATCTCAATTTCGAAATTTTGCACGAAAACAATACTTTCTCGCCATATATGGCTAGCGAGAAAGTAAAAATGCTTACCCACGCATTTAAAAAGTGAAAGCTCTTGTGACTCAGGTACCACTACCAGCCCCTGAATTCCGAGAGTGTTCCGTGTTACTCATACAACTCATACTAGCGTTACCTATCCCTTATACTCAGCAAACACTACAGTTTATTAACACAAAACGCTTTCGTGCTCTCCCAGCTAACAATGAGTTCATGTCCTCTTTATACCCAAAGATGGCGACGCAGCCAACATCACTTATTACTGTATTTTACGATAGTAACAAATTGAGAACGACATGAGAGATACTATAATCCCGCTATGGCTGTCCTATCAACATTTAATTTGGAGACAGGGAAAGTCAATCCCTGAAAGCACTACTCAACAGTGAACAGGCCATGAAGTACCTCGAAACAACCTTGAGACCACTTCTTGAATGAGGTCAGCCATTACTAATGCACCCCTCTGTTAAACGCTGCGTCGCCATGGGGAGGAGCCTATGTCCCACTGACCCGAGAGTAGGTAACTTCTTAAACCTGTCATTTTACATGCTCCACTAACGGGTCGAACGATAAAATAAAATCAAAGAAAATTGACAGCAAAAAAAGCGCTATGGCCACAAGCATATGAAATCTTGACCCCGCCTAAGTATAGGGTATTACTGTGCCATCACGTATGTATGTGTCACTGTGTATCATGCTCCGCTGCCACAGCACATTTTACCAGGAAACGGAAGGTAAGAACATGGATACGAGTCGTCCTAATGTCTCAAACAATGAAGACTTCTCGTAAGTTGTCCTAATGTCTCAAACAATGAAGACTTCTCGTAAGTTGTCCTAATGTCTCAAACAATGAAGACTTCTCGTAAGTTGTCCTAATGTCTCAAACAATGAAGACTTCTCGTAAGTTGTCCTAATGTCTCAAACAATGAAGACTTCTCGTAAGTTGTCCTAATGTCTCAAACAATGAAGACTTCTCGTAAGTTGTCCTAATGTCTCAAACAATGAAGACTTCTCGTAAGTTGTCCTAATGTCTCAAACAATGAAGACTTCTCGTAAGTTGTCCTAATGTCTCAAACAATGAAGACTTCTCGTAAGTTGTCCTAATGTCTCAAACAATGAAGACTTCTCGTAAGTTGTCCTAATGTCTCAAACAATGAAGACTTCTCGTAAGTTGTCCTAAACCCCCCCGCATGGGAACTGTAACTTTCAACATGTTACAAGTCGCTATTTACGAGTATAATGAATAATAATTGTACCTACACAGGAACTAACAGAACAACATAATACTAGTAGTCCTCACAAAACAACGAATGACTTGAAAATCTACGCTTTCATAAGGCACACATATTTAAGTGCCGGACCGACACTTGCACCTAATTATTTAAATACCTTGTACCAGCCGACTAACAACAATCATAACACCATACCAGCGAAAGCGACACTCGCACCTTTGGACGTCAGCAACTTTGATTAAGAGTTCTAAATTATACTGGTGACGGCCATTGGCTGCTCTAAAAGCTAAACATAGTACGCTATTAGCCGCGAAAAGCTAAACATAGTACGCTATTAGCCGCGAAAAAAACATGGCTGCGAACAGCACACTAAGGGTGCGTCCCACCATGCCCAGTTAAAATTAAACTGGAGATTTACCATGTTAAATTTAACTTAAAAATTAAATTTAACTATGTTTACCATGTTAAATTTAACTTAAAAGTTAAATTTAACATGTTTAACATGTTTACCATGTTAAATTTAACTTAAAAGTTAAATTTAACATGGTAAACATAGGACAAAATCTCCAGTTTAATTTTAACTGCGCATGGTGGGACGCACACTAAGTTAAGCTTTTACTCGAGAACGAATATTATCGAACGATAAAAATGGAGGTGCAATTACCGGTATCAATCGAGTAGTATCGATAAGTTTGAGTACTCACTACATACTTGAACTGTCACAAGGTTAATTTCATGGGTCGCTTGGAAACGTATCGCACATCGAAATCGATCAAAAAGAAGAACGACTGTTTGGTGCGTGACATCAATCACAACCCTGCATTGATGTGGTCAAGCAGCCAATAGATAGTTTACATAGCGTAATCAAAATGCATCGGTACAAGAACTCATTCCACATTGTTACAACACTGAACAATAATCCATAAACACTTTTTAAATGAAATAGGAACAAAATGCAATACTTGTACTTGGACTTTGGCATCCACTGTTTTTCATTAAAGGAATCTTTGGTTTTAACAGTGATGAAGGGACATTTCACTGGAAATACTCACTGAGAAATTAATGACAGAAACAGTTTCCTCCGTTAATTTTCATTGAGACGCAATAAAAAAATGATTTGCTCCCTAACGGAAGGGTAAAAATTTCACATGCTATCAATACCTGACAAACAATTCCTCAATTACTGGCAGTGGAAAAGAAGATGTGATATTTTTCTCGGTCAGTTCTTCACTCATTCAATGATACTATCAGGAATAGATATTTCTACAACTGATAAAATACACAAGCAATCCACCGACTGCTATCAATCTAAAAAATAAACCATGATACTAATCGAATACTACTGAGGTAATAAACAGCTCGTAAACAATAATAAATAAGTGATGTCATTCACTCTCAAATAATAAATAAGTGATGTCATTAACTCCAAAAGTACGATAAGCTAACAAAAAATAACACGTTCAAAACAACGCTCAAAAATGAAAAAAGCCCTTTTGACGCTATCATAATTTTTCAATTAGTCCGGCATTAAAAATTCAGATATCAGCTAAATGGTCCCGCTATTCGGCATATTAGTGCTATAAGAAATATATATAGTAGACATGAGACTGTCAGTTGGATCACCGCGGACGTGGCCCAGTTTACGCAAAAATAACCAGAACCAATCTGCAATAGAATAAAAAAATTAGAGGAAGAACAGGTGTCCTGTAACTGGTTTCGATTTGGATTAACTATTCACAATTTAAGCAAGCAGTAGCAAGCTTTTCTGCTGCAAATTCGCTCTATAATGAGACTCTACTTTGTTTTAAAGTTACAAAACTGGGTCATCAGAATAACCTGATAACAGGCTCAAAAGTAAGTTCCACATACAAGATAACCTCTCCTGAGTTTTTTATTATTGCTTTTTCCTGCAAATGAACGGTCAGAATAATAATGTGAATGTAGCGAAGGAATAATATGAGGAATAATTGACGTAAATGCTGATATTGAATAAACAACGGTCAATGCCACTCGCCTTCGTGACTAGAACCATTGCTATCAGCCAGAAGTCACCATCGTCATTATCACGGTAATGAGCAATGACTGCCAACAGGATATTCACAAACATTGATTATTTCCTCCGATTTCTAACAAAAATTACCAAAACGCGTGACAAGTCGCATGACCTTCCAATTTGAACGGTCCTAATCGAGAACCTCACTTAGTAATAAGTGCGTGTTATTAACCTCTATTCATAAATAATAGATAACAAGCTTAAAAAAATATTAGTGGTTTTGAAGCTGATCGTTAGGGCAGATTTAGACTTTGGCCAAAAAATATCCGAATTAAATTAACTTAACTCATTAGACTCAAAAGAGGCAATATCCACTTAAAATAGTTTTTCTCTTAATTTTAAATAATACTCTCCCTCCAGTGTGAGTCTACTTTGAATGCTTTTCATGCTGAATATTTTTCAAGCTTTCACAGTCGACTGAATACAGTATTTTACGCGAAAGCACCAGTAAAATAATTAGCAACCTACGTTTCAGTCAGTCGTAGTTAAATCATAATGTACACAGGAAAGAGAAATGAAGAAATAATAATGGGAATCAAAGATGTGAAAGGAAGGAAAGTGCAAGAAAAAATGTAACATTTTATCTGGTTCGTATGTAGCCCAGTAACTAGCAGATGATACGAAAATAAAGAGATCATTATGTTACTGTTAAAGCTGATGACTCAGTGAAAGCTTTTTAAATTCCTTTCTATGATGGACCCGGTTTCACACAAGCATTTTTCAACTAAACCTTCTTCTATAATCTTCTTAACCCTTTAAGGTGAAATATACATTTCGTATCTATTTACGTTTTCCCGACCATTTTTTAAAGACACCGTTGGATATTTAATTGTTCTGAAGAATAAAATCTATTATGTTGTGATTTTAGTCAATAAAAAATTTGTTCAAAATTACTCAATCGTAATATCACAACATAGGCAGTTAATTACTGAAGTTTCAAAGACATATTATTTCAGAACAATATCTAATAGTGACATGAAGCAGTGGTCGAAAAAACAACGTAAACAAACAGAAAATGTACATTCCGTCGTTAGAGGTAGGTATGTCAAAAAAAGCAGGTACCTATACAAAATCAACCTCTGCTAGCAAACGATGAGATGATCAGCTTTAACAGTAAAACCGAGTGCAGTCAGGTGAGAGTGATGTCGCCATCAAGTGATAGCTGATGAAGATGTGATGTATTGGATCTATCAAGAAACAAAGCGGTACTTGGATGGTGAGGCAGACATCAATAGTGAGATATCTCACTACAAATTAGGTTTCTGAGAAGCGCACGGCCCCAAATAATAAATAAGTATAACTTTTCTCGGTCTACCTATCTCATATAAACGAGAAAACGGGCCTTCCATACTAATGGACTTTGTACGTTACTAGGATCTGCCTCATCACCCTACCACCGTATTTTTTCTCGACAGGTCTTGGTAACATAAACATCGCAGACCTCATTCCACCTCACAGCTACAATCCGTGTAACTATTAGATTACATCAATTTTCGTCGGCAAATAAAACTTGAGCACATCAAACACACAAGGAGCGCGGTGTAGAGGGGCTGGGATTGCTATGACGGGCCGCACTCCGCAGCGGGGTTCGTGACTCCGCCTTTGCAGGGCTCTAGGTGGAATAGGGGCCCCGCTCCTGGGGAAGCGAACACGGTGGAGATTGGCGACACCGCCAGTCTCCCGGCGTCCCCGACCTTCATGGCATCTCCAACCTGGGGACGGAATTTCTGCAAAAGCCTCACAGTCTGGTTCACCGACTGCCATCGCCTCAGTCGCTTCCAATGAAATCTACAAAAACGTCATCTGCTGTGAGACACAGATTAATTAATGACCATGTGAAAGTGGTCAAGAAAAGAAATCCAGACTCTCAACTGAAAGAGGATCACAAAATAGCAATGCAAACTTCAGCAGTTTCCTATGTCAAGAATTTGGTTACGCTCTATGTTTCCTAATAATTTCTTCACCAAAAGGAGCAGGTAAATTTAGGTAAATTTACAAGTTTTTTCCGCCCGCCCCCTTTATAATTCAGAAACAAATTCATCCAAAATAAGAGTACCCACAGTGTTTACAAAAATCTCACATATATTTTGAACTGACTGTGGTTTTAGGGTCCTCCCGAAACAGTTAAGAAATTATGTAACTGCATAGGTAGTATTTTCCTCAAAATCGACCAAAAAATTGAGACATACCTGACAGTGACGAAACACCAGAGCATGTAAACACCCATGAGAAAGCAACAGAGCATGGCGAGGCCGGTGCCCTCCCACAACCCATGGTTGATATAAACCTTGGCCCCGATGGCGCACAGGTACACAGAAACCACGCAGAGAGGCGTCAGAAGCACCAGACAAACCACGTCGCTATAGAACCCCGACGGTCCGTTGTGAGAGTTTGTACTGTTCAACCACTAAACAAAAATATAACGTTTACACAATGTTCAGGCACTACACACATATGTTGCAAATGCAGTAGGCTTATGGGGATACGTTGGCTGGAAGGTAGTTAGAGGGGAGCTTTGTCGGATATTTCTATTATCTCTAATTCTTACAGCCGTTAGATATTTAAATTTGATCCCAGAATAAGTGAGCAACAAGGGGATATTTAGGCAGTATGGAAGGAAGTTGTGTTGTATTCGGGCCTGAAACCCATCGGCGCGGCGAGTTTTATCGCAGAGCCTGTTGTAATTCAATTCCCATGAATATTTCGTGTCAGGGTGGCGTAAAAAATGAATTTACCTGATAGAGGGACTTGGGCCGCAGAGACAGACTTAACTGGTACTTGCAGATTTCACAGACCGTGGTGTTAGATGATGATAGCCACTTCTCAATGCAAGAGGTGTGGACTAGACCAAGGGAGCCCGAGCACTCACACGGCGAGATCAGTTCTTCTTGTGACTCATCTAGCAGAGAACAAAATTAAGTCAAGAAGGCTGTGATTTTAATTTAAGTTATTGAGGGTACTTGCGACAGAAGGGCCGTTTCATTTCATGGTCCTTGGACCGCAAGTTCAGCGTCAACTAAAATGGTCATATCGATATCTAGAATACTCGTATCTATAAATATGATGACGTATTTCGGCCACCGATGAGACTAATATTGTAAGTGAGCGAATATTTTTAATTTTTTCCCTTGGTAGGAGTAACTCTGAATTTTGCCTAAACATCCAGGGACGTATTACCCAAATTCCCGGTGGCTTTTCCGAATTAAAAAGTTTTGCAAACGCTAACATGGTATACAATAATCTTTTAGTGGGAGATCTCGGAAACTTCAGGGAAATTAGGGAATCTGCCACATAATATTACTATGACTAGTCTTTTCAATAAAGGGAATTTTTTTAAAAAATAATTCGCCACTCGCAGCGGCAGAAATACGCCATCAGATAAATCAGAGCCTTAACGTGTATGATATACATATTCATCTTTATACACTCCTATCTATTTCATCTGGTATATGTACCTTCATGGCATATACGGCAGACAGGACCAGTGCAGGAAGAGCGATGGTGGCTGAGCTGACTGGCAGGGGAACCCACAGGGAGGATGGACTGTATGTTGACTATCACCGGGCTGTTCACAGGCACCGTCAGGATAATCTGGGCAACCAAAACACTCATGTCACCCTTCGATTCAATCCGAGTAGGTACCTATCTTCAATAAAGGTCCCAAGTGTAGTAAGTGTGGCCATAAATAATTATTGTGTAAGAAGTTTTTTTTAATTTCAAAGGCTACGTAAAACACTACACATCTCTTATTTCAGCGACACTTGCAGAGGTGCCATTCAAATAATTCATAGCGACTCTGATACTCTGAAGTCACTTTTCAGCAAAGTCGTGTACTTATCCACCGAAAGTGACACGGTCAACTTTTAGCTTTTGTATTTTGTGTAAATGTAAACAGCAGCGCAGAGCTTGGAGCACCTCGACCTTGCGTCCCTGCTGATAATAAGTGTGAATTGTATTTGCCCTATTGATCTCGAAGGTCGTCCGTGACTCCGCGCAACGCCTCGTGCCTGGCTTATGATGCCAAAGTAGCACTAATCCTCCCTCAAACATCGTTATCATCTTATACTCAAGTTGATGTATTTATCTGTTATCATGTATGACGTTCAGAGTGGCAACACATAACAAACATATATTTCTGAAGTAAGAACTAGCGATAAGGGCAAAACGCTTCGGCTGCTGCTCCAGCAGCGCATAACTGTATACCCAGGGTGAAACAATGAATATTTATTTATAATTTTTTATTTACGTGCACCAATATCATTAAATTATCAATACCATCAAATTTAATGACATTTCATCACTGAAGTGCGATATCTAAGACAGAATGGAACTCTAAAATACGTAAACCGTACGTAGGTACGTAAAACAAGAGAGCATAATCAGAAGTATGCATCGGTGTAGGAACTACCAAGGGAAGGGGGGGGGGGGGGGGGGACGGCAGAGTAAAGCTACAGGAGACAAAGCGGGAGTTGGCGCAATCGACGCCAAACTCCAAACAATGCAGGTGAAATGAGAAGAGGGGCAGGCACTTAATAGCATTCAGCATTAGCAATGACCAGTAACGACGACTCTTGTTGACTTGTCATAACAAGGCAAATACAGGTTTGATATGATATCATAAACCAACAAGTCCAGATTAAACAGACAAAAACGCGAGCAACAAGGTGGCGAATTAGATTAATAATTTCGAGAGAGGTATTTTCTAGGCCACTAATATGATAACTGTCTGCTAGTACCCTGCCTAAAGAGAAAGGCCATGCACTGTACCCAAAACGGCAATGAACTATGACAGGCAGAGGGACCAGATGAGATTAGAATTTACACCCTATAGTGACCCAAAGGCGCAGATGTTACACTGGTCAAAATCAAACGTCTACCATCAGGAAATGGCTGAATTTGAACCCAGGAACCGTGTCGTGAGATCGGTACCGTGCTCTAAACATTGCACTGGAGGAACTACCCTCCTTTTTCTTACCTACTAAGTTATACAGGACCATTCAGGACCCTATATTCCAGAATAACAGCTAAGGAGATATTCCAAAAAGAGGAAACTTTTACCAGAGTAGCTAAGTAGCTACATGTGCGCTACTAAACTACACAGAACTGTCTACATCAACCCATCAACGAAACAAACAAAGTAATTTTTCATTTTTGGTATCACTTTGAAAGCCACAAAAGGGACACTGCTCACCTCTTTTAAAGTGTCCGCTTTGGTGCTTGAAATGTCGGTATCCATACCAATCAAATTCGAATTAGACACCGTGATTTCACTCTCCATCAGTATAAAACCACTAGAAATAATTTAAATTGGGCAGGACCAATATTTTAATAATTTTACCGGACGCTACGCGAAAATACATCTCTCGCACATGACGGAACGAACTCAACACTCAACCACAGAGGGCCACAGACTAAACGACGTGGCAGCAGACAAAAATATTCCAATATGGTAAATATAAAATTTTAAAATTTCAATCTGAAATAACTCTTTTAAACGTTTTAAGATATAATTAGTAAATATTTTATACTGAACAATATAATCAATTATAAATATTATAAACTTTTTCTTAAATTATACTTTATATTATTGAACATCTGTGGGATTTAGAATTGCAAACAGTAATGGTGGATGCACATCACTTTTCACAAAAAACACGTCAGTCTCGGTCAATGTTTTAAAAATTGAAAGAGGTGCTCAGCTTTTAAGAAAATGAAACGGTTAAAATCGTTGACTGTAATTTTACAATGAAGACCCTGTTATATTTTATTTTGTTGGTTTTTATTTCTTTTTCTACGCTTGAAGGGTAAGTTTTGTCCTAACATTTAGGTACTTAGTTCTGTAAATCCTATTTTGTATTAGCTTTGAATCTTGGAGTAGCTTAGCACGAAGAAACCTGTTTTTTGTTAATCTCCGAATAAGGGAATATTAATTTTAATCCAGAATTAAAGTGCGGACATTTCCCGCGACTAGTGGGAGCCGACTCAGATACGTGTGCTTATGTTATTTTTGATATCTGCTAGAACTAGAGCAGTGTATGAATGGATCGACTGTTTTAACCGATAAATCTTAAATAAGTATACACATTGTGGTATCAAGCAACTTGACGCAAAAGTAAGTATATGTATTTAAAGAGCTCGATTAACAATGAACTCATTCCATTCTACTGGATTGAAATTTGATTGTAGGTAAGTACGTGCCACTAAATTTTTTTAAATGATCAAAAAATTTTTTTTTTTTTTGCTTTCAACAGGGCGAATGTGATTGAAGTGCCGTCTGGTGAAGCAAAGTTAGACCTTACGGAGGATGAAGCTGAAGTCAGCGTTCCTGCTGATTCTCCAATTTTAAGCTCAACAGCGGAGTTGCATTCCAGTTTTAGTGATGAACTGAAAACTAGCAGTCAACAATTAGCCGTGGATCCATCGGTTTTGGATCAAATTAATGTGGCCGGCAAGTAAGTGTTCCCATCAGTTATTTTAGATCCCTGCCTCATTCTACGGTACAGGATTTGGTCGGTAACTAAAAGCCCCGTGAAGAAATGTGGATCCTGACCCAGAACCTGGATTCCTTATTTGTTTCATTATCTTGTTGACCCTGATCTGTTTCTTGAAGCGCGTCCATTCTGACTGGCATTCTGACCCAGACAATTCCATACCAGAGTGGTGATGTTACAGTATTAAATTAGGGGCCTACCTGATGTAGTTGGAGCTAAGTGGTAGCAAAGAACAAACCATAAATATTCAAAATACAGGCGACACCAGAATTTGGCTGCACACGATCGAGTGATTCTTTCACTTTTGTCAGAAAATCACTCTTTGTTAAATCAAAGCGTTAAAAGGTGAGAAGAAGCATCATGGCACAAGAATTAGAATGGTTCTTTTGGTTGTTAATAAATAACTGCTTTCAGGAAACGGTTCCCTCAGAAAGATGCTATTTTGAGAAGTAAAAAATTGATCAGTGTTTGCCAGAAGGCACCTCTGAGGTGACCGACATTTTCGTTCATTGTGCGTAATTAATGAGAGAGCCTGATAGTTAGGGATAGTATAGGGTATTAGGATAGATAGGGATAGTAACTGCGTCTATTGTAGCTATTCTTGTTTCAAACAATACTGCTAGCTACAACAAATCTAGGGTATGTGAAAAACGTAAGAAAATGGTCACGGAAATATAAAATCCTTCCCCAGGCCTATGCTCTGGCCAAGGGTTGTTAGATTCTGATGATAAAATAAGTTCCATAATTTGGCACCTATAACAATAAATTAATGGTAAGTACACAGACACAAAAATGATACGTTTTCTCAAAAAGATAATTTGTCGTTGAAATTCATTCTACTACTTGAGTGAATACTCGGTCATTGGCTAAAAATTTGGAGCAACGGCGGAGCGGTGTAATTTGTTTTGAAGGGAACATCACGTTGTCAACACTCGCGTGCTGACGTAGCCTTGACTGACTTAGTCGCTTCCCAAGGTCGCGACAGCAGGGGCGGCGGGTTAGCTGGTCTTGACCCAATGCCCATTTTTACGTACTGCCAAGTTCTGAACATCAGTTGTTATGTTTGATCACTTTTATTTCATTCTGAAATGTTTTTTTAATGCTGTCTTGACAGGTTATGCTTTAGATAGATTATTTTACTAATTTTCTTTACCTCTCAGCTGTACATCAGCAGTTGTGAGTAGCTAGTTGTCCTTTGACATCGGTACTGATTACCATTCTAGACTGGAGTGTTAGGTGGTATGCCCGCTTCGTTGCTTGCACTCGTATCGTATTTCAAACGCTAGCCTTGACGATCTATTTTCGCTTTAGGTTTAGTGTCGACGGTACCGCGCGCCTGAGTGGCTCCCTTCTAAAGTGTTGTTTCCTCATGCTAATGAGAACATGTCCAAGCCATGCCATCTTTGCTTCTCTCCGTTTGTTTCAGCATTCTCTTGTCAGTGTGTTGCTCACTTATCCGCTTCTTCATTAACTTCACTATTTTCACTGTTGCCTGTTATTGTGAATTTTGTTCTAGGTTGAGCGAGACAGTTGAAGAAATTGTTTTAACACTGGCCGGGTCCACCGGAGGGTCAGAATTTGCACCCAATGCCACTGAGGAACGTTACGTGGTGCGGGCCCAGCCTCGGGACTCCAAGGAGCAAGGGGAAGCTCCCCGCCAGCCGTCAGACCACGTGGAAGAAGAACTGCCACTGGAGAATGGCACAGGTGATGCGATACCCAGTGTGCGGGTCGCACCGGAGGACATCCCGAGCTTCAGTGAGTGGACCCAGCAGCAGTTGGCCGAGAGACGTCGTGCAGACCCCAACGTGACAGAACGTGTGCGCAGCAGCAAAGTGCGCAGCAAGAACTATGCCTCGCCCGACTGTGGTGCGAAAATCGTAGCCGCGAATCCTGAGGCAGTGAGCGCCGCATCCGTGCTGACATCGTCCCGAGATGAGTATATGCTTAACCACTGCACGGCACGCATCTGGTTCATTGTTGAATTATGTGAGGCCGTGCAGGCCAAACAATTGGACTTGGCGAATTTTGAGCTCTTCTCCTCTTCCCCACGTGAGTTTTCTGTATACTTGGGCTCCCGCTTCCCTTCACGGGACTGGAGATTTGTTGGCCGGTTCACGGCACAGGACAGCCGCGATATTCAAACCTTTACTCTCAGTCCTTATTTATTTGGAAAGTTTTTAAAAATCGAGGTTCATTCACACTATGGGAAAGAACACTACTGCCCTTTATCGTGGGTCCGCGTGTACGGTACGAGTGAGTACGAGGTGCTGGCCACTGAGGACGAGCGTCACGGCGACGACGATGATGATTTGGCGGAGGAGGAGGCAGGGGATGCTCCTCGAAACCTCTTCAGTAGCGCCACTGATGCTGTACTCAGCATTGTCAAGAAAGCAACAGCGCCTTTTCTCAAGGCTGAGGAACGCCAAGAAACGGCTCGCGTGGCTCCCTCTTTGTGTGTCTCACCCCGCTACTTGACTGTTTGTAACAATTGTTCCCAACATACGTACGACAATCTTTTCTATTTTCTCAGCTGTCAACAGGCTGCGCTGTACCAGTTAGTCACAACGCCATACGTACGGTGGACGCTTGTGCAAACGGAAGTTTGCAGTCGCTACGGTTTAGACTTTGTCAGTCTCCGGAAGGGGGCCCCGTTCCCACTTCCTCGTGTCCCCCAGACAGAAAATTACTTGACCGCTCTTCTGAAGGAGCCGTACCTGGTGGCTCTGTGCAACGTGTTAGCTGTAATTGAGAATCGTGTGGTGGTGAACATGAGTCTGTCGACGGCTCCCCAGAACCTCACTGAGGACCCTGCCCCGTCAGCACCGCCAATATCGCTCCTACCGTCATCCTCCACCTGCGACGCACCGGACTACTCGACGTCTATTCATGACAGGCCACAGCGCGACTTTACAGATCAAATAAAACCAACAAAGACCATGAGGGAGGAGGAAGTGAAAAATCTACCTCTTGTTGACCCCCTCACGACAGGTCACACTGAATCTTTGACTGATAATTTAGCAACTTCCCTGCCCAGCAGTGCCACCCCCACCACAGCTACTTCCTCATTTAAGGAGGGACCATCCTCGTTGGAAAATGGACATGCCAAGGTGTCTTTTGTGGAGAAGGGGGTGGAAGAACTGGGGGAAGGGCGAGAGAGTCGAGAACCCGACGCCTCCTTGGATGCAATCCTCCAAGACTTGACTGAATTAGAGCGCGTTGTAAACCAGCAGCCTGCCAGCGCCACGCCGCCTCCTGGCCCGCCGAAAGACTCTATCTTTCTGCGCCTTGCTAATCGCATAAAGAACCTTGAGTTGAATATGTCGCTAAGTAGCAGTTACTTGGAGGAGCTATCTCGACGCTATCGTATCCAGCTGGAGGCTCTGGGACAGACGGTCAACGTCACCGCAACCCGCTTGGAAGAGCAGGTTCGACTTGAGGAGCTTCGTGCGAGAAGACGCGATGAGGAAATGCTGGCGCTCAAGGCAGAACTCGCGACTGCCAAGCGCAATCTCGCTCTTCTTATGAAAGATTTAAACAGCTGGATACCTCGACCTTTATCTGTGTTTTGGTTCTTAGTAGAGTTGTTTGCGATATGGTATTTTGTGACTCGGTGGGTGGTACCGCCAATAGTTGATCGTGGTACAGAGCGTGCACCTGCACCCGTCGAGGGACGAGGCCCCCGTCGTCGTAAATCCGTAGAGAGCTTACCGGGTTATGTGCCACCCCCGAGGCCAGTGGAAAGGCGACCTAGTGATGAAGCTTTGGAGATTGCTTTGACCACAAACTACTCGACAGCCGAGCGCAAGAGGAAGAAAAAGCGAAAGGATAGCTCTAGAAAAACATCGGCTGTTGCTGTGAAACGCAAAAAGTCATCAGATTTATCGAATTGTGTCAAACATGAGGTGACACGGGAAATCGCGCCCCTGTTGCGCCAGTCCTCGGAGCCTCCCCCTGCCTTAGAGGTAGACGTGCCTGTGTTGGGCGCGGACGTGCTCACATCCAATCGGTTCGCTGCGTTTGCTTCGCCGCCCGCTCCGCACCCACCCGTCCTCGTGCGAAGGTTTTCCTCCCCGGGCTTCATGCGCACTGCTATGTCGTCCAGAGCAGCACGCTCATCAGACTCTTCCGGTCCAGACACCAACCAGAGACTGAAAAAGGAGTCCGGCTTCAAGAAGTACATGCGAAAGCTGTTCTAGATCTATAACATTCCTGTCTCCCTGCCTTCTCGAACACTCAACGCTTTATTGGTTAGTCATAAGTACTACGGAGCTACAGTATTGGTAGGCGCCTTCTTTCCCACCTAACCGCTGTTTAGGTCCGACAGAGGCAAGTACTTTATACCAAAGATTCGTTAATAAGCTTCAGGTAGGCACTTAGTTACTATATTGGTAAATGTTATTCATTTGTCGTCACAAATTTAAATTTTTAGTAGTTGCGGCAATCACCAAAATTTACATGTAGATACAGAAGTACCTTGAGTCTGACTGTGACGAAGTCGAAGGATTGCAACTTTCACGACTCGATAAGCACCTTATGCGGTGATTGATTTCTCTTCGAGAAGTGAGTGTCTTTAGGGAAGCTGTGGAAGCTCAGTGGAAGCTCTGTACTTTTGTTATGACTCTCAGTGTCAGTTCCAAAAGTACCGTTTTTTCAAAAGGAGTGGGGACTTAAGTTGTGGTTTGTGGTAGGGCAGTTGTGAAGGTAGCACCTATTGACATTTATGACTGAATTTTTAAACTGAAATGTAGGGGAAAATACTCCCATCGGAGGAGGCTGATTGCAAATTGCTACACAGGCAATACGATAAATGAATTGTTGGAATCTCAACTAGTCGTTTTGCCATGTACGTTAATAAAATTTATTTGTTTATAAATACTCTGCTTTTCATTTCCTTTATTTTAGTGGTGGACTTAGTGAACTTTTAACGGAACGGCCATGCCCATTGTGAACAATTTAGCACTAATAAATTAGTTAAAAAAAAGTGACTTGAACTACCTAGTTCTAGGCCGCAAGCATAATTAGAAGACCTGGCGGAAAAGTTCCGCCGGCCTTGCCGGTCACGATAAGAGCAATGTGTTCAACATATTATGGACAACCTCATTGGCTTCAGAAGTTCTGAGTTAACTAAACCCACCATAAATTTCTCAGAATCTCCCCTGCTTTAAACGAATAACACTTTCGGTTTACTGCAACTGTGCAGCTGCAACACTAATTAAGTGTCGTGCGGTATGCATAGAATGAGAAATGAGGACTCGTTTTCGACAATCAGGTACACAAGTGGCAGCAAGGTGTTTCCTTCCCTAGCGCGGGATTTGGTTATTCTGTATGGCACAGCCTGGATCCCCAGATGTGCACTACCCACCGCACTACATGAACTTGAAGTCGGGTACATGGTAATTCTCAAGAAAATTCAGATAATGCCTTCACAGAGTAGTAAATAATAATCAAGTGTGAATGAAAACGGCATAGGTAGGGTAGCTCATTCTGTGCCCGACAGGATATAGACTAAGAAGTAATCACTAAACTTTTAAAGATATGTGCCATATCCACAAGATCTGTCTTTCGTGTCAGTTTCTTCCGACTGACTTTGTTGACAGTTTCGGCCGCGGCGTGCAGTGCTTGCTTCCACTCTTCAGGTGAAAGATCGTCCCTACACGAGGCGTACACGAGTTCGTTCACGTCTTCTTCAAGGCTGTACCTCGCCACCAGCTGGAACCTCGCTCGGATACGGTCCACAACTTCCTTCTTCACAGACTCTAGACGGCAAACCATGTTTAACACCAAGATACCTGTAAATAAAGGAAAATATCAGTCCTCCAATAACAATGACTCCAGAGTTGAGCAGTACTTTCAAATAATCGTGGTTCCCCTCACCTAACATGTCACAGTCACGACTAGAACATTTTGAGAACTTATTCTTATAGATTAGTGGTTACCCGACTGGCCCAAAACTGCAGCAGCTGTTTCGAGAGCGGAGTCGCTAACAAACTGCGGTGGCGGACACGACATGGCCGCGTCGGAGGCCTTCGAGTCAACATCCACCATCAGTACTTGGAACGTCTTGTTTTCTCTGCGAAACCGATCCAGATAGTCCAGGCCGTCCGCAACCTTAACATCAAATAATGCGATGAATAGTTGAGCAGTTAACGAAGACGAAGTGCCCAATGAAAAAAGAAATTTCAGCATTTAACCGTCAGTTAGTAGATAGGAAGAGCAACCTCTCTGGCCAACTTTTCCGGCACTTACCTCTAAATGTAATCTCTCATCTTCAGCGACATCAAAAAACCTCTTAGCTACATCCACAATAGCGGGGTCAATGTCAACGGCTGTGGTGTGAGCATTGGGAAAGACTCGATGCAAAAAGGAGCAAAGGCCACCTCCTCCCAGCCCGAGCACCAGCACAGTGCAGGGAGAGGAAGCACTGGGCTGTCTTAGCTGTGAGAGGGCAACACCCACCCCCATATAGCAGTGGTGTGCGCAGGCGACGTGGGATGTGTCTACTTTCCAACGCGACACGCCTTTCCTCCCAGCAACTGGAAACGAGAAAAATTCTGGGATGAATGAATGAGCTGGAAGTTTCCACCATAAAAGCTATTTCGTAAGTTAATACATCAGTGAGCAAGCCAAAATGAGAGCTCCTCGGTGGCCGGGTGGTCTAGCTCGCTGGCGCTTGATTCTAGGTTTTAGTCTCAGTAGAAGCAAAGGGTGAAATGGGTTTCGGCCAAGTACTCTTCAGCTTAAGGTGCAGTTCAGTTTGGATTTTCGCAAGTGACGGTAAAAACCGAATTTAACTGAGGTTTAGCTGTTAACCGAGTTTGGTGGGACGCAGCCTTAGGATCCAGGCATTCACATATTTTTCTGGTATCAAATCCACTCGTACCTTTGACAAGTCTAGCCTCAGACTGTATAACTGACTGGTTACTGAGGAAGATAAGGCGTCTGAAGCGGTCACCGTCTACAGACACATCCTCTACTACGAAGTGACCCGAAAGATGGCTGGTTCCAGAGTAGACCGACTCCCGGCTCCCCAGCCCGTCTCCCACTGTCACGTAGGGGATGTTGTGAGCTGCCCCACGAGGCGCCAGCTGAGTCACGCTACTCCCGAGTTCTCGTTGGATCTCCTCCATTGAAGGGTAGCTGGAACAAAATTAACCAATCGGGATTCAAACCCAGACGTCTCAGGACACTAAGCGGGCCCCTTGACCGCTCGGCCACTGAGAGGCACTTTTTGTAAAATATTAAACATACAACAACTTGCAGGAACAGCCAAGGTTTAAGGTTTCGTGATCGCCCTATTTACTTAATTTTTTTTTAAGCTTTCTGATATCCCAAAACCAAGTGTTTCAGTTGAAATTCATTTCACATGTACTTGGGTACTTGTAAAATAATAAATATGCAACAAACTTGCAGAAATAGCTTCCGTTTCCTGACAACCCCAGTTCCTTTTTAACGTCAAAAACTAGTTGAAGTTGTGTTTTTACGACCAAGTGTTAAGAGTACCTACTTAAGTATTTAAATTTATGTAATATTATACAATGCCTATACATCTATCTATATACGAGACATAAATAATTATATAATTCTCACATGTGATCTCGATGTAAACTAATGACTGCCAGCCGGTCAAATCCACTAGATTTTCTTAGCAACTGCCGTCCTTCAGTAGTGCCGAACATCCACTCTGTTTCTCTGGAATAAAAAAAAAAAAAAAAAGGCCGGCCTAATTTTTAGATTTCGATTCCTGTCAAGCCTCAAGATAAAAAATTAAAAGTGGGTACTTAGGTATACAAGTAGACATAGTGAGAAGACAAGCAACTTCTACCCAACCACGGCAAAACCTGAGTCAGCACAGTCAACATTCCTTGTTCCTCCCCTGTTTATTGACTTTTTTAATGTCTATTTTCTGAGTAAACTGTTATAACTAGTATTTGCTCAGATTGTGATTTGATAACGGTGTGATTTTTGTCAATAAAAAATCTATCAAAATTACATAACCTTAAAAGTACAGCATACTAAATTGGCTGATGAGACATGCTACATTTTAAGAATGAATCTTACATCCTATTTTCCTGAGAAAATGATTATTTAACAGAACTTTGGTAAAACTTCTGGTGGTTCAGTTTCAAGATATTAGTCCTACCACTGCACTGTAGAGCTTCCCACAAGCTGTCTGCGTACCTGCCATGAGGGACGATTAGCGCTCCATAACCTCTCAGGTGGGAGGATCCCAGTCCTGTGTCAACAACACGAATGGTGTATCGGGGCGTGACATCACCATCCCTTCTGAACTCCATCTCAACCTCCTCCTGTAAAGCTTGTTTCTGGATGGCGCTACACATGGCAGTTGCTTGCTGCACTTCCTTAACCGCTCGCTCCACCTCCTCCGAACTGCTCACTCGGTGAGGTTTTTCACCTGTCCCAAGGCTCAGCTCCAGGACCTAGATACAGAAAAAGAGAACTACAACAAAATAGGAAAGAATGGTTCAGGACCGAACTGTGGCAGGGCAATGGTAATGGAAGCATCCAGTTTCTTGTCTCACCTTGTAGAGATTTTTACAGAATTTACGAAAGACAGTCATGTCTAAAAGACTGTCATGCCTGCTTTGGCCCTCATAGACAAGTGGCAACAGAGTGGCAATAAATCATCAAAAAATGTTATACCACTCTCTTCACCCTGAACTCACCGAAGGTGCATTGCCAATTTTTCTGAATTTGGTGCAAACGACCAAAAAGACGGGCATTCGCAGCTGGCCAAATTCTTGCAAAGTTTTCTCTTCAACCTCATTACATCGACAAACACGGAGCATCCATCCACGCTGACAGCACTCGTCTAGCAGAGTGCGCAGGATGTGAGGCTGCAGCAGAGAAACGACCACGTATCGGCCTCCTAACTTCAGCACTCGCGCTACTTCTGACAGCAAGCCTCGACCTCTTTTCGTGTCTGCTTCTGTATCCTAGCATAAACAGAAAAAATATACAAAAACTGAAGTAAGTAAGTACCTATTAATCTGGCCTTAAAATATATAGGTATACCTATTACTATTTTTCAGAACAAATAAAAATATATACCTACTTACCTTCTAGTCAGTCACGCCCAGGCGTAATAAATCTTCATACCATTTAAGGATGCGAGTTGAGTAGGTATTTACCTGAGGCATGAGAGCATCCAGTGTTCCCTTATCGAGTACAACAGAAAACGACTCGTCCGGATACGTCATATTGAGTGCATCCATCACCTCGTAAGTCATTGACCGATCCTTGTGCTGTTGTTTCATTTGCCTAACTACTACTGTACTGACATCTATGTTGGTAATTTTCCTTTAAATGAAAGAAACATGTTTTAGGCCATTTAGGCATCATTTTTACCCAATGCTTATTTTTTATTCTCATTACAGAATTTGATAATCACAGGAAAATATTTGTAGGTGCATCCTACCTGTAGCCGACATCATACAGATTGGCGCTTAGCTGCGAGTTTCCACAGCCTACCACCAACACATCATCCTTCTGTTTTATATACTTGTGAAGATGACTGCACAACTCCGGATACTCTCCATACCTGAGTCAAGAAGAAATATTATCAAATTTAATCTTTTAACAATCGCTCTGACAGCCGCTCTACAATGCGAGAGAATAAGGTAGCGGGCCCTATTCAAATTCTACAGACTCATAAAAACTATACATACCACTCAAACTCTTTATTGTCTCTATTCTTAAAAAATGTGTCCCAGTAATCTTTCTCTGCGAATTTCACCTCTGATTTTGGCAATAAATTCATTGTGGTTCGTGGTGTTTGTTAATTTTGTTTACACACGCGGCGGCTCGGAAGCATCTCGGAAGCAGACGACAGTTTTCGTCGTGGCACTAGTAGTTTTTTGCGCTGGCGGGAAAAAGTTTTACGGAGTTGGGGAAGTTTTCTGGGATAGAAAAATAAATTTGGAGATTCAGGGTTTCCTTGAAACTTAGGGAACACTTGAGGTTTGAATCCGGTTAATTGATAAAGTTCTCTTTACAATGATGTCTGCTGGATCTTGGTGGTCTGGAAAACCAATGTATTGGCATCTCTAAAAAAATTGTAGATAGGGAAGTAGGTACTTAGGTACCTAACACAAAAATAACCACACCAAAGAAGCAAGTCTGAAATTTTAACCCCCTCCCCCCGTGGTAGCCATATCCACGGGGGGGGGGGGGGGGTTTAGGGGGTTAAACCCCCTCCCCCCCCCCATGAGCGGAAAATTAACATAGAAATGCCAATATGAAGCAAAAAAAATATATTAGGCGACACCCCCCCCCCATGACCCTAAACCCTGTAACATTTAGGAAATGTTTTTTTTTAAATATTTTCAACTATGGTTAAAAATTCTCGGTCTCACCTTCCAAATTCACCTTTCCAAATTCTGAGTAACGTTCTTTAAATAAAATACTGCACATAACAACATCGTGGTCAAGGCAAAATTGTTCTTCGGTAAAAATATTTTCAAGACTTTTTTTCATTTGCGCTGGGTGTAGGAGGTTTCCACCAACTGAGGCCTTCTCAGCATTTCATTGTCCAAGAAGTGAGTATAGCATAAGGTGAAGAAAGAGAGGGGTGATTTGTTTCTATCAGAAAAGGGTAATAACACAGAGTTTGTTTCTTATCTACCAGGCAGGGGATTGCTGGAGGGTGAGGCAGACTGTGGAGAATTTGGGCTTTCTTCGGCGGCAGCGCAATTCCAAAGTTGACCCGGTCTAGCTGTCGGCAACTGTTCCCTGAGCTGTGATCCAAGTACAACATGTAAGGTAGACCCGGCAGCATGAAGGGCTAGGCGTCAGTGGGTGGCTGACCCGTTACAGCAAAAGCTACATAACATCATGTGAGATACCAAATCAAGGCACCCGTCCACTGGGGGCGGGGTGTCGCCGCAGCTACCCCAGAACTTTCTAACCTACCAATGTTTCTATTCTAAATTTTTGTGTATTCTGTAGGCCCCCGTTAAGGGTGGGTAGTGTTCCTCTACTTTGGTTGTGGTTTCGTTTTTCTTCCTATGGACCACAGACTGTAGGTTGAATTATTTTTCTTTTAGGGCTGTCTGTGGTGGCGCCTACCGGTTTCGTTGAATTTTTTAACATCCTAAATTACCCTTTGCTGCTCCCAGTTAGTTTACCTACCATCTAGAAGCCACAATCAAGGGTTCAAAATATCTAAATTTCTAAATTTCTTTCCAGCCCAATATAATACCTTTTTACTTTCTGGCCATCCTCACTTGTGTAGTAGATTTAAGGGGAGCACTACCGAAGTTTCATTTCTGTATCTTATTAAATACTGGTTAGTTCTAAGTGTTTTATAGGGTACTTCTTCACTGGTGGTAATATTACTGTTTTTCCTTTCGTTGTGTATATTATATATTTGTGTATTTTTAGAAAACCTTGAGCACCTCCCTTCTGAATCCCTCAAACCAGACTTAACCTTAACTAAGTTGCACTACCCCACGAACAACTCTACCGAACTGAGCGGGCGTTCGTTACAACCCCCCCACCCCATGACTGCTTTCTGGATACGGGCCAGCCTTAGGTATATCAAAAAACCCCTCAGGTGATTCGCTGTTGTGGTCCAAATAAGAAACTGCTTTCAGTGCTTTATTTTTCCGTGCATGAAAGGAATAATAATTACTTAATGTACCTACCCTATAATAAATAATACAACCTGCAATAATAGGACGTTTGCTCCGCATGTACTGTGAGCTAGGGTATTAATACAAAATCGTAACATAATATTGTATTCTTCCACCATTTAGAGTTTAGAGCTAGGGCGTGTATGATGCGTTAGGCTTAACGATACTGACGTGTAAAATTGGGGTGAAGCCCTTCACATTCTGGAGTGATTATACAGAAGCCGGAGAAAAGACTTGAGCCGCCATTTAAGCTAGGAGTAGAAGCCTATCAGAGCAAGCCCTGAATTCAACCCTAGGGACATATTAAATCAGGAAGGAAAAACATAGAGTGCACGCGCGGTGAAAAAAATGGTGCCTGAGGATTCTGCAAAAACAGATGGAAAAGTTTTGTTGAATAAGCTTTATGAAATTGGTTATGGTTATGGTTTTTGGCGATCAATTAGATGACAATATACCTAGGTAGGTACCTACTATTTTTTTCGAGGATTCTTCGCAATTTTTAAGCGTCCAATCCAGCTATTGCGTATAGGCTTGTATACCTACATATAGACGTGACGTACCTATATTCAAATACCCCCGTCCTCCTACAGCCTCGCCTAGACAAGTGAGATGTTCATGTACTCGTCTCACAAAACATTTCTGATCGAAAGTCAAAATTTTACATGAGGCAGGTAGGTATATGTACTGCCATATTCCGATTAGAAATGGATAGCTGAAGCCCTAGGGTGCCTCGACGGCTCGTGTCTGCATGCATGTCTGGTTGAGTGGCTGAGCAAGAGGGGGCGCGTGCTGCCAAGGGATGCAAGAGGCATCAGGTCCTAACCGATAACAGATGGTAGACGGATGCCTGGCAAGAGGGCAAAAGGGGATGCGCAGCTACCTTTTGAAAGGGAAGGTGCTACCTGCACATTTCGAGATTCCCAATCTGTCGCAGGTCGCAGTTCGTACTTATACACGTATTACCTATACCTACTTAGGTAATTACTCGTAGGTACCATCAATAAGTGAATTGTTATGCATTGCAGTTCTCGGAATTATTAGGGTAAGTAGGTGTAGGTAGTTAGTAGGTAAAATATCTCGTAAGGGAGGTAATCTTTGTAAACCTTTGTAAATTGTATAGGAGAGAGGGTAAGTATAGGTTCTTGGCTATAGATTATCCCCTCCAAGGTGCATCGAATTTCATGCACTTTTGTAGATTGTAGACCGGAGGGGGGAGGGGGGCAGTAAATATCGCATTAACCTACTCGTGAAAACGGGCCAAGCTATAGCGAAGCGAGAGTGTTTTTTTTTTACCTAGGACTCTAGGATTTTGTATGCTAGGTATAAAAGCTCTCTGCTAAATTTTGAACGAAATTTATTTATCTAAGAACTAGGTACCTACCTATTTATTATAGGCACTTATTATTATTATTTTTATTGAAAAATTAAGTTTACCACTCCTGAAAAAGTAACTGTTCGTGAATAGAGAATAAAGAGGATTAAGTAACCAAAAGAGCTTCCACATTTGAATTGTGGTTCGACAGTTCGTCTGAAACTTGGCTGAAACTTATGGACAGGCCTAAATATAGACTCGAAAATCTAGACTAAACAAACTTGAAAGAAATAATTAATTTTCCTCCAGCAACACTTTTCCTATTTAACCACGAGCTGGAGAAAACGGTGGGTGAGCGAAGCATATTGTACCTACAATAACTGTAACTGTACCTATACCTTTACCTGCCCAATCCCTCCCCGCATTGCGGAAGGAGCCGTGTGAGAACTGTCATGGCAGGTGCAATGAGGTCCGCGCTCTCTTACCTGTGTATGCGCCTGCCAGACGCTCTCAGTAAGACCCTATTCGGCTCAACTAACTTTACATTAACTTCGACTTGGATAGTTATAAGTAATCGGGTTCCATTTTTCCTCATTGGCCCTATACGTATTGTCCCGAAGCACACAGCACAGACGAAGAAGGAGTTCTCAAAGTGGCTCTGCTTGCATTACAAAACACTTTTGTTTTGGAAGAATAATCGTATCCTATAGATCCGCCCTTCCTTGAGGTCTACGTTTTTTTTTAAACTAAGGCAGCTCAAACTTTGGCAGCCAGCAGCTTACCTACGTATATGTGTTTCCCTTATAAGTAAGTTAGTATGTAAGTAACTTTCCTGTAGGATAGCCCAGTTTAGCATATAGACATACAGTCAGGGGGGAGGGTATGGGGAAGGGTATAGGTATAGGTATATATCGAAGCTTTGATGGCCAATTCTATTTGACGAGTGAAATAGCTAAGTCTTTGGAATTACAGATGAGACTGATTCATTCTTTGTGATCGGAACTACCCAGCGAGTGAAACTTTCATATCCTTCGCGATCTCCTCAAATATTCATCAATTCGGAGCTCATCGGGAAAAAGCTCACTCCTCCGCCCACAATCGTGCAGTTGCCTCTGCTTAAATATTAGTCCCCTGCCTTGTGTGCCTATACTTTGAATAAGAGGGGGCGCTATGTAAGGAAGGAAGGAAGCTCACCCACATGTCTATAACAGACTTCAAGCGGATGCAAACAAAAAGAACCAACGAGTTTTTCAGGATTTCGGATTTGGTATACTTAGATGACCAACCTGTAGGGGTTGAAAAATTCTTGTGAGTTCAAAAATTGAAACCTGGCTCTTTGTTGGAAAGATAAGCAAAAGGTAATAGTGGGTAGTGGCATCCGCACAGGTAGTTGGGAAACTTGTTCCTATTATAAAGAGCAAAGACCCTGCCTGAATGATGGCGATGGCAACGGAAGACCGGAAGTGTCCGACCAATGACCTGTGGCACAAAAGGGGTAGTTACCCTTCCTTTTGTTCAGACCGGTTTTTCCATTTTACTGTCCAATTTTTAGGGAGTAATGCACTTCACTCTTCCCTTAAGGGATAATCATATTCAGTTGAGTGTTATTCGGTTAGGTATACTTCTATTGTAGAGCTAACTAAGGCTGCGTCCCACCATCCTCGGTTAAAATAAAATTGTCGATTTTCTTGGCAACATGTCACGGTAAACATGGGAGAAAATCGCCAATTTCCCCTTAAGAGGACGCTATACCTGACGATGCATTTTTTGCCGCCCATAAGATTAACATTGCGAGCGGCAATTCATTTTCAAGGTTTACCCTTGGTTGGAAAGACACAGAATTTTGCCTGTACCTAGCCCTAACAATGTTGTAGGTCGTGATCGAAGCAGATTTCCCAATTTCTCACTGGTTTCTTTTATTGCAACTGTTTTGCAAATGCTAGCATCGTATACCTCAAGAAAAGTGCTGTATCTCGAAAACCAGTAAACAATTGGGAAATCTGCTTCGATCACGACCTAGAACATTGTTAGGGCTAGGTACAGGCAAAATTTTGTGTCTTTCCAACCAAGGGTAAACCTTGAAAATGAATCGCCGCTCGCAATGTTAATCTTATGGGCGGCAAAAAATGCATCGTCAGGTATAGCGCCGAGTATTGTAGGACGCAGTATTACGCTATCCGCGGCTTTATTCGACTCTGTAAATTTTTTCTTCTTTCTAATTTTCTCTCTTTGAATGATCTTCAAAGATTGAGCATGGACACTGTCTACTTAGGTAGGTACCTAGGTAGGTAGTAGGTAGGTAGGTAGGTATACGAAGTACCTACAGAGAGGGGATAAGGTACCTCCTTACCCTATTCGTGGTCTTTGGTCATCATATCTGATTCTCTATTAACTTTGAAGCAGGTGCATGCCTATACGTAGGTTTTATTTTATTTTATACCATGCCTGATATTAAATCTCACAGGCTGTGCGTGTTTTGCTTTTATAAATAATTTAAAAACTACCTACCTAGGTTGTAGATATTGTAATGAACTCATCGGCCTGCTTCATTCTTTCATGGGCTATTCTCCACACACAAAAAATCTATTCCAGGCATATTTAGAGGCATTCACCCCTTCCAGCTGCTAGCTATTATTGTTATTACTATATCACGTGTCGACAGGAAATAACCTAAATCACTTCATTCTTCAAAATTCATCAGATTCTCAGATTTTTTCTACCTCAGCAAAAAAACCTATTACCTACCTAATACGGTGTTCCTCTTGACACTATAGATATATGTAACCTGAAAGTTTGCTTATATGCAGCCTCTGCAATCTGCATGCATCAACTATTACTATTTCTTCGAAGTGTTGGAGTACCTACCTACTATAGAAGGAGATGGGTGTATGAAGTAGGTACTTATTATTTATTTCACTTTTTTTCATATTTGTTTCAAAATGAATAATTACAAGTCTTTGGTGAAGCTGCGTGGTTTCCATCTACTTTCGTAAGTGACTAAAAATATACAGTAGGTAGTTTTATATAATAAGACTAAGTACCTACCTAGGTACCTATATACCTCCCTATCCGTAGGTACCTACCGTAACATGCAATGCACTGGCAGAGGCACAGTTAGAAACGGTCAGCAATGGGGCGGTTAGTACTTAAAAGCCTCATGCATCTTCGGACATATCTGGTAGGCACCCAATACATATATACGTGTAGGTAAGGATACAAATACACATGGTCAAACTGTGACTATACAGTAAAATAGTGACTTGAACGATAGTACAGCAAAATAAAGATATACCTATACCTTGATATGTTGGTAAGTATATAGGAAGGCACATTCCTTAGCCACTGCACGCTAAGCCTCAGTGATTGTCATATCAACATCAGCATGACTTACGCAGCAGGACACTTAACAACTCACATGTAGGTAATGTGAAATCCAGTGTAACTACAGGTAACATGCCAAGCTTTCTACATATGAAAAAATAATCTTTGGTAGAACATTTTTTGGTCTAACAAAAATAAAACAGTCTAATTAAATAATATCTACTAAAACTAAAAGCACACTGTTAAGTACAAAATTTCAGAAAATTAACAAATGTTTGTCCCAACAATAATGAGAATGAGACGGCAAGGCGTTTGGGCGGAATACCAACAACATTCGTATAGTCTTGTATCACTCTTGTATAACTTTTCATTTAAGGCAAGTATGGTTTGATAATATCACTTTGAAATTGATAATTTCCTTCGTTATAATTTTCTAAATAATTTTCATGATATTCCTCAAGGAAAATTTCTCAATGAAAATTCACTGGTATTTTTTATCGATGAAATGTACGTCTAAAATAAACTTGCGTCCCAACATGCACAGTTAAAAGAAAACTGGAGATTTTCTCCCATGTTTACCATATTAAATTTCCGATAAAATAGGCGTTTTTCTCTTAACCGAGAATGGCGGGACGCAGCCTTAGGTACCTAAGTAGGTATCTCATTTTTGGGAAGGTAGGTACCATCAATAGACTTTTCATGGGTAACCTGTGAGCTAAAGTTTAAGGCACAGTTGGTGACATGCAAGAACTATACAAAGGGTGGTTTCGACGATACTTTGTTAAACATAATTAAATGTTTAATGCAATCTTACTCATTTTATACCCAGGTCTGGCTAAACTCTAAACTTGATTATATATAGGATAGCCGAACCCACCTTAAGTATAGATAGTTACTGACTCTGGACATCGCTGAATCCGAAACGTGAAAACTGTACCTAGTACCTACACTAGTAAGCAATTTTAACAAGAGCAATCCTGTAATACGTATAAGACCTGAATCACTGATAGCAATTTCAACTTGGCACCCTTCAACACGTATAGTGTTGACCTCTCCTGCTGTCCAGCTGGGCATTGTTATTGTTAAGGATAGCGGGAGTAGCTCTCGGATGCTGAGTTTCTTGGTGTCGACGCAGGTCTACCTTTCTCTGGAATGCTTTCTCGCATAAGCCACACGAGAAAGGTTTATATCCGGTATGTTTCCTCATATGAGTTATTAGGTTCGATGACTGGCTAAACGCTTTTCCACATACCACACATTTATGTGGCTTTTCCCCTGAAATAAAGAAATAAAAACAGCAAGTGAGCGATTGAGGTTTATAGTCAATAATTAGGTGAAGGGGAGAATCGTGCATGAAAGCTTGCCAAATACAAAAACATAATTGAAAAACTTCAGGGGCTTCAGACGACTCATTTTATTTCCTCTTCAGATCCAAAAATTATCAACAAAACGACCCCCCAACAGCCAGCCATCCCTTCCACCCCTTCCCCCGGCCCCCCTCCCCCCAATGCCCCTCACATATACAATACTCCTTGTAGAACGGCAAGTTCAGATGAAACAATAAATTCGTTGCTTTTTCCGTGTAGTTAGGAACCATACTACTCTGTATTATTAGGTACACAGTCTTTGCAGTCTATTTGCAACGAACTTAGGACGCCGCGCCGACTTCATATTATATACCCAGCTATACTCATGGCTTCGAACTTCTTATTGGGTTCTTATAAACGAATGGCTGGCCATAACTGTATATCAGGTAGGTAGTTTATATCGTGCTTCTATATTTTTTCTTTTGCCCCTTCTTATTCTAATTAGTAATGGAAACCAGACCCAAATTCGTGCTTTCAAATTTTGTAGGGTAAGGGGAGGGGGAGGATAAAAACAGCATATAGAAAATGACAGAGCTTTCTGGCTTCCTCAGTGCCACCGTTGACTGCGCTACTAAAGGGAAATGAAGGACATTTTACCTTGATTGATTTCGGACAAAGAGAATTAAGTGGAGCATGACGGGAGCTCTTGGCCACTAGGGGGATATTAAGCCCCCAACCTGCGAATTAATACCCAGTCGTAATGATCGACAAATCGGCTACACCTGGTTACTTCCCTCTGCAGCCACTACACTTTCGGCTTCTTTAACTTCATTTAATATCTATCTAGTGGCACCTTATACCCTTTTTACGAGGGGGAGGCGGATTCATTTTAACGAAAACCCCGACCCTCACCCCTTGCCCAATATCAGTTTTCAGCAAGACTCCCAAGTCCCAACCTATACCCAGACAAGGCTTTTCACGTTTTCACGCCAGGTTTGCGTAGTTCAATAGGCAAGAAGAAAAGTCACAAGTTGCTGTAAGATCGAAGCGAACGTTACTCGCTAGACGAGGAATACCCACCTGATTTTGCGTTCCCTATGATCCTGACATCCCGAAGGTCACTTGAATCGAAATAATTGGTACCTAGCCTGACACGGCTAGATATATAAAGTTTAACCGTTTTTTATGAAATGTGGCGAAGGGAGGAGTGGCTGACGAGGAACAGAAAAATTCGAACATAATAATAGAAAAAGTTCTATTTCAGAACAAACTGAAATGAAATTACGTACTCGGCAGAGATATTAGATATTTATATGTGATATTCATTATAGCAGATTACGTCTGTATTAGCAAAATATAAATAACAAGGCAGTTAACTGCTGAAGCAAGTGCACCCATGCATGTGCTCCATTACCTGAGTAAAAAAAATAAAATGAAAAATAACAACCTCGATTGGGATAATGACAAGACGGACGTCTCTGTTATTAGGTGCAAAGCACACGATTCTAACTGTCTAATACAATGGTACTGGCATAGATATCAAATTATTTGAGAACTGTTTGAGAATGGAAGAGTGTAGATTCTGAAGAAACAGGGGGGAGGGTATAGGTCTCCTTGTCAACAAAACTGCCTCATTTCATATTTATCACAAATGGAGCACTTGTGGTTGTTACTTTAGGGCTGAGCATTCAACACGCGTCTAAATACAAGATTGGTGGCTATGTAGAAGGAACTTAAGTCTGTAGGTACATACAGGTATAATAAACAAAAACCATAATGTGGGGTGTAGGTCCTTATCGGTATAGACAGGTATAGGCATTCCAAACAAAAGACTTGGATCATTTGTACCTACATAGGAGTAGTAGAACTACTTTTTAGGTAGATTTCGAAGAAAAATCTACCTATTGTAGTCGTACCAGTAGTCTCACTTTTGAAAAATTTCTTCACAGTTCTTCTTTTTATGACCCCTGGATCCCAAAACCACCATCAGTTCAAAAGTTTATATATATATATATATATATCTATATATATATATATATATATATCTATATATATATATATATGTATATATATATATATATATCTATCATTTTCACTTCCTTGTGAACACGCTAGCAGCCGTATTTTTGAAAAATAATTGGTTTTGACTATTTAATAAAATATAAGGGACTAAAATCTCGGTCGAGTTCGTTAATGGGGGAAATGGGGGGACTTTTTCTAAATCTGGCTTTTTGGCCATAACTCCCTTAATATTGCAACTAATGAAACGTAGTTTTCTCTGAGGGTCGTCTAACAGTACTGCCTACAACTTTTCTTAGTAACGTTTTTTGATCCCACCCTTAATGGTTGAATAGGGGTGGAAAAAGAGGGTTTTGCGCACAAAAAAATTCATAACTTGTGTCCTAGGGGTGTTATCGAGTTCTTTTGTTTTGTAATGCATTTGCCTCAATATTACCTACAACTTTTGTCTGAAAAAGTTTTTCGTCCGACGCACCATTTAGGCAGGGGGTGGGGGGTTGAATTTTCAAAACGTCATAACTCACTTATTTGGTGAGATATTGAGTTTTATCTTTTTGCTATGAGTTTCTATTAATAATATCTACAACTTTTATCTGAAAAAGTTTTTTGTAAAATCACTTTCATTTTCTTGTTAAGGGGGGGGGGGGTGGGGGTTGAATTTTCAAAACGTCATAACTCACTTATTTGGTGAGATATTGAGTTTATTCTTTTTGCTATGAGTTTCTATTAATAATATCTACAAACTTTTGTCTGAAAAAGTTTTTTGTAAAATCACTTTCATTTTCTTGTTAAGGGGGGGGGGGGGGGGGTGAAATTTCTAAACTCAATTCCTCCGTTTGTTCTTGTAGATAATGCAATTGGATGAACTGAAAATCTTCTTATCCGTCTTTCTAAATGATTTTAGACTGCTTTTAGTTGATGGAAGTAATCTTCGAAATCTACCTACGCCTTTCGGGGCTGCCGAAAGGGATTTTTTGCATTAAAAAGGGTACCTGAGAAGCAACGTAGGTGCATGGGAAGGTATGCAATACAATAACATTATAGGTACTGACTAGTGACTATAACCTTAACCTATAGAGCTACGCAGGAGAAATAGCGATACATTGATTCCGTTTCTATCAAGACCGACGTTTTATATGTTATGGTCAATTTACGATTGATACACAGTGATATTTACCGAATTGACCGCGTGAAGCCATCACAATATTATAGGTGCCTATCAGTATTTCGCATCAAATCAGGTAATTGGCTTCTATATTACTCAATTCATGCATGCCTACTTTTTAAACCGAACTCATATCTCTACCACTCTTCATAATTGTTCTACAATTATCACTATCATTATTTATTCGCAAATGGCTGCTAATAAAATTGCATCAAAATGACTTCATTGTTGTGTTTTGTATCATGAATCATGACGGATCATCGTAACTACCTACTCGTGACAGGGGAGCTCGGCAAGGAGGTTTGCAATTAACCTTTCTACTTTTAACTTGTAAGTACATATCGTATATCATAACCATATCCACAGGGGGGTTAGGGGGTTAACCCCCCCCCCCCCCCCCCCACCATGAACGGAAAATTATCATGGTAATGCCAACGTGAAGCAAAAAAATATAGGCGAACCCCCCCCCCCCCCTTGACCCTAAACCCCCCCCCCCCCCCCATGACCGCTTTCTGTTGTATATTAGTTATAATTTCCCGATGTTGATGCTGCTGGTCATTTGCACCTTATTCATTCACCTTTGTGCGAGATGGTTTAACCGGCTACTTATTGAATGTAAGTACAATATTAAGGTAGGTACGAACTTAGCATAGCCGTATCACGGGGGGGGGGGGGGGGGGTTAGAGGTTGAACCCCCCCCCCCCCATGGACGGAAAATTAACATGGTAATTCCATTGTGAAGCAAAAAAAATATAGGCGAAACCCCCCCCCCCCCCCCCCCCCCATGACCCTAACCCCCCCCACGACTGCTTTCTGGATAGGGGCCTGGAACTTAGTACAACAAAATGTGAGAACATTGAAGAACCCTCTATTTAATCTGCTCCTGTACCTGCATTATCTCTATTCAGCCATACCTGCATATATGACCGCGGCTCCCCCTGCATTATGCGAGGTGTGAGTGTAAAGATGGACGTATTGCCTTCACCTGGACATATTTGCCTTCACCAAATGAGCAGAACACGGTGTCACTATCACTACAGGACAGTCCTCATGAGTAAATCAGGGGACGTGGGAGCAGCCGTCATATACATAATTGACGTGGCTGGAGGCACACCGTGTCATTAGCAGGGGCTCGCTTGGCTGGTTTAGTTGCTTACTTGCTTATACATTGTATGTGCCCCTCTCTCGGAGTACACCGTCATGGTTTAGTTTACTTTCTACGTAATCATTAAGCATCCCCTTCCTATCGACTTCCTTTAACGATCGACAGCGTTCTCCTGTCCTCTAGCATCGCTTTATTGCTCATCGTTAGCTATCAAATAGCCACATCGTTAGCACAACAACTGCCTGTTCTGCACGCACGGGCAGGGATAATTTAGCTAAGTGGCTATATATTTATGATTATGGTACAAAAAACGGCCAAAATCTAAAAAAAAAACTTAAGAGGACGCTATACCTGACGATGCATTTTTTGCCGCCCATAAGATTAACATTGCGAGCGGCGATTCATTTTCAAGGTTTACCCTTGGTTGGAAAGACACAAAATGTTGCCTGTACCTAGCCCTGACAATGTTCTAGGGAGTGTTCGAAGCAGATTTCCCAATTTCTCACTGGTTTCTTTTATTGCAACTGTTTTGCAAATGCTAGCATCGCATACCTCAAGAAAAGTGCTGTATCTCGAAAACCAGTGAGAAATTGGGAAATCTGCTTCGAACACTCCCTAGAACATTGTCAGGGCTAGGTACAGGCAACATTTTGTGTCTTTCCAACCAAGGGTAAACCTTGAAAATGAATCGCCGCTCGCAATGTTAATCTTATGGGCGGCAAAAAATGCACCGTCAGGTATAGCGGACCCTTAAGATATGCGCCAAAAAGGTTAAAAATAAAAATCTAAAAAAATCAGCCTCTCAACACCTGTCCACATTTTCATTCTATATACGCATTAGCGTTGACTTAACGCCAGCTTCAAACGGTTTATACTCTCGTGCTCGTGCACCAGTGGGTGCAAAGGTTTCGTATAACCTGCTGCCAACTGAAATATTAAGTGGCTATACCTATACCTACCCATTTCATTCTGGCATTCTGGCTTATCAAATTTAATTCATTTAGTAGCTGTTATGTGTTATGAATACGAAAATGATTTTTGCCTTCCATAGCACTCAGTAAATACTGTCATAGCACTTGGAAAAGTGCTGACTGCTGACCCCCGCATGGGGTCGCCAGCGGCCACCCTGTATGGGCTATGGGCTATGCATGTATGACTGACAACACTCTCGTAATTTGTTTTGATTGCTGGTTTCAGCTTGACTGAATGTAAACATTACTTTCGTAGGAAAGCAATTACCTAGCTTTAATAAAGGCTTTTAAACGAGAAATCAGTGGACATTTCCCCCATCGATGTTTTTAGCGGGCGTAGTGGAGTGGCGTCGACGGCTCACTTTTTCTGTTGATTTCAGAAAGGGGGCAGAGGGGGCACACACCCCTCTCAGGATTTTGTGGGGGGGGGGGGGGGGGGAGGCAAGGGCGGATCCAGATCGACTGGGGGTGGGGGGGATTTCTCAAGCCTTCCAGATCACGTGTAAAAAAATGCACGTGAAAATGATGTGTACAAAATACACGAAAAAAATGTGTAAAGAAAAATATTCGTATGCACGTTCCAAAAAAACCCCAAGCAATCATAAGAAAGGTGGGCACGTGCAACTATAATAAAATGCACGGGCGAACATACGGAAATTTCACGTGCTGTCGTAAGAAAACTGCTTGCGCAACTGGGTGTGACGGGGGTATAAAAATATCCGTCTCTTCTGCCATATAACTCTTCCTTTCCTACCTTTGAAAAGAAAAAAAAAATACGTATTTTTTAAATGAATATCATAAACCATAACAGAACCTCTTCGCGATCTTATAGAACCTACACCTACCTACACCTACACCTACCTCAGAACAACTGCCAACTGCAGCCGATTTCTCTGACTAGCGCGGATTCAAACCTCCTATCCTACTACTGACAAAAAAAATTGTCAGTTTCTCAATTTAGTATACCTTCAAGGACTGTATAGATTAAAAGACCACATTTCCTGGAAAAGACATCAGTAAACAATATAAGATACAAAAGGCTTACCAGTGTGGATGTAAGTATGTTTCTTCATGTCGGACTTCTGATGAAAGCGTTTGCCGCAGTAATGGCAGGGGTACGGCCGGGTGTCTGAGTGAATAAGAAGGTGGGTTGATAACGTCGAGGACCTCTTGAAGCATTTTCCGCATTGTTTGCACTGCAACAGGAGTCGGAAAAATTAGCTTATTGTTTTTCAGGTGCAGAACTGTATTTATTTCCTGCATACGATTTCGTAGGAGCAATGAGCAGAAGGTACCGCTTGCATGTGGACACAAAAGTAGAGCTACCGACGGTTTTTTGGGGCCAGGCCAGGGCCGGACACTCCATAATGCGGGTAATGCGCGGCGCATTGGGGCCCGGGGCCCCCAGATTTCTTTCCATAGTATTGTCAAGAAGAGGAAATTTCCATCCATGACTGTGGGGGAAGGGGGGGGGGGGGGGGGGGGGGCCGGGAGTGGTCCGCATTGGGGCCCGCGGCCCTGCGTGCAGCCTGTGTTTCCGGGTTTGAATCGCGGACTGTCAGCAGCATGGATTTTATGTTCGGCCAGATACATTATATTTTTCCTTAACATATCGTATGTGTCAAAATGTTTTTTAACTTTCTTTTACATGAAGTATCGGCAGTCATCCTGTTTCTGACAAATTTTTTATTGTCTATTTATGTCAGTCTGTCTGCCAGTTCGTCTCTTGTAACTATACTCATTATACTGGGGCGACTTTGCTCGGATATATGGTAAATACACTTTGGGGAGACAGTCACTTACCTCAATTTTTGGTACCTAGGTTCATATACCTATTAGTTATTTTTACAGCTATGGGAAAAAAAGTTTGACCAAGGACGGACCATTTACCATATTTTTAATTATAGGAAAAAAGGTGTGTTACTATCCTATATCTAGAGTACGCTGAGTGAAATCTTTAAAAGTGCATTGTCACTTCCCACCGGAGATGTCCCAGTTACAAACATGTGTTCCGAACACTTGTGTCAATTGTATCCTTTGAATAGTTCGTTTGAAATCTTACCATTTGCATATGATAAACAAAGGGAACACAGACCCTATTGTTAGCTCTCGTCTCTCGCAGTTTCCTCATGTACCGTACCAATCTCCTTCTTACAGGTCACCAGAAAAGGGTGATGGTTTGAGGGTTCCCGTTAAGGGATTAACCACTCGTTGGGAATCTCGTTGGGAATCATTGGAAATCTTTATGAAATCTCAGCGAATCTTGGAATTTTTTAGAGTGGTTACCCCTTCGGGATTCATCTTTCTATGAATATCGTTGGGACGTTGGGAATCTTTGGAAATCTTTACGGGAATCTCATTGGAATCTCAAGGAATCTCTGGAGTGGTTACCCCCTCGGTTCCCGTCTGAATCAGACATGGCTTTTTAATTGTGTTAAAAAGTATATTCATACAGGAGCAGGTGGCGACTGGCATTCCTTGCCAACTGACCTAATTCATGACAAGTTAGGCAGGTGAAGTTTAATTATAATAATTACCAATCCACCTCAGTTATACCTACGTACGGAAATAAAATCTGAAAAGAACCTGCCTGAATTTTAAGCTAATTCACGAATTTATTTGGTCGAAACACGCCATCAACAATTACTACCGTCTATAAATTAAAATTATCTATCAACCTACTCATCTGTGCTTGCATGGATCTGAAAGCGACAAATATCTACGTTATGCGCCAGGAGTGGCCAACATCACAAGTTGACTGAACTAAATTCTAAATAAGAAATTGTTTAAACCCTCAAATCAACCAGAAGGGCCCTCATTAAAAGTAGAAAGGTGATGAAGGTGCTGCTATTATCATCCCTATCGAACGGAAAGGTATCAACAGTGAAAGAGAATCGCCCTTGTACGAGGGGTGCATATGTTAAATAGACCTAAAATGAAGCCCTCCACCTTTCGGGGAGAGCAGTATTGAAAGAGAAAAGGTTGACCTACTTCAACAGACAGGTGCGTAAAGGCACGCGCCTCGCCATATGGCCTATTTTAATATCAATAATTAGGCTGAGAAAATGTCTGAGCTAGCGACTGAGAGTGAAATTAGGTCCAAAGTCGTCGACAAACGGTCAGCAAACGGTAAGGAAAAGAGGAGTTCTCTAATTTTCCCAAGAAGTAAGAAGTGCACTTCTTAACTGAAATAATTGTAGGTGCATGTATACTATGTAATTTTTTACCTGAAAAGTTCGTTCCCCAGACGAATTTCTGAAAACTGAAGGTGAAAGCTGCGTTTCCCAGCTGTCGGTACTGTTCCTTCTCGGACTTCTTGACGGGCTGACTTCTTCAGCACTGGTCTGCCTCTCCTGCTCACAGAGACTTGCAGGCGACCAGATGCTGAGGGACCTCTTCACTGACCTCGTACAAAGGTCTAATGGCTCCTCTTCTTCACCTTTAAGTTCAACAGAACAACTGTCAGTTCTGGAGGTATTTTTGCTCCCTTTTCAATTTTAATTTGAATTATTTATATTGATAGAGCGAAGGTTTTTTTCTTATTGGGAGAAGAGAAAATATACCTAAACTCATGATTGTTTTTGAAACTTACCCATCCGCGCCTTCTCCGGAGTGTAGCCCATATCAGGCAAGCTGGCACGTTCTGGGGAGAAATGGGGTGCATATGGCAGAAAAAGCCCTGGTAGCCCCGGCCAGTAGGATGGGCATGCTGGAGGCACCAGGCTGAAGGCGGAGAGCTGGTGCGGTGGTGACAGCGGTCTCTTCAGCTGTAGCAGCCGCGGCATTACCTAAGGGACAACCGAGCGTACTGAATGGGACCCGAAAGTTGAGACACTTCTGTTTGTCGTGCTTTCACTACCAAAGTAAAAATTCGCTCAGTTACATTCTTCAGATAATTAAGTAGGTACTTATTAACCAGTAACTGAGGAAAATTGGTAAATCTATCCATGTACGATATAGGAACTACTTAAAATTTTTCACTAGACTTTTCCCTAGATTTTCAGTTTTTTGCCGTTACTTAAAAATTATTTTCAATGTTGCGACGCCGAAAGACAACTTATGAATAAACAAATTAACACAGAAATTTTTCAATTTTTATATGCTGAGGAAGTGAGACATCGGAAAAATAGTTATTTCTCTGTAGCGGTGACTTTGCGTCCGCTCAGAGGGGCACGGAAGAGTTAGATATCGTAGATACTGATATGCGTAAAAATTGTTCTAGCTGTTTTGTGCTTTTAAATTCTTCTTTTTTTTAAATTCTTCAAGAAAGGCAAAGAAAGAACCTCGCCTGGAGCCTGCGGAGTCAACTTCAGACTTTTCCCCTTGTCTTCCTGCTAACAGAGCAACCTGTTTGCATTATATTATTATATTTCCAACTACCCAACTGGATTAGGCACCTATTTAATTAAATCTGTACGGATTTCAGGAATTACTATAGAAACCATGCACTGATATAAGTCTGTAACACATTTGAAGTGACGGCCAACAGTTTCCTATTGATTGCCAAAGGCTTTTCCGCCGTGCTTTACTCGGATTCATTTCATATTGATTGAGAGATATGTAAGCAATTATGGGCAACACCAAACAGCAGAATATGGGATTAACACATGCACGCATACTGACTACAGGGATTGTATAGGTATCATGGAACCGAAAAATATGATTCAGCAATTGATAGCATTTAGGAAACTTGAGTGTGTAAACGTCTCAACAACGACCACTTCGAAAAGGGGTGAAAATACTGGTAGGTATCACAAAAATTTTTAGAACAAAGAGGGGATTAAGAAAAAAATTTACATGTTAAGATTTTAAGTCGCAGCGGCTATATATAGGTACCTACATCCGAGGGTACATCCTAAGTATTTTTTTTTTACTTTCTCGCCCGTATGTAATACATGGGCTGAGAAAGTTATGTTATCGTGCGAAATTTCGATTTTGAGATTTTCATTGCAAAAGGCGTTTCAGAGGTCCTAGATACCAAAAAAATGGTTTTTAGGTCATGTCCGTCCGACGTACGTACGTACGTACGTACGTACGTACGTCCGTCCGTCCGTCCGTTTGTCTGTAGCGCGGCTAGAGGTCACACCAGTCAACCGATTTTGCTCAAATTTGGAATATAGATGTCTAAAATCAGTTCCGAGATACATTTTTAATTTAATTTTGATTACTCAAAAATTGCGCCCACTATTGTCAAAAAAGTGTCAAAAAAAATTCAAAATCGTGTTTTTGTCTACTCAAGACGCATTTCACGGTACGGTAATAAAGTTAGAACCTTCAAATTTTGCAGTCGTGTTCTCAGATAGATGCTCCAGGATCATTTTTATTTTTTTGGAGATGGGCCAAAAATTTGGGCCAAAATTGGCCCATACGTGAAAATCTTGGCCCCATGAAAAGTATTAGCCGGAATTTCACAAAAATCCATAAACTTGTGCTTAATAACATTACTTAAAGGTTTGTCGAAGGAATATTCAATCAATTCAAAATTGCGGCCAATATAGGCAAAATAAAGTCAAAAATAGGAAAAAAACTAGAATCTCGTTTTTTATTGGTCAAGACGGATTTGGCACTACAGTTATTAAGTTATATCCTTGTAATTTCGCAATAGTGTTCCCAAATAGATGCTACAGGATCATTTTTATTCTTTTTGAGATGGGCCAAAAATTTGGGCCAATATTGGCATTACCGTAGGAAAAATTTTCCAAAAATGGAAATCACGTTTTTGATTGGTTAAGACGGATTTGCAACAACCCTAATCGACAGATTTCCTTCAAAATTGGTGAAAGTGGTCTCAGATAGATGCTTCAAGGGCATTTTCAATAGATTTTCATTTACTTAAAAATTAAGACGGTGACATGCAAAATAGAAAACATATACTTGGCGCGTCGAACGACACTTCACTGTTTGACGGATATGTTTGAAATTCGGTATGCAGGTGCCTAAAAGTATCGTCCAGTGTGAGGCAAAATACTTTTTAGAAAAAGTTAAAATTCTGACAATTATTCACGTAAAAAAAAAATCAATTTGCGAGAAAGTCAAGTGCGACCATTGTCGAACCCTTTATTTAAATTGTGCATGGAATAGGGTGAGCTGACTTTGGTAGCAAGCTGGAAATAAGTAGGTGCTTGTACTTACTTTAAAAAATCAGCTGCCTTCGCCATTGCTGACAATACTATCTTTATATTAATTTTAAAAAATTGGGTAAAAGTATTTATCGCATATATGATGGGTGATAGGTTGGGAATAAAACCATGCGCAATAATGCGCATACAAGGAGCTTAAACCACCAGTTTAATCTCATAGTTAAACGCGAAAGGGGGCTAGGTTGCTAGGTATCAGACATTGCTATGTTAGTGTTATCATTAAATGACAGCAATGAGGAAAAAATAAATTTCGGGCCATGTTGGAAAAGAGATAATGGAAAGGTACTTTTAACAGCGTCACACAACAAAATTTATGCTTATAGGTATTTACCTTATTTTGCTGGGATTTATGTCTTTCTCCAAATTTTCTGTTTTATTTTGTTGATAAAAAATTTCAGCAGTCGATATAAGTACCATATACCTAGTAGTACCTATGTGTTTCTTTTATTAGAACTGGCCTGGTTATCTTCGTTTTACAGGGTTCACGTGGTTTAAAAGGAATAAGGAATACTTACTGGACTGACCATCACTTTTTCCTGAAGTATAGATGTCCCCAAAAGTCACTTTCCGCCATTATTTCCAGTAAAATTTTTTTCATCGCACTTTTAACTTGTTACAACAGTCGAGGTGTTGGTCAAGCACACCCATAATAACCGCACTACAAACTCAGTAGGACCTAAGTCCGGAAAAGCGTCTTTCTCACAGGGGTCCCACACGCACTTGCCTACAAACTAAATTATCCCTACCGACTAGTACCTTGCTCTGCCGGTAACAACAGGAATATTAGTTCACAAAATTCTTCACGAAAACCAAATTTAAGATTGAGAATGAACCCACTCAGGTGGGACATGTCGGAGCGACCGGCTTGCACTGTTGGCCTCGCTGTACCTATGCCGGTGGTGCGGCGAGGCGGTGAGATTCCCTTGGGCCTCCAACCCGTCCTGCCAAACTGATTGGCTCACAATGGATTTCATACAAGGAACAACAATGTATCTCCACTTTTCCTGGGGGTGGTTTATTTTCCATGTACTTATTTCCAGCTAGAGGTTAGGGTTATCGCAATTTAAACGGTACCTATAACACATTCAAAGAATAGATCAGCTTAGGAGCAAAATAAATTAACACATTTCATATTTTAGGTGCTGTGAAGTTAAGTGTACCTATACTTGTTAAGTGTACCTATACTATGTTTGACTTGCAGAGAAAAATTTTGGTCGTTTCCTTTCTGGTGTTAGCTAATTCCAGCCTTAGTGTCTTTTAACCTGATGATGTCGCAAGACGAAGCTGGTTGTTGAAATATACAAATTCATTTCGTGATACAAGTGCAAAGTAATTTTTATTCATAATTATGTCAAAGTATCACAAAGTTAGTGTGGAGACCCTCAACTTTGTACCTATACTTATACCTATTAACCTAGCTACCAAGGCTATACTTACATTCCATGATCCGGACCAGTAAAGTAGGTAGGTACTTATTATATAGGGTGGACACTTTGACACCGATTCATATTTATATACGTTTTAACGCAACTGCATTTTTCATGATCCCATTTTAAGTAAAAAAAAAATAATAATAATAATAATAATAATAAAATAGTAATAAAAAAATAATAAAATAAGTAAATAATAATAAGTAAGTGAACTACAATTAACTCCAAACAGCTCTTTAGGGGTTGGAAATTCATGTACCGAGACAGGGAAGAGACTTTATCTCCATAGTACCTATATTAAATTACAAATTGAAAATTTGATTTCTGACATTTTTTTGTTCTTCAGTTGTCCTCCACAAGCCACAAGTCTTAAGTATATAATTTATTAATTTGCTCATTGTAGAGCGAATATTTTACTTAGTGGAAGGAGCAGCAGAAGAGTTGCTTCACTAACACCAACTTAATGAAGCATCAACTGAACACGGTAATTTACATTTTGGAAGAGCCGAAGAGGGTTCTATAAGTACCCATAGGTACTAGGTATACGAGAGTTCTGTAAATTTTCATTTTATCTAGTCCTCCAACGACAAAAGTGATAGATATTAGTGATAGCAAGTAAGGGTAGGTTAGGTACAGACCTATATTTCTTGCTGGAGCTGGAATGGAGATAGCCGGTTGTTGAGCAGGCCTGGGCGGGGCCTGGAACTCGCCGTGGTTCGGATTGGTTGTTCAACACCTGGATTTTCCAAAGCTCAGCAGAATCCTCAGAATCCTAACAACCGTAACGTAGAGGCCGTTGAATTGTGGCTCACGGGTCTGTATATTCTTAATTTATTGGTTTTCCGATATCTGAAGCAATGTTTCATGTATTAAAGTGCCCAGAGTAAGATGAGGTCATGAGGTAATGCCGAGGGGTTAGCCACTCCAGGAATCCTGTTGGGAATCTCAGGCAATCATTGGAAATCTCATGAAATCTCAAGGAATCTTGGAAATTTCTGGAGTAATTAACCCTTCTTGTTGAGAATCTCAGGAAATCTTCGGAAATCTTCATGCAATCTCTAGCAATCTCTGGAGTGGTCAACCCCTCGGGTAATGCAGTCGCTGCTTTCAGTCTCATCTCATGCTTTACAAGTATTGACCCTGCCTACTTATCTACCTACTCAACAAATGATGAAAATAAGGATGCGGCAGCATCACAAGCCCATCATCGCTTAACATGATGCAGAGATACTTATTTTTTACTTCGGGGGTTCTTTCACTAGGTACCTACCATGCCGAATTCGCTGTACTGTACTGTATATCTGTACTGTATATCAGTTATCACATATGTTGTAACTTGCGAACTTTTTGTTCTATTAAAAAGCTTAATAGTCACCTTTTACACAGTTTATATAGGTAACTATTTACTTATCAAAAACTATCCTCGCTAGAACTGCTAAATGTTTCAAAGTAGCATGCACAAAACCGCGATATCGAGGGGTTGCACGACAAGCTTCACCACTAAATCAACAAAAAACTTCCATAGTTTCAACTTTATAACGTATGTGATCAAAATAATTATAGATGTAGGTATTTGAGGGTAGAGGTAATACACTTGTAAGAAGTGTTTGTTCCACATTTTATGTTTTTGGACAGTCAACGATGTGTGTTGGTACGGAATTCTTGCTATGAGTCGGTTGCTGATGGCTTGGCGGCGCAGAAAATCAGCGGTGCTTGACGCCGCGTGCCTGATGCGCAGCTGCCGTCAAATCGAGGCTAAAGGGGGGAAGCGAACTCATCCCTCGCGTGCCGGGCAAGTACCGTGACCCCTAACCCTTCAAACCTGCCTCTTTGCAACCACCCATTTGGAACCAGTTCAAACCTAGAACCAGAACCTATCCTTCTTGGTTACAAAAATATTCACTGAATATTATGGGAAAGTTTCTAGCAGACAAAATATTGGCATTGGCTATATACTTTGACAGCGAAGCCCAGATTTCCAATAAAGAACTTGCAGAAAGGTGGCCCGGAGAAATTTTATAATAATGTGCTGGTTAATTGGAAAAGAAATTCAATGTAAATTTAGGACTAGCGTCGCACCAAACTGGACGCCGCACCGGCAACTTTAAATTTTTTTACTTTTCTCTCTTGGTGAAGTCCGGAATCCTACGTAAGAACTTATAAACAGCGCTTTTTCAGTGCTTATATTTCACCAGACTGTTTGAAACAGATCATGTTATGTTACCTATACCTATATATGCAGAACAACACGCTCATACGAGTATACTCGTATGACTTCTGAATCAGCATGAGGTTAGTTGGAACGGAAGGCACGCTATATGTTACATAAAATAATCAAGCATGAGTGGTCACGTGTGACACATCAGGTCAGCTTTAAAGACTAGGTATAGCTCTTGACAGCTGTCTACACTGAGTAGTGAACTGCATGCAGGAAGGCTTTGGAAAGCGCCTATCAATCCGTCTGTAATGCAGACAAATTACAAATTTAGAGAATTCTCCAAAAGAAAAGCTGTAGATGACAAGTATTGGTGGCTCTTTGCAATTACACTGTGAATTATAGACTTTAGCATTGGTAGACTCCTTCATTACCCGCACATCACCCCCTCACGCAATGCCTCTTTGGTTCAACCTCGATCCCGCTATACTCAATCAATCCTATTGCAATGTCATTACTGTTCCATTCGTTACAACTTGGTGGCAGGCAATGTATGTACTATACGAGAGGACGAGAGCGTCATGGTCATTTGTCCTACGCCTGATTCATGTCATTACAAATATTATACAAATTTATATTAATAGTATTTGGCCCCGAGGGGTTAACCACACGTTGGGAATCTCGTTGGGAATCATTGGAAATCTTTATGAAATCTCAGGGAAGTTTTTTTGGAGTGGTTAACCCATCGGGGTTCATCTTTCTATGAATATCGTTGGGAATCTTTGGAAATCTTTATGGAATCTCAGTGGAATCTGAAAGAATCTCTGGAGTGGTTACCCCCTCGATTGGCCCCGTGACTCGGGACCTGGGATTCCTTTGAGAGAGCAAACAGCTAACACCTGTCCATATAGTATAGCACACTGATTCCTTGATAGGGACATGAGAAAACTGGTATACAAACAATAATTGTGCTATAGGTAAGAAGGCATTCCTTCAGTCGCAGTTAGTCCCCACGTGATGGCAGGTGCAGCAGTGCAGCACACCGGCCTGGTCCAGACCAATTGGGGCGGGCGGCGGCTGATGCCAGACAAGCAGACGTATAATACCTGCAGGTTCATTAAGATGCCAGGCAGACAAGACGTTGGTGGAGGTGAGGGTCCGGGCACAGTTAGGCACGAGGCTGGCACGCGCCTGCCCCAAGCCTCCAGGCTTCAGGTACACCTTTAGGCCCCTACGCGAGCTAAAGAATGATCGCAGATGCTACACTGGGATTTCGCATACCTTTCTGTATGCTAAACATGGGTGGCTGAGCGTCAGCTGGCCGACGATCCTCACCGTTACACCTTTTCATGACAAGCCATGCACTGCTGCACTTCGGGTGTTCAAAAACTACCAGTCGAGTATTCGGCAAATTATTCCTGGGAAAGACTTACAATATTTTATGTTTATGCACCTTGATATTTTCTAGCTGAGTCAATATAACTTATACAAGGCAATTTCTGTTACAGTGGTTCTATACCACACTCTGCCAGTTAGGTACATAGCACCAGACCTCTCTGACAAATCGCCGACTCTTTGCATTCTCGAAACTGACAGAACAATCCCCTAACCATGAATATGCCTAAACTTCCCGAATGTCTAGTTCAGTTCGAGGACAAAGGGTAAAGATGATAGTTTGTATTTGACGACATTTCAAAGGATAAAGGATGTTTTGGGTAAACCCTCGGTGGCATCAGTGCCTCCATGCATGGAGAGCCCTATGTAATCTGCAAAAACAATCGCACCCTCTCACTAGGGGGAACCTTCCAACGATCCATCTTCGCCCACCCCTCCGTTAATACATATTTTTTGGTGCATATGTATACCTTATTTTTTGTGGTAGAAACATAAAGTTGTGTAACCTCACTTTTTTAATTAAAGTAACTTTTGAAATAAAACATTGTCATAACAATTAAATCAATTAATAAATAAGCCCTTTGCCAGTGATTAAAAATTAATAAAAAATCTACATTGTCCTGCTGTATCGTGTTTTCAGCGATTTTTCTGCGAATTACTCAAAAGTACACGAAACGACATGACCAGTACTTTTTATTACAAGCTGCTGGGCCGAACATTTAGGGTGCGTCCCATCATACTCAGTTAACGCCTCAATTCCAGTTAAATTCGGTTTTTACTGTGCAATAATTGGAATTTAACTGGAGTTTAGCGTTAACCGAGTATGGTGGGACGCATGCACCCTTAATTTGAAATAAGATTCCCCTCAAGGTAGGTAGTTGAAAGAGCAACCACCTTTTGATTTGGCCGTTTGGTTGTGAAGAAAAGCACTAGAACCATCGCAAGACTGCCAATTTAGACTAATTCTTAAGTGCATTAAAGAAAGGACAATTAGCAATTAGTTCCCAAATAAAAGCACGTAACCGTACTTGGCAAAAACTCGGGTTTAAATTGCAGGATTTTCGGTTAACGAATAGGTACTCAGGTTTGAGAAGTGAGGCTCGTCTCGGGTCTCAGCGGCGGCTGGCGGCGCATGTGGGCAAAGTAACCGTCATGGGGGCACCTGCATTCATAAGGGACAGGTGTGCTTTGAGCTCCCAACGCACCAGCACGTTGGAAATGGACGGGCAGACCGTTGGACATAGCTAGAAGCCAGGTGCCTAATCTGGCAACCGCCTTCAAGGTCAAGGAACTGGCAGCCACTTAAGCCGACCCAATAAAAGTGCAACGGAAAATCTAAATTTTCTGGTTGTGGGTTCCGGTCATGTTTATTATTTTTTTTTTTTTAACGAATAGATGAAAATGTTTCTCTCGTAATATGTTTACTAAAAATGACAACTTACTGGGAGTTTTTAAATCATGCGACACATGATTTTTCAAACATACATAGCCAAAACAACGATGCTCGTTCTAAGTATGAAGGAGCAACTGATAACCAAGGCCAGTATTTTCTTGGTCCTGCGAAGCTTTTCCCCACATAACCCATACCTATAATAACTCATACCTATGATATTTCTTGATAGGAGGTCCTTCCATCATTTTCTTATATATATACTCGCAGGCTACGACGGAGATCTCATTCTGAGACAATTATTATATTCTGATTCTGATTCTCATTATATTTCAAATACCTAGGTCAATAGATAAGTGACTGAGGTGCTGAAATGAGATTAGTCAAATGTGAAGAACAAAAACGTAAGGAAGCAACTGGAAAACAAGGTAGTTCGGAACTATAGGCAGATACCGCAGGAGGCGCTGGGTCACAGACGACCGCGAAAAAAGGAAAGACGATGGTGGAACTCGGCATCCTCTCTGTAAATCGGGGGTTGGTGCCAGCAGCAGATCCGGGGCCAACCGCTTACACTGTGAAGGGTCTAAGAAGAGCCACTGAACCAGACCGGGATTGGAAGAAAAAGACGCAAATGCCAACAAATCATTAAATACCATGTCCATACCTTGTGAGAAAGAAGACCAATCAACCCTTCTACATTTTTATGGGTCTCATAAAAATATGTGACAGAATGTAAATTTGCTGTAAGTAGGTAGTTGGGTGAGTTGTTTTGGGGTCGTGGGACCCTCGAAATTGATACTTAGGGCCTCCTAAAAGGCAATAATCACCTTCGCATGAGGGGACCTTTAGGGCAGAACACAGGTGTGACCCTTGTGTACTTATACTACTACACATAGTTTTAATTTTCATAGAAACAGCAGCTTAGTGATGGGCTAGAAGTTAGTCAACCACAATGTTATTTTTTCATTCTCCAAAATAAGAAATTATTATTATTATTATTCAAGTCTTTGAAAAGACAGAGACATCGATACATTATGGATATGGGTAAGTATATTGCAAAGGCAAGCAAAAATACACAAATAACTGCACCACCAAAGTAGAACCAAGACTATAAGTCCAAGAAGGTATAGGTACACCAAGACTATTTCCTGGTTAACGGCCACCATACATTCTCGACGAACTCCGCCAAAACCACTGTGCGAAAGTAAATATTCGACAAAACTAATGTTTACATTTTAGTACAACCGGAGACTGGTAATTGAAATATCGTTTTGATTGTGTCTACTCTAAAAGCTAAACATAATGTGCTATTTGAACGCGAAACGAACGAGTAAAAGTAGGACACTATGTTTAGCTTTTACAGGAGAAAAGTAGAGAAATGCTGTTGAAATTACCCACTTCCGTAAGTGAAATAAAAATTGCCAAAATGCAACATGGCTACGGTAAATAGTACAAACATTTATCAAGCTTTTCTACTAAATGTGACGATAAAATCATACTGTTTTAGTCCGAATCGTTACAAAAAAATATTTCGCGTGAGGTAGTGTTGTGTTTTCGCGATCTGTCAAAAAACATGTGGACTGGTAGTTGACTGTTTAAAATCGCTCCTGTGGGCTTATTACTCCATTTCATGCAAAAATACAACACTACCTCACGACAAAGAGTCTCAGGTTTACATCCTCCTATAAACACTTTCCACTCGCCCTGTAACTTCGGAGTAGGGCTTGAAGTACTTAGCATTGCGAACCAAGTACATGTAGTCGAAAATAGCGAATGTATATTCAGCCTTAAGACCCACCACCTGAGCATTCGAGTAGGTAACCCGGGTTTTACATACCTATACAGCTACAGTGACAATTAATTTACCTGTTATTTGAACTGAATGATAATGTGTATAGGCACTTTCCAGGGTGTGGGAACGGATGTCGAGGCCCGCAGGTACCATCGTGCCTTTCGCTTATCAAGGGCCATCACAGTCCAAACGTTCAAAGCCAGGTCCTAACTTCCGGTATTACCTTCTCAAGGCTGTATAAGACATAGATAGATCGGACAGATCCTGAGAAAGGTGCCGTTTCCGCTTTTTACTCACAAGCTATGCTATGGCGCCTTGCGATGACACCTATCGTCACTTCAGAAGGAAATTGTCTGTTTGTTCGTTATATTAACAATAGGTTTTAAAAGATAAGATAAAAATGCGAGTCCTAATCCACGTCGTCCCCTATCGTACCTGCATGGCAATTTTAAAAAAACCGTGGCAGATGAAATAAAGTGTGTTTTACTTAAGGGGGCATTTATTGGGAAGTTTCTTAAGTGTAAACGTATACAATTATTATTGTCAAAATAAACTTGATTTTCAAATTTGTTGAGTCTTGAATAAAGAATGGAAGAGAAACAAGGGGCGACATCAGGCGCTGGAACGAGGCAATAGCCAGGGCAAATGGACGGAGGCTAATGTTTCTCACATCGAACGCTTGAGAGCGCTTCAGTACGGAAAATGGGAAATACGAGACGAGTAGGTACACATACGTACGAGAAAAAATGAGTGTGTCCTCCAACACAGGTTTTCCAGAGGGTGACTCCAGCTGTGCACCATATTGCATAATCATGAATTCGCAGGCGGGGTCCGTACCCGAAATTATAACTCTGTTCTCATTCTGTAATGGAAGCCTATCTCTATCTATCAGTGGCTATCAGTCAAAATGAGACTTCCTACATTGATATCTTCTCAGTTCTCGGTTCTAATTCATGCTCAAAATTCGGAAATAAGTGCTTACAATTTTTCATCTAATCTTGAATGGCATATATCTACGTGTTCAACAGCAATATGACTGAATGTAAACGGCACATCATGATACAGTGGAGATGAAGGTGACGCAACGAAAGAGAAATAAGGACATAGCCCAAGCCCAAGCCCGAGTCAAGGCTAAAATCAGGGTTGAGGATAATGTGGGAGTGTAGAAGAGGAAAAGCATGGCGAACATTCCCAAGTCCGATTTGTAAAGAGGAAATCGCTTCACTGAGAATCATCGGGCGGGCAGCTGATGGACCACATCCATCTCCTGCTGACATCAGGCTTACCCTAACACCTCCTCCCCGTCCGCCATCAGGAATAACCCTTTCCTTTACCGTACAAGCACACCCGAATTCCCACATATCTCACACTTCAATCTTGAGCTATCTGCGTTTGTTGATTTTTCAGAGTAATACGGACTCCCATGAAAAGTGCATCAGTAGGTATCCGCATGTTTCTTTTCTTTTTGAATTAACTCTAAGAGAGAGCACGGAACAAACCTTTTCTCAAAGGATTAAGCTGGGTATGCAAAGAACTTCGCCGAAGTTTAACTGAGAAATGATTAGTCCTTATAGTCCTCACACGATAACCAGAATAGAAAGTCTAAGGAAAAACCGAAAGGTTTATAAAGCCAAGTCGTATTCTTCCTCATAACGTTGTAAATGAGTGCCCGGGGACCTTATATGCAGCAGGTACATATTAGCGGAGAAGGGAGACTGAGAGAAAGCACAGAATAAGGCGGTGCGCGGTGTGATAGTGTGCAATATCAATAAAGCGATGCCAGTGATTACCTCGGAATATTTCCCCTGGGCGCCATTGCTGGCTGAGAAGGAGACTATCACTGATATTCAAATCAGCAAAGGGTCGACCGGGCTCCTCACTCCAGTCTCATTCCAGTCGCTATCACCATAAGAGAGCTCAGGCTCAGTTTTCAGTTCCTAAGTCATCCCAATTTGAGTAAAAGTAAAAGTGTTCGACTAAAATTTGCGCATTCTTCGCAAAGAGGCTTCTGAATGATGGCGCAAGCGAATGAGAGAACTAGTGAGTCATGACAGTAGCACCTTTACTCCCTTCAGGGCAACGGGTAGTCATGACTCTCACTGAAAACTAAAAAGAAGCATCCTGGTCTAAACATTGCACTAATAAAACTGATGCATATATGACTGACTACAAACAGGCTCACGAGTCACGATATGGTGTCATGACATCGAAGAGCATTGTCCGTGACCTGTGGGTGAGTCAAGTTAGCTAAGTGAGCTAAGTTAAAGGCTAATTGCCATAAGTGCTGATTAAGTAGGGTCTGCCTCAGATTGCATGTTGGCGGAGACGGAGATTCTTGTGTGGGATGCTAAAAACCAGTGCCGGTCACCCACGCACTCCACTCCACAATCATCTACAACTCAGGAGTCAGCCATTTATTCTTTTAAATAAAACAACCAACCTTTAGCAACCTGCAGTTTTATCAACATAATACTCATATATCTGGCTTATGACAAACCGTCCTATAGTGAGGTTGGGAATGGGATAAATAGCAGCAACATCTCCAAAACCTTAGGTCTGAACTCTCTTCTATAGGTATTTTAATCAAATAGTAGCACATTTTGATTTAAGGAATACTTTTTTTTTTAGGGAGAAGTGCATGGAATTTAGAGCCAATTTTTAATATTAGAATCATGGTCTAAGTGCATGTACGGAAATATGCCAGTGGAGGCCCGGGGAGACCCCACCAGGCGATCAAGGCTTTTTACAAAACAGATTACAGTAAAATAAAAACTCCACAAGTTTATGGTTATACATGCTAGGAAACTGACATTTTTTCACCGCTGTTTCATTCAAGGGAATGAAAGAGCGGGCCCGGCGCCTTGACGACCATTCACCGGAAGTAGGATGGCGTCTTCTCACAACAACCGGAACGGGAACAGATCGTTATGATCATGAGTGGGGTGAGCGTCCAATCTAGAGCCGACGAATAGCCCTCGTCAATGGGCGTGGGCGTCAAAGAAAATGTCTCGAATGTCGGTCGAAACATTTACCTTAATTCAGCGATATGAGATCACCGCATCTGGGAGGGAGGGTAGCCGTCAGCAATGTCTCCGCTTTAGCTATTCATGAGCTCATTTTCTGAGTAGTAAGTCTAATCCGAATCAGACGACGTAATAAACGTGTGGTAATTATATTAGAGTCCCTGAAGTGCGGGAGCACGCTATCCGCGGGGTGGCCACCCCCTCTCTTCGGTGGATCACGGGCATCCATCAACCCCTAGTATGACTGCCCGCATTAGCCTGCCCATCAAGGGGCTACCAATTATTGCCTAACAGTGGAAGTGTTTATCACCTGAATTGATCGGTTATGCGCGGGCCACTTAATCAGTGGACTCCTTGTTTCATTGCGATTGCCGTCTCTTCAGTTATGTATTAATGGGTTTCGTGTGTGCTTTGGCTGATGGACCGGTTAATGAGGAGGTGTCGCTTATACCAGTAATTTAAGGGAGTCGGACGTTCAAGGCAGGATGCTGGCAGTGAAGAATTATTTTTCTTTGCCAACACAAATGGTGTTCTGATGGAAATAAGGTCTGAAGTGCCCAATAAGTTAATTTATAATAATTATTTTTCAAAATTTTCCAGGAACTTGGGTTCGGATCGCCAAGCTGCACAAAGAAAAATTAAATTGGCTCTACTCCACGCAGGCAGACGAGAATGCTCATAAAGAACTCGATAAGCTCTCTCCTATAGCTTCATCTCAGCGAATGGTGTTAAAGGATATCAAATTTTTCCTTGATTCACTTCAATTAAGGAATTTTCCCCGTGAAGATTGCTTTTTCATTACTTTTCAAAGGGGAGTAAAATGTTAGATTCTTGAGAGTTATTAGATCAGGGTTGGACTGGTGTAACATAGGTTCGAGATGGGCAAACCACCTCATGCATCTTGCACCTAATCTAATTCCAAATCACAATTACTTTATAAACTCTTTTCACACTATATAATATACCTATTTACAATTTTCATAAACAAGCTCACAGGTGAGTAGGTAATACCTATAACATCTCTTTAATATATTGGGTGTCCCAGGACGTCCATCAGAGTTTTCTCAGCTGTCAGTGGCATTATCGAAATGCGATGTTAAAATTAACGACATAAGAAGGACCACTGACCAAAAATAATGATATTTTAGTAGGGGCCAGGAAGCGGGCCATAGTAGAAAGTAGGGAGCCAGAGGCCAGAAGAATTCGATATAATCCAATGGAGTTTCAGAACGGAAAATAAGTGTAACCAGACCGCCCCTGCTTTAAAGCGAAACGGCAAAGAAAATTGAAATCTCACTAGGCGGAGGTTGGGCTACATGGAAATGTAAATTCCTGTCATTAGCGGGAAACGGGGCATGATGGGGAGCTAACGCGCAATTTCGACAAAGATTTTTTCTTTCTTCATTCTAGACATCTTTTAGCTATTTTCCTGACTTTTCCAACGAGGAGCCTAATTTCTAAGGAGATGGTGATTGCTAGCCACAGTTAAATTCGGATTTGGAAGCCATTTTTTATCTTTTAGGTTGAGTTTGAAGAAAAACTACATTCGTATTACTGCATGTACTTAATGGTTAGGCTGGAATTTCGGAATGGAATGTACCCGAATTTTTTTCTGTCATGCGTTGCTAGGGAAAGAAAATTTCGACTTTATTTGCACCTAGCAACCTTGTTTCGGGTAAATTCCATTCCGAAATTAGCTAACTCCGGCCTTACAGTGTTACGACTTTCGAAAAATTTCTTTGCAGTTTTCCATTGCTTGGTCCCTGGACCCCAAAGCCACTCTCAGTTCAAAAATTTACACATACCTACGTATGTACCAGCATGTTTCTAGTATGTATTTAATTTTGAACGAAACTGATTTCTGCCAGATCTAAAATCTAGGTCAGTTTCGTTAATGGAGTTCTAACCGATTTTAGACTTCCGCATTTTTTGTAAAGAGGAAAACTTCGAAATCAACCTACGCCTTTCCTCCCCATCCTCCAGAAAGGACTTTTTTAGTTGATGGTGCGATAGTTCAAATCAACCTTCTATACAACAACCTGAAATACTTGGATAGAAATTAATAACTAGCAGTACCTATATAATCTATGTTATACGGTGTCGGCGTTCCCCCTGCCCTCCTGCTCTCCCCTGTATTTTCCGTTTTCCAGTTTGGGTAACCTCGTGGTTTCCCACGGTATAGTCTTTTGTATAGCAAGCATATATACTAGAATATGTTTACACCGTTTTACATATTCTGGAGAATTTAGATATTTCATAAACACGACGGGGGTCTGGGTCGATGCTGTGGTTTGGCGGTTTTTTACTGAGTCTGGCACGGGAAATATCCAAGCCGCAGATGGTGGAAATATGTAAATCCACTTAGTCCGAGGGAGCAGACTGGTCAGTGGAGCTGCTGAGACAACACTATTAATTAACTGAAGAAACTGCCTCCGTTTTCCAGCTGTAATGAATTACTCGCTGAGGAAATGGCCCGTGAATTTCTCCAATTTGTTCCCAACTACTTGCAAGAGTGCTCTGCTTCTTCAGACTTGGAGAATTCAGAATTTGTCTTATTCAAAGCTTAACTTGTCACAGTTCAAGACAGATTGTCGTCATTTCGTGCTCCTAAACAATTAAAACAAGTGAAATCAGACATGCGGACAATAAAGACAGGAATTTTTACATGAGATTTTGGCTATTGTCATAAAATTGATGATACCAAATAATAAGTATCAGGTACTGGGGTTGCAGTGGATCCTGCCTTTCCGAAACGAAGAATATCCGGAGACTCCACCAGATTGCCAGGTACGAGGGGGTAACCACTCCAGAAATTCCTTGAGATTCCACGGAGATTCCATAAAGATTTCCAAAGATTCCCAACGATATTCATAGAAAAGATGAATCCCGAAGGTGTAACCACTCCGTAAAATTCCAAGATTCCCTGAGATTTCATAAAGACTTCCAATGATTCCCAACGAGATTCCCAACGAGTGGTTAACCCCTCGGCCGGGTAGTTATAATATTGACTATGGCTGGATAGTATTTGTAGGATAGGAGGTTCTTGTCTGAACTCTATGAAGGTACAATTCCATAATCACGTCTCCTTTTGAAGTATATAATTTTTTTCATGATTACGTTACCTATAATACGGTCATGCACTGATCGCTGATAACTTAGATAAGTAGACTTAAGGGAAGTGATTATACTTCACATGCGTCTAACAAGCGAGGATTAAGCCGAAGCCGTATGTTCGATACACTGTACAGATAAACTGGGCACAGAGTACCAAAGACGGCATATCTACCTACCCATAATTGCAGCTTTTACTGTATGTAACTGTACTCGTACAACAGGTAGCCTTCATGAATTTCATGAGACGGAATCATGATCCCTCGCAGTATTATGAGAGTAGGACTTACTCTAACGCATAAACTGATACCTTCAAAACAGAATAAAACAAAACAGCAGAATTAATGGTGTGAAAAAATCAGCATGCAATAAAAAATAGCCCGTCCCCGAGGCATTTTGTGAGAGCATAACATGGAGCATTGCTGTTGACACTCAGTGTTGTGGTCAGCACACCGTTTATACGATTCCCGGTCAAACCATTGATATTTACAACTTTTCCGCATTAATACTGCCCTCATGTTTTTTGCATGGTGAGGGGGCCCTGGGGGCTTCCCTGGCGGCTACCCAATCTGCCCCCTTGCTGATTCAGTGCATCAGCCATGTTTTCTATGTTGTTTCGTTCAATTTTGCATGACTGCAGGTCAAATAGATAAATTTGCTGATATTTTACACGTCACACTATTGTGTGAGCTGGGCTGACGTGGGACAGGCCTCTGGAGCCTACAGTCACCTATCTACTTTATGTGCCAGCCGTACAGCACCACTTCAGTTTCATGATGACCCCTTTTTGATAAAATTATTTAATAACCCAGTACCACACCGTTTGACCAATTTTAGTAAAGTGGTTCCTGACCTTCTAAATGTGAGAAAGACGACAATTTTCAAACTATTTATTATTTTTGTTTTTATTAAGTTTTTATATGTACAGGTAAGTAGGAATAATGATACCATATGGAAAGAACTGAATGATCTATCCACATGTTCCCCATCCCTCTTCGCGGATGCCATTCTATTAAAGTTTAACATGTACTTATAGCGTCTCAATCCGTCATTTCTATGCCAAATCAGCTGGTGCTATTTTTGAACAATAAATAGTTATTCGAATGGGAGGAAAATAAGCCCGATGTAGAAGCCCTCGGGCACAGCCTTGACCGAACAGAAGTGAGAGAAGGCTTTATGCGGGTAAAGTGATGAAATATGCACATCTCATAGGAGAGTTAGCGTGGTGGACTGCAGTTAGCTCCAGCCTGCAGGATTGAAGACCTGTGTGATTTCCAGCGGCCGTCTGTCCGTCCAGTAAATCAGCCCTGGAACTCTAGCGAAGCATGCTACTCCCTTGGGTCTCTCCTTCAACACTCACCCCCTCTCCCTAACTTATCTACTCATACTCAGCTCCCAGGGCGTATAACGGAGCTGCATTTTTGGTCAATGTCAGCTCAGATGATCAGAATTATGAAATTTTCATACTTTTCGAGACCCCTTTCTCTTCTCAAATTTCCATAGACTTGTCTCTCTCACGAATGTGACGTCAAACCACGATCTTCAGCCAGATCAATTCGGCTCCGAGCGCTCAAGAGCCGAGGGGTTAACCACTCGTTGGGAATCTAGTTGGGAATCATTGGAAATCTTTAAGAAATCTCAGGGAACCTTGGAATTTTCTGGAGTGGTTAACCCTTCGGGGTTCATCTTTTTATGAATATCGTTGAAAATCTTTGGAAATCTTTATGGAATCTCAGGGAATCTCAAGGAATCTCAGGAGTTGTCACCCCTGGTCATTGACCTATTTATTTTAACGTCATCAGGAGACCATGGACGTCACTTTCAAATGAGACAATATACCTATAATTGAAATATTCGTTTAGACTTTAGACTATAAAGAGGGCAGTTGGACCTCCGTCGGCACTACGTGGGATATAGCCCCCGAAACGAAAAAGTAAAATGTGTCCGTCTTTTGGTGACTCGGTACTCAGCAAGAGTGGGGTGCGACATTAAAGTCCTTCCACCAAAATAGGGCAAAGGAAGTGGTATAACAGAGCCAGCACAATACTCTGTGGGGTTAGAATGGCTACAGGCCTTGGAGGGGAACTACAAAGCTCATTACCCTGTTCTGTTCTTAGCCCTACAAACTTCAAGAAAAAAATTTGAATTTCAAATGTAAAATCTGTCCAGGGGCTGTCGGAAGGGCAAAGGAAGGGTAATGGGGAAATAAAAAAGTAATTTTGTCGTTAACATGAACTAACCTCAACGCCCTGTTATTAGAGATCTCAGCAATTTGCATGAGGAACCCTTTGATTTGGCAGCATCCATGCTGAGCTTGCACCACAGCCTCGTCAAAAAAGCTCCGGAATCTTTGATTGTTTCGAGATAAGCCAAGCGGAAAAGGAGAGGGAAACGTGTTTACGTTTCATTGGATAGCAACGTCAACCCCCGACCCGCCGGCCTTTTGGGGACTCAACACAACTATGCTTTGCCGTGACATTTGCACATTTTACCACGGGGTCTCCCACTTCTTTTCGTACGTGACATAAAGATCGATTAAGATGCATGCTTCCATTAATAACAGAACATACGATATAATTGTAACAGAACATACGATATAATTGTAACGAAGGGTAACACCGGGTGAGAGAGACTCCATAATGTAAAGCAAAAACCAGTAACCAATTTTAGTCTAGTTTTGAAGGGTCACATTCATTTGACCATCAAATTTGACGGACCTCGGAATCGAACTTCCACATTTTGAGGCTTCACGCTGGAGTGGGTAAAAGAATACGAAATGTACCTACTCCGGGAATCTAGGCACTCAGGTCTCAAACTGCATGGTTATTATTTCGTTTTTGGATGAGCGGATAAGGAGTTCGGTCGATGAAGCCATGCATGGAGGTTCAAATCCCGAACAGTAGAATAATTTTCTTTAACAGATTGCAGTCTCTTGGTCCAGAGTTCTAGGCAGGAAAATCGGTGCTTCTACAAAGCCCAAGAGTGACAACCGATATTTTTGTTGATCCCTACAGCGCCGAGTCATCCTGATTTACATCTCCCTCTATAAAAATCTCAATAAGCCAGAGAAAAGTGAAGAGAATATACGGGTTAGGGTTGGCGAGGTCAGCACCAGGTTAAAACAATGGACGACCCACCCGCATCCGAGCATGTTTCCTGATTACTAAAAAAATCAACTAAATTACTGACAGGCTAACTCGTTTTTTAACTCGAGATTTATGATGTCAGCCTTGATTCAATTACTGGACCCATCAGGCTTGCTGGAGCCCTCACTCCTCTGTAGTCACTGCATCGTCACTGCAGTATAGTGCTTTGGGTTAAAGGCACTGTTGGAAACTGGCACGGTGTTGGCAAGTCTTCGATTAACTGAAAAATTTTGTTTTCAGGTTATGATAATATTTTATACGACGTGATATAATAATATCATACAATATTTAAAATTGTACATGTACCTACACCAGTGTCAAGATTACGAGACTGTTTAAGGTCATTAGCGCTATTTGTGCATATATGGGCCACCCAGGCCACCCTACTTAAGCGAAACGTCACAAGTCACAACAAAGAAAAAACTCTTCCTAAACTCCTAAAGTGAACAAAGGTGATGTAAATACTATTGATGTGATAATTTGAGACTTGCCCCAAGTGTTAGGCACACTTATAGGTACCACTATACAAAGTTTTTATTTTATATACAGGAAGTAATAATTATACCTACTTATATCCATTACATAGGTATTACACTGAGGAAATAATGTTGGCGAGTAATGGATTAATATTTTTAGGAACGTTTTCTCAGTACTAAGTATCTTACTCATACTAGTCATACTCATGGTAGTGTAGAGCGTAATGTACAGAGTGGAGCGACAGTGATTGAGCTAATAGCGGATGCCGTGGCGTCAGCTGACGAGTCCAGATTCATCTCTTCCTGGCGTCAGCGACGGCCCATTGTCTCAACATGGTCCGTCTTCTCTCCGGCTCTCCCTATTGACACTCGGATAATCAACTCTATTACCGTTGCTGACCATGTCCAGACACTGCAGCATGGCACAAGTAATCGCACCAATCTAGTATCTGTCAAAGAGGTGAAGGGGATGAAATTATATGCTATATCTTACGGATAATTACATGTGATAAGTCTGTTAGGCCTGTTGGGTTTGTTCCATGCGATTTCATGCGAGGGAGAGTGATAGTGGTGATCGAGGGGGTAACCACTCCAGAGATTCCTTGAGATTCCCTGAGATTCCATAAATATTTCCAAAGATTCCCAACTATATTCATAGAAAGATGAACCCCGAAAGGGTAACCTCTCCAAGATTCCCTGAGATTTCATAAAGATTTCCAATGATACCCAACGAGATTCCCAACGAGTGGTTAACCCCTCGGTATGGTGATGCCGTGGCACTTCACTTCTCCAAAGCTCTAAAAAATGTGGTGACACGACGAAGCGGTGTGCTTCTAACACTAGGTAGTTCCTTCTTTTCAAAAAATGAAACTATGGATAAAAGGAGGAGTCATGATATTTTAGAATGCCTGCGGGGGGATTGGGAAAATCAAGTCGTTTATAGGTGGGGGAGGAGGGGTGGATGGGGGGAGCGATCCTTACAAGTGTTGGTAGCAGTGACAGAGCATGACGTCGGATTTTAATCTGACAAAGTGAGGCAGGATTAAGGCACAAGGAAGACAATGGGCAGTATTGTGGTGCGTCGGAGCGTGCACTGCTGCCACACCATACATTCTCACGGAGCTTTGTCGTTCTTGGTCCTACAGCATCAGCGAAGACACTTCTTGCTCATGAAGAATGGATCCATAGGCCGTCCAAGAAACCAAGAAAATGAATAGCAGGATTATGTACATAACTGTTTTAGCAATTTCCTTGCGTTTTGAACAGTTCTCTGACCTAATGGACTTACACACCAAAGATAACAAACGTAACAATCTTATACCTACTGCCTATCAGTGTACAGTGATGTGCAGTACATATGTATGGAAGGAGCGCCTTGTCAAGGTGGCGAAGGTAACCAGTTCACCTATCCTTGGGAGGAGATTTCATGCAACTTTCATGCAACTCATGCTGAAATCTGAAGGTTGGCAAAAGTCGAATATTATGCCCGAATGTTCGTGAATCAACACTTGTCAAGAGATACGATACCTCAGCATTATCACCACTTCTATTTATTTGCCAAAAAGTAGCGTTACAACATCCTGCCTCACTAATTGGAGAGGAATTGAAGCAGCGAGTGATCCGCAGTTGGTGGCATCTGTGCCAGGAACCACTCATTGGTTTAATTGTCGAGATGGTGAGATGACATCATCAACACATTACTGCTATGGGAAGCTTGAATTTTAAGCTCTGCCAGGCGAGCCGCAAGTCTCCTGCAGCGACGATCGCCGCCACCGTCCCGAACTACTAGACACGGCATTCCATCTCATTCATTAATTTTTTTCTCATTCATTTATCGTCTTGAAACTCACATTGATATAGTTGGTTGATATTTCTAGTGGTACTTGACAAAACTTCAAATCCACCTGGCCGAGAAATTACTATTTCTATCGAGAGGCTGCCTTAAAAACCTTAGGCCTATCACACCAAACTCCTATATTTAAACAAGAACCTCCTCTGCTTTGCTCCAGCTTGACTGAAGTAGAGATACCATGCAGTAGTCAGCTTAGTGCATGATCTTCAGCCAAACGGAATCCGAAAGCTCCTCCAACTTCCCAAAGTCTCCAGCAACTCATTCCTACTGCTCTGCTTCCAAACTTTTTAGTGGAAAATGAGGCCAATGCAAAAAGTAGAATAATTATACTTTTTGCCAATGCTATTTCAGGTTATCTTTTTCTTCATAGATCTCTCAAGGTATCAAGGGTCCGCTTAACCTGACGATGCATTTTTTGCCGCCCATAAGATTAACATTGCGAGCGGCGATTCATTTTCAAGGTTTACCCTTGGTTGGAAAGACACAAAATTTTGCCTATACCTATAGCCCTAACAATGTTGTAGGTCGTCATCGAAGCAGACTTCCCAATTTTTTTACTGGTTTTCAAGATACAGCACTTTTCCCCTTAAAAAATTGACGTATGCGATGCTAGCATTTGCAAAACAGTTGCAATAAAAGAAACCAGTGAGAAATTGGGAAATATGCTTCAATGACGACCTACAACATTGGTATTGGCAAAATTTTGTGTCTTTCCAACCAAAGGGTAAACCTTGAAAATGAATCTTATGGGCGGCAAAAAATGCATCGTCAGGTTAAGCGGACCCTTAACATAAAAGGTTCATGCGTACGTACGTTGCGGCAAGTTTATCTCTAAGAGATGTATCGGATTGAGGGATTTGATATTTGCGATTGGCAATGTCCTTGGCGGAGGTGGCGTAAGACGCGGCTTCAGCCAACACATTGTAAATCAAAGAAATCTCGGATTAGAGAGTTTCAGATAAAGATAGCGGTGTCACGTTAACTTGTTGACTCACTGAGGTTCTCTCCCATCATACCCAATGTTTGATCTGCAATCAGTGGCGTCCTGTCGGCTTTCTTCTTTTACTGAAGGGGTGTCAACATAGCATAGCCACCAAGCAAGTTTTCTTAGACACAAGACACAATCAATATAAAATGAAGCTAAGTTAGTTGGGTGAGATACCTACAAGTACTGAAACGTTAAAAACAGAAAATGAAGAAGGGTAGTAAGGTTCCGTCACACCTTAGTCGGAAAAGGAAAAATCCGCTAGTTTCTCCCAAGTTCACCGTGTTTTATTTCCAAGAAAATCAACGGTTTTCTCTTAACCGAGGATGGTGAGATGAAGCCTACAAATGCTAATTTTTCTGCAATGACAAAAAAAAAGAAGGAAAACACGGTTTGGTGCATACCTACTATAGTATAGTAAGCATGTCTCTTGTTCTCAATTTGTGTTCTTTCTGAAGTACTCGTAGGCTGTACCTATAGCCATGTGTTTATGACAAGAATTCAGTTTCAAGTTTTCAAATTTGAAAAATTGAGAAGGAATTCATTGTTTTTTCGTTTTTTGTTGAGTCCGGGAGCAATTTCATGGCATATTCAAAATAGTGAGAGGCATTTTCACTAAGAAAAATCAATTCAAGATCAAGTTGATTTTAATCAGATGCGAAGGTAACCAACAAATTTGAGCTTTGCCATTGGTGTTGCTATCAGGTCAACTTTGATTTTGATTACAAATCAACGCTGACTTTCTTGGTGAAAATGATCCTATGTGTAAAACTATATATAGGTACAAGTGGACAGCGTGTGAGAAAATAAACTAGCAACATTGAATTTTTCAACAATAACAAATCTCTGCTACAGGGCGTGATACGGATGAAAATCACAGATCGGTTGAGTTCGCATGTACATGAAGAGCATGTGCTCCGCTGTACACAACAGGCGATATCTTTACCTGCTGTCAATCCGAGCTCAAATCCATGATGGATGAGACCGGCCCTTTGCAGCTTATCAGAGCCCGTTCAATTGACACTATAGGATGAGCTATCCAAACACGGCTAGATAACAGGCTTCCTGCGCCTAGTGCGACTGCTGGAGCTCTGGAGCGGCCTATAGAGACTACTCCAGCTCCAGCACACTCACTAAAGTAGTCTTTACTACTGAGAGTGGCATGGATCGTATGGATACGGGTAGGGAAGGAGGTGAGGGGTATTTTCAGGGGAGAGGGTTTAGGGTAATGCCAGACGATGGTGCATGTATTTTCTCCATCTATACAAAGAAGACTAAAAAAAAAGTCACCTGGAGCTCACTGGTCTCAGTAATGTCAATGTCCTACCGAAGTCTTCTTTTATCTCCACAAGCAATGTTAATTCTATATAGACGGCGAAAATGCACCGACAGCCCACAAAAAGATTTTGGCATCGTTATGGCACAGAACTCCCAATAATTACGTATTACCTCCTAAACCTTTATACCAGCTTAGAGGCTTTTTCTTAGGATGACTAATCATGGATCATTTCATCATCCGTATCATGACGATCAACAAATCTTGGACCATAAACTGTTATCGGTATTGGTTTGAACTGCCAAATTTGCCGCTAAGCTTCTTTGACGTGATATATCGTACGATAGGTAACCAATCTAACTACAGACGGCATTCACACTTAATGCTATTTACAACACCGCCGATTACAGCTTTACGCGTTACAAGTTACAATATTATTTACAAAGTACTTAATTGCTTCAAATCCTTTGCGGGTAATCCCCTACAGGTGACACAACACAACATAACTGTCCCAACAGCTACCTTACTCAGGTCTTCGGGTAGGTACCTATGAACCTGCCAGCAGGTGTATAGTATAGCCACTCTGACCTGTCTGTCCCGAGGGCATTTTGCACTGTTCACTGTACACAGAATGCCCAGCTGAGCACAATGGATAGTTCTTGAAACGGTCTAGTTGTTGGGCTTGTCCCCCCCAACCCTCAGCTATACCTTGTACCAGGCCCGTATCCAGAAAGTGGTTATGTTATGGGGGGGGTTAGTGTCAAGGGAGAGGGGGGTTTAGCCTATATTTTTTTGCTTCACGTTGGCATTCCCATGTTAATTTTCCGGTCATGGAGGGGTTTAACCCCCTAAACCCCCCCGTGGATACGGCTATGCCTTGTACCTTCATGTTTGCCCCTTCTGTTGTAGGTAGAGGATACTCATCACTCCAGTTCTAAGTATATTAGGATACAGTAGATCTAATTTCTGAAATAGAAGTCTCCAGAACCAGAACAACGGTGGAGTTATCTCACGATATACCACCCACTTGTAGTGGCATGGTGAACTTATAAGTCCTCTTCAGTAATTTTTTTAGCAACAGTTTCTGGAGCTGATTTTTTACCCAAAAAAAGAACGAAAGGAAAGGAGGAAAACAGAATGAAATTCAGGAGAAGTTGCACCGTTTCATTGATGTCTGAGTTTGAAGAGAGCTTCTGTACGTACGACGGTGCAACCGGCTGTTGCTAAGCAACGTGACAACAGTGTGCGCTGTCGAGCACGTGGGTGGGCGGGGCATGTCGGGGAGAGCCTATCAGAGCTTTCGTTGAGCTTCGCATGGAGCCGATATTGGAACCGTCTTGATTGTCGGTTGACTCGTTTACGTGTTATATGTGGCCTTCCACCCCAATACAGCCTTAATTAATAAGGACCGATTTTCTATGAGTTCATTTCCAACTTGAGTCATTATTGCAATTGAAGCATTCATCAAATGTTGATCATTGATTAGAAGCATATTTCATAAATGTATTAAATTACTTCATTACTCCATTGTACTCCTGTTGGGTTGTTATTATCCAGTCGTCATATTTTACTGTCTTATTAACTCATTACTCGTATTTATCACCGTGAGCCACTTTCACATGAAGCCATACCATAATATATTGTAATGGTACACTCGTGCTGGTACTTAAAAAAATTTGTAACGTGGAAATGACTTTACAGTTTCATCCCAGTAGGCCAGAGTTTCATGATAAGAACGAGGAGAACAAATTTAAATATTCAACGATTATACAAACCCTAACTAGGCCTCTAAAATTTTTCAGGCACCTACTTTAGGTACCATGAAATGTCAGTTCGTTTACATAACCTTTACAGAAAATTTTTACCATCATCCATGAAGGTAGGTATATGAAGAGTCAAAATTTGCTTCCCAAACAGCAAACAATAAGAAGCCCTACAAATAGAAGTAAGCGATCAAAATAAACGATGATAAGAGGAGAGGACAGTAAAGCGATTTTATATTGGTTTAATGGGGACCGATAACAAGGGAAGAAGGACAGCTCGGAAGTTAGTGAAGGAAGGGGCGGCGCTTGTGCGGCAGCGGCAGCGGTGACGCCGGCAGCGGCAGCGGCAGCGGACACTACAGCTCAGTCCTCGCGCCGCACCAAACCTCGCTGTCGTTAGTCCAGTCAGCGCCATGGCTCGGGTCGCTAGTGTCCGGTATTTTTTCGAGTAGTGAGTCAGGTATCATGTCCCTAGCGCTACCCCTAGACTTCACCGTGAGGGGCCGGGCAGACCCTCCAGGCCCAGCTCGACTTGGTCTGCTTCAACTGCTTTCCGACACTCCAACTGAAAGTGCTTTCCGAATCGTCAAACCTCGAAACGATGGTACGTTTATACTCCCAAAGCAAGTACATATTTTTTGTATACCTATACTTATGTTCCAGTTTAAATGGCAGATGCCAATAGCCTGTTATTACTAACTTAAATTAAAATGCCTATTCACTCTTAGTAATAATATTTGACAATAAAAAATACAAACATCAACATCAACACCTAAAACTATTTCATATTACTGAAAGTGAAAAAACAGAATTAAATGAATAGCCACGCCGTCGGCAAAACTGAATTTTCTGGCTTTTTTCCGACATCATCAAATTATTAGGTAGGTAACTACAAAGCAAATCACAATAAAGAAGGAGATAACCAGAAAAGGCTGGTGCTGGCGTCTCATCTTTTTTATAGCGTCATAAATAGAAATAAAACAAATATACTTGGTACTTTTCTTGGAGTTTTCCGTCGGGTGTGACATGTCCTCTGGGAAATGAGTTGGTGGTTTCAAAGTTTCTGACAGTTTAGTACATCGGTATCTTTCTTTGCATAAAACCTTCTTTCAGGTTCAGTCATTCCTCAACTATATGAAGACAAGTAGTAGTTCCATTCCCCTACCAAGGGGAGGGGTATAAACCAGCCATCCTCTCATGATGACGTTGCGTAAATTTAAGTAAATTATTTTTAATTGCTGGTTTTCGAGGTCTCCTTGTTTTCCCCTTGAAAAATTGAGTACCACATATAGTTAACATAGACAAAACACCTGAAAACGAAAAAATCACTGGGAAATTAGGGAGAATGTACGTAGGTACCTTTACTAGGAAATTACTGAGGCTATGTCGAAATAAGGGAAAAAATTAAAAAATATTAGAAATGCAGAAAAACCTGAAACCAACCTTTAAACACATTAACTCTACGTCCCATGTAAAGGGGAGGGGTAGAAAATTTTTACTATTGTAAAATAACCAGAGGGAAATTCATTTTTTCAAACTTTGTTAGATCGAAAACGTCAGGGGAGACAGCCGTTTTGCTGAATATTATGGTGTCTGTATATAGGTAGCAACTTAGAAAGGTATGAAATACTACGATAAAGTAAAATATAATAAAAAGGGAGGAGTGTCAGCGATTTACGGGGCATCAGGGCGTGTGACATTGCTGAGTTTTTTCCATGTGATATTGTTGGGGACTAATGAGCCATGATACAATCCATTCAAAGGGAACCCACATCACATGCTGTGGTTTCCCGCCCCCATCAGGCTCCATACAACTGTCCTTAAGGGACAGATTTGGCGGAAGGATGATTGATGATAGTTTTCATCTCATCATTATGTTATAGGTATAGAGACATATGTATATGTATATGGAGTCTTTCAGAGCTCCTCAGTTGAATCTTCAGTGAGTTGGTAGTTGGTACTTACATGAAGTATTTTGCATAATTTACATAACTGAAATAAATTTGTAGGTAACGTCCAAAAATGAAACTAATTTATATTGTAAATTAAATAAATATTTTAAATTGAATAATGTATTGGATATTTATTTATAGTCGAAATCTGGAGGCACTATACTGCAAACCTAGGCATCAGGTGGGATAACTTGATCTTTGACAAAAGTTTCATCAAAACGTCTAGGGCTAGTTTTGAGTGAATAATTAAAAACCAGCGGTATCAACAATTTCCTACCGGTTGTCTTATGGGTTATGATATGCTTCTCCATCCAAACTCTCGAGACGACTTATGGTTGACCAACTTTGGTCCAGCCTTCTCACAGTCCCTATATAGCATTTGTTTGTGCCTGGAAGTATCGTATTAAAAATGTGGAATATTAAAACACAATTAATTAATTAATGAAGTCAAAACATCATAATCCCCAGGACGTCTTCCCTCTTTTTGATAAGCCATGGCTTCTTTAATGCTTATATCAATTTACTAATATACCCAGTAACTACCTACTCTCAATTAGAGCAAAACCGTAACCAAGAGTTTAGGTATATATGCTTACCTATAATGCTCTAACTGAACGAACAGATAATACGTTACCTAAATCCACCGACTAAGCCTTTATAAATAGAAACGTATGGGGCTGAGTTTAGTTCAGTATCTTATCAAGCCATAATAATCGGTAGAAATCCGGTCGGGAATCTTTGATGTAAAAATGTCATTACCCGTAATCCGATTTCGTCATTGATCCGCCGCAAATCAAATTGCTTTTATCAATATTTTATTAATCTTATTTTCTTCTCTTGAGCTTTTTCACAACTTTATTATTGATTTTCATGAGACGAAAGTATGATATAGCTCTGGTTCAGTAACAATACCCACTCAACTTTTTACTGTCCCACACATGAAGTAAGTAGCAGTAAGTAGTAGCAGGCCCGTATCCAGAAAGCGGTCATGGGGGGGGGGGGGGGGTTGGGGTCATGGGGGGGGGGTCATGGGGGGGTTTTCGCCTATATTTTTTTGCTTCTCGTTGGCATTACCATGTTAATTTTCCGCTCATGGGGGGGGGGGGGGGGTTTAACCCCCTAAACCCCCCCATGGATACGGCTATGAGGAGTCGAATAGTAGGTACTTAGTAGCGTAGCGTCCAGAATGGCAAAAGTAGTATTTGTATTATATATTTTCAGGGTCTCCACCAAATAGCCCGGATCGAACGGAGAAAAATATCAACTCATTCGAGCTAACTGCCTACTACAGCAGATTGTGGGGCAATGCTCAAGAAAACCGGAAGGCGCAGCAAATCCAACGCTCTCCTCAAAAACCTCAAGGTCCGTATTTGTGAATTTAAAATTCTAAGTACTAATCAGTACAAGTAACACTACACTGTATAGGTATAAATAGAACACTATACGCAACACATTACTCGTACGTATTATTTATTACAATTACACGCCGCTATGTAAATACTTTTTCCGAGGGGGTAACCACTCCAGAGATTCCTTGAGATTCCATAAAGATTTCGAAAGATTCCCAACGAGTGGTTAACCCCTCGACTTTTTCTTATTTTTCTTCCCACATTTGTATGTTCAAATTATGTTGGATTTACATCTATGATAAGTATACATTACGCACTGGCATTTCCAGCAGTAAACTTCACTGGCTATTGGATGTATAGGTATTTTGAGAATTATAAATATTATTTTATTATATTACATCTATGCATACGGGGCACAGTGAGTTAGGTAATATTGAAAGATAATAAACAGGTAGCTCTGCAAATTTTTGAAAAATAATAAAATCGAAAAAAAAAATGAAAACCATCCAGAGAGGTATTTCCGTGACCTCACCTACTTGATACCCTCATTTATTTCTCAGCTGGGTAACTATACCTATACATCGGCGAGACTCTTGAGAGAGTGAGTGAGTAAAGGCGGGTGGATTTGACTGCATCGCAGGATTGGAAAGCACGGCACGTGAAACCTGTGCTGCTGCTGAGAAGCTTGCCTTGAATGCTAATCAGAGCTTTTAATCAGCAGAAGCAGCGCAACTCATGACCAGATTCCTGAGGGGGCTTGACAATGTTTCCCCTTTTTGCTATTCCTATCTTTCTACCCCTTCAGTTTGAAGACTTTCAAAGTAAGGAATAGGGTGAAATCCCCCAGCGGAATATAGGAAGAACTCCAAAAATACTGATACAATCGCGTTAGTAGAACAGCAACTTATTATCTCTTTCAACTATAGGTAGATCTGGAACCGTCCGAGACAGGGAAGTTTTATGATCGTTTTATGTAAACAGACCTTTGACGGTATACTATAGGACGGTTTTTGTAATGACCTGGGAAGCTGGGAAGCACCCCCAAACCTGGACTTACAATCTGAAAATGAAGGGTAGAATCGGCCATCTTCAATTTACTAACACTCATGCAGGTAAAAATCCAAAATCTCACTTAGCTACGTCTGAGGAGAAAACCCCAAAAGAATAAACTTGTTCACATGGAGAGGATTTGCAGCGACAATCCAAGTGTGCCGCTTCCCCTCATAACAATAAAGCTCTGGTATTTTGACCCTATGGAACAAGTTGAACGATTATTACCGGGGACAAAGCGGGAATCGACAGCGACCCCTCTCATGATGATAGGAGGGTAGGAAGACAAATTGATTGTCGGACGTCTCAGTACGCAACCCCTGGCAACCCCTGGCACAATCATCTGTTCACGGTATTGGAACCCGAACCAACCCTTCCGTCCTCAGAAGCCTCCAGCATGCGGTTTACGTCTGAACGCCTCAGTAAACCCGACCTTTTCATCTCCGCTACAGGGGTTCGCAACGAAGCTTTTCTTGTAGTAACTCCTCATAAACATTTAAAAAAAATTCCGATTGTAAGTTGGACTGAGGGCATTCGAGAAATGTACAGACGATGTAGATGCTGGGGATGACCAGCAAGTACTGCATACCTATAAAACTGTTTATCAAAGGAACTGTCGCTCTAGAAAAATAGAATAGGAAACTTTGAAAGCGTTCATAAGGAATGATGCATTTTGTACTTACTTATACCTACATAAGTTATCATTTATAAGAAAAGAAGTTTTTTCAGTTTTAGCCTATAGCAAGTATACGATTCCCCCTCCCAATGAGCCATCGGAGGCAATTTAAAGCCAGAAAACGTTGTCTGTAGCTGATAACTCGTAAGTTAGACAAAAAATAGCCTCCTGTTAGTGGGTTCGTGACTATTGGCAGCCTATAGCATGTTGAGTAACAGCAAAGAAGAATCATTGACTTAGTAAACAAAGTCCTTGATTCTGACGACGTTAAACAAGCCGACAAGCACGATTATGTGGAACATCGGTGATCGCAAAGCTACGGCTATATCGACTACCACCAGCAAATTACCAATTTTCCTTTGAAGGGCAATGGAGCGAGGAAAAGATTTCCGAATGTTATTTACGAGAGTTTCCTTGTTGGTTGTTGGGAATCCTTTGCCGTTTTCATCGCTTCCAGGCCATTTCCAGAGTTTCCTCCTGAACGAAAACTCGACAACCTCCCGATATACATTATGTATCAAGTCAGTTTTCTTCGCAGCAATTCAGTTTCATGGTATAGGGATAGGGTATATATAGTTATATTTTTCTTTTACTCACTTACCCATTACCTACCTACTCACTAATTTAAAAATGTAATATAATAATTGTATGAATGGAAGCTTTGCATAACTGAAGAATGCATATCGGATCACCCTGGCAGGAATATTGTTCAATTACCCAAGGTTAACTGTAGAACTACGTAGGGATGGTAAAAATAATGAGAATGCATCTAAGACGGCTTCGGCGTCGTGCAAAATTTTCACTATTATAGGTTCACTGATTTGCACGCCTCATAGGACGTTGACTGAAGGACTGCCGTAGTTTCTGAACCACCCTACAAGGGTATAAACTAACGCTCAGCAGTTGCCAGCTATTGTGCGAAATTTCCACGAAATCCGTTCCATTGGTTCCGCCAGACGGCCCTCTCTCACGTTCGGTCAAAAATATCATCCGTAGGCAATGCAAATAATATTTTCCTTTGTAATTTTGTTGCAGATAGCATCACATTCGGAGTGGACAGGCTCGTGGACTCAAAGTGCGAATCAGAGGAGGACGACGACTGCCACAACAATAACAATGTGCCAACCAAGTCACCGGTAAGAACATGGTCAAGATCGTCTCGGTCAAGGTCAAGGTCTAGATCCAGGTCAAGGTCACGATCCCGATCAACATCTCTTGAGCTTGAGGTGGACAGCCCTGGCCCATCTCCTGATGTGGACGTGGACAGCAGCCGCCTGAGCGGATCTCCAGGGGCCCCATGGTCCCCAGGACCAGCTCCGAAACCCACAGGAAAACCAGACACCTTCTCCGTCAGTGCTCTGCTCAAACCAGACGCACCAAAACCTCCACGCGCTTTCGCGGAGACCATATCAGTCACTCGGTCTTTCCTCTACCCGGGGCTCCCCTTTGCCGACTTGCTGATGAGGGGTGATGGGCCTGCTTTTCCCCCTCGATTCCCCCACTGCGATTCCTTGGACGGAAGCCGGAACTTCCTCAGCCACCCTAGCGCTTTGTACCTGAGTCTGGGAGCGATGCAAGCAGCTGCAGCACTGGCACAGCAAACTCATGGGTTTCCACCTCAACACTGCCCACCCCCCTTCCACGATCACCATCATCTATACAGACCTGGACTAGCTCCCCTTGGCGACGTGTTTTCTTGTGTCAAGTGCGAAAAAATGTTTTCTACCCCACACGGCTTGGAGGTCCATGCGAGGCGATCTCACAACGGCAAGAGACCATTCGCTTGTGAGCTGTGCAACAAGACGTTTGGTCATGAAATCAGCCTCAGTCAACACAGGTATTTTTATTTCATTTTTCTTCGTATTAAATCCTCGTTGAAACTCAAAAAAGATTAGGGCTTTCTCCCACGACACTAAGAGATAATCGTCTATTTTCTCTCATGTATACCGTGTTAAACTCTCAAGAAAATCGACAATCTTCACTGAATAAAGTACGGTGGGACGCAGTCCATGTAAAAATCCCACTTCAGTCAGTATAACACTTCAGCAGTAATTTTATTGTTTACAGAGCGGTACACAACGTAGAAAAAATATTCGAGTGCAAACAGTGCGGAAAATCATTCAAAAGATCATCGACATTGTCGACACACCTTCTGATTCACTCAGACACCCGGCCGTACCCCTGCCATTACTGCGGCAAACGCTTCCACCAGAAGTCCGACATGAAGAAGCATACTTACATCCACACTGGTAAGTGCACAGTTTACTTTGGCAGTAACTTTTACAAAAAACTGGAATTTCCGTCGGTTCCAATTTGAAAGTGTAGCTTCCCTAAATCGGAGAATTTCCAAGAAGCTTAACATCAGTGAATAGGATGATGCTGAAGGGAGTCTTTGAAGTTCAATCAGAGAATTCGTCAGAGCTAAATAAGATGCAGGTTCTGTTCACTTTTTGCTTGGTCTATTGAATAATTAAATTTAACACGGAGAACTTAAACTGAGCAGAAGAAAATGGCCCAATCAGAGCCTAACCCCATAAAACATGAAGGGTTGGGTTTAATGACAAAATCCACTCTGCTCCTGTTGAGCGCTGAGGCCGTTGACTGCCAGGCAACCTGGATATTAATAGTACCGCTGAATTATTAACAAATTACAAACGACACCAAATACTTAAGAAGCTGGTCCTGAACATCAACTTAAGAAGGGCGGGGAGGTTTTTGAAAAAGCCGAGGTGAATCTGATACACCGGAATGTAGTTCTGGAGCAGGAGGAACTGGAAGAAGGGGATTCAATGCTTGCCAGCGTTATCCTCAAGTTACTTAACTTCGGAGAGGATTTAATTTATTTTCCTATTAAAATTTAGTTCCTCTCACCCTAACGGGCCCTACTTTTCTCATGTCGAGTACGAGTTGGACGCTGAACTGGATATTCAGCACTCCTTGACCGAAAGAGGGCATGCAGCGGAACTTTTCAAATCACTATTGAGCTATATCTATAACCAACCCACGGAATGAATGAGAACACTTCTCGATCAAAATAACAATATAATAAAAGGGTACTTACAGATAGAAATTACGGTTCCTCTATACAGGAGATCCCCTAAGTAGCTAGTAAAAAAGCGTTGGCGCTTCGAATATATTATGCGGTCCAGATTTCTAGTTAATGGCTTTTGCAGCGTTGCATGCCGACAAATTTGAGGGGGTCGTGAGGCAAGGCTTAGAAGTCAACCTTTAGTAAGGTAGGCACTTCCAGTGTATCACATAAAACGAAATAAAAGAGGGAAGGAGAAAGTACCCGCGTCCCGCAGCTGAGGCCAGAAACGGAAAATCAGAAACACGTACAAGAATGGAGAATTCTCGCGCTGTCTTCACTTTTGTTTTTATGGTTCTGTCTGCGAACCAGAGAGCTCATTACGACCGACAGATTTCACGCGGGCACAAGCTCAACATACGATTTACCCACTTTCCTCCTTTCCAGATGAGAAATCGTAAATACCCTCTAAATTTTGATCATTTTGCGCTTTAAATGCCTGCTCGGTGCCAGATTCCCAGAGAGTCTGTACATTCTCACGTCCCAGCCCCCGCACTCAACCTCACTCCTCTTCTCTTGCTTTTCTCATTTCCTCTGGGGACTTCCAGGACACTACATTTCTCTGCAGGCCCTGCGTCACACATTTGAAGAGATTCGTCGGTGAACTGGTGAATTATTCCATGGGTAGATAAGGTACTGACCAATATTTAAGGAAAACTAGGCCAGGACTAATAATTTCGCTTTTAATTATTGCACGGTAAAAACCGAATTTAACTGGAGTTTAACGGTTAACCGAGGACGGTGGGACGCACCCTTAGTACCATTTTTATTGTATACTGTAACCCCGAGGGGTTAACCACTCGTTGGGAATCTCGTCGGGGACCATTGGAAATCTTTATGAAATCTCAGGGAATCCTGGAATTTTTTGGAGTAGTTACCCCTTCGGGGTTAATCTTTCTATGAATATCGTTGGGAATCTTTGGAAATCTTTATGGAATCTCAGGGAATCTCAAGGAATCTCTGGAGTGGTTAGCCCCTCGTGTAACCCAATCTCTCCCTACCAAAAATACCACGTTATCGGGAAAACTAGACAACAAGCGTTTATCAAACTGTATTATTCATGCTTCCACTTTCCAGACCTAAAATATAACGATGAGGCCCGCAAAGTTTGAAGCTTGTGTTTTAGGCGGTAGAGGTCTCCAATCTGTGGATTGTGCCGGCGATCATAACATAAATTGCGTTAAAACGCGGCGCCTCCATTACGGAAGTTGCCGTGCAGCTGGAAAGATTTTTTCATCTTGTGAATAATTAAGGGCTCTTCGCCTCCCTCGCCGTGTCTCCTTGTCTACATAAATCCAACTTTATGATATCACCTTCTTCTTGTATCCCCTGCTTGTATCTCTGTGCCCTCCGCCTTTCTTTTCTTTATTAATTTTCTTTTTTCATATGGAAAAAAAGTTGTCCCGCATACCACCACAGTGACAAAAATAAAGTCATGTGATTTTCTTTAAAAGGAATTAGGATATGGTTTTGGAATTATTTCTGTTCCATTCCTATACCTTCCACGGGTGTTTTCAAAAATTAGTTATAGGTAGGTATTTCAACTAATTTAACGTCATGAAAAAATTGAGGAAACAGAAAAAAAGCTTACAAGAAAAAGGGGAAAAAGAAGATCCCCGCAAAATTGGTAACAAGTCTCATACTGGTCACTGAATAGTAGCACAGTCCGCATCACCCCCACTCCCTAAAACAACACAAAAAGTGCCAAAAAATACAACTAAACTAGCATAACCTAACCGTTCAGCAGGTGCAATGATTGACAACAATGTCCTTGTCTAATGGACCCATTTTACTCTCCTAAAGAATTGCATTAGTTGGTTGACAGTAAATTTCTCCCAGAATGCTTACACGCAATACAGCGCGCTGGAAAGAAAACAGTATGGCAGAGGAGCAAGTGCACGGCACGGGATTTATAGCTGAGACATTAGAAGCTTTCTCTCGCTCTCCTGTTTTCTGAAGGCCCAGGGCGAGTATAAACCAGAACACAATCCCAGATGATAAATTCGTGAAATAAAATCCAAGGCGACGGGGACTAACTGAGGATCATTTTCCACGTGGTTGCAGACTCGCAGCTACGCATTCAACTTGTTTTATTATTTTTAAAGCAAAGCTTTTCTGTTATACGGGTACGAATGTGTTCATCCTGTGGGCCTAAAATGAATGAATTATGAAGGGGATGTGGTAGTACCTATCCCTGCAGTTGACCCCAAAAATCATTAGAGAAGGGGAGGGTGATTTCCGACGTTATACCCAAGTTATCTTGAGACACATGGCCGTTATGTAATAGATATACAAATAATAAACACAAGTACATACAAGTTTTCTTCTGAAAATCTATTTTTGCAACATCGCATTGCTTTCTTATAACCTAAGGTGCTTCGTATGCATGCAAGGCTAAGCCAAAAATGAAAACTACAGGAGTGATAAGTGGGAATGAAGAGGAATTAAAAGGCTACGATATTGCGATGCTATACACAGCACGACGGCTAGAGTCTTCCACGAAACATTATTAGCATTTTCTCTGTAGCGGAGCATGCTGCGGGGTCTAGCAAAACATGACAGGACAACAGCTATTATCCACGTACTGGGATGACAAGGGGACATAAATGCAATGTAAACAAATAAACGGGAAAGTAAAGAGAGACCCTCGGTCGGGGGTGTTAAAAATTCATCCCTCTGTGGCGACCAACACGCCCGACCCCCTACAATGTGCCCTGCGGGCTCATGCCAAATCTGCAGATTCAGTGTGTGCGAAGCCTGTCTGTCCTTCGCTATAGTCACAACACTCACTGACTTCAAGTTCAATACCTATTATAAATAATCAGCTGTAGATATTGCAGCTGAGACCCCAGCCCTGCTTTACTAGTGAAGTTTTACGCATACGTTTTACTGTAGCCAAGGCTAGGAAGGTACCTTAGGAACCGAGGGGTTAACCACTCGTTGGGAATCATTGGAAATCTTTATGAAATCTCAGAGAATTTTGGAATTTTTTGGAGTGGTTACCCCTTCGGGGTTCATCTTTCTATGAATATCGTTGGGAATCTTTGGAAATCTTTATGGAATCTCAAGGAATCTCTGGAGTGGTTATCGCCTTGTTAGGAACCGTAAACCTTGGGTGGAAAAAAATTTGCACGCGAGGTTCAAACCCAACCATTCTGTTGTTGTGTATGAGATATTCTGTCCCTTGTGCATGATGTATTCCGTGCACTTTTCCTTCCTCCCACGGCTTTGGTGCTGATGAAGCTAGGAAGAAGCAGAGCTTTCAGTGATTGCCGGCCTGGCCCCCCGGGACATGGATGTCAAAAGTTCCCCACCCTCCCCCTCGGCAGCCTCTCCCCCAGCCTCGCAGTGATTGGCCGCGACGGCTGGGATGAGACCTTTCAAATTTAATAACGGCCACCACGCCGTGTCCCGCGACCCTGTGCTCTGTGCTTGCTGTATCAACGTCAGTACCAACTTCAGGGTGGGAAATAAACTGAAATAGTATGATGCGCTTAGATATTGTTGTAAAACATTTTGGTATCGACAGAACAAAATTCGCACCTACACAATATGTAGCATCAAGATTTTCGAGTGTACACGTACCTCAATTAACAACGAATTCAGGTTACCAAATTAGGCTGAGCCTGTCCCACAGAATCAAAACCAATACACTTCATAGAAGATAATTGAAGAATTTTTTTTTTTAACTGTCACAAAAAATCAGCAGCACAAAAGGTAGGGACTCGACTGATCGGCTGCCCCTACACGCGGTAGGTAGGTACTCGACTGACCATAAATCAACCGATGTGGAGAGGAACCGAAAACAAAAAGATATTAGAATAACATTTTTGATTTAATTTTCGCCGAAGACATTTTCGGGGACGAGTAGCCCAAAATCAACACTACCAATCGGCACATCCAAACACTTCAGCTGTGAATCGCGATTACCGTTCTACGAAGGCTGACAGTTTTGCATAAACCCAAGCCTGTTTTGGTTTTCTTACAGTAAAAGTGGAGGTTAGACAAAAAAGACCTACTCCGGCTTCTGCCGAGGGCGGAGAAAGGTTCAAGTTACGTTCTTGGATAACCATCGAGTTAACAAATTTAGATTGCGCTTTCCCTCTGGCAAAATATTTTTCTTTCTACTCCAAGGATGGTGCTCTTCAGCTCGCACTCGATCTGAGCCCTTCATCGCTTATTCGACAAAAGCTGAGCAAGTTTCAAGCGAATGTGAGGAAGGAAATGGAAACGGAAACTTTTCTCTCTGCCCATATTCCTAAACATTTGTAGTAGAAAAGACGGGTAAAGGTAATGTTCGTGTGAATTGCTTGTTCCTAAAAAGAGGTACAGGTACATTATGGCATATGTTCATTCACTGGCACAAACGAATATCAAAACTGAAGACGCTAAGAGGAGTTTCAGTAAAAGTAACTGTGTAGCTTTTTTAGAACATCCATTGTTTTACAAGTCAGTCACCATAAAAGTTTCAAAAACGCTCTCGGTTCGTAAACACTCAACAGGTTTCGCCTCAAAATACATAATCGAGTGAATTCAATAAAATGAAAATAAGGGAAAGGGCATTATGAGAACAGCTGTGAAAACGCCCTCGGCCTCTTTCACGCAATTAAAGATCACCCTAATTGTGACGGTCCTCTCACTCCTCTCTGCTAAACTGCCGCCCGGTCCACGGGGACTCACTCGCCCCTGCCTCATCCCCTGCTAATTCCATTCATACTGATTGCTCCCGACATTATACGCCTAGTTTCAATCGTACTGGGCCACAAGGGGTGCATGGTCGGAATACAGTGGAGACGTACTTGTACCATTGAAACGCATGAAAATATAGTTTTGAATTATTTATTAAGCATTTTCCAAGGAGTACGAAAGTAGTAGCAAGTACTTACTTTCCCACGCATGATTTAATATATGATTATGATGCCACTGAAAGGGAATCCAACTCTTACTGACGTTTATGTATGGAGAGAAATCGCTAGAATAGTTTTGACTCTGATGCACGTATCACGTATACATACTCGTATTAAGTTTTAGTGTGGTTTTAGGTTCATTTCGTAACAAAGGGTCGCAACTTTCTCGAATTTAGGAGGTATATATTCTACATACGAAACAAGTTGGTCGAGTGATGTTGACAATGCAATTTTTTTGGATTTTTTCCACGCGTTTTTTAAGTTTTTCGTAAGTGTAGCCACTCCAATGAAACTCCGAAAAACATCTTTTTCTATAGGTACAAAATAAACTCTCATCAATTGGATTAGAGAAGTGGACTCATATCTCCACATTCGTGATCGGAAGCAGCTGAATTTTCGTTTGGTTGAAAAAGTCCAAGTTTTTGGAATAAAAATCAGGATCCTCTTTTCTGAAATAGATCCCTGAGAATTTCGGGGAAATGAAGAATGATGCCGGGGCCGGACGTGTCGAGCAAGATGACGACCCCCCCCCCCCCCCCCACTCACCCCCACCCCCTACCTTCCCTCACTCATTCCTTCCCATGGGCATCAACCAGCAGAATAGAAATCTGAAGATCAAGTTCCCTGGTGTGATCATTTTTACTTTCCCATAGCGAACTAAAAAAGCAAAAAAAGAATTATCTCTTGTTTTCCACTGTAAAAAGTGACTTTACTTAGCCAATACATTCGTGTTGTAAGCGGAAAATATTTTCCTTACGCCGGGTTTCGAACCTTGACCTCTCAGGACCCAAAGCGGACCCCTTGACCGCTCGGCCACTGAGAGGGACATATTCCTGTCTTTTATTTTCATCTTATTGGCTTGATGGTTTTTAGAAATTCAGTAGCGAGAAGTTTTTTTTTCGCGCATCGCTACAGATAACTAACAATACCTACACAATCAGTACTAGAATAAAAACATTTTAGATACACGCAATTCTTCAATATTACACTAAGTTCCCGTATACGTATATTGTGTATAGCAGGCATTGATGAAATGAAAAATCAATATTTCCCAATGTGCACTGAGATAAAAGCATAAATTTAGGATAAGAGGGAAAATCTGAGATAAATGTTGTTCTGGGAAAATCCAGGGTCTGAAAAGCGGAAAACTGTCAAATCTGCAGTAAATTCTGAGCAAGCCGGATTTGGGGAGAGAGCGGTCAGCAGCCCGCGCTGCCGCTGCCGCTGGCCGTTCCCACATTAACGGATGCTCTGCTTCAGCTACCACTGCCAACTTTTCCAGCAATATTTCCTCTTTCTGCGATCTTTCAACATTTGGGCATGTAAGAAGACTTTTCTTTTCCAAATATCTTGGGTTTTGAACTACAATTTTCGCAGTAGGAAATTACTTTACAAAAAAAATTTCAGTGCCTTTCGTCTCCTCATTGTTCACATAAACTTTTCAAGCCGGCTATGTGATGGCTTGGAAGCTACCTCAGATTCTAGATCCCCGTGTTTGAGGAGTTGATATATTTTGTAGGATGTTGTCAAGAGGGTAACCACTCCAGAGATACCTTGAGATTCCAATGAGATTCCATAAAGATTTCCAAAGATTCCCAACGATATTCATAGAAAGATGAATCCCGAAGTGGTCACTACTCCAAAAAAATTCCAAGATTCCCTGAGATTTCATAAAGATTTCCAATGATTCCCAACGAGATTCCCAACGAGTGGTTAACCCCTCGGATCCCCGTGTTTGAGGAGTTGATATATTTTGTAGGACGTTGTGCAGTTAAGCATTTTAGCTTCAGTTGCAGGGCCTAAAAAGCCTACAATTCACCCCACTATGGGCCATTTTCACCGAGAAACATCAACGCTGATTTGAAATAAAAATAAAATTTGACCCTAGCAACACCAATAGCGAGACTCGAGTTTGTTGATTACCATAGGAACTGATTCAAATCAGCTTGATTTGAATTTGATTTTTTTTGTTAAAATGACCCTATGACCCATGCACAAGGTGTTTCTGGATATGACTGTCAAAACTCTACTTCAAATTGCATGATCTGCATCCTCCTAGACAAGAGAAGAGTACTTTAATCTCATTTCCTCGTATACTATACAATTATTCTCTAGATACTGACAAAGAAGAAGTAATATAAAGTAGATTCCTTGTTCCTTGCTCTAGTAGGCTGAGAGCCAGACTGGGGAAAGTCATTTGAGCATGTTTACGAGCCCATAAGGGATCCAGCCGCCCTTTATAGGCGCTCACATATTCAACCATCGGTATTCGTCACAACATCACCAACGTCCTAAATACTTCTCCGACTAAAGTCAACCATAACAGGGACTATTAAGTCTCAAGTAGGCTTCAACCCAGCTGGCGGTGTTTCTATGTGGACTTAAAACCACTGCCTTGATAGAAAAGAGGGCCAGAAACGTTAGGAGTCCAAGGAATCTTGGAATTTTTTGGAGTGGTTACCCCTTCGGGGTTCATCTTTCTATGAATATCGTTGGGAATCTTTGTAAATCTTTATGGAATCTTAGTGGAATCTCAAGGAATCTCTGGAGTGGTTACCCCCTCGCAGAAATCATATGAGTGGTTTGATTTGATGAGGCTCCTAGTAAATGGAAGTTGGGATCAATAGTTGATTGCTAATGCCAAGAGCAGAGCAGGTGAAGAAAAACAGAGACTATAGGGGCTGATATGCTGTCACACTTTAAGGGATGTTATTACTAGGAGGGACGCGAATCCGCTTGGATTCCTTAATCTAATTATCCAGTACACATGCCGCCCCTCTGCCCCGTGGCAGCCCGCTGCTCGCTGTCGCTGCTCATGCACTATGCTTATTTTACCCCCAATCATCATATTACCCAGTGAGACGTCTATAAGGGAGAACATCGTGGCACTCCTCCTAGCAAACAAAATTAAAATTGCAAAATATCAGTATCTATGTTAGGCACCTACCTGGCTATTTATACTAGCGCCACCCTGACCTGCCTGGCCCGAGGGCATTCTGTGAACAGTGAACAGTGCGGAATGCCCTCTGACCAGGCAGGTCAGGGTGGCGATACTATAACTATTTATCATGGATCTTTCAACTGTCTGCCTACAAGGATATTTCAAGAAATTTCAAAATTTCAAAAGTCACCTACAGTCTTACGACTTATACGAGATGAGACTTCTCACCAGCTTCCGGGCGGTATAACCTATACATAATGAGTTCGTTACAACTGGCATAATTCTACTGAACACCACTCGCTGGATAAGGAACCAAAGAACCAGGCCAGTGCAATCAATACATTCAATAATCATAGATTGATAGTGGCACTGCACGTGTCAAAAATCCCCATAAAATAAACAAAAATTATTCTGATTTTTGAAGAATTGAATCAAGCAACAGAGAGAGGGAAACCCGGTGGCCACAGCATTTATGAGTCATTACTGGTATGAATGTTTGATGAATAAATGGATTAGAGCTGGGTGCACAGGGGTGTTCAGTGCAACTTGATACCAGACGTCTCGGGTAATTGGCTTTCCTGCTCCCTACGGCCAAGCACACCCTGTATAATGTGTCTCGCCTTACTCTATATAAGCCAATGTAGCCAAATGCTCAATACCCTACAGCGCAAAATCCCATCGTTCAAATTTCAAAAAATATTATCGGACTACTACGCATTTTTTAGAAGAGAGTGGATTTTGAAAAAAATATATTATTTTTTTGACTAAACAAATTGAGTGTCATTCCTATACTTACCTAATAGCAAAACATATCTAAGTGTGGTCTTATCTAGGATTGTGAATGAATGACTTTTTTACTTTCTCGCTAGCCATATATGGCGAGAAAGTATTGTTTTCGTGCAAAATTTCGAAATTGAGATTTTGGGTTTCCCATGATCCTGGGGGTCCCCTGAGTCCAAAAAAGTGGTTTCTGGAAAAAGTCTGTCCGTCCGTCAGTCCGTCAGTCCGTCCGTCCGTCAGTCCGTCCGTCAGTCCGTCAGTCCGTGCAGTGCTCTAGCGCCTATACCGTTCATCCGATTTTGATGAAATTTGGTATGGACCTGTCTAAAATTACTGCCGAGGGGCATTTTCAAGGATTTTTTGATTGGTCAAAAATTGCGGCCGCTATTGTCAAAAAACCGCCAAAATAATTCAAAAATCGTGTTTTTGGTTACTTAGACAAGCGCCGACGGTACACTTTTCAATCTATAACACTGAAAATTGGTTTGTGTGTTGACAAATAGATGCTTCGAGGTCATTTTCAACTAAAATTGAATTGGTTGAAAATTACGGCCGTTCTGGACCAAAGTTCGATCGTTTCGGCGCCATTCACATTTATTGACCGATTGTCATGAAATTTGGTAAATTTGTGTAGAACCATGTAACTTAAACATCTGTCGAACATAATTTTGTTATCTTCAAAATTACGGCCGTTGTAGTCAAAAAAGTGTCGAAAATGAGTTGAGAATGAGAAACCACGTTTTTGAATGGTCGGAACGCATTTGGGACTACAGTAATAGAATGACAGCCATGAAACTTGGTGGGAGTGATCTCAGATAGATGCTCTTGGGTCATTTTCAACCGATTTTGGATTGCTTAAAAATTACGCCCGCAAAAAAATCTCAAAGAAATAAAAAAAAAAAAAAAAAAAAAATCACATGGGGCGAGAAAGTTTAGTGCGACTGTTGTCGGACCCTTTATTGAAATTCGTAGGGGGGTACGGGAAGTAGTTTATCGATTAGAGATTTAAAGGTGGGATTTGGCAAGGTGCGCGATTTCCAGTGATGGAGGGCACCTCTGGTCTAGTCTGGTCGGAGCGATAAAGTTCTGCTTTCATGCAGAGATTCAATCTCGAGTCCAATGGCACCCCTGAGAAAATCAGACTGAAGGAAAGCTTGCAAGAAGGACTCTTTCTACCATGGATCTCCACAGCTGACCGTAGCCTTTTTACTTTGGGCAGCTGCTATAAAAAGAAAAGTTGCCGGGATAAGTTAAATATATGAAGGCGGCGAGCAATAACTCTGGAAGAGAGTCTGCACGCCCGTGGAATGCTGAGACTGCTGACTCACTTTTCCCTTCTCCCCTTCAGGACCCCCAAGGCTTTTCCGAAATATCGAACTAAGAGTATTCATCGATTGTTTCAGTAAAGTTACGCCATTATTTTGAATAATATTCTCACTCACTCACTAGGAGTGATGTACATATCTCGCTATAGAAAGAAAAAAAACTCAATATTTACACTAAAACAGGTTCCTGGCCTGGCCCCCCACACAAAGTTTTTTTATCAGGTTCTTTGCCCTTAATATATATATATATATAACGCTCTCCCGGTTGAAATTAAATCTGAAGAAAGTTTAACGATTTTTAAAAAATTGCTAAAATCATATTTACTTGAAAATGTTTTTTATAGTTTAGAGGAATTTCTAAATTTGTAATTTAACTGGACAACCAGGCGTTTTATACTTTAGTTCCACCTATTTTTGGTGGGACAAGGTCAACAAAACGTAAAAAAAAAAAAAAAATAATAATGCGGACCTTCCTCACAGGTACTGCTGTACTGGGGGGGGGGGGGGGGGGGGGGGGTAAGTCGCATATATACCTTACCCCCCAAGAGTATATCCGTGACTGTTGTCGTACGTCGTACCCCTTGTTTGGTGGGTCCAACTTGGCTTACTATAATGAAGGATCAAGATAATTATAATGACGCCAAAAAAAATTGGCATATCATCATCGACTTTTTGATAGAGTAATAAAACGATGACTGTAGAAAGGCTGATTAATCTTGTAACAATTCCGTGTCGTCAGGACGGCGGAGTGAGCTGGAGGGTGGGGCGGAGCCTTCCAGCACCAATCACTGCAACGCACTCGCATTTCTGTTGCGATGCAGGGCAGCGGGAGCCTTCACGGTCCCCTCCTCCTATCTTCCTGTATAAAGTACAAAAAACCTATTTCTCTTGTAAAGTGTATAAAGTTAATTTTTTAGAAGATGAAAAAATTCAGAGTCAAAGCGGAGGTCACAAAAGGGCCTTAATTGGAAAAAAATGATTGTAGCAACGACCACTTAAAGCTAAAATCACAGGTGTCCTCTAAGAAGTATTCATTTATAAAAATGAAAAATTTCGAGTGTTCTGAAATATAAGAAATCTTTTTAATATAGCTAAGAGTCGAGTATGAGAACAAAAGATCAGCAACCTCTTTTGTTTCTATAGTTGGAATAATGCATTCCCCCCTAAAACTCAAATCTGCTGGCTGAACAGCACTCTTTCTTACAATTCCGTTTGATTAATGATTAACCCTTTATTTTACTTTTCCAGGTGAGAAACCTCACAAATGTCAGGTCTGCGGGAAAGCATTTAGTCAGTCATCGAACCTCATCACCCACAGCAGAAAACACACCGGCTTCAAACCGTTTGCATGCGACCTGTGCGGAAGAGCTTTCCAGCGGAAGGTGGATCTGCGCAGACACAAAGAGACGCAGCACGCAGAGCTTAGGCCAGTTGGCTAATGCTTCCCTTCACTTTAGCTAATTCATTACAATACGAGCACTACAGATGTGGGCCGAAGTCCAACGGAGACAGAAAAGCCTACCTGAGCTAGTACTCGAACCCTGGCCACTCACTACCGTATCAGTAACGAAGTTACTACTTGATTAGAGAGTGAGGCAAACACTGTACGTCAGCCAATGCATTTACCACATAAATGTCGCCCAATCGGAGTTCAAAATTCGTAGCTGACCAAATTATTCTCGCTCAGTATTTGGGTGAGGTCTGCACAAAAAAAAAATTGCACCTAAAATCGAGTAATTCAAAACAACAAAGCTATATAGTCATATAAAACGTGCAATTATTTGTTTTTCATGATTTACTCCTATGATATAATGATAATTAATTATGTTAGAATAGTAGGTCTCTTCAATGATGAGAAATCCATACAAAAACATTCCTTATCATTTTAAGTGTACCATATTGTATTTAGTGAGAATACCTGAATAAATGTATAGGCACGATCGTCTAGTTACACCCCTACTTGCGTGTATATATCTATTCTGCAAGTAGGTATATCAAGTGTGGGTACTTATTGTTCTAGGTGTAGGTACAGTACGTGAAAGTACCTGTAATAAGAAGGCAAGAAAATTTCAAAATTTCAATGATATTGTGCGAATGAATGAATCTAAGAAATGAGAACGGCTATGAGTGATTTCATGTCATATGTAAAAATAGTACCTAAGTATTGTTCAAAATTATTCATAGCATGCGCACTGTACAACTTGAAACCCTGGTGCTTTCCACTTTCGTTTTCTTTATTATCTTTATTCATCCTTAAATACCTGGCTTTAAATTTGCATTCCCAACGACTGTGTTACATATATCTACTATGTTTTTAATACAAAATAGTTATTAAACGTTATTGATTCGAGATAACAGAAGAATAATAGGAGCAACCGCCTTGATCTTCTCCAGCTGCCGGGAAACAGAAGATGAAGGAAAGTAGAAAGGTCTCTTTGAACGAAATGGAAGATTAAAACGATTTCGAAGGGCAGAGAATAGAGAAATCAAACAAAAACGAGCAAAGAAAATTTAGAAAACAAACTTAGGAACGGTAAAAAGAAAGGATTTCCGACAAGGAAAATAGAGAAGAGATAGAGAGCTCAATCTTAAAATCGGTTTTTTAGATTCTGAAAGCTCTTAGGAAACAAATAGCTTTCCAAGGGAATATGGAATTCCAGGGGAAGGGGGACCAAGATGAGGTTTCGAAGGGGAGGAAGAAAGTTCGGTGATGGAAGTGGAAAACAGCGGCACAGCGAGGGGGTGCTGCCTGCTTGCCAGTAAAGGGGGCGCCACTGTGCCGCGCTCTCGGAGAGGTGAGTGTGAATTTCATCTGAGGGAAGTCAAGGGTTGAGGGGTGGGGAGATGGGAGGGATGGGAGAGAGGGGAACAAGGGGTGATGGGAGCCGGGGGCGTTGGTAAGACATGGCGCTAATCCTAGCTTAATCCCACCGCACACCGAGCTACCACAACACCCAATTAACCCGTCATTATAGTACTTACACTATGACGAAGCTGCTGTTGTGGATGCGCCGACTAACACCGTGTAACCTTTTATCAGTTTTCCTGAAACCTATACGATGCAGAGAAAGAAGATGAGAGCCAAAACAACTGGTAGGGAAAATGACGCAGCTCCCGTCGTGACCAGTGACCGGTAAGTACAATTAGAATCACAGCCGTGTCCATGAAGCTGCCAGTGTGAAACCAAAAGATATATCCACCTACCCGATATAATATAATAATTCCAGTGTCGTTACCCCCCCCCCCCCCCCCCCAAATGGTAGTCGCTTTCTAGGTATGAGCCTGATTGAAAAGCCGTAGACTGTAGGGTAGAAATAGGTTGAGAGGGACATTGCCGGGGAAACGGTAAAACTGCTTCTATCAGGTAACACATACCAAATAGCAGCACCCCAGCACAGTACCAATAGTTATCACTATCACAGTTAAGACAATAATAAAGGAGGCCAAGACAACTCAAAAGAGCTTTCCCAAATAGGGTCTGACGAGGGGTGCCGGGAGTAAGGCAGTGAGCAGTGAGGGTGCTGCTGAGACTAATGTCATCATTGTCATCACCTCGCGGTTTCGGTGTCAGGTTACTTCAACCACTTTACTTCCAGTCTCCCGCTGCTGACACCCAACTCTGACATCAGAACTAGCGCTGATTCCACAGCTGCGCTTCTTGCCGATACAAATCCAAATTATTTCCAACCCTCCGGAAGTCTGGAATTTCCAAGTGATTGGAGATTTAAGGCTATTTCAAAATTTTCCAATGAAAGTGTCAAATAGTAAAGCAAGCTAGAAAAGTAAGATGGATTTTTACAACAGTTGTTCTTATTTTGTATGCTACATAAGTAGAAGCACCCTGTATCAAACGGTGGCAGGAAATAAATTTCTAGTGGTGTTAGCTTGAATTGTTGCTTGAGCCAGCTAGCTAGAGCAAGCTCCAGCTCCACTATAGGTATAGGTACTCTAGGATGGCTGAATTTTTTGATTTGTTACTTTTTCACTCAAGAAGTAAACTGTTATAAGAATAAAAAACCTCGCCGGAGTTTGAACTCCGCAAGCCCTTGTTCCTATCTTAACAACCGTACAAGATCAAATTTTGAGCCTGTATCTTCACCGCTTCACCCGTCGTTTTGAAAACGGCCCTAAAAACAGGTAACAGGCAATCATGACGTCATATTCATTGCGTGAGGAAAGAAGTCGCCAGCAAACACATAAAGCAGCACGTGCACCAGGGCCACAGCGGTAAGCAAACATCCACGAGTGTGTTCCGAAGATTGTAAATCACAAAATGGCAGCCTGAGTCAACATGTGCCGAGTATGGAGCGTAACTCAGACGGTCCCCCGACCCCTACTCGGACCCCCTGTAGTGCAGCAACGGTAAACAGTTAGTACCGATTGTAAATCATGTTTATTCAACAAAGGTGGGATGCTTTTATTTCCTGTTATACCAGGAAAATTAATGAGTCATCCAAAAGTAGTGATAAAAACCCGAGGGGTTGGGAATTTCAGACAATCATTGGAAATCTTTATGAAATCTCAGGGAATCTTAGAAATTTTTGGAGTAATTAACCCTTCTGGGTGCATCTTTCCACGAATCCCGCTGAGAATCTCAGGAAATCTTTGGAAATCTTCATGCAATCTCAGGCAATCTCAAGCAATCTATGGAGTGGTTAACCCCTCGTAAAATCCATTAGATACCTATCGTAATATCCTAAAATATGGCATAAGGAGAACCAAGGTAGGGGAGAAAACTATTGAATTGGTATTACTTAACTTTAGTACCGAAAAAGAGAAATGGAAGGAAACCGAGAGAGATGGAGAAGCAACTGAACTCAGAGAAGGCTTCCTGGGATTGGGGGAAATCGTATTTTATTTTGCATAAATTGAAAGACTTTGGGAAAGGAAATTGGAGTTTGAAAGTTGCCAACTTCGTTTGGAAGATAAACTTATTACTATTTGTCGTCGAAGTTGTGAGACGAATACACGAGGAGGCTCGGTTTCCTCCCCCGGGGACTTGACTGTCGTCTTGCAACCCCTAGATAGGGATCCCCCTCCCATACCTGCTTAACTTACAACCACTTCTTCCTCTACTGCCCCCACTTACACAACACAATGAATGATCAAGAGAGGGGAATGTTCGAGCTTCCCCTCTTAATATTCCACAACAGCGATGACGACTCAACTACAGTAATCAAGTTCCGAAGGGGATAACTGTCCTTCGAACGTTAGCAAAAACTAGGGTTAATAACGTAAAACGCTCTTGGGATGAAAAAGCAAACGGCTAAAGATGTAGCCATGGAACTGTGGCTACATTCGGCGGTTTAGTTGTATGGAAGCTACTCGTATGAAAGCAATCACCCTGATGAACAACGACGGGTGGCAGATGACACATAAGCTAAGCAAGGAAAAGCTGTGCAAACAGGCTAGAGGAGCGTTCGCACGTTCATTAGCTGACTAACGACTCGAAGAAGCAATGTTGTCACAAAGGGCGTGGCATGAATTAAAACAATTGACCCCGTCTGCTAGTGAGCAATCTTGCCTGGATTTCATACTGATTTCCCACAATCATCCTATTATAGAGAAGGCATTTTTAGTAGTTCAAATAAAGTTATCAATGAAAGGAAGAGTTGGTGACTGGCTCATACCTACTTGCCTCTAAAATATCTCATAAACAGCTGTTCACCCAGCCACAGGACCGAACGCTCAACACTATTACGAAAAAATTCCAGCAGGCATTTTTGGGCTTTGCGCTCTACTGACGGAAATCACGGTTTCTGATACTTGCAATTTTCGGATGATACGTATGCAATAACTTTATAAAGAGAAGACTCCCGCATGTGTTCCAAGTGGCTCCACCTGAACTTAATCAAAATCGGTAGTTATACTTATACCTTCATGACATACATATTGCGTGTTATACCTCATAGTTCCGCCCTTTTAAAGTAAAAAGTAGGCAAGCCTTCCAACAGCAAAGGACAAGGGACCCATCCATCATGGACGGGTGCCATGTTGCTGATCTATCAGCAATATGGATATGAAGGCGCAATTGAATTTAGAAACACGCAAGGGATGATTCGATATTCACAACAGTACTATTCCCCATGGAGTACCTGCGCTCACCCGCGATACAGCTACTCCTACTAAATCCTGTTATATTCTCAGAAGGGAGCTCAAGGGGCATGATTATGACACGAGCAGCATATATTTCCCTGTCCCCTACACAACGTAACTCCAGAATATGCTGAATGAGGTAATGAGGTACATTACAATTACAATGTCAATGTCAATAATCACAACATTCGGACAACATTTCGTCTAATCATAGGGTCATTTTCACCAAGAAAAATTAAATTCAAATCAAGCTGATTTATTGAATCAGTTGCTATGGTAATCAACAAACTGTATAGCCTTGTTATTGGTGTTGCTAGGGTAAAATTTGATTTTTATTTCAAATCAACGTTGAATGGCCCATGTTACCTTCAGGAGCTGCAAATATCCAGTGAGCCAAAAATTACAATAAGCATAGGCGGCATAGTTATTTACAGGTAACCGAATATAGTGAATCGACACTATACTACACACCTATACTTCATACACCAATAGGGGAAGCAAAAACTCATCGCCTCGCTGAGCCTTATACATCAAGACACATTGCACAGTCCTGACGCTCGTTCAGAAGCTGCGCCTGAGGTTCGAAGCCTGATCCAAAATGCCATTAAAACCGCAAGGGCGGTCGGAAAAGCCTTCGCAGCTATGTTGAAGCTTTATGGACTAATAAACCTTTCTCAGTCAGTCCATACCGGCTCCCAAAGGATTCACAGCTGTAATTGGGGCTGCACGCAACCTCGCACTGTCACGGAACTAGTACAAATACGTCCAGCATATTGTGAAAACCCTCACTAACTGAAACACCACACTCGTTGGGAAAGAATATTTTTTTGTATGAGTCTAGTTTTCAAAACCATACGGAATCCACTTTTTTTGGCTGGAATTTTTGACAATCAGCCAACTATAGTAGAAAGTGCAGTTAGACTTGAGAATCCGTATCCTTCTAAGCATAGCCGTATCCACGGGGGGGGGGGGGGGGGGGGGGGGTTTAGGGTGTTAACCCCCCCATGAACGGAAAATTAACATGGTAATTCCAACGTGAAGCAAAAAAAATATAGGCGAGACCCCCCCATGACCCTAACCCCCCCCCCCCCCCCCCCCCATGACCGCTTTCTGGATACGGGCCTGCTTCTAAGGATGAATCACCATGCACGCTACCGAAACAGAAATTCAATAAAGAAAGCGAGAAAATAAACAAACAAGTTTTGAGACTTTAAAGACCTTTCATCGGCCATGTTGGCGGAGAGAGGAATGAAAAATTCAAGACGCTGAAGTTCGAGAAAAGCCTCCGAGCTGGAGTCTTATGATGAATGTGCCAGACTGGCAGCGTAATGAGGGGTCAGCCAGGAGGCTGGGGAATAGGGGAGAGCGAAGGTTGCAAAGGTTTGGGAGCTCTTCAATCCCGACAGCTTTCCTCTAATTTCCACGATTCCACTTTTTATTGGATCAAAGGTTTCGAGTTGCCTGCTATTACGTGCCGTGCGCCTTGATTCCGCTTTGTCTGCTACTTTCTGGTCTTTCCTACCGACTTTCCAACGTCCGGTAGAAAATGGACTTACAGGAAGGTTAAGTTTTCACAAACGACAGCTGAACAAGCAATCTCTATTTCACCTTTTCCTTCAATTTTTTTTTTTTTTTTTTTTTTTTTTTTACTTATTTAATTACGTTTTGTTGACCTTGCCCCACCAAAAATAGGTGGAACTAGAGTATAAAATAATTTGATAATGTGTCCTCAGCTGAAATAAGTACCTATAAGTATACCCATGTTAGAAAAATATGTAAATGGTATTGTTACAAGTTACATGTAAGACGTGAAAGGTGAAACTAATGTGTAAATAAAAATAAGGAAGGCAAAAATAACCAAGTTTTCGGGTTTCCAAATAACGTAGGTACTTAACTCGGAACCATGCATACACCGTTAATGCTAAAAAATGCAAGGAAAGTCAACTGCGACCAATGTCAGAACCTTTTGTTTCCTTTACACCGACGGATGACGCATTGTACAGCCCTCAGGCTGTTTTAAGTGTTTTTTACTTTCTCGCCCGTATGTAATACATGGGCTGAGAAAGTTATGTCTTCGTGCAAAATTTCGATTTTGAGATTTTGGGTTTCCCATGATCCTGGAGGTCCCCCGAGTCCAAAAAAGTGGTTTTTAAAAAATGTCCGTCCGACGTACGTCAGTCTGTCGCGCAACTGGACGTCACACCGTTCGTCCGATTTTGCTCAAATTCGGTATGTAGGTACCTAATGTAAATATCTGGACATGTTTTTTGATAAATTTTGATAACTCAAAAATTGCGCCTGCTATGGTCAAAAAAAGGCAAAAAATCGTGTTTTTTGACAGTTAAGAAGGGCTGGAAGTTACGTATATCAAGTTGGAACCTTGAAAATTTGCGAAAGTGTTTTTGAATAGATGCTTTTACGTCTTTTACAATCACTTGGAGGTGGGCCAATAACTTGGCCCAGTTTTGGCCCAAACGCGTTGGTCGTCACTCCGGTAGCACTATTCGATCGATTTCAATAAAAATTGGTAGGGAGGTGTACTTTAACCTAGTTTCATGTTTTACCGAACGAAATTTATCCAACATAATAATTATGGCCAATATTGGCATTATCGTAGGAAAATTTTCCAAAAATGGAAATCACGTTTTTGATTGGTTCAGACGGATTTGCAACAACCCTAATCGACAGATTTCCTTGAAAATTGGTGAAAGTGGTCTCAGATAGATGCTTCAAGGGCATTTTCAATAGATTTTCAATTACTTGAAAATTAAGGCCGTGACATGGAAAATAGAAAACACGTACTTTGCGCGTCGAACGACACTTCACCATTTGACGGATATGTTTGAAATCCGGTGAGTAGGTGCCTAAAATTATTGTCCAGTGTATGGCAAAATATTTTTTAGAAAAAGTTAAAATTTTGGTCCAAAAAAAATAAATTACGTAAAGAAAAATCAAAATTTTCGATACCGCTGGCGTAAAAATTGCGAGAAAGTCTAGTGCGACCATTGTCGGACCCTTTATTTTCTTTTTTTGACTTATAGCCTATGCTGCAGCTGTTGATGACTTACAGTAGACCTCGGTAAGAAAACCAACTGCTGTGTAATATGCATACTTAGTCCAGAAGTTGAATGTATTCATAGGTGACCGTATATGAAAGAGGGGGAGAGTGGGGGTAAATGAGCGGTGCCGTGGGCACTGCGGGCTGGTGGGGGAGTGATTACTGCTCAAATGAGGAGACACATCGGGTCAGACTTCAGGGACATCTGTCCCTTGACGCGACCACCCTACCCCTTCATTTCACTCTCTGCAATCCCCTTCGCGCATATCATTATCCCATTACAGAAATTTTATCTAAATCCAAGGGAAGCAGGTTCTCCTTAGTGAGGCCATAGTGGACCGATACACACTGAATTTTATAAGCAATGATCCTGTTGAGGAATTTCGGGAGTGGCATGGCTGATTTACCCCCTGCTTCTGTGCGCGTGTCAGTCTCTCTTAAACATGTTGTTTTATATTTGAAAAAGTGGCTCACAAAAAAGTTATAGGTAATGTTCAGATGAAATACCAATTTTTATAGAAAAATCGAGGGGTTAACCACTCGTTGGGAATCATTGGAAATCTTTATGAATTCTCAGGGAATCCTGGAATTTTTTGGAGTGGTTACCCCTTCGGGGTTCATCTTTCTATGAATATCGTTGGGAATCTTTGTGAATCTTTACGGAATCTCAAGGAATCTCTGGTGTGGTTACCCCATCGAGAAAAGTGTACCCAGTGTTCACGAAATCTTGTACAAAAGATTCCCAAATTATTTCGATTAATTCCATCCTCTCATTCAAGGAAGTCCTTTTACCTCTGTATTAGGTCGAAAGGTACTTTCTTCCTCAAAAAGTAAAATACACAAGCAGTTGTGAGATAACAACAGCGGTTTGTACATAAACAAGTGGAATTAGCAGGCCTGGATGCGGGTATGTGGAGCTTCCATTTGCAGAATTACCACATATGATATTTATACCCTAACCCCGACCGGAACCCGGAACCCTCACCCTTTTCTCGCCCTTTGACTTCATTTGGTTTTTAATCACACACCGAGGCCCTCCGACCCTTCAGATTTCCCTCCTCGCTACAATGGATGGCAAGAAGTTATTTGCTGGAGCCGAAGGGTCCTTTTTTAATGCTTATAGGTGAGGGTACGAGGAAGAAATATTGTTTTTCCAAAGTATGCGGCGCCAACAGTAGGTACGGTGTAAAGACAAACTTTTTCAAACCTGACTGATCAGATATACCTATCGTATATTCTTCACATGCATGCAGTATGTCTCAATAGCTGAGCGCATTAAGCTAAATAAGAAATAGCTTAGGGCCTGCGCTCTGAAGGGGCCTACAATTTACAATTGTAATATTTTTAAGCATTTTCAGGGAAAGAAAACGGAAGGTGTCCAACACCAACGCTTGGTCAGTGAGGCAATTTTCGAGAGAGTGGAAGTAGAGCAGCCGCCTGAGATTTGAAGGAGTGAGCGGCTGTCAAGCAACTGGAGAGATGCACGGTGCCTAGAATACCCACTGACATCCCCCAAGGGAGGCGCTTTACATATGTTGCTGTCGGTCAGAATTGCCTCCTTTCAAGCCACAGTCAAGAGATCTCAAATTTGCAGTTGGTGTCCCAGGTGGCCGCGCCTTTGCTGATCATAACTCTACCACGGAAGTGCAATGTGCTTAATCTAAAATCATCTGAAACCAGAGGAGAGAATTTTTCACGAACCGAACACCTAACCGCAACAAAAAAAAACTACTCCGCAGTTTCAGTGAGTAAGCTCTTAAAAATAAAAACAATCGATCTTCATGGCATTCTATCAAATCACTTTCAGTCATTTCCGAACAAGGTATTGTATATGAGTACAGAACCCAGAGCTAAAAGCCATTAATTTAGCTCTCACGAGATTGGTGGCATTGGGCAGCAAGGGCCATCTATCAGGCGGCTAAATGAACGTCAGGAGCCAGCAGTTAGTTGCCGAGCGGGACCGAACTGCTGAGCAAGCACACCCTTCTGGAATGCGCCGTCCGGGTGATTAACTGTACCAAATCAGTCCAAAATTAAATCCAGAACGCCCCGAAAGTCAGATTATTACATAGTTTTGTGTTCATAAATATAGAACCGTGCCGCTGTGCTCATTGCCACCCCTGTCGCAAATACCTTATTGCCCCACCCTCACATTTAGAACTTACTACTACGGAATGATTAATAATGGGTTATAATATGTTGAAGTCACATGAAACACTCAAATAAGGGTGCGTCCCACCATGCCCAGTTAAAAAACAACTGAAGATTTAGTCTCTAGTAAAAGTTAAATCCGTCACACCAACAACGATTACAGGAATTTTTAACTGGCCAATATTGGCGAGTTAAAAATTTAACCGCCGGTATTCTATCATCCAACACTCACCAGATATGCAGAAATGGGATTTTAAATGAAGTATTTGTGACAATTGCTTTAACTGGCCATGGTGGGACCCACCCTAAGTTAATGAATTAGGTAGGACCTCTTTTTGCAACGCCACAACTAATGCACGCCAGTGCATGCCTACCTATACATATACGAGGCAAATTTTCAACTACGAATAAAATCGTAAGTAAAAATAAACTTCTTATATTCTTATAGCATTCAACGGCTATACCTGTACTTAAAATCCAACACGCAGAAGTCTAAAATTACTGACCACTGATGATAACCCTTGGCTAATTTGGATGTTGTATATCAGTTATCGAAAAAAAAAAAAAAATGTTTAAAAGAAATCGAAAAATTGGCATAGGGTGAATCTCTCATGCCGCTTCCAAAATCCAAGTGTTCCTTCTCCATTTGCGAAGAGGCTATACAACATATAGAGTCTCTCGAGGCTAGAGTAAGGTTGGAGTTGTGCGGTGGCAGTGCATGGAGTAGCATGAATCCTGACAGCAGTTAGAGAATGCTCCCTGCTGCCTGACTCGCTCGGAAGTAATTTCACATTCCATTGCTGGAATCCCAGCAGTCGCTCCCGCTCGGCCTGCAACTTCAGATTCATTCCTGATTCTGCCCAACCAACCTCTTACCACTCGGACCTGTACGAGTTTACTGTGGTGCCCTGCAGATAGTCTACCTCAGTCTTGGATGAGAGGAAAGTCAGTCATATCTAAGGGTTATTACTGGTTAGACTACTGAAATGTGAATTGTCATCGCTCAACTCTTTTATAGATCATTGTGAAACCTTATTCTTAAAGATGGCCGTCCATGGTCCGGAAATGAAACGAAACGAAACAAAACAAAACTCTCCGAAGCATCGGAAGCATCGGAAGCATGGGAATAAGCATCGGAAGTATCGGAAGCTTTTAGAATGTCTGTAAATGTATATTTTGAATCCAGGGAAGATACCTATATCCACGCAGCAGTCGCAGCACTGCAACCCAGTTCATGTGCAATAAGATTAGACAGAAGATTTCTCCGGAACTGACTAGTTTAGAGGCTGCTAGTTGGCGTGTTTGATTAGGTATCGGTTAGGTTAGCATTTTATCGGTTGGTTTCCTCATTGTGAGGCTGTAGGTAGATACCGTTCCCACTTTGCAGTCTATCCGTTTTGGGTAGCGCAATAAGTCCCCGCTGCTTCAGAGATAGGTCGCTGGATGCAGGACGATCGGTCAGCCTGAGGCGAGTCCTCCGCTTTGTATTTTCCACTCAGCGAGTGGTCCCGCAAAGCGAGGGATCAGAGCTTATCATGTGGAACTGTTCATTAGAGATGGAACATCTCGCACTGTAAGTTGCCAAACAGCCGTGCCTTGTTCTTGGGGAATGGCCTTCTTCCTACAGCTCGCTTTTTATTTTTCTGCGAACCAGAAAATGGCGGAAGCTCCTTGCTGAAAGGATGCTGTGGTCCAACAACTCAAAATCCTATCCAGATGACCGAGGGCGATCTCCTCACTGGTTAAAGCTGCGAGAGGTAAAAAGACCGGCTCTTTTCTCCATGTATAATGCACGGAGAAGGGGATTTAGGCAGCCCATGAATCCTATTTATTTTATGTCAGCGATGTTATTTTAGTTCTTGCTTTACTTTTCAAAGAGACCTTCTCCTAAAATTTGCATTTGAAAGAAACTGCTTTCAGAAAATAAACATTTTAGCTGTAATTGAAAATGTAGAAATCCTTCGAGTTTTGCGAAATGGCCAGGTACTTTCTGCTGGGAAATTTACCAGCTGTGGTGGATCTGTGTCACCTTTTACTTTTTTAAATAAAGCATTTGCCCTGATGACCCTGTGCTACCTCTCCACAGAAACATGTAACTGCCTAGCTGTTGGAGACCTTCTATATACCGCAGAAAAACATTGGTAAACCTAAGGATTAGTACAGGTACCCTAGGTACTTAGAAACAACCCCCAAAACAATGTCAACAACTTCATCATATGTGACAAGCAACAAAAAAGGAAAAACATCTGTATTTTAAATTCCAAGTTTGTTTCCTTCGGTCGTCTTCAGTTTCATATACTTGCTATATCATTTGATCGGTACATAAAAGCATCGAGTATATGTATACGAGTTGTGCATACGGGTGGCGACTGGCGATGGTGACCCATGAGAGGGTCTGCGTACCCCCCGTATCGTCACGCGCCGCACGTCCCTTTACTACCGCCTCAATACTCCAGGTTTCAAATATTCCCCAGGGCCGACACTACCCCAGCTACCCCAGCTTACCGTACCGAACGTGTCCACAAAGTCAGGCTGTAAAACCGTTCCACAAACTAAGAAGCAGATGTGGGAAGCGTTTCTCTAATACGGACATCATTCTATTGATACATCGGAATCCTCTACTTTCCCCGATACATTTAAATAAATGTCCCCTGAATATTCAAAAAGCCCAGCGAATAAAATTTGGAAGGAAAATATAAAAGTTCTCCCACCAATCTTTTATCTGGGAAATCTATATGATATATCTCTGAGTTCTAGGGCGACGTTTCCAATTCCAAGTTTGATGGCACTTTTGCTTCTCGAGTGAACCCTGGTCCCCGTGCATAAAAATGGTCCATCGTACTAAAAGATCGGTCATATAACATCCCGCCTATCAATACACATGACTCACGTGAGCAGTTTTAGTGGAGGTATGCAATGAACCTATAACCTGCTGTACAGGAAAAAAAATAAACCTGACGGCTCCAAAAAGTGGGGGTTCATCAATCAAGTGTGGATTCAGGTCAAGATTTGGGGGGGGGGGGGGTTAAATTTTTTCGACTGATAATATTTTAACCAGTGGTAACAACAGCAGTTATTATGACATTAGCTTATCACAAATAAAGAAGATAACGATGAGAAATGGGTGTGCGTCAATAGTTATGTAACTTGGATCTCCACATGGCTGGGGGGGAGCAGGGGCACAAGTGGACACGTGGCTGGGGATGTGTCTGCTGCTGCTACTGCAAAAGAGGGGTTCAGGGCCAGACGGGGACAAGTGCAGATGGTCTCATTACCGGATTAACACCTTCCATTACTCAAATGAAAAGTGAATTAGTTTATCACGGCTAAATCTGAGCACGGAGTAAACACGAGGCTTTGGTGGTCAGCATATCGTACGACAATCTCGCATGCAGCAAGACTCATCAGCCGCCATTGGGTGGACTAACGACCCCTCCTTTGCATCCTGTCGTACATCCTTCATATTCTAGGTCTTACCTAATATAGGAGTTTGGCGTTTGGCCACAGTTTTCGACCGCTATTAGTACCTGCTCCAATGTTCATTCTCACACGTGGACGTGGATTTAATATCGTAGTTTCTACCCGAAATAACAAAGAAGGTACAATTTGGAAATTGGTATAACAGGTAATTTTCCTAACCAAGGCCGTACCTAGGAAAATATTTCAAGGGGGGGGGGGTTCAGGTACCTCAGTAGAACTGTAGAACGAAACTATATTTTCTCCTTCAAAACTTAATTATCTCTAGTGTAAAGCCGCGTAGTTTTCAGGAGGGGTGTGAACCCCTCTAAGCCCCCCCCCCTGGGTACGGCCTTGTCCCTAACATTCCAAACCATTAGTCCTACTTGACCGTGTAAAAATATTTAGAAACTGTATAGAAAACTAACAAGGAATTCCCGAAATCATAACAGAATTATTGGTAAATTGTAATATACCAGCTAACTACGGGTAAGTATGTCGTTCTACAGGTAATTCTAAGGAAAAAGTAATTTTTAGTTTCGCCCTCGGTTACCCGTCAGATGTACTGCCTCAAAGCAGACTGGTGACGAGGCCGATTTCCTGCCAGTCTCCTCCCCTTCCGTCAGGGGAGTAATACAATTTCCATTTGCAGAGGGCGATCCGAAAAAACTCTCAATTCTTGTACCATACGTGAAACATGGGGGTATGGTGAGACCTCACCCCAGAAAGGAAATCATCCTTTCCACTCCTGACGCAGTTGTCATTTACTTTAATACTTTCCAAAACAATGTACTTTCCCAATCACAAGAGTACCGTCTCCGCTGGTATTGGCATGCACACACATAAACACATACAACGTGTTAAAAATGCTTTTTTCAGGGTCTGGCACCTCTGCTCGACGCTTTGCAATGAAAAACATAGTGCCCTACGGTCAGTCATCTTGTAAATGAGATAACTAGCACGAGGATGTTTCAATCGAATATTTTGAGAACCCACGTGACATATTTTGCAAACCTCCAATACCTCAACCCGGTGTTAATGTAGGTTTCTGTATCTCCAGGCTCTATAGGCAGACTTTATATATATTGCAGGTAAGCAAGCTCTTGAAAAACTTGGTCCAGCCTTCAGTTCTCCACGTCCGATTCCAATTAAAATCCTCCAACTAATGGAGGTTTTTGTCTGAGAAAACGTCTCCACAGAAAAATTACTCTAATTATTTCTTTTATTTTCCACCGCTCCCTTTTTTTCAAATTCTTCTCTGTTACTGTTATTAACAGTTTTTGTAACTTATTAGCTAAAGCGGCATTTTGAAAAATCGCTTTCTTTTCCATTTTAGTGAGTCTGTCGCTTTGTTCATTTTTTTTCTCGTTCTCTGTGACAGGCTGGTGTCCATCCCTGCGATTCATAGCAAGTCATCTGTCAAGGGTTCTGTTTCTTATTCTTCCAGCACGGTTTCCCTTGGAATATTCTACCATTTTCCCTCCGTCTCTATATACTAAACCGACTTGGTAACTCTTCTGCCAAAAACACAGACAGATCCACTTTTCATAGGTCCAGGAAACAAGGGAAACCTGGATGTGTAGGGAATTCACAGAAGCTATGCATCTTTGTCTCCCTGAAGTGCGGGGCTACGTGCTCTTAAATGCGAAGGGTAGAGAGAACAACTAAGCAACCGACGTTCGGACTATTCCCAAGACTGCGGCGTCTCACAGTTATTCAAAGTCCAATTTCGCATGGCACAAAGCAATTTATTTTTTGGTTTTATTGAGGTTGGGACGTCTTGAAGACGAATGTGACGGCCATTGCTCAGCCCGACAGCTACTGTTCCACCTCTAAATCTTTCACAGACCTGACACCCTTTTTTGAGGGCATGCTATATAATATACCTACTACTGTGTCTGTAAAAGACGAGGGGTTAACCACTCCAGGAATCTCGTTGAGGATCCCAGAAAATCTTTGGAAATCTTAATGAATCTCAAGCAATCTCTGGAGTGGTTAAAAGAGTGGTAACCTCGAGTGGTCAACCTCAATTTTCACTACTGGAAAGTCAGACATTTTAGGCTCTTTTCAAAGTCAAGAGAAATAATACAAAGTTTTTTAAATAGCTGGATGGCAACAAAACTCCTTTTTGGAGACACATTCAGAGTGAGTAAAATTGCATGACTTTTCATCCTCCTTACTATACTCTGATTGTCGTATATTCTAGATATGGTCGAAAAATAATTTTTTAATTTGAATTCTTCTCGACGATCCCCCCCCCCCCCCCCCCCAAGAATTCAAAATGTCTTCAAAATCTTTCCTGCGTATTCAAATCAAACTTCATACGTTTTACAACATTCTTCTCAAAAACATTAAATGCACAAGCATAGGTACGGCACTGCTTCGGGTGGGTTCGGTAGCGAAACACCCCCCCCCCCCCCCCCTAAATCCTTCTGCTCTCCCTTGTGCAAAAAAAAAATTCAATTTCTGTGTTTTTTTAATACAACTCAGATGTGAGCTGTACTTTTAATTTGCTGAATGTTTCCACCGCGGGACTCAGGTAAATTTTCTCCAGCTCCTGCCTTTTTGCCTTATCAATACTGGTGCTCTACAGTCCACATATTGGATTTCATATTTTTTAAATGGCACCTCTGAATCACCTAGAACCTAGGTATTCTAGAGAACATGTTGCTCTCAAAGAAAGTGCGAGGTGGGGTTGTGGCCTTGGTAGCTAAGGCTCATCGATACAAAAATATTTTTTGGAATTATCAGAACATTATATTTATGTACTAAATTAAATATGTACTAAATCTACTAATACCTAAGTTCGACAATACCACCTTTGCATCAAACGCTTGAAGGTATATTTTACATTCGCATGAAGTCTGTATAATTCCAGTGATCTTGTCACGTTCGATTTAGCACGAGACTAAACCGAGATCGACAACGATGGCGGACCGTCCTACTGCTCGCTCACCAAGTGGTGGAACGAGTAGTAAGAGGGTGCCGAAGCTCGTAGTCGGCAGCTTTTACGTGTCTAAGGGTCCAAGAAAAACATCGGTAGTTGAGAGAGAAAAGAGAAGTCGACCTAGAAGCTTTATAGAGAGTCAGGAGAAGTACCAACGCCAAGAATTCAGTTCCAAGTACGAATAGATATAATTGAGAGTAAAAGATAAGGAATGCTGTGCCATGCTCTGATGCTCAAAGAAACTATTAAGTAAATTATAGATCGCCAACCTGTCATTCAGGTTAAAGTCAACTGATTGATTAACTTCCATACGTATAGGTAACCAAACTAGGTACTCCTAAATGTAGGCAATACCTGAGAATTCAGACATTAGATATTCAACAGATAAAGGTGCCCTGGCCAAGGACAACCAAGAAATTGGTCACTAAGTGACACCATAATATATAACGTATAAGCTGTTCGGAGGTTCATGTAGTTCGAGCCCTCCCAATTCTTGAGTGTCAAACAAATTCCTGAACCAATGTCACAGTGATATCTCGAAGCCTAATCAGAACAAAACACATCCGATTAGATCCCAAGAAAGATCTTAATCCAAGTATAATAAATCCACCCTCCCCTTTCTTCGAGCGGATATGGACGAAAAAATGCGCCACTGCCGCGCATGCGGCGACAGCTCTAACCACTCTTCCCCACCTCACAAACTCGGTAAATAACTATCATTCACGAGATAAATGGCAAAGGTTAGAGAAGATGGAACCCCCCAATGTTTAAAATTAACCCTCTAGAGAGACCCCTCAAGAATTGAGAAGGACTCGACGTCCATGAACCTCCTCGCAGTGTACTAGAGTAAGTAGGTAGGTAGATTCAAGTTAAATTCAAAGAAAAGTAAAAGTGACAGTTAAAGTAACTGTCCAAGTCAGTTAAAGTTCAATAAATTGTGAAACCCCACAACACAATGATTGAGCCGACTCTAGGTATAAAAAGGAAAAATAGGTAAGGGTGCAGGAGACCAAGGTCACAACACTGCAACACCATCAAGAAAAAGTAGGTAAGGAGGCAGGAGACAAAAGGTCACAACACTGCACTACCTTCCCAAAAAAGACAAAGTAAGGAGGCAGGAGACAAAAAGTCACAACACTGCACTACCTTCAAAGGAAAGAAGAAGCAATCATAACTAGCGTCGGCTTACACAAAGGGTGAAAAGTTTCCAAAAGTAAAGAAGGTATTTCAACCTTAATATTCAGAAAAGTATTTCCAGAGTTCAAGTAAATTCAAAAAGCAATTAGATAAAAGGTAAATTCAATTCGGACGCCACCCTAGGTAAATCGGCTTAGGGACCGAAAAATGTCAATAGGTACATAGGTACTATCCATTTTCAGGAAATAAGTATACCCGTAGGTAATCAGAAACTATTATATGGAATCGTCAAAAGAAAAACGTCCAAAATGGTAGGTGCTCTGAGCACCGCCAGGAAAATAGTAAATGGCGTAAAAGTTCTACTTAGGTAAGGAAAAAAACAGTTAGGTAAGTACCTGTAAAGTTGGTTTACCCCACAGGAAGTAATACGTTGAGACGCGTTGACTGCACGTAGTGACACGAGGCGACAGTTGACATGAGCATAGCTGGTGTTCGTGAATCCCCTAGATCAGCATCCCTTCGGCATACAGCATCCCTTTCTTAAGCTTGATGGTGAAGACTACATCTTGATGAGGGCTTCCCTACATCGCTGAGGACTTAGCCTGAAAACGCAATGTGGCCTTAACATCGTGCTAAAAGAGTGGAATTCCCTTCAGGAGTAAAAATGGAACCAACGGCGATTTCGAGAAATAATCCAGACGAGAGAGCAACAGTAGCTTACCCATTCGGCCTAGCGACGGCACTGAGCGCAGTCCTCCGAGTTCCACCACTAGTTGAGCTTCCATAATTCCGAAAAGGTTGTCAAGATTTCAAATTATGACAGATAGTCAGGAGGTTGTTGCTGATGGCAAGGCTTACTTCCCGTACCTCGGATATAAAGTCGGAACTATTTCTGGAAAATACAAGTCAGCCCCGGTCAGTACCGGTTTGGACAAAAGGCAACAGCGCTAAGACCTGCTCACCTCACTAAGGACTTTTCGGGAAGATTTCGTGAAAAAACCTCCACTTTAGCATGGCCAAAAAACGAGCTGGGATCAGCGAAACCCTTTTTCAGACCTTAAATGAGCCGAAACTTACGCTGGGAATAAAAACTGTAGGTCCCTAATCTGTGTTGACATGGGCATACCTAGGAAAAACCAACTAAATCTGCGCATCACATACCTGGTGTTCAACGGGTAGATGGACGGAAGTCTAGTGCGATGGATTACTCATTATAAAATAAGAATTTGGGAGTACTGCCCCGAAAATAAAATTTTCAATGCGAACGTCCTTCCAAGTCCATGGCCAGCCGAGTAATAAGATGGTGGCCGCGCATCGTGTCAGCGGCACGTAGCGACGTGGCACTAGCCCGCTTCCCGCCACACAAAACTTTCTGAACTTGCCAATAGTTTTAGAAAACTTTGGATACTTATAACAGTATCCCCAGAAAAAAACACGCGACAATCTCCAAGCTCAAATATGTATTTAGAAGCAGTGATAACGAAAATTGAAATTGGATTCGTGCACGCAGGTGAAGCAAGCTCTGTTCTTTTTTGGCAACAGAAAACGCAGGAGCTGCGACCCATGTGAAAGAGCTGGATTATATTAATCTGACGGCAGCCTTATAAGGTTTAAATTGTACATTTAGACAGAAGGCTCATCATGATCCCGAATGGGTCGTAAGGGACATGTAAAAGGCGACTCAAGTCTGCGCCACTCTATGTATTTGAAAACAGTCACTAAACGACATAGCCGTATCCACGGGGGGGCTTAGGGGGTTAAACCCTCCCCCCATGACCCATGACCCTAACCCCCCCCCCATGACCGCTTTATGGATACGGAACTAGTCACACTGCCATTGCAGGTATACTGTGTGGCTGCTATCAAGACCCCTTAATCAAATCAGTACAGGAGTAACAAAGGCGCAACTGGGGGGTACTTACTTAGCAACTATCGCGTAGAAATAATTATACGACGTCATCTACCAGTGGATATCGAGATCTCTAAAAGTACCTCCGGATCCGGAGGAAATGTCACAAAAAAAAAAATTAAAAAAATTTACTCACAGGAGGTATGGAATCTACGTGTATACTTACACGCAAATATCTAGGTATACTTTTTGTAGATTTTTGTTCAAGGCTGACGAATACATGCATAACTTAAACAAAAAACTCCGAAAGGAGGCCAGACGACGGATAACTTAATTATTTTGTTCTTGTCAACCTCATAACTATACACACGTAGAGTGAAACCAAGTTATGCAATCCCTAAGTCTTTGAGGAGTTAAAAAACAAGCGGTACGACACGGTCGGACAAAACTTTACCTGCTTATTTGCGTGATTCCTAGAAATAAACCCTTGGTTAAATGATTGGAGACGGAAAAACTTTTTGACGAAAGGAATGGCCCCAGAATGTTCCCCCGAGTACTTAGAGACCCCACACGACATACTTCGGCAACCACCCAAAACTACCCCCTAAAAGGAGGTGAGGTGGATGGGGAAGCTCGGAAAAACTTTTTCACAAAATAAATTGCCTCAGAACGTTCCACCGAGCATTTTGATACCCCATACAACGTACTTTGGAAAGTAACCAAAACTCCCCCCATAAGGGGGGGGGGGGGGGGTGGCGGAAAAACATTTTGACGAAATAAATTGCCTCAGAACGATCTCCCGATCATTTTGAGCCCACACAACCCATATTTCTCAAACCACTCAAATCTACCCCCCTTAGGGGGTGGGGTGCTAGGATACATTCAGAAAAACTTTTTTACCCAAAAAATTGCTTCACAACGTTCGCCCGAACAGTTTGACACCCCATAAGCCGCACTTTATAAGTCACTCAAATTCCCCCCCCCCTGGGGGGGGGGGGGGCTTGAGATAAGCCATATACTATTTGTGACGGGTATGGCGGTTGTCATGGGTCCTATCCAGAACTACTCGTATACCACAAACCACTGAATCCACTGATTTCACCCTTTTACAGGTCCAGGGGGGACTTCCCCCCTTTCAGGGAGTTATGCGGGGGTAGTGGGTGGTATCATTGGATTCGTAATTATTTGTTCTATAATTGTCCAAAATTTGATCAAAATCGTTAGAGCCGATTTTGAGCAAATATTTTTTTTCTACCTTTTGGGGGAGTTTTAGGGGGGTAACCCCCCTTAATTTTAAAGGGGGGAAACTGGGCTTCCGGATTCTGATTTCTTCCAATTTTAGAAAGGTCACTACCGATTTTGAAGAAAATCGGTTGAAAAGTGCGCCGTCCAGGTCAATGCCACATACATAGCTAGCTAGCTAGCTAGCTACATACGTACTGACACGGAGTACCTGACCTCTTCTAAAAATTCCTGTGGGCAAACTTTTCGTCGGAGGAAAAAAGTGAGATGTTTTTCATATTCCGAAGGAATGGACGTTTCCAAAATGTATATTAAAGTTTCAGTCGCTTTTGAGGTCTGGGAGCAATGACGGTTCAAAGTTGAGGTTTGCCGAAAATTGGCCCGCACGAATACAATACTTTACCTTACGTATACTACGTATACAGGTAAAGTAAAACAAGCGGTACGACACGGTCGGACAAAACTTTACCTGCTTATTTGCGTGATTCCTAGAAATAAACCCTTGGTTAAATGATTGGAGACGGAAAAACTTTTTGACGCAAGAAATGGCACCAGAATGTTCCCCCGAGTACTTAGAGACCCCACACGACGTAAATCGGTAACCACCCAAAACTACCCCCTAAAAGTAGGTGGGGTGGTTGTCGAAGCTCGGATAAACTTTTTGACAAAATAAATTGCCTCAGAACGATTCCCCAAGCATTTTGATACCCCATACAACGTACTTTGGAAAGTAACCAAAACTCCCCCCATAAGGGGGGGGGGGTGGCGAAAAAATATTTTGACCAAATCAATTGCCTCAGAACGATCTCCCGATCATTTTGAGCCCACACAACCCATATTTCGCAAACCACTCAAATCTACCCCCCCTTAGGGGGTGGGGTGCTTGGATGCGTTCAGAAAAACTTTTTGACACAAAAAATTGCTTCACAACGTTACCCCGAACAGTTTGAGACCCCATAAGCCGCACTTTAAAAGTCACTCAAAATTGCCCCCCCCCCCCCCCGGGGGGGGGGGGGGAGGCTCGAAATAAGCCATATACCATTTGTGACGGGTATGGCGGTTGTCATGTGTCCTATCCAGAACTACTCGTATACCACAAACCACTGAATCCACTGATTTCACCCTTTTACAGGTCTAGGGGGGACTTGCCCCCTTCCAGGGAGTTATGCGGGGGTAGTGGGTGGTATCATTGGATTTGTAATTTTTTGTTCTATAATTTCCCAAAATTTGATCAAAATCGTTAGAGCCATTTTTTAGCAAATATTTTTTTTCTACTTTTTGGGGGAGTTTTGGGGGGGTAACCCCCCCTAATTTTAAAGGGGGGAAAGTGGGCTTCTGGATTCTGATTTCTTCCAAATTTAGAAAGGTCACTACCGATTTTGAAGAAAATCGGTTGAAAAGTGTGCCGTCCAGGTCAATGCCACATACATAGCTAGCTACATACATACATACATACATACATACATACATACGTACTGACACGGCGTACCTGACCTCTTCTAAAAATTCCTGGGGGCAAACTTTTCATCGGATGACAAAAGTGAGTTGGTTTTCATATTCCGAAGGCATGGACGTTTCCGAAATGTATATGCAAGTTCCAATCGGTTGTGAGGTCTGGGAGCAATGACGGTTCAAAGTTGACGTTTGCCGAAAATTGGCCCGCACGAATACAATACTTTACCTTACGTATACTCCGTATACAGGTAAAGTAAAAAATAGAGTGGCGCAGATACTCGCCGCCCTTGGCACAAGCGGCCATCTTCCAATCCGCAGCCAGCTCAGTGTGATGGTCAGAGTAAATAGTTATTCGGAATTGAGACGCTGAAATATACATAGCGCTCGGCACTGCACGGAATCCAATTTGCAGTTGATTTTTTATCGGTCGTTCCACCCATGGATCACCGGAACTGATGGAACTCCCTAACTCCCTTTCCTGCCACAAATATTATTCGCGCATTCGTGTTGCCCTCCTTATTCTCGACGAATAGACCGTCTAATCTATTTCTAATGTATCCCCATCGTATCTTCCCCCTTTTTCTTCGAAATAGTCTTTCCTCTTCTATGTACAGCTTCATTTACTTTTATTAACTTACCCAAGGGTAAAGGCTGCCACCTGAACTTCCTGAACCATGAGCACAGAGTAGGGTTTAGAGAGTAAGGAGTAAGTAGTTTCTTATTGGTCACGACGGTTTTGGGAAGACTTTTAATCGATGGATAAACTTGACAATTGGTGAAGTAGCCTCAGGTAGATGCTTCAGGGTCATTTTGAACAAAATTTGATTTTTTTTTTTAAATTACGGCCCCCCACCCCGCAAGAACTGTATAGCTTTGTTTGAAATTTAAACTGCGTACACCAGTCCGTTTTTACATTCTCGTAAGGTTTCCAGGATAAGTTCTGTGCATCAAACGAAAGGTACCCCGCTCCTCCATAGCCGCGTGTTCAAGTCTTTTTCTATTCCACCCTTCGCAGAGCCAGTAGATACACTACACCCCTACGAAGAGTTTTTTTTGAATATACATCTTTCTTCATCGTTCTCTATCCACCCTTCACACCACCTCCAATAAATCATAACCTCACGGTAGCAGCACGTCCGAAGCGAAGAATTTGTACGGGTAGTTGGCGTGGCGTTGAAATATGCCCTCTTCTTGCTAATCCGAGAATAACCAGAATCTCTCGGAGCGTCGGTGATGGATCACCCCCTGTGGGGTTCACGCAAATTAACTTTTCAAGGAAAATATTCCGCTATTTCCTACTCGCGTCCATAAAACACCGACAAATACACATGGGGTATGATACAACGCGAACCTCCATGACTATTTAGGTACAACTACTTGCAATTTATCCAATATCAAACTCAAATGTCTATATGTTCAGTCAAATAAGGAGCAATAAGAAGGAGTTACTCCTTGAGAACCACCAAAATTCGCGGAATGTAAATAAAGTCGATCACTCATTCATCACTGGACTTTTCAGAGACGAAGCAATATTTTTAATATCTAACTGAAAGCTAACAAAGAAGAGTGCCATGACCATTCAGCACTTCAAAAAGGAGAAGCCCACTCTCTGGTTAACTGCGAAAATAATGTTAGAAATTTAAATTTATTTTTAATCGAAAATGTCAGGATCATGCACCTTTCGCATTCACTTACAATATACTCCTCTATATCTGGGTCCGATTACACCTTACAATAAATATATGATCCTATTTTTTTAGCATCATAAAAATTTTAGAAAAACTGTAATACACTTTACAATAAAAATAGGATCATGTTTAGCAAAGACGCCAACTTGACATGGTAAAAAAATAGAATTTCGAAGATTTTTAGGGTCCTTTTTTGAACCGTTTTAGGTTAAATAATTTCTGCTATATTCTTTCAATTCATCGTTATAAGAAATTCGTACTCCTCCACATTTTCTATTAAAATACGGGTCATTTCCATTCCACTTACCTCAGCCGCCATTTTCAACCAAACAACAACAAACACACGCAGCATAGAGGAAGGTAGTTGCAGCAGTTATGATACAATTTGTACCGGCCGATACAAATTGTATCATAATTGACTCAATTCACTTTACACCTTACAATTTTTCTTGATCATATTTTTTTATGATCCTATTTGGATTGGAAATTGTAAGGTGTAATCGGGGGCTTAAGGCTATTTCCAGTAAGGAACAACAGCGAATTCAATGCGGAAAAAACGAAAGCGGAAAGCTCAAGTGGTAAAAAAAAGATGTGTAAATAGGAGGACAATTGGCATAAAAGGTGATACGGAAAGCTGCGCGCCACCCCTAATCCCACGCGCTTTAGCTCCCTCCAATTTTTTGCGTAATTGACGTTGGAGCGAAACAATAGAACGAGCTTATGGCGAAAACCACTGGGCTGCTGGATTAGCTATGTTTATTCCGTTTCTAACAGCACACAGGTTAAGAAGAACGCGTGTGGCCTTGCCATAACGATCAGTGGACAGTCAGTTAAGGATTTTGAGAGGCTCGAACGCCCCACACTCGGATTACAAATTAATAAAAACATAATTAGAAATAATATGATTTCAGCTTTGATGATCAGAAGCGGTGAAAGCAGAGGCAGCAAGCTAACTGGATGCTAACTAAACCAGCCTGCATTGGTTTCAACTTTGAATAGCTCCTCAAAGTAGTGTTATCTTTATAATGGGTAGTGTCCAAATCAATGAAGGGCCAGGAGGAGAATGAACGAAATAAACAGTGGCACCTTAACCTCAGACTTATTCGTCCAAAGCGACCATGTGTAAGCTACTAATATAAATGTGCACCCATGTTATATTGCAGTTTAAAGATACAGTTAGTGCAACGACTAAATTTTGATAAGATGATTTCAAATTTCGAAGGAATGTCCATTTTTGATATGGTTAGGTGTCCGTAAACAGTATTACGCTCCCTTCATCTCACAATGACTATAAGGACGGCAGAGAGCTTTCATCTTATTGAGCCTACAAATACAATTATATTTATTTCCCTTTCCCTTCCGTAATGTGACTCCTTTTGGAACTTTTTTTTAACGCGCGACATTCATTGATAGCATAATAGGTACGGATGATCGGGATTGGCCAAAGCCGAAGAAGAGTAGGGCCGAAGCCATGTCGTCAGCGGAAAATTTTTCCCTTACGCCGGGATTCGAACCCGGACCTCTCAGGACACAAAGCGGACCCCTTGACCACTCGGCCACTGAGAGGTACCACTTTTGGAACTATTAAACAACAATGTTAATTGTCAATAAAGTAATTATACAGACAAACATATTGCCTCACTTATTAGATACCTCTGCACTTAGTACTGTAATCATTCACAACAATTCTTGAAACAGCTTCTGAGCTAGTTATCATTTGGATAAAAAGGTACCCTTTCATTTTTCCTACCCTAAGGACGCAAAAACGAGTTTCAAGAATGAAACACGCGAAGTGAAAGCAGCGAATCCATATTTTATAGGTGGTTTCGATGCGTTCACGGGAAAAACAAAACCCGGCACTGCTAGATAAGCCCTCCGGTGCATCGGGCGAGCTCTGTGAGGCTCAGAGAGCTTACTCGCAAAAATTATTACACTTTTCTGACGATTATCACAAAAATAATTCGCTATGACGTTTTGTCAGTGGAGGATCGAATGAAAATTAAAAAATAACCATTCGGCTTTGACTGTTGGCTGTGGAGCTTCAAGGGCTCCAGTGTGCGTTTGCAATTTTCTAGATAAACCCCCCTCTCTCTCTCTGTGGTCCAGTGGTCATCATAACACCCCAAATTTCAAAAATAATTTACACACCTATCTCATGATGTACCTACTCGTTTGTAGGTGTGCCTGGGTGGTCAGTAAAAGTCCGTTCCATCAATCGTTCTGTCCCGAAGCATTGCAATGAAAATAAATAATAGGAATATCACCTATCAAATATCCAAGCGACCAGAAAAACGTCGATAGCTATTTATAATTGGATCATACCGACTTTACACTAACATTCAGACAGGCGTAAGGTCGACTACACGTACTTGGTTCGCAATGCTAAGTAGGTACTTCAAGCCCTACTCCGAAGTTACAGGGCGAGTGGAAAGTGTTTATAGGGGGATGTAAACCTGAGACTCTTTGTCGTGAGGTAGTGCATGAAATGGAGTAATAAGCCCACAGGAGCGATTTTAAACAGTCAACTACCAGTCCACATGTTTTTTTGACAGATCGCGAAAACACAACACTACCTCATGCGGAATATTTTTTTGAAAATTTTCGGACTAAAAAATGTATGATTTTATCGTCACATTTAGTAGAAAAGCTTGATAAATGTTTGTACTATTTACCGTAGCCATGTTGCATTTTGGCAATTTTTATTTCACTTACGGAAGTGGGTAATTTCAACAGCATTTCTCAACTTTTCTCCTGTAAAAGCTAAACATAGTGTCCTACTTTTACTCGTTCGTTTCGCGTTCAAATAGCACACTATGTTTAGCTTTTAGAGTAGACACAATCAATACGATATTGCAATTACCAGTCTCCGGTTGTACTAATAAGTAAACATTAGTTTTGTCGAATATTTACTTTCGCACAGTGGTTTTGGCGGAGTTCGTCGAGAATGTATGGTGGCCCTTAAGTTTTTCTTTTAAATATTAGAGTAACAGAAAATTAACATTTTCTTCTGTAATTTCAAACAACCAAATTTCATCAAATAAATATGTCGATCGGTGTAGATGCTGAAGTCTCCGGCCGGGTGGGAGACGGATTAGTAAGAAGGCATTTTCCAAAACTCAGTTTTAACCCAAGGACCAAAGACCATGGGAAACTCAAAGTCCTTTCAACCTTTTAAGGTATCAGAGGCCACAGGAGCGCTGCTGATTGCCCCTGGAGTGACGGAAGAAAAGCGATTATATTATGTACTAGTGCTTACACACAAGTAAGTTGCATAAACAGTTTCTATCCGGCACAGCCCAACGAAGCCACGGCTCTCGATGCCACATGCCACTTACATGTGAAGGAACATCAGGCACATGACACATGACATATTTCGCAAACCTTCAATAACTCAACCCGGTGCGGATGAGGGGGTCGGAAATGCTTTTAGTTTTTTTTTGACCACATAACTCGGTTGAGGAAGTCTCCCTGAGTATTTTGATACCCACATGGCATATTTTGTGAACATAAAAAACTGACCCTTTGAGGGGTCGTATCTCCCAAATTCGAGTTTTCCCATATATGCCGCTAATGGGGTATTTTATCCCGTAATATACACTATTACTCCTGAGAAAATGAACGAAATCGTAGGAGCCAATTTTGAGAACAAAATTAAAAACCTATTTTTTTTTAGGTATTTGGGGGGCTGCGCCCCCCAATTTTCCCCAATGGAAGATCGGAAAAAAGTGAGTCAGGGCATGCATTATGTTTTTTACACCCGTGTACCAAATTTGAACAAAATCGGCCGGACTGTTTGGGCCCTGGCTCTCCGTACATACACACACACCTAAACGTGTTAAAAACTCTTTTTTCAACCTCTGCTCGACGCTTTGCAATGAAAAACTCAAAATCAATTATCTGCACGATGACAATACTTTATACTACGTATACAGAGACCAGAGACTGGTAATTGCAACACCATTTCTCTCTTAGTATTTTTACTTCCTGAAATAGTGCCCTCCGGTCAGTCATCTGTTTTGCGTTCGAAAAGCTCGGAGATAACTAGCACGAGGAAGTCTTACCGAATATTTTGAGAACCCACATGACATGAGGCACATATTATTTATTTTACAACACATCGTGGTGATACTTAAAGGGTGTTTTATTTAGCGAAATAAGTTTGCTTTCGTAAAGAACATTCCCGAAGCCAGAAGCTTTGACTGCTAAAACAAACAGGGGCAAAAGTACCATGCAGATTACAGAATTGAATATTGTATGAGGCATGAATCGGGTTCAAAGGCTACTAAATGGAAAAGCCGGAAATCGGAAGTCAGAGAGGTTGGCGGGGAAATCGAAAATCGGATGGTGATTTGTTGGCTAATGAGATACAGATATGAGATCTACAGATAATCTCTTTCCACCCCTCATATACCTATACCTACGCGGACTGTTTGCTTCAGTGGTCTGTTATTCCATCATATTTACTATCGAATTAACAACTGTACTCCGAATTATTCCTATAAAACTAATTTGGTGGAGAAGTTCAATCAAAATGCCTTTATACATAAGGAAGATACAGATGAATCTTAAGAGACCATTCCTCAAGAAGGAAAATCGCTAAGTCTCAGGACGGATTATTTAAACAAAAACAGTAAGAAAAATCTTATTCTTGGTTATGGGGTGATGTAAATACATAAATAAATAAATAATGTATTTAAAAGTACGAGTACTAAACAAAAGCAAAGATTAAAAGCAACATCCTTGGATTCTCACGATTCTATTACAAAATAAAATCTAATCAAATCACAACGGGAAAAAAAATTGAGACGTCCTTTACTGACATGCCTAGTCCAACGAGGAAATCTATAGCTGAAGTAAGCAAATTAAAATGATCAGTCTGAAGTGCTTCCCACACCTATATAATATATTAATAATTATCCGTATTTTCACGCCCCATGGCTAGCGAGCAAGTTATAAAAAACAAACAATGTAGGTATTTGGCATTTGACTTCAGCAACAAAAGAAAAAGACTAAACAGAAAAAAGCAGGCGTAATGGACTATGTTGAAGACTGTGACGCCACCACGCTTGCCCCCAATGAACTGCCGCGAAATGGAAGTTCAGTCGCTTCATGGCAGATGCCCATACCTCACACCTTCGGCAAAATTCTTCCACGACTTTTGAACAGTTTAATGTTTAAACCTCACAAGAATCAAGAATCTCTTCTCAAATAAAATGGGAAATCAAATTTAGAATAGTGCTAAGATAGCCCAAACTCATACATATATTTCCCTGATCAACGCGTCTATGTACCAGATGAAAAACTAAAAACATAAAATAGCAAATGACACTCGAAATACGCAAGTCATGATCAAACCACAAGTTGTTGGAATAAATTTCGGTCAAAAATCCATGGCCCTTCAAACTCGTCATCGGCAAAGCGTATGGCAGGATATAGGTATAGGAGCCAAATTAGGGCATAACAGACAGGTCCACATTCAGGTACGTCTGCCGGTCGCATATGCACGTGGGACCCATGTGCAGACTACAACCCATTAATGTGACAGCCTGGAGGTGAAAAAGCACCCGGGTGTCGAGGGGCGCTGGTGAGGAGCCTATATAGTAGGTACCTACACAATCAAATAAACTTCAAGACAATGGAGGTTGCGTGGGTTTCTGCTTCCACTATGCCTACTTCAAATGCAAAACAGTCGCACGAAATCTATCTCCATTCCGTTGTAACCTCGAGGAAGTGGTGGGTAGGTTAGGTTTGCAGGTATACCATACCTAGTTTTCGGTACTTAGTAAGTATAACGTGCACTCTTGTTACGTACATACCTAGGTACTAAGCAGCGGAGGAGGGGGGTACCTACTGGTACTATAGGTATACTTTATTGTTTCGCTCCAAAAGCGCTTTCGTATTATTTTTTTTTAGCACAATTTGAACGTAGTTTGTATGAATCAGTATGGAGACTTTCATACAATTTGGCGTTTCATTTTAACGTAATTTCACTACCCATGAAATGACCATCTTAATGGAGAGCTTAGTTATTTCGGAACTTTTTTTTACCAGGATCCATAATACCGTTTTTGAGTTAGTCGTTAGTTGGTCGTTACCTAAGAGGCGGAATTTGATCGTTACGAGCCTAACGCCTTAGATAACGACCAACATCCGTAATAGCACTGCAGAAGCGTTTACTTGTAAATTAAACTTGGGTGCCACACTGGAACTTGCCACTATGAATTCCTATAGGAATTTGGTTTTCCTAGCAACGTATTGCATGCAGGTAAAAAGTAAACACTTTTGGGTAAAAAAAAAAAAAAAATACCGAAATCCACCATTTACAAGCTGCAAGTAAGCTGCTGCAAGTGCTGCAAGCAGCTGGGTAAATAAACAGAAATCCTCTCACAGCCAGGGGCACTAATCGACTTGTTCGGCTCCGATCCTGCTCACTTACGACGTCGTAAATGAGACCTACGGGTTTTATGCAGGTATGCGTAAGGTTTTATTTATGGCTTGCATACTTAGGTATCTACTGCAGCTTATTACTTCCAGCCGACAAAACATTTTTAGCCCGAATAGCAACTAAAATAAGTACCTACCTGCTGATCCATAAAGCCATAAAAAAAGGTTGTTTAGGCGTGACGAGTTTTTGCAATTAGTTATATTGCCCTTGCCTCTCCGTTTTACAGCTATGCCTGATGTTACGTGAATTGTGAAAATCAACTGAAGTGCGGGATTGAGGATGGTACACAGGAACTTAAAGATAGCAGAACAGTGGTAGCATTATAGAAAAGGCTCATGGGCGTAGCAGGTCCAAAAACCTCCTGGGGGGGTAGGCATGGCTTTATGTGACGTTATGTGTAGGTCAGAAAAATCCTGGGGGTGGCTAAATGGTTTCTGGGGGAGGGGGGGCTTAGCCCCCCAGATCCCTCTATTGCTACGCCTATGAAAAGGCTCCTTCACCTTACAGTCGCTGACGTCTATTTTACTTCACGAAACATTTTGGATGAAGGGAAATTCTTCCAAATGTGTTCCCATAAAACATACCCTAAGTAACTAACAAAATATGAATATGAATTAATAAATCGCTCCTTGAAAACAAAACAGTTATATCTGCAAAAAATCGATTTTTTTTTATTACACTAAAAAATTTTATTTTTTTTTCTCTTTTTTTTGGTAGAAGTGTTATATCTGTAAGTCGGATATTTACCGCTTGGTAGCATTGCAACTCTTTGAATTTAGCGCGAAAATTAGGCCGGCTGAAGCAAAAGACAGTTGCATCCGCCGTTGGATCAGTTGCCTCGTAACAAGCAGAAGGAAACGTCACAATTTTTGGTGAGTAAACTGTTGTATCATCGGATGTTCTGTTTTGTAGGCTAATATAACTCTTTACCGTAAATTCTGTGCTCCTGAGACCTCCCATTGTATATTGTAATAAGTGTTATATTGGTAGATGCAACTTTTTAACTTTCAATTCCCGGCTCCATGCCATCATGAAAAAAATGTTGTATTGATAGATGCAACTCTTAGACTGTCAATCTGAGTTTTTAGTGATAGTTTTGCTGCATGCTATTAAGGGCTGATCATTGTGATAACTAATAATATTGATAATAATTTTTGTTTTCAGAAAATGAAACGTCGGACGGAGCTTATTTTAAAACTAGCAATAAAGCAGCGAACATACGAGAATGCCGATATGAACACAGACGCTATCTGGAGTATTCTGAATGACGAAGAGAAAAACCAAAGCTCTGAAGAGTGGACCTATATAGATACTTACCTTTTTGCCGCCCATAAGATTAACACTGACAGCAGTAAATTTATATTCGACTTATTCATTTTTTCTGTTAAAAATAATTCACTACTCTCAGAGTCAATGTTTTGGGTGGCAATAGTTTATCTATCTATAAGAAAACAGAAGCCGATTAGACTTGTTTTTTTACGTTTTACTTATTTTCTAAGTGCCTATTTGTTATTTTATACCGTGGTTTCCTATTTCACCGTTACTTTGTATTACAAAAATTGATACCAGTGAATAATTCCGTATTATTTTCTACCCTCCAAGCCTCAATGCACAGAAAGTAGATAGTGTTGTATTGGCATTTGGGCCAATGCACGCGTGGCCTTTTTGAAGGTAAAACCGTTACAAGTTTTTTTAAAAATTAAATTGTTGATAAATATTGACTTTCATGGACTAGTTAGTCAGACTGAATAAATGAAAAAGAAAAAAGCTTTTTTTCGGTAAAAAAAAATCTTTAAGATATTCCATACCAAAGTCGTAATTAAATAAAAAACACATCTAAAAACTTTGAAACGCTCTCCTGCGAAATCACCTTTTTGCAGATGCAACTGTTTTGTTTTCAAGGAGCGAAATATTAACCATATCCAGTTTCACAACAACATAAATATTTTACAAAATACTAATGATCAGAGTCTGTAAGTTCGAGGTCGGATGGACCTTATACTGAGCCGAATCCCCCAATGAAGCGTTCTGACCCAGTAATTAGCAGCCCTCATTAAATCATCCATTGACGGACGACAGGTTCATTCAGGCACTCACAGACAACCCTCTTCAAAGCTCACCGTCACTCCCCTATAAATCCTCCCACCATTCCCAACCTTTTCTATAGGTTCTGGTGGTTTTTCAGGGTCGGTAAAAGGCCGCGAGGGTAAATTCATTCAAAAATAGGTTATGTATGGTTTTCGGACTCGCATGTACCTCTGTGCTAGTTTATGACGTTTTTAATGCTTTTATGAGGATATTGTTGGATATTTCAGAAGAAACAAAGTGTATAGACATGCTTAAGGGACAGCTGATCACTTCGATGAACAGATATAATGTCGTAACTCAGTCAGTCAGCCAGTTAATTAAAATCAATAAAGTAAACATTCGTACTATTCAGGAAATAACAGCATTGAAAAAAAATGTACACCCCCCCTCCCCCTCCCAAAAAAAAGAAAGAAAAAATAATATACCTGATACCTATCTTCTTAACAAAACTGTCTTCCAAAAAGTCAGAAAAAGGAATTTCCGCATCAGTGATTAAGTAGCGAAATTTCAAATGGACTTAATCCGACCCTGACCCTGAGACGTTGAAGCTGGAGCTGGATTACCATGGTCCAGGCAAAGTAGCGTGCGCCTCGAGAGGAGCGAAGAGCGTTGTACGGTGGCCGGGGAGCAGTGGCCGATAGTCCAGAGGTCCGGAGGTGCGCAGGTACCGGTGCCTGAGCGCCGAGCGGTCCGCGGGCTGCCTTCCTGCCCCTATTCATAGTGCCTTATGTTTACGTCGGACAGCTGCTATAGTTTCCCATGTGAGGACCTTGGAATTCTTCCACATCGTTTATATTCCGTCTGAAGGTGAGTCTCGTTGCCAAATTTTTGTAGAAGTTCAGTTGTATCTGACAAAGGTTAAGTCTATATAAGCAGTAATCAGTACCTAAGGTAGATAACCTTACTTACTCCCAAGTACAACATGTGTGCGCGCCTACTGCCTATAGAACCAATAGTTCTAAGGGTACAACGTAGGTATACGAGTACCAGTACACAAAGCGTTTCGCGCCTTTACGGTCTTGAATTCAAGGATTCTCGAGCTCAACGAACAAGTTGCAAGTTATAAAAGTAATTAAAATGAAAACTGGTAACGAAGGAACGTCCACATTTCCCACCATGTTTTATTCAATTTAATTTTTTCCAAGAGTGTGACATTTCTGATTACCTACTAACTTTCTCCAACCGATCATTCACAATTTTTCTGCAAACTGGCCGTCATACGCGTATTCTATGAATGATTCATCCACATAGCTCAGAATTTTGTCAACTAAGTTGCGATTTTATGACCGTTTCATTTTTGACAAATTCTTTATAGAAACACCACTCTATCTTAGAATCAAATCAACTTGGTCAGCTATAGCTTCTGACGTATTAAATAGACAAGTATTTTATTTCATAACATATAAGTTTCCTCATAAAATGGGTATAAAATACATCAACTAACAGGATTGTGTGGACAGGCTTACCTAAAAAAAAAAAAAAAAAAAAAAAAAAATCATATTGATTTTTCTTACATAAATTTCAGTTTTTGTCACAAACACTTTTACAAAAGCCCAACCTTAGGTACCTACGTCAAATGATTTAAAAAAATTGGAACTGCTGTACGTGTATCTTTACCAAAATTAATCAATTCTTACTAACAGAAGTTCGAATTACTTCAAATACAGAGAAAATTTTGAATTCCGAATGAGGACGATAAAACAGTTCAAGCTATATAACATGAATGCACATAAATTGCATAGATACATTTCTGCAGGTATTCTGCTTTTCCAGCGACATAGGTACTTGTAACAGCGCTGAAGGAGAGTAGCACATTTTGATTCTTAAGCCCCGAATGGAGCCAATATACCACCAGCACTCAATACAGGTGACAAAAAGTCACAGTATAGGTGGTACCTACGAACCGACCCTGGGTATATTCACGGCAATTTAGTCAAGATACTAATTGGTAAAATCGGGGAATGGGTTGGTTTTGAAGGGATACAGTGTAACCGCACGTGCCCCAAACAAAATAAAGTGACAAGCGCCGCGCAGGGGTCCGGGGAGCCGAGGGTGCCAAGGGAAGCGGGGGGCGGATGGGGGCGTCACCATGGCAACGGCGACGCCAGCCTCATCCAGCAACCGCCACAGTTCGGAAGTGAGGTCGCTTGCAGTGATATTTCCCACGTCCCGCTTGTTTACAGCTCAAACTTTCGGCTCAGTGACGTTAGTGACGTGTACATGAAGTAATCACAAGTGAGGTATTTTCCTACCCCATATTTTGCCTAGATTTGACTGAAACTACTCCTCTGCATGTTTCTAACCTTTATCGAATAGAAGCCACGAAAAAGTCGATGGTGGTGATAACCCAATCGTAAGCTTTGATAACACAGCAATGCAAGTATTAGCTGTTGGTGATAACAACTCCCACTCGCCTGCCTTTCGTTACTATGAGTAAGTCTCAAATTTAGCTTAAAAATAAATGGGCTGTGTAGTTAATCATGGACAGGTATGGCAGGTTAAGTAAAACCACCACATTTTCACACGCTTCTCGGCTTGTTATGTACCAGCTGCCTTGCTCTGTAATATAGAAATGCAAATTTCTTTTATAAATTGGCCTAACCTGCCCCTCATCTATGTTCCTAACAGCTCCCATGAGCGGCAGACTTTAGCCTTGACAGGAATGCAAATAACCCGATAAGAATGGGCCTGGGGAGCCGCCCTAGCAGCCTCGCCTCTGCCGGTCCAAGAATAAGAAACAAGTGTGCATCATTTGGCGTTACCATTTCTTACATTCTCACACCTAGAGCGCATTCCAAGGAGGACGAGAATCGCAACAATGAAGTAACGCTATAGGCGTTCACAAAACTCCTACGCATCTCTATCATTTCCTCATCACGAATTTCGTAAAAGGCCAGGGTAAAATGAACACAACAGAATGAAGTGGGAAAGTGCAAGATGTCAATTTCATTTGATGAAATCTCACTAAACGGAGCAGATCGATATGTAGGCTGTATACGAGGGGGTTACCACACCAGAGATTCCTTGAGATTCCATAGAGATTTCCAAAGATTCCAAACGATATTCATAGAAAGATGAACCCCGAAGGGGTAACCACTCCAAAAAAAATTCCAAGATTCCCTGAGATTTCATAAAGATTTCCAATGATTCCCAACGAGATTCCCAACGAGTGGTTAACCCCTTGGCTGTATAGGAACAGAAAATAAATAGCGATCCCTAAAAACGGGTCTCAAGACACTCCTTACTGCCTTTTCAAAACTGCGGCCCCACTCCCTACTGTGCTCCAATTATTTTCTCTTGCAAAACCCATAAGGTACCGGTGACTGTATGAGGTCAAAGGTTATCAAGCAAACAGTCTATCGCTCGGCTATTTGCCCGATCACGTTGTGCTTGACTACGTATCATTTCTTGTATAGTCTACTCAACTGACGTAAGTAGGTATTTGTGCAGCTGGAGGAACGGGGAGCATGGCCTGCTCCGCACCCAAACACAAACACAAGCCGAGCTGGCATTCTAAGTTCTGACGTCGCGTCAGTATCGCGGGAACTCTCACGAAGGCCACATGGGTCTTGATTTTTATTGTACCTGAGGATGGCGCTCGTGCTTCCTCGTCCTCGTACACGTCGAGTGCCTGTTATTATTACGGAGTTAGCGCGCGGGAAACGGGAATCCTCCGAGGATCAGTGTTTGTGCTAGTTTTGTTGGATTTTCCCTCCAAGATAATTTAAATAAAAATAAAGCCAATCACAAACTCCGATAGTACGAGGGGCATATGTGAAAACGTTAATGTGGTACGGGGGATCACATATTTCAAGGTACTGACAGCTAAAAGCTTTTTAAGTTAAAACTGATTCCCCCTTGAAGCCTGAAGGAAGTCTTTCTAGCGTAAATTTAAATTCCACGAAATTCCATTTCGGAGCAAAAAAAAATGGACTGTTTAGGTCTGATAGGATATGCTAAAATGGCTGTACATAGAGTACTTTTCCTTTAACAGAAAAAAGTCTTACCCTGCGGTGATAGAATGGAAAATCCCTCAGCCGTCACCACCCAAGGCCTCCCAAACGTAGTAACCTACAGCAAGACCTACAGCACAGGTATCAGGTATCTACCAAGACTACTAGAATTTCAGAACCCAAAATAATACCAGATATAATGGCACGTTGAGGATACAAAATTCGGCAGAACTGAAAGTCTAACTTCCAGAAAGCAAAACTAAATTATTGAGGATTTTCACTGAATCAAAATGCTTCTCACAGTTGTCTATTTTTTCAAAGTTTTCCCGAAGAAAGTAATTTGGAAGGTGCTACAGCTCGTTACAGCTTTCGAATTTCAATTGCGTTGGTCAGAGAGCACGTGGGCGTAGGATTAGCCAGCCCCAGCCTCAGTAGTCAGGAGATTATTGACTAAGCTCTTATGGCTGATTGTGTTTGCAAGATAAATTGTCCATGATTAGATGCCACTCATGTGATTTCTTCCATTGTCTCATATGAATGAATGAAGACAAGAAACTCAAAACTCTCAACTTGTGAATAAGCAGTTACCAGTAGGTAAACAAACCTCAAGAAGGAGTTAAATTAATTATTTCGTTGAAGTTAGGACCCACGTGGGTGTCTTGGGCCCATGTCATGGACTTGGACACTAGCCATCGAGACCCACTTAGGTCTCTGCATGAAGGAAGTGAAGGCAGGCCAGCTGACCTACGACCCAGCCTGAAAAAAAAACCTTGCGCAAAGTGACGTGACGTTTTAAACCCAGCGGTGACTCATTTAGGACTACACGATGCACGATAGTGTTCTTTCATTGATTCAGGCACACAGATATCCTACAATCCTATACGATACGTTCCTTGGCCCAGAATTCAGGCACCTAAACCAGTCAGCGCCCAACGCCAACGTCTCATTTATCTCCATTTGATAGGTTGCCTGCTATGCTCAAGATGTTTCCCAAATTTCATCAGAGTCTTTTTCATTTAAAGTGACCCCGCAATGACTATGAATGAACTGAGAAATTTAAAATGTGGGTATGACATTTCTCCACTGTGGAAAGTTGGATTAGCTCAAAAAGTGTGAGAATTCTCTAGAGTTAGTGAAGTGAACGTAAGTGATTACTCGGTGCTATGGGAAAGTCAAGCAGCAAACTAAAGAAAAAGGATCGGAGCCAGAGTAAGTATTTTGACAAATTTTCATAGTGCATGAGATGGGGAAGAAACGCCCGTCCCTAATAAAATAATAATGAATGATCACTCACTGGTACATGCCGAATATTCCTATGAAGAAAACAGCGGAAACATGAAGTTACAGAAATAGTGATGGATGCCCACCTAAAAATCTAGAATTAAAATCATCGTAGTCTTGATCTTGGGTCTATTTTTCTACGAAAGAATAAATAATTTTTTATCGAACTTATTCCTGCACACGAAGAACTGAAACTACCTATATAACAGTTTCACTCGTACCGACACAAAGAAGGTGACGAAGGAAATTCTTGCAGATACTATCGATTTTGATTATTTGCATTTTTTAATGCCAAGAGCGGCTGAGACCAAGACTATCAGTGACCCCAGAACAAGATAACGACCAAAACCACCAAAGCAAAACCAAGACCGACTTGGAACCTCACCAAGACATGAACGAGCATTCTGTCTTGGTCTTTGCTTTGCCCATCGCTGTACTGGCACAATCCTACCCCACGCATAGGTAGAGTTCCAATGGCCGTAAAATCATCAAGCACATGCAGCATTGTGGAAGGAACTCTGCTCTGCCAGTATAGCTGTGGTTAATTTTCTCAATTTTGGTACCTACGTTATGTATTGTATTATCGTTGAACTGGCAACAATGGAGAAGAAACGAACAAAAGGGGGAACAAAAGGTTACTAAGGTTACAAGGATATAGAACCCAACCTTAGATCCGGCGCGACCTCCCATCCTCCCAATACGACCTAAACTTTGGGATTTATACGTGACAGAGCAGACCGCAAACACATTAAGGCTAAGTCAGGATAGCCCTGAGCGATGGAGGTTTAACAGCCGTGAACGGCCTACAAGTATTATGTGACAGCATCACCGCGCCGAGAAAAAGAATAAGTAACTTGTGCCTCCTCAGACAGGGATCACGAAAATGTAGACCCAGCCAAATTAGGCACAAAATGTTCACATCCAAATAAAGGAAGACCGCCCCATCTAACTTCCAGCTCTTGCGAAATATCGAGGGGCGATTGACCGGATACAAGGTCTTTGCCAACTTAGTTATAAATTATTATTTGAAATAATTCAACTAAGAATTATTCTATGACCAACACGTGAATTTGGTGCCCCCCTTTAGGACGGCCAAGAATAGGCCTTCCCGATGCCAGTATTTATTATTTTTAAATACAATATCCCAGCAATATTTCTCAAGTTATTTTTAGTTTCTTACAGGTGTTCTGGCTATTCGAACTAATATGAAAATACCTCCACCGATATAAAAAAAAATCCAAGAAGGGAAAAAACTTATGATCTCTGCCATAGCTTAAGGTTGTCTATTTGTAAACGGGACAGTTAACATTATTATCACTCTACAAATATTAGCATAGATACATCGACGACATTCATTTTGTATCACCCCCAGAAATGTGACGCCATAGACTTCCTTGAAAAATAAGTAAATCCAAGCTGGTCGGTATACAGATAATCATAAAATGATAAAAAGCCAATAAAAAATTCTCCCTAAAAATGTGCAATTAAGGGGGTTGGAAAGTCACCGTAATTCGGTAAGACTTCTAGCAGCCTCAACTGGAGAAATACCGACTTTTCTCAGCTTTCCATCATTTTCTAGAAAGCTAACTTGAGAACATAGCCTGCGTGTCACACAAAAAATTCTCCTTTTTACTTTAGCTGACTTTTCTGCCTCAATCTTTGTGACTTTCCAAGCCGGGAGTACAAATAACCTATACCCTAATGCCTGTGTTACCAATAAAAGGTCAAAATAAATGTGGGCTGAAGCAGGAGTATGGAATTAAACTAGGAGCATGGTACAAGTTGCAAGCGCCTAATTACGAGGTTTTTCTTCTTCCCATGCACTGGCGCTGAGCGTAGGCACAAGTACAGGTATACGTACCAAAGTATTCGCACCTATACGGCCAACCTGAGGACAGGTACATGTGTCGGGACTGTCTTATGTACGTGTACTTGGATATAAACACTCTTCACCTACTCGCCTACAGCGGTTCTGACCTCGTAGGTGTCTATGGCGTCTAAAGTTTTATGGAACGAACCTATTCTGCGACCACCTCTACGAGCACTCCTTGCACTGGAAGAAGTGTCAGTAGGTGCCTATTTACCAACCATCCATTACGTCTATAAACATAGAGTAGGATGTTTTCCCACCAGGTCACAAAAACCTAAAAAACGGGTTACTGAAAACTATTGGATTGGACTTTTATAATGCTAGCCAAACATCAAAATATAATAATCATGAATCTAAACCTGAAATGATAACTGCAAGAAGACCCCACGCAAATGCAGACCAGGTCCAGAAAAGCCCACGCGGCCACACCTGCGCAGCGGAGCCTAGTCCATTCATACAAAAAATCAAAACAACTCATCAGAGGAACAGCAGACAACGTCATTTCTTCTTTTCATTACAGAATATTGCCTTTGGGGGTACTTGTGTATCTACAAGCCGAATCACTAGCCGCACGGTGATAAAACCTCATGCCGAGGGGTTAACCACCCGTTGGGAATCTCGTTGGGAATCATTGGAAATCTTTTTGAAATCTCAGGGAATCTTGGAATTTTTTTGGAGTGGTTACTTTCTATGAATATCTTTGGGAATCTTTGGAAATCTTTATGGAATCTCAAGGAATCTCTGGAGTGGTTACTCCCTCGCCTCATGCGTTCAGGGACGCATGCACGTGCTGTCCTTGAGGTGCTCTGCACCCAAGTGTGTTCTGGTGCCACGTAATAATGAAGACATACAGGAATGCAGCAGCAGGGCCGCGGGCCGATACTCGGTACTTATCGCAGAAGGTTCAGCCTATGTGTACCTGTACCTGATCGTTAGGGCGCACGGCTCTGTTATTACAACACAGCCATCAGGCGGACCTGCATATTTGGAAAATGCCAAAAGGCGCAGGAAGCCACAATCAATGGTGTGAGCAGTAATGGACAAATATAGACCAGAGTCCTGTGTTCAGCCCAGGTACCAATCATAACTCAGCTAAACACCTACAGGTAGCTTATAAAACCTACAGAACAAACGTATTCATGCCATATTAGCGAAAAAAGAGCCCACTTAAGGTAGTTCGACTGCAGTCTGCAGTAGAATGCGATTTTTCTATCGGAAAAAGTTTAGGTATGGACAATGAGGATATGTAGCCACGACGAGAAAAAATAACAATTTGAATTAATGATGGAAGACTCGATCTGACTACTATAAAGTAATAGGATTAAGGACCTACTCGCACCAAAAAATTTATCTGATAAAGACGAAATTCTAATCAAATCCGGAGAAAGTTATTTTCTGTAGAACCTAATAATCCTGCTTATTCCTGCTTATAATCCTGCTTATTAAGTTCAAATCAGGAAATCTAACAATCTTATGATCACAATCTGATAACAATTAAATACAATGTATCAAGGGACGGCAGTACCATCAGTTTTGAATAGAATGACCGTAATAAGGAATGTGGCGGCAACATGAAAACTTGAACAAGGAGTCTTGTTATAGTAAGGGCCGCAGATGCAGATGCACTGTGTTAGTCACATCTTGAGCATGTGTGAGAAGCTCGCTATCCAGTTATGATAACAGCTCACAGAAACGTTCAGGTTTCGTTTTATCTTATCTAGCTCGTACCTACGGTATAACAGCAGCGAGGCGTCGCACATGGTGAGATCAAACACACAAGCGCATCAAACAGGCTGTTGTTGAGGATAATCAGTGTACAGTAATAAATTTAGATAGGGTTTGAAGACCCTCATTTAAATTTAGCTGTCGGATAAGATTTACCTTTTGAACAGTATAACCTCAGGTCAGTTAACTGGTAAGTAACCGGGGATACGTAATTTTGAAATGAATGAAAAATATCTTGAAACTGGAGTCTATATGCGAGGGCCTGAGAAGCATGTGAAGTGGAGCTTATTTGGAGTTTGCAGGTGTATGTCACTCCCTCACAAAAATAACCCTCAAACAAATCTATTTTTGGGTAAAGCAATGGCAACTATGCGAGGTAGGAAGGAATCCCTCCCGCAGTTTCACTCGAAGAACCCCCATACAAAGTCATTTATTTGATTTTGCTGTTTTGAATTTTGTTTCAGGCGTCATATGGAGCTTCAAATTTCCCTCACTGGGCACACTAACACGCAAAAAGATGAGTCCGTCCGTGGGACCACACATGGACGTCCAGCAGTGGCTCTCGGCACTGGACCTCCAGCAATACGCCTCTATCTTCGAGAAGTTTACGGGCGTGGAGGTACATATTGTGTTTTAAGGAATCTATAAAATTGGCTTGAACATGAAAAGTTTCTGAGAAGAGGCAGAAGCAGTGGGGCTTGCTAAAAGGAGTTGTATAGTGACGCCTGCACTCCTACTGTATAACAAGGGAAACGTGGTAATCACTGAACAGAAAGAAGAGTTTCAGATAAACAAGGTGGTTAGAAATACAAAACAAAGAAGATTTTTAAACAAATCTGAATCTAAATATTATGGAGGCAATAGGCAGTGATCCTGTAGAGAGCATAGAGCTTTTGAAATGAAAACAGGTACGAGTGAGGAACTGATGAAGCTGCTTACTCCTTCACACATGCCATGAAGCTGCTTACTCCTTCACACATGCCATGAAGCTGCTTACTCCTTCACACATGTCATGAAGCTGCTTACTCCTTCACACATGCCATGAAGCTGCTTACTCCTTCACACATGTCATGAAGCTGCTTACTCCTTCACACATGTCATGAAGCTGCTTACTCCTTCACACATGCCATGAAGCTGCTTACTCCTTCACACGTTGTATTTCATTTTCAGGACCTCTTGGGCTTTTCCGAGTCCGAAATCAAAGACATGGGGGTGAAAAATTCTGCGCACCGGGCCCGGATCGTCTCAAGTCTGGTTGTCTTGCGAAAGAAATACAACAAAGGTTCGTAAAAAACTATTTTGAAATATCATAGAAGCTCGAATCCAAAAAAAAATAAAGGGTCCGACAACAGTCGCACTTAACTTTCTCGCCCAGAATGATTTTTTTTTTTTTTGGGTTTTTTGAGATTTTTTTTGCGGGCGTAATTTTTAAGCAATCGAAAATCGGTTGAAAATGACCCACAAGCATCTATCTGAGATCACTCATACCAAATCTCACGTCTGTCATTTTATTACTGTAGTCCCAAATGCGTTCCGACCATTCAAAAACGTGGTTTCTCATTCTCAACTCATTTTCGACACTTTTTTGACAAAAACGGCCGTAATTTTGAAGATAACAAAATTCTGTTCGACAGATGTTTAAGTTATATGGTTCTACACAAATTTACCAAATTTCATGACAATCGGTCAATAAATGTGAATGGCGCCGAAACGATCGAACTTTGGTCCAGAACGGCCGTAATTTTCAACCAATTCAATTTTAGTTGAAAATGACCTCGAAGCATCTATTTGTCAACACACATACCAATTTTCAGTGTTATAGATTGAAAAGTGTACCGTCGGCGCTTGTCTAAGTAACCAAAAACACGATTTTTGAATTATTTTGGCGGTTTTTTGACAATAGCGGCAGCAATTTTTGCAATTTTGCACGAAAACAATACTTTCTCGCCATATATGGCTAGCGAGAAAGTAAAAATTATCTACGAAGAATACTTTACGGTTTTCAAAGCTGTGGAGGTGCTTAGAGTTGTCACAGTTATCTACTACGAAGCGCATGAACTATGACGTCAGTATCTCAACACATGCAGCTTACAATCTCGTACGCTCAATGTCAGGGAGCAAAAAAGCCTACTCCGCCAGTACACTGTAAACGATACCAAAAAATCTTCCTGCCGCTCAACTATATGAATTTCAAAGGCACAACTAAGGCCCACATTTCAATAGAACAGCCAAGAATTCATATAGGTACAGATTAAAAAGGCTTAAATGGGTTCACGGCTGTACAGCGTGTTCCAAGGTCCTAAGAGTGACCAGTTATCACATGTTGATTAGTAATTAAGATGGTAGGTATGATGCTGCAGTAATCCATCCCGGGAGTGTTAGTGCAAATGTAAACGCGACGGTATCGCCAAAATGACTCGACCTATTCATAATTCAGTGGTTGTGTATGTTTGTAAGTTATAAAAAATGTCTTTCAACTTTCACGAAGGATAAGTCAGTCTGTTTTGATAAGAGATAAATTTTTGAACAGGATATTGAACCGATTCAATTGGTTTCCTCAAATCCAGGATAATCCAGCTTAGTTACGGGGACTTCATGTCAGGTTTTGTGAGTTTCCTAGTCAGTAGCTGCCTTTTGTCATTTTATTTTCTTGGTTCCAGGGAGCAGGGTTGACAAACAGCAGCGTCACAGCGTCGCTTTCGACGGGAATCGTCACTTAAATCGAACCACCAAGTAAGCTCAAGTTACCTAAAATCTAATGCATTAACATTCACCTAGGTTGGCCACATTTGCACCAACTCCCGATGAGCCGGAGTTAGTAAAAAAAAAAAAAAAAGCCATAATGAAACGGAGTTCTTATTTTCCATCCAACCTGCAGACTGCAAGGCATTGACAGCTTGCAGCAGCACCACGTCAATTGGTCATACCAGTTGTTAGTCCGATGAGAATGAAGACATGTCAATAGGCTCCTGTCCCCTTTCTATCATGCACCCTTCTGGAGGGGAAACGTTCCCGTACAAAGGATACGGGAAGGCCGATTTATTTATATTTTCATTTTTCGCCCCCAGAGGTGCTGTTGCTTTCTACGCAACAGTAATCCCAGCTTCCAGCAGAGGGCAGACCCTTCACCATTTCAATTACAGAAAATTGGCTTCAAATATAGGATTTCTTATTCCCTATATTGTGAAATGCCAGAGAGGAGGAGGTTCTTATGCACATCTTATGCACACTAAATTTTCACTTGAAGTCAGGAACCTATTTAGGATTTTAGGTACCGTTTTGATAACATCAACTATCAGCCAAGACAAAAATCATGATTAAGGGCTAAAAAACGTACAATTCATGAAATTTTCTCTACTCTGCACGCAAACTTAATCAAGTAGACACAATATGACGAACCATCTCAATTATTAACGAAGAATAAAAATACAAGCATGGACCTACTATTGTGGATTCTCAAGTATTTTCATAGGGATGGATAAAGAATTTGAGTTGAAAGACTTGCGACCCCCAACTCTTCCACCCACCCCGTCCCCCCGTTTCTTTTTCACTCTACCGAACCCTATTCTTTCCTCAATCTTTGTTCCCTCAGCATGGAAGCATTATGCTCCCTTTTCCTTACTTTCTTTGAATTTTTATGGGTTTTCAACTGGTTGCGCTTCGGTTTTCAAGAGTGTTTGCAGAGAACAGGGAAGGATATTATTCTCTTTTCCAGTAGGTACAGTACCTACCTACAGGCGTCTCCTCTCGATAATTTCCCTATTCAAAGGGAAAGTGCTCCAGGCACTGCAAAATGCGACTAGGTGCTAGTTTTGAAATTCTGCAGTATATCACTGCCCGCAAAGCTCGAAGTCTCCCAATGGCAAGGGCAGGTAAGAACTCTTAAACCGCCGCCAGCTCATTTACGTATGTACCTACGTACTTATTTACTCGTATGATATACCTAAATCTTAAATACGAGTCATCCTACATTTATGACCTCTGCGGTCTGCCTTCAACATTTGCCATGAAAAATTAAACTTAAACAGAATGCCTGGTAAAGGCTCCAAGAACTGGCGAGTGGCGTCTGTGTTGGACTTATGAACCACTTCTGTCAACTCATTTAACTTACTTCTCACAGAGACGACAACAACTACCTACCCAGTTTTCCTATCCATAGGGGGATCGCAGTCCATTTTCCCCAAAAGTCAGAGTGGATCCGCCTCCTGCCCCCAAACTGTCATTTTGAGTTCTTATCAAACAACTAACACTCGTTTCGTGCTTCCCCCCAAAATGGGAGGCTACGGCCAATCTTCGCGCGCTCATCAACGTCCTCCCCTCCCTTCGTAACGGTATCTCTCCCCTTCATCAGACCGTCATCGTGTTCTGTAATAAGTTTTCAATAACTTTCCTTCAATCCCTTGAGAGTTACGGCCTCAAAAGCTTTGATATCTGCAATCCTGTGTCCTCCTGACTTAAGATTTCATGAGTCACGAGATTCATGAGTCATGACACACCGTTTTTATTCCAGTCTTTTACGTGTGTTTTAAAGTTTTAAAGTGCCAGTTCTCCATGCACTCCTCTGGCATTACTGCCGGCAAAGTGACCTTGCAATTAAGACTTTCAGTGACAAATGACTCAACAAATCCTCATGACTAAAACTGACCATGAAGACGGATACCCAAACAGCTTACGCAGGTTACCTACCCAAATACGAATACAAATGTCCTTCACAGTATCAGCCCCTTCGAATCACAATGACCAAAATATGGAAGGGGTCTCTATCGATCTTGAATGCACTCAGCGTAATCTGAAACTTCAATTTATGTTTTTTCGGCACCCCAGATGTTGTCGACGCCACATGCGTTCGCCACTTCCATGGTTAGCTTAGCGCCCCGTTGCTTAGCAACACAATTTAGAAAAACTCTTCCGAAAGCCACCCTAGCCCCTGAGATCTGTTCAGTTGTTTCTCTTTGTTTGTGTCTAAGGTCAGTGCCATTTTGTTTTCCTTGGTTGTTATTCATTCTCGATCATTATGGAGGGAAACTGTGCTGAAAAATCCGAAACTCATTCAAACTGCTTCTATAGAGTACTGATAAAGTGTTAGGATTTCGGCGATGTTTTACTTTTTACAGAATAATCATGTCATGTTTCCTATACAATTTGGGGCAGATTACTTACTTTAGTGGCACCTCCAAATTGAGTCGCAACAGGCTTCTGTTCTAACACGAGGTAGAAATACTCATTTCGCACAGACAGAAAGTTTAGCTAAGTGCGTGACTCCTGCACGGTAGGAACATTATAATTAACGTTTTCAGATTCAAAAATATGAGCAATCGGAGAAAGTTTCCCTCGCCCGAGTTCTCAGCTCGAGATTTTCATTTAGCTTCATGACCCCTTTACTGCTTTTCCAAGCTTCACTTTCTACTAAATACAGGATGGAGTTTTTGCAGGCAAGACCAAAATAATGATTGTCAAGATTCCACCTTCCACTTTTTATTCCCCAATTAAAATATCGAAGAGAAACAAGAGAAGTGGTCCATCCGATTTATGAACCATTTGCACTTCTTGAACGAGCCGCTAAATTGGTGCCAGTTTTATGGAGGTCCAATCACAATTATCACTTTATCTGAAGTTGCTAGACCTGTATCTCAAAGCCAGATACACCTGCTGGTAATCCGTAAATTACATAGGTATATAAACAGTTCCAGACTAAATACGTCTATGGACCTCAGTTTGAAAAAACTCCCCTTGAATAATTGTACAAATTTACAACAATATTCTCCAGTGGAAAAGTCGTTCCCTACTCAAGATAAAAACAAGAATCAACGCAGGTGACTTTTTTACGCTCATTGAGGCACGGCGGAACGTAAAGTCTGCAGCCGAAGGGCGACATTGAAACAAATGGTGCTTTGATCCATTCAGTCAGAAGTAGTATAGTACACAGGGAGTACTTATAGTAGGAGCAAATGGGGAATGAGCATTTGCACATTATGATTCTCGCTCGCGCGCCGCTGTTTGGGTCCGATCGATACGGGCAGCTGGCGCGGGCGGGCGGGCGGCGGCTCCACAGCGTGCGCCCTCCGCTTTGCGCCGGATTTTGATTCCGAGTCTGTTTGTGTGGCGTTCGGTGGCTAGGGTAGCTACGGGCTCGGTGGTTTTTGTTTTGGTGCCGAGAGGTGAATGGAAAAGGGATGGGCTTGTTGCACTGAACGGAAAGAACACAGAGCTGAAGAAAATTTTTAGGTGCAACAGTAAGTATACCTATATACAGAATTTTGATACAAATCTTGATTTTGCTACAGTGAGATTTGATGTATTCGTTCCAACATCTATGCAACAGCTTTTCTCAGCTTTGGTTGCAGAGAATGTGTTATGGACTACTTTATTAGTGTCAGAAATATGTTTCTATTAAACACTTCCAATTTCCAAGTCACTGGGGAGGAATCCAGTGCTAATTTTATTACTTGATAAATAATTAACTTTCTCGAGAAGTTTGGTTATTAGGGATGCTCTCCTCAAAAAAGATAAGCGATCAAGAATTCTTTCGATACAGACACCAAATATTACAAGGCTCAAAACGACTTCTCAACTACCGGAACCTGTTGCTGTAAATTTTTATTTATCACATGCAAAACCATTCCTTATTGACAACCATTCTATATCTCTATAGTTTATAGAAGGTTTTTCTGTGCATATTTTGACCCTCAAACTCGCTTAGACCCTGTCCCAACTCCCAACCACAAAAAGAGAACTTCGTATCAGGAACATTAGGGAAAATGTGTCCTTCCTAATAAGCAGCGTCGGACTCAGCAGTTTTCCACCGCAGCAAACGTGAGAAATGGGAACTAGTCGAAGAAACAGCAAGGGTAGACTGCTGACTGCTGACCAAACGCATTCATAACCAAGGACTGCAGTTTAGGCCGTTAGGCAGCCGATGTGCTGAAGACATCGCTACATAAAAAGCGTACGACAGCAATAAAGTCACGAAGTAGTATGAGCTAATATAAGTTCGATATGTTGACTCCAGAGGTCCTGACAGAGAACAAACCACGAAGGACAAGTTAGCTCCAAATTAGCTCACTGGCAGGGATAATTACGAATTCAACTGCATGATTAAATTATTGTCTGCATGAAATTTTTTCAGTGTACTGTCAGCAAGACATCCCCATCGTAACTTCACGAAAATCGTTTTTGTTACGTCTCTAAACTACAACTGTGAAGTAAAGTTGGAAGGCGCAATCAAAAGTTATGAGACTTGCTGAATTAGTAATGAAAATTCGCGGACTATTTCCGAGCTGTCAGAGACGATTGAAAGTTTACGTCCCTTACGTTATGATTCCCTGAGAATGTCAAGAAAGATAACGTTCTTTTCTTCCTGATAAGACCCAAAATTTCACCCCGATGTAGCCCTAATAATTTCCTAGCAAAGTAGTGACGCTGCTTTTCCGATTTCCAGAAAACCTTCTCACAAAGGGGGTTATCTCGAAAACCACTGAGAAAATTGGGGAATGTGTGTCAGTACTTTGCTCCCATATTCCGGAACCTACGTTTAGGCAAAAGTCTGAGGCTAAATTTCACCACTTTCCGATAGTGTCTTGTCTTTTAACGAGAGGATTTAACGAACGGATTTACGTTATCGTATGTTTAGCTTACGGCAAATGCCTTGCGCTTGCACTTGTTTCTCTGCGAACGCACTTGTCGTAAGCTAAACATACGATAACGTAAATCCGTTCGCTAAATCCTCTCGTTATAGACACTATCGGAAAGTGGTTAAATTCAGCCTAAATCTTTTTAAAAATTATTATTTTTTGAAAGGCAAAGTTACGTATTGCACTTGAAACTACATATTAAATTTCCTTAAACTCATGTTGGAATGTTCTGTTCCAGTGCTGCTGATCTGGTTCTCATCAGCAACGTAGTCCAGAGCAAGAGCTTATGCAATATTACAATGGTAAGTTACAAGCATTTTTTTTATCCGTCCCCATTCTTCGATGGAGAATTCCTGATAGATTTTGATGCTCAGCTCAGACAGAATAAAAAATCCAATTAGGGTCACAAGTATCGGATGCTTTGCTATCGTTATTCGGGGAAGATTTGTTTTGTTATTGACAGCAAAATTCACAAAAACGTCCCTTCGACTCAATACTGGCTGAAACTGTTTTTCTCTTTCCACATTACAAAAGGAGCTATTGAGCCTATGAGTGCAATACTTCACTAGCTACAAATTATGGATTCAGTACGGAAAACTCTAAAGGACTTGCAGTGAGAGTGTTAATAATATTCCTACTGAGCCAACTTGTAGCCTTTCTATTGTAAGCACAACACCTCGGTAACTGGTAACCAACAATTTGGTGAATAAGCCACCCCGAATCACCAGATTTTGGTGGCACGCGAAGTTAAGTGGAAATTCGGCGTCCGATCCACTTTCTGTAGCGTGCACGAATAACACATGCCACTATCAAACCGAAATGTATACAATCATGGGATGGGCCCAACCAAAGTGGCTTCGAAACACAGGGATTTGCTTTTATAAAAAATCCGAGAAAGCCGGTGAGGTTTTACGTTACCACTGTACAAATACGTTTTGAAATAAACGAGCAGAAGGGTATTATATTTTTTACCGCCGGTCGTATAATTTGCTAAGCACGCTCTTTAATTTGTTTCTCGTCCATCGTCGTAATTAACATTGCACTGGATACCTAATGTTTTTCAACCCGTCATGTTTTCTTGGAATACGTCTTATTCGGCTTTAAATTTTAGGATCAGAGAGCAATCAGCTCCAGATCAAATCCTGGAATGTGATGGAGTAAAATAAATACTAATAGACCGGCGTCCCGTAGTGTAACAATTTAAAAGCCGTACTGGAGTGGGCCAAAGGCATTACATACACGCTGTCAGAGGAAAATATTTCTTGCGCTGGGATTCGAACCCAGATCTCTCAGGCTCAGGACACAAGTCGGATGCCTTACACCAACGAGGTTCACTAAAATCAAGAAATATTTACGAGCTTTACTGAACACTTAAACATCCCCACAAGCTACAAAACAACATAAAGTTCGTATTGTTGTGTTACTGTACCTCGGGGTAGGCGTCAGGGACACGATTAAAACGGGGAGGCCCATCGGAGATCGATTTTGGGCCTCGCCGCTGAGATTTCCAGGCACTTTCCCTTTTACTCCAGCCTCCAGCCCGCCCCTATTCATTCCACCACTTCAGGCATTCCACGTGACGTGAATTCTAGCCTACCTAACAGAGTTATGTGGGTTCCAGTTATTGCTTATCTGGTTACCGCACTGCCGCATACTGGGTTAGCTAAAGAAGATGCCTCACATCCTAAATTGCTCTGAGGCAGCGTGTTCTAAACGCAATCATATCAGCATCCTTCTTGGCCAGAAATAGGCCAGCACAGTACAAGTTGTCAGCACTAAGGGTGTGCCGATCACAAGCTTACTGAGGGAGCCAATAGAATGTAAAACCTCAAGCGGATTTTTACTTTCCCATAATGCACGACTTACATTATACCACAGAATTATACCTAATAGGTATAGGTAGATAAGGATATAGGGAATGTATTCCGATCGTAGAAAAAATTCGATTTTAAGTTGGTACTACGTGACCCTCCTGAGTGTTTAAAAATTTGTCCGTCAGTCGGTCTGAATTCGCGGGGGCCGATCTAAACGTATGGAAAACATCCATCAGAAAAACGAAGAAGCAAGATTTCAAAGGTTTGCCAACCGGCGAATTGTTCCTAGACTGTCTGTGAAATAGTAAGGGTCGCATTTACGGCATCCAGTAAACACAATGTGTTTACTGTAGGTACATGTCATGTACCTACAGGTTCCTGTCTAAGGTTACTGGTGTTTCGATTCCAACCAATCAGATATAAAAAGTAGCAGGAATGAGGATGAGGTTTTGCATTGAACTTCGCCTCGAGCGCTATAAGGGCCAGGCTGTGACCTTGATTGACCAGTAGTATCGCTTCGCTAGCTTTAGTTACTGTAGCACTCACATGCACGCCGGTTACCGCCATGTCGAGGCCTTCTAAACAGTTGTCTATTTTTTCTTCCAATGTCACGATTTGCAGTGAGTCTAAAAAAAAACTAATATCTATGCAAACTACTACACTTATTTATACCTACCTATTGCACAGCATAGACTTCATATGGCTCCGCAAATGAGATTGAAAAAAATGAGGTTCGATACCATAGCAGTAAAAGAAGACACCCAACCGATATAATCTCGTCGGTAGAAAAGAGCAAACTTGAGTAAAATAGCAGTGTGAGAAAATCATGGAGACTACGCGAAAAGGGAGAATGATCTAGAAGTTGGAACAACGGAAGAAGTTGGAGAAAGGAACGAGTTTGAAAACAGAGAGAGTGAAGTTTAAAAAGAAATTGTAAAAGTATAGTTCGAGAGGACTCAAGCTGTGAGGTTAAGAAATGTCTCTGGAAGAAGCTGATAGCTGTGCTGATAGTGAAGAATGCAGTGGCAACTTCATCCAAATTATAACCACACCATATTTACTTTCTCGCTAGCCATATATGGCGAGAAAGTATTGTTTTCGTGCAAAATTTCGAAATTGAGATTTTGGGTTTCCCATGATCCTGGGGGTCCCCTGAGTCCAAAAAAGTGGTTTCTGGAAAAAGTCTGTCCGTCCGTCAGTCCGTCCGTCAGTCAGTCCGTGCAGTGCTCTAGCGCCTATACCGTTCATCCGATTTTGATGAAATTTGGTATGAACCTGTCTAAAATTACTGCCGAGGGGCATTTTCAAGGATTTTTTGATTGGTCAAAAATTGCGGCCGCTATTGTCAAAAAACCGCCAAAATAATTCAAAAATCGTGTTTTTGGTTACTTAGACAAGCGCCGACGGTACACTTTTCAATCTATAACACTGAAAATTGGTATGTGTGTTGACAAATAGATGCTTCGAGGTCATTTTCAACTAAAATTGAATTGGTTGAAAATTACGGCCGTTCTGGACCAAAGTTCGATCGTTTCGGCGCCATTCACATTTATTGACCGATTGTCATGAAATTTGGTAAATTTGTGTAGAACCATGTAACTTAAACATCTGTCGAACATAATTTTGTTATCTTCAAAATTACGGCCGTTTTTGTCAAAAAAGTGTCGAAAATGAGTTGAGAATGAGAAACCACGTTTTTGAATGGTTAGAACGCATTTGGGACTACAGTAATAGAATGACAGCCATGAAACTTGGTGGGAGTGATCTCAGATAGATGTTCTTGGGTCATTTTCAACCGATTTTGGATTGCTTAAAAATTACGCCCGCAAAAAAATCTCAAAGAAATCCAAAAAAAAAAAAAAAAAAAAAAAAAAATCACATGGGGCGAGAAAGTTTAGTGCGACTGTTGTCGGACCCTTTATTTTTAATGAGGTTCGGCTTGGGATGGTGAGACCAGGGAAGTGATGGGACAAACTAGAGTATATACGGATAGCACAAGCCTGACAAAACCAACCATGATTATCTAATTGAAAAGGTGGTGTAGCAGATTGCACTACACCTTCCAAAACCGTGATTATGCAATTTGAAAGATGGTGTGCACATTTTTCTCAACGCCTTCAAAAATCGCTATTATCCAAGTATCCAATATGAAGTGCTGACAATACCACATCCCATATCCCAGCTCCCCACTCATCGGGCAGCTGCAAGACGATAGGAACTTACGAGATTTTTGGTGGATTTCGAACCGCCTCAGCCTCATTATTTCTATGATCTCAAAGCTTAATGCTGATCAGTGATCAGAAAAGGAAGGAAAAGGATGGTAAGTGGGACCGAAACTCTCGAGGCACTGGTACATCGAGGCTTCCACTACCAAGGGGACAAACAGAGTGACATAATTGCTAATTAGGAAAGATTGTTGTCAAAGACACTAATTTTCTACTTGAAAAGTAGCGGGGGTCTCGGGCCATTGTTACCCGGGGGCTTAGAGTTCTTGACTTCCATGTCTGGCAACAGGGGCGGTTTACCACTTGAGTGCACAGCTGACAACTTAACAGCACTCTTCATCCCCTTCCATCCCCAAAGCTCTTGGTTTCCCCCCTAATATCTTATAATACTCTCATGCCATGGCTATTTGAGCTCTTTAGGTCAGCATACATATACAGTACCTACAATAACAGCATGCAAAACAGTGTAGTGTGTTTCCGAAGCTCGAGTAGGTCACATAGAATAATACCTACCTTTGGTTAGGTAGATATAATATTTGAAGTTCACAAGAATGCAAGACGTATTTTAACACAGAAATGTTAAAAATAGTGAAACCGTTGCAAAAAGGTTACATGGTGTACATAAATAAAATAAAAAGACTAAACTCCCCCAATTTCCCAAAAAAATGAGACAAATGTTTCCTGAAAGAAGAAGCCCTCGGAGTTAATCCGTCTGGAACCCAAAAATACGAGAAATGTACTTTCCTTCCGATAAGCTAATGCCCATTGACGTCTCATGGAAATGGGTTTAAGGACAAATAACGAGGGCCTTTCTCTTCTGTCTCGAGGATCAGACGTCTTTCGTATGTTTCATTTGGGGTCTTTCTTGTTGGTTTTCAGAGATCATTTCTGTCACTCTATTGATATCTATTACTTACCTACGCATTGTACGCCAACGCAACGTATTCTCTGATTCGATTACGACAAATTATGACATTGGAGGGGTTGTCCATTCGTGTTCCTGTGCAACGCTGTCCTTGGAGGACCTATCGTGCACTATTCCCCCAGATCATGAGAGCGTTTTGTGCCATTATAGGCGTAAGAATCCCTTTGTTGTTATCCAGGAGTCTGGGTCGGACGGTGGTCTCGACCAAGGTGGGCTTCGGAAGGCATTAGAATGGGAGCTGAGCCTGGACAGCAGGGACCTCAGGTCCCACGCCTGGTACCATGGGGCCATTCCCCGGGCCCGCGCTGACGAAATTATCGAACGCGACGGCGACTTCCTAGTGCGCGATTGCGCGTCGCAACCAGGCAACTATGTCCTCTCCACACGCTGTAAGGGACAGGCTCTGCACTTTGTCATTAATAAGGTTTGTTGACACACAATGCATCCAATTACTTAACTTTAATCATGCAAAAATGAGATCAAAGACAAGAAATACAATTAAGGGGATGGAGTGGATTCAGTGATTGCTTCGACGAGGTGAGTGTCAAGGGAACATGAAAAATGAACTTGGAAGTGGTAATTGCACGACGAGGTAAAAAGTTCTTGTTATCTTTATGACTTCGTCAAATCAGAAATCAATAGCTGAGCCTTAGCGCTTGATTCACACTATTCATACTCGCCCATTTTCAATCGTTTATTTTAACATTCAGGTGGTGCTTCAGCCCGACACAGTTTACGAGCGAGTTCAGTTCCAATTTGAAGATGAGCCGTACGACACCGTATCAGACCTCATCACTTACTACGTGGGCAGTGGAAAGCCTATTTCTGCGCTCTCCGGTGCCCGGATCCTATCACCGAAAAACCGACTGCACCCACTGTCCTTTTACGCAACCAAGTACAGTCTCCAGCCGCAATCGTCGCCTCGATACAACACCCTACAGCGCGACGCGCCACCCAGGCTTCCGTGCAAGACGCGGGCACATAACCTTGCACCAGAAGAAAAAGCCAGTAGCGCGGATGGAGTTGTCAAAGCAGGGAAATATGCAACAAACTCCTTATCTCGGAAGCCTATGGCGCGAGTTACAAGTGACCCGGCCCTAAGCCCCTGCTTTGAACGGCGACCTTTCTGCCCCGACGAAGGGCCAGATCCCCCACCCAAGCCCAGTCGGCTACCCACCCTGACTGACCCTGACGAGTGCGCACGAGGGTACTCGGGTAGCGACTCTGGCAACGGCTCTGGTGATTCCGCACAGAGTTCTGCCGACGCCACAACGCCCTGTGGCACGGGAACCCTAGTGCGGGGGGTAGTTATAAAAAACCCCCGCTACCGTTACGCTTACGACACGCCCCTCCCTTCCTCCGCGTCCTCCATGACGCTCAAAGCGGACTACGACGTTCCGCTGCCCATTCACGACCTCCCCTCGTTTTACGACTTGGAAAACTATCACACGCTTCTGCTGCCGACTTTGGAGAACAAGCCGGTGGATGCAGCGGCACTGCAGTGCGTGAGGAGTTTGCTCACGGATACAGGCTCACGGGTGCTGGCTAATCACCTCACGCGAATGGACTTGGATGTGACGGTGGTGAAAAGAACGGAATTACGGTTCGGTGCTGGCTCCGGCCTAGAGCTGGCTGTTCTGCCACATGGCTGTCAAGCCAGACTCGATCTCATCGAGAGGTATGATGTGCTTTATCGAACTGAATGGGCGCTAAACTAATGCGAAACTACTGGTGATGTTTGGGTAAATTATAACGCGCTTTAATTTTAGGACTGAATGCACCAAACTACTCGTCGCAGTCTCAGTACTTACGTGTACAACAGAATCTGAAAGGGCGGAAACCATCAACAAGTGGATCCAAGTCGCAGTGGACACCAAGACAGCACTGGGCAATCTCTTCGGCTTTTGCTCTATCATGCTGGGATTATGTCTTCCTCAGGTAATACTCCCTTCACCAGACTGCGTGCAACTGTTTGGAAGCGGGGTAGTGGGTCTGGGTAGGTATGAGCGAAACCCACATTGGGCAGACAAGTCGGAAGTCCCAATGACAAAAGCAGCGTAAGGAGTTAGGTCAGGCTATAAAATCATAATTACGGAGAGATGATAAGTAAGCAGTAACTTCACTTACCTTTCTGGTGTCTCTGCAGGTGCAAAGGCTGACTGGAACGTGGCATGTCCTCCGTCAGAAGTTCACCGACAGCGCTTTCAACTACGAAGCGAAACTACGACCGACGCTGAAGAGCATGAACGAATGTACAAATCCTCAGGCACCCAACACCACCATACCTCACATACTCCCCATTGTCCTCCTGCAAGAAAGAACAGTCGATCACATACTAGGTAGAAACATCCATAAAAGAAGTGTTGTTAAAAATAGGCATGCAGGCACAGATGCTGAATGTAGCACAGGCAGCTGTTGAAATATGAATACCTTCTGATCTATATGGTCGTCACCAGAGGGAGAGTACAATAAAAATAAAACCATAGGACAGATAAACGCACTTGCAGCTGTTAGCTGGCCTACCTATTTCCTCGCAAATGGCAGAGATGCTAAATGTGCAGAACAAATACGTGAGTGGACATCTACAATTGGGTGAATGCGTTCGGTACCAGCACAAAAAATGAAATACTGCTGACGCCATAATCTGTTACATCTGTTCCTCACAATTAAAGAAAGTAATTTAAAAACATCTCTCCTCATCTTTATTATCAAGCTCTTTACAGTAACCTCAAAGAGAAGGGTCACAACTTTCCACATTTGTTAATACTGCCTCTACTTGCCTCTACCCTCAGAGACAACAAACGTCCAATTTTACACTTGATAGCGGGTTGGGGCTGGGGCTGATCCTACAAAAATTTTGAAGTATTCATAAATGTGTTTTAGGGAAGAGGCCGACGGACACACTAACAGCTGTTTGCGTGGTACCATGCGAGGCGTCACCAGACCTGGGCTTAGGCACTGCTATGGCACACCTGGACGCAGGTCGCCGCTTTGCCGCAGCTCTTCCCTCTTTCCGGCGCAACGCAGAAATAGTGTTGGGAGACAGCAAAGTAGATCCTCTCCTGCTAGACCTCTTCCGAACAGAGTTTCAGCTCAAGTTCCTGTGGGGCAGCCGAGGAGCTTCCGCAGACGTCTTCGAACGTCACGCTAAGTTCGACCAAGTGCTCACTCTCATGTCAGAGAAGTGTGAGCCATCAACAGGCACTGCCGTTTAAATTGTAAAACACTTTGGGAATTAAGGGTACTCGTAAACTGTACTGTACTTTAGAGGAGTATTGTAAGCTTTAACTCAAGTAGTTTCAATGGATTATCTCAGAAGGATTACAATCGAAATAGAAACAAAACTCTGTGCAAAGTAGGAGCTCATTTGGGAGTGTTGGGACCAGAACTACATTTCAGTTCAGAAATACTGAATCAGAACTGCTGTTTTTAACCCAAATGAGCATGTTACAGAATAACAGAGGGAGTACGTACCTATATGATACTTAATCAACGGAATTTTATACAATTTTAACTGTTCATGTGATTTTCGAAAGAATGCTTTTAATTTGGCTTAATTATGGCCTAAAACAGGTTGTTGGTGCCAAATAACTAGGCACAATAATTACACCAATAAAATCTCTGTGCCTCTATTGCGCAATAAATGAGTGTGAAAGCGCTAAGAAGCAAAATCCACTACATCCACTACAGACAATGTCACCATTTGCTTTGTAATTAGCGTGTACATTTCTATTTATTTAATGGTGACGTTGCGGCGCGATAGAGATTTTACGCTCCAAGTCTTGTCTGTACAATAAGTACCTAATTACAGTACCTACCTATTACTTATATTATGTATACACATACGCTAGATTTTTTATATTATTTGTAAAACTGAATATGAATTATTGTAGTCTGATTAAAATATAAGTACTTATAATATGGTTGCATGTACTCGTACAGAAGTTTGAAATATTCACAGTGACAACAATTTATTCGCAGTGAAATGTTGGCTGATCAAGCTAATTTTCGTACCACTTCTGTACGGAGGTATATTGCAAGTTATCAGAAGGAGAAATCCCCTAATAAAATTCTAGTCTTCGATTAGTTTGGCATATTCTACATCAATTTCATACGAATCTGTAAAGTGATACATATAAGAAGTACTCAACCACGTACCAATCAGTCCCATCGTTGAATTGAAAATGTTCGTAAAGAGTGGTTTCCCCGGGTCCTTCTCGAGAAGTAAAAATTAAATTGACGAACCTGCGGCACATTTGGATTTGATTGGAAGGGGAATCATATACTTAAGGTAGCCAAAGGTGAACAATCATTCATGAAAAAACAGATTCAAACCGAACCGTACAACCTATACGAGTGTTAAGTAGCGTTGATCAGTGACGAGGTGGTAGGTATGCCAATGATATGTGCCATTTTGTGGTACAAGGTAATAATAGAATAGTTTTTATTAAGAAGACTATGTAAACTTTTTCTAGGCTTGGGCTGAAATGAAAGCCATAGTCAGGTACAAATGTGGGTGTTTCCAACGTTTCTATCGTCTTCAAACCAACAGAAGTTTGGTTAAAACCTAGTATAGAGAAAATGAAAAGGTGCTGGCGTTTGATAACTACTCTCGCATTATTCGCCAATTGGCTCGAATTGCAGTTCGTAACAGACTGTGTTATTAGATGGAATAACGTGCTAAAAATCTAACCTGTGTTTTTTATTCTCACACCAAAACTAGAAGTCTGGTGGTTTCCGAAGAGTACTGAGGTAAACTCACTGAGCAGCTATCTCAAAAGGTTACAAGACAAACAAACGGAAGTTTAAAGGTACAAACTATTCATACGTTCTATAGGTAAGTAGGTACTACCTAGGTTCTCAATAAGAAAATATATTATTAAAGTCTTTAACAGACTATTGTCTGCTGTTTTCTCGAACTTTTTGGCTCGAGGAAACCATTCTGGAGAAAATCTGTGGGCGGACCCCGATATGGTGACAATAACTATTTTACAAGACAAAAAAGCACGGATAGGTACGTAACTACGTCTGGCATCCACCAAAATTAGTCATAAGAATGCTTCCCCTCGACAAAGGTGCCCGTTCGAGTTGAAACTTTCACATAATAAGTACTTCTTAAATTGTGAAGAGCTTTTCTGGTTAAACAAAAGACAAACCAACTATCGAGCGAGGGAGAAGTGAAGATATTCCTAAACGTTCCCATTTTTTTCCCTTGGATATCCATATTTTCCTAGATAAGATGCACGAAAAAAAAAAACTATCTGAACAGTCACTTTTAAAGAGAGGGAGAGCGGGAAAAAGCGGACCTGACAAAGTGAAAACTGGGAAACACCTCGTTAGGAGAAGGAGTCCTGTAATTTGAGCTTGCGGGCGTAGAACGGATTGATCGGGCTGGGAGGAAGCCCCGCCTTGAGAGCACTCTGCCGCGGCTGCCGAGCACCGTCGAACGGTATCTGAGGGGACCGCTGCACCTGCTGGAAGTACTCCACTTTCTCCTGAGCCATGTTCCGAGCCAAATTGAAGGAAATGCGCCGGCTATTCTTTGATTCACTACTAGCCTCCGCCACCTGACAAAAATGACAAATGTCAACGTTTGCACCACAATGATAAGCATAATATCCCTGCGCTTTTTAGGTACAAACGAATCACAGGTAAATATTGTTTGGAATCGTCTCCACGAAAAACCTGAGTAGTTTCAAATTTTGTCACACAAAAAAAACCACTATTCAAATATCACGATTAAAAGTAAAAATAGACGTGGCAGAAGCAAAGTATTTGCTGATATTTTCGTGGACTTACGTGCCATATCCAAGGAATAGGCTGACCTTCTTTTTTCCCTTAAATTGAGCAACAGGTAGATTTCTGTACCTTGCAATGAATGTTCGGTGTTTTTGGAGAGACGCCAGCCTTCTCAAATGCTCTTGCGAAGAAGGCGGGAGGTGACTTTCTTTTGTTTTCAATTACAATCTCCACCTGCACAAAGTGAATTATGTTAATCTGTAGTGAGAGCACTAGCCGCTCGGGTCTTCACATCATTTACAAGTCGCTTTTGCTTCAGATTACGGGTGACTGAACTCTTTGTCAGCAGGAGTGATCGCTTTAGCCTTTGAACAGCCCTAGCTAACCGCAAATTCTGTTGTACAAGAAACAAAAAAAGACAAACTAACCTCGCCAGTCGTTTCCGTTTCCATTCGCTGTTCCCCGTCACTTGTTGAGGGTTCTACTGCCTGTGGGCTGTTTTCCTTTCCCGACGAAGGGTCTTTTCTATTCAAGCTTTTAACAGTGGACTTCCCTTTCGGACTATTTTCCTTCGCAGGTAAACACGTCAATACAGACTCTCCCACATGGGACGTTCCCTCAATAACTGACGTCACTTCAGAAGAAACCCGGATAGGAGTTATTCGCTTAGGGTTAGTCTTTTTTTCGGGCGTCACTAAACCGTTATTTTCTTTAACCAGGCCTTTTTCTTTCGGGTGGCTTCCATTTGGCGGGGTCACTAAAACGTTCTCCACTTTTTTCTTTTTCTTTCTTTCTTTTTCTTCCTCAGCCAAGGTAGCCTCATGGGTCGCAGAGCCATTTTTTGCCAGCTTCACATCCCAAAACATAGGGGCCCGTTTCTTTGGACGAGGCGTATCTTCGCAACCATCAACAATCCATCCAGGAGGGAGTTCCAGGTCTGTAGAGTCAGTGTCCACGGGAGTTTCTGGAACTTTGCTTACAACAAATGCTGCACTTGCCTTCCGCTTGCGAACGGTACTAATTTGATTAGTCAGTACGGCCGCTTTCTGATGTTTACTGGGGGATGACTGTTCTTTCGTTTTCGGTGCATCTGGTTTTAATTTCGTTTTGGGTGCTTTAGCACTCTTTGATTCTTCTTCTTTGTTTTGAGCTGCCTTCTTTCCGCGATTCAGTTTTTTCTTCGTAGATTTCTTATTTTTCCTTCTTGCATCAGATTTTATCATTTTTTTGGCAGCTTCATCCACCATTTTTTTCAAGTTGAGTTTTTCGTCGTCAATTTGACGGAAGGCAAAAGGATATTTTTCTTTTGATAGTTTCCGGAACCTGGAAAATCACATGATAAGAAACAATAATTCACAACAGAAAAGAAGGTCGGAGATCCACGATTAATGGGACATAAGCTATTCAGAATGTTCAGAATGACTTCCCTTCATTATCATTATGCATTACACATATCACTAAAAAAATAAATGTTTTTAACAATCACACTTAACAACTTTTAAGACGCAACAGTAACTTACTGGCGACTTAACGTAATCATGAGGCGTTTGCCCTTGATGGTAGCCTCTGGTGCCATGGTTTGCTTTTTCAGCAGCTTGACGATACGCCTGACAGGAAGCTGAATCTGGGGAAGCATAACGTGGACACTGCCTGCACGCGGGTCCAGAGGCGAGCCGTTCCCCTCTATGTTTTTTCTCCCATCTTCAGCCTCTTCACCGTTTCCCTCTCCTCTCTTTCCTCTCCCATCTTCAGCTTCGTCGCCGTCTTCGTCGTCGTCAGAATCGGGAACCATCAGATTCACGTTGCCACCCGGAAAACCTGCCTAAAAAATTGAAAATATACAATATTACTGACACAATATTTACTCAAAAGCAGGAGAATCCTTAGCCTTAAGGCTGTGGATACAAAGTTCGATGAATACGTTTCTTATTTCTGAAGAAACTGCCAGATAGTTATTTGTTTCGAAATACAATATATACTTTTTTCGTCAGATATAGTTGACTAGGTTGTGATTAAAAAATGTACTGATTTTTATACCAAAAACAGTTGACAAAAACTCTCCGCAAATAATTGCTCTGCTCCACAGGTATTGGCCGAAGTCAACTACCACCATGCCAAAGCGGAAGACACTGCTTCTGCCTGGCCTCGAACCCAGAGCAGTCAGTGCTCAGTGCCCCAATAGACCAGTCAGTGCACGCCCCAATATGAATGGAAAAACGAAGATCCATACACCCACCTGCCTCCAAGCTTGAAACTTCTCCTCATACTCCAAAGCTACGTCCGTCTGCTTCATCAAATGTTGGAAAAACGTGCCCAGCTGAAGACGAACGCGACCATCCCGGGTGGAGGCGGCAGCCCGGACAAAAGGTGCAACAAAAGCCACAACTGCCGCCTGCGACAGCTCTCCTTTAGTAACTTTCGCCAGCTCCTAGATAACGCAAACATTCAGAAAATAGTAGACCTTCGGTCCAAGTCTCTGCAAAACTGCAGTTAGCCTTAGGTTCAGTCCATTAATTAGGCTCACCACTCGTAACATTTGGCCCAGAATAGGCTGGCCAACTATACCAGCTAATTAATCCGGCCGCAAGTTCCACCTGACTAGTACTTTGAGGGAATTTTCATATTTCAAATTTCCATTCGATCTCACGTAGCAAAGACTTGATGAATATAAAGATAACAGCTAAATGAAATCGAAAAAAGGGCAATTTTCCATCCCCCAAAAGGAGTAGACCTCATATTACCTCAGGAAAAATTTCAATGAAGTGTAGTTTGAATCCTAAAGCTGCATTCTCAGCTAAAACTTGCTCGGCGTAGATCCTCATCAGTTTGCGGATATCGGCAACGTGCCATCCATGTCCCGCTAGCCACAGAAGGCTCTGTCGCAAAAAACGTCTCACCAACTGGAAAGAAAATAACAAAGATTATTAATAATACTAAATTTGCATTGATTCATGAGTAGTTACTGTGATTATCCAATTTCCAGCAACACTCTTCAGCGCAGATATGTATAAAATCACTAGTTTCAGGAAAATATAGTTATTTCGGGGGAAAAATACGTGCAACACTTTCCCCGCAAGATGACAATAAAAGCCAAACTGATAACACCTGTGTTTTATTCCTTACCGGAGCGAAAGGACAAACTTACCATAGAAAACTTATCTATACGATACTGATCGAGCGTACCCCACGTCTTGTTCATAGTCATATTGAAACATTTAATAAACAGTAAAGCGGCATCATTGTTGTTGTTAAAGCAATGGACAAGTGAACTCAGCGACTCTGCTAACTCCTCCTAGAACAAAAGATAAAAAAAATATATTTTCTATTTCTGACGAAAAACGGCCCTAGTTCGTAGGTTTATAGAAATCAAGTAAACAAATCCCGTATATCTAAAACCGTCTTGTTGACGTTTCATTACTGATCTCCACATTCTATCTGATTTCTGTGACACTAAACTTTTACTTTCGTTCAGTTGACTTTTCCAGGAGTTAGGTACCTAAGTCCCCAGTGGGCTGTAACACCCTGGTATTATTGGCCGAAGCCGAGAGTTGTCTGAGATAAACAGAGGGCCGAAGTCACACGAGGAGTGATACATCCATTCCACAAACGAGGCCAGGATTGGTAGAGGTAGGAAAATGGAAAAGTTCAACCCACCTGGACTAAAGGCATATCGGACATCCACATTGAATAGAAAAGGCCAACCCATATTGTCATTACATCGCTTTCCGTGAATTCTGAAAATAACACAACAGGTTAGTGAGAAGTTGAGTCAACTGCGGTGGGTACGCCTTTAGGTATGAACGAAGACAAGAAAGTGAATGTGAAGGAAGACATACATGAGGACGAGCAGGAACACAAAAAGTTCAAGGACGATGAAAAGGAAGGCGTGACGCTGAAAATATATAGCGCAACACCATTACAGACTTAACAGGTGTTTTGCCTGAGTTTTATGATCAAGTATCGACACTTTGAGGGTTACGCTATGGCAGTGGTAAGTATGCCCCACAAAAGGAAACACGCTAAACTAGGCTGGGCATACATACTACAATGGCGCTCCACTATATCCATGCCATAAGCGTCACCTCGCTGAAATACATACCCGTCAAAAGCGGTTGGACCTGTGATGTCGGAAACGTATTATTGATTATAATGTGGACGCACCATTATTTTCGTCTCACAAAGGCAGATGGAAGCGTGAAGGATGACAGAATGGCTGTTTTAACTGCAGTGCCTCCTTTACCGGTGCAAAGTGGGAACACAAAAAGTAGATAACAGAAAGTTTGCTTACCATAATTTCCCATACTTCTGACAGAGAGCCATTTCTTTAATTTCTTCAAGCCCTTGTCCCTAATTTTCTTGTCATTTCCAGCTAAAAGTTTTGCAAACGCAACCTTATGGCCTTTCGAAGGATGTTTGGTATCTAAAGTCGTACTGTCTTCCTGAGAAACAGCCATTCCTTGTTACTGAAATTTTCGCCAGAATATCGCTTAAAATATTCTAGATTTATATTCTAAACGGTAACACAAAAAAAATCTTAATTTTAGGCACAACCGAAAGCACGCGGCTTTTGAAACGACTCCTATTTTTTTCTAAACAAGCAATATGGCTGCAAAATCAGTCATACCAACAATAACTCAAGAAGAATGTTTTAAATAAAGTTGTGCGGAAAATGTGTTATTTTTTATATTAACATTGATACTTTACATCCAATACAACTTGTAATACTTCAGTCTCTAGTCAGCTGATATTTTTTTGTCAACAACCAAATTTTATCGTTCCGTAAAATAGAAAATACGCAATGGTAATTGAGAAGGGACCGGACCAGCATAAGTGTGATATGCCTGGGGAAGATCACAATGAAGAAGACGACGTATCTGAAGAAGGTTAGTTTCTCCTTTTGTTCTTGTGTGGGTTTAGCAAGAAGTATGGGGTGTTCATATCAACACTGTACTGTAGGTAAGTACATGGGTTTATCCTTAGGTTCATCCGAGCCCATTCTGTCAGCAGGTGTTTTGCTTACTAACCTTGGAGAGTGAGGGATTTAGTGACACTTATATGTGAACATGCTCGGGCGTAGTACCTACTTGTTGAATTATGTTGTGTTTTGATATGGCTGAAAAGTATCATATAGGTACACCAGTACCTACACGCCTTTTGGTATCTGTACAAACTCTTGCTAGAAGGGCTAGAAGAACCTTACTATAGCATGCCCCTCCCATTGTCTCTGTCTATAATGACTTGGCCTCATTCTTGTAGATCTTTGCCTATGTTTAGACGTGAATTCCACATAATAGTGGGTTGATCGTTGGGGAATACCTATTGAGCGACGTGGGGCTTATGTTGAGGTGATAATATGCACGCGCCTTAAAGGTCTACATTTTTCAGAGTACAACGCGCTTAACAGCCAGCTAGACCAACTAAATGGATGGCTTGATCATCTGGAGCAGAAGAACGCTGAAATTCAGCAACAGCTTCGGGACCTTCTCCACAAAAGCAAAACCGCTCGGGACGAATTCCAGAAACTGCTAGAGGAGCCGAGAACTAACGATAGCGAAGAAAAACCGACCCAGTAGGCGTAATTTATTTTATTATCCTACAAATAATTGGGAACGACCGTATTTCAGGCATTCCGTTATTTTTTACTTTGCCTAAATTGTGTATTTATCGTAAATGTGATCCAGATAGGTGGGTAGAACTCACCGAATCGTTGTTGAGGAATAACGAATGTATCTAGATGTTTTTATTTGCAATCCTGCCTATAAGCTCGGAATGTGACTGCTTCGTTTTATCATTCTTTTATTCTTTTCCTGTTATTAAACTCCCATATTATTTAAATAATATACAGTAATAATAATTGTCTGTCTCGCTCTCTATGGCTCTAGCTTAGGTACTTTGAATTCAAATTGATAGATATTTCCTAGATAAGGTGACACTCTGGAGCAATGTCAACACATGCGTACCTAGTGTATTAAAATAGCATTGATCTATCATAATATTATCTTTCTGATTACCTTATCAATTCTATAATTCATCAAACGTTCAAAAAGCGCGCCTTATTTAATTTCGTTTTGTTAGGTTTTCAGCCTTGCAGTTTCAAGATGGTGGTAGAGTTGTTGACTCTGACTTGTTGTCATTGGGATTCTAGCTAGTGTCCGTATTTCTAGCATGGGTCATGATTTAAGTGAAAACTTGTTTGTTTCATTTAATTGCTGACTTTTAAGTTTTATCTGCTCATTATTTCCTCCGCCTGTAACTTAATAGCGTTCATGAGTCATGGTTTTGGAAGAGGTGTCTGCCTACATTTCATCATCACTTGACGTCCTTTCCGATATTTATGGTAAGTAAATGAGATATTTTGATTCACTTCTGGCGTCCCCACTATTTCCACATAACAAACTGTACCCAGTTTGTCTGATATGTTACCCAGGGGTGAATTTCACGTAGTGCCAGTAGGCGCTCCCATAGTAGAACCCTGTTGACCGCTATTAGGCTTGTGGTTTGCCTTTAATGGATACGCGCCTTAATAGGAGGTCTATACTTGCTTTAAACCGTCCCAGTCATTCTCATCTGAGTTTTTTTAAAAACACTTTGGGGGGGGGGGGGGGGGGTCTAGTTTTCCACCCCTAATGGTAAGGGATTTAAGAAGGGAGTGCCAGGACCGAGTGACTTGGAAGGGTATGGGTCTGTAGTGTGATATTGGACATGACTAAGGCGTGAGGTGTGTGTACCTATTGATAATGTACCTACTTAGGTCTATACCTACCTTCTGTAGATAGGTACCTTTAAGAAGGCTTTCCTAACTTCTAAGATTTCCTAAAGATCAAACCCTGAAGGAATTATTCTTGTATTGAAACTAGTAACTCTGACGGCCATATCCTGAGATCAAGCTTGCCTTGTTTTACTACCTTGGCCTTGTTCACACTGATGATAATATGTTGATCAGTTACCTATGCACATCCACCGTGGTATAAAAAAATCCTGTTTAGAATAATTCCCATTGCAGTGTTCTCGACTAACTATAATTTATTATTTATTTCCTGCGTTGCATAAATTGAGTTTTACGTTAACAAATGGTCTACGTAGCGTATCTATACCTACGTCGTACCGTACCTACCGTCGAGTACCCTGGTGACCTCGGAGTCCTCGGATCTGACTTGTAATAATCTAGCTACTGATGGTTTTTTGTGGTCATTATTTGAGAACCTCAGTATTTCTAACCGTCTAGTGAGGGACCGTAACATGTCAGAAGCCATGCAGCTTGCCTATTTGTTCTTTAATTGACTGCCCTTTAAAGCCTAAAAAAAAATCACTCCACTGCTGTTGTTTGCTCGAGGTAGCCCTTCCCTTCGTCAGGTAGCTGCAGCAGGCTAGAAAACTGGCAAAATGAGCCTTGGACAAGGATTTTTACAATGAAGTCATAGCCGTATATATGATAGGAGAAAAAAATTTGGCGAGGCGATGATTCGACAATTTTCTCCGTCGAGGAGTTCGCATTGGTGATTTTCCTGTCAACAAGTTATCCTGACACCTATGGCGATAGCTATTGTAGAAAGATAAAGCCGAGGATAAAGCTCGCTTCAGAGCTCTTCGGTATCCCTATTTTGTTTAATGGGAGAGAACCTCTTTCTTATAAGTTTCTGCTCTCCAAGTTGTCCTCTTACCCATAGGGTCTACTTGAAATATTTTGTGACCTAATTCGTGCAAATCGTGGGTTCGAAAACCGCTGTCACAATTGTATCGCTGATTTTTTGTTACAGATGACTACTATCTCGGGTGGGTTTTGGCACCTTTATTCTTTACTGTGATACTGCCAGTGTTGGTACTTCTTATTTTCTACGTAGACATAGTGATAGTCTTCATTTACACATGGCATTGGGGACAGCTTCGCGCCGCGTACGGTGTCAGTCTTCGTAACGGGGCGTTCCACCTCATTTCCGCCATCTGGGACGTTCACTCTCGTCTGTGGCATGGCAAGTCCCTGATTCTACTACTAGGCATAGGAAGGCGAGGAAGAGGTCATGAAGTTCGAAATCAAAATTAATAAAATTTCACGATTTACGACATATTGGCTGAAAATCATTGTCTTCAAGGCGCAATGACTTATTGAGTTTTGATAGTATGGAACTTTCGCAACCGAAGAGGTTGTCTATAAGTCAAATATTGATAAACCATAGCTCTTGCCGGAAAACGTGTTCTATTGTAATGCTACAGTTCTGTTCGTTGACTTTTTTAACGAAGCTTTTCGGAGGATAATGGATAACTATTTATTATAAGTATACAAATTTTCCTCAGGAAACGTCAACAAACAGTACAAAGTCACAATCTGAGCTACAATTTCTGCTATATAGTATTCCGTTTTAACGTCAGAACAAACAAAAATAGCACTAAGAAACGTCATGAAACGTTAGGATTCTTGCCCGTACCTGGATGAGACTTTAGGAAGTTTTTTTTCCGTGCATAAAACCAATTATAGTGCCTGACACGACTCAAAATAATGATTGCAGGATACGAGGTGGTGGGGTTAGAGAAGATCCCAAAGGACGAGGCAGCATTGTTGGTGTTTTACCATGGCGCTATACCAGTGGATCACTATTACCTCGTGGCTAATGTCTACCTCCACAAGTCCCGGGTCATGTTCACCATTGCCGATAACTTCCTGTTCAAGCTTCCAGGTGATTAACATTACTCCTCAGCATACGCATATTCACTGGTTGGGCGAGCTGGCGACATCGTTAGTTCAGTGCTCTTTTGGCCATCTAAGAGTGAATTTAAAAAAAGTTTATCCACATTTTTTCTGGCGTCTTTCCTGGGAAACTTTGGATATTCACCATAACGATTTATGTTATCGTATGTTTAGCTTACGAAAAGTGCCTTGCGATTGCACTACTTGTTTACTTCCAATATCACTTGTCGTAAGCTAAACATAATATGATAACATAATTTACACTTTAGCCAAAGCCAAAGCTGTTCTGAAAAGTGGCAATGCTCAGTGAGGATGATAGTTCATAGTTTGACCGCCGTGGCGCCACCACATCTTCTAAAATAATCGTGTATGCGTTGTCAAAAACGTTTTTTTAACATTGGCATTCTTTTAAAATATTCCCTTGTTGCGTAGGTTTCAACACTATGGCAAATGCTTTGAATATCATTCCGGGGTCCGTCCAGGAATGTGTGAATATTTTGAAGAAGGGCGGCCTTTTGGCTATTTACCCAGGAGGTGTCTACGAGTCTCAGTTTGGTGATGCCAATTACAAGCTCCTTTGGAGAAACCGACTCGGATTCGCCAAGGTGGCTTTGGAGGCAAAAGTCGTAAGTGTAGAGTGAAAGTGTAAAAGTGCGAGACTGCGAGACAGTGAGACTGGAAAGAATGGGAAAAGTATTTAGAGAATTGAGTTTTGAGAAATCACATCATACTAAGGCGTGATATATTTCAGATCAAACAAAAATCTTACAATTTACTCTGAAACTTGCAATTAGAAACAAAAGCCAAGAGTGCTGTGTCTGATTATCTTAAGTAACGGTTGCTTGGAGTTTGGATTCCTACCTTAACAAATGCCACCTCTGTTTTATTTTCTTTCAGCCCATCATTCCTATTTTTACGCAAAACATTCGTGAGGCTTTTGTGGCGCTTCCCATATGGCGATCGTTCTGGATGAAGCTGTACTCGTGGACGCGGCTGCCGTTAGTCCCCATCATGGGTGAATTCCCTGTCAAACTCCGAACTTTTGTTGGAGATCCTATACCGTACGAGCCTCTCACCCCTGAGGAACTCAAACTAAAGGTGTGCCTTCATTTTATATGTTTATAAATTGTTAAATCCCAAAATATTAAATTTGATCCCAATCATCTTAAACATATAATAAAGAACAATAAAAATCTAGCAGTTTCCAAAAAAAGATATCAGCAAAAATAGCAACAAATTCGTGATCGATTTCAGATTGCTACAGTTTTGGATGGAATGATCCTGAAGCATCAGCGCCTGCCCGGAAGTGTCTTCAAAGCGCTCCTTGATCGCTTCCGGTCTGGGAGGAAAGACACGTGACACGGACGTCGAACAAGTAAAGTTTATCTAGTGTAAAGTATTTGTGCTCAAATCAGACTGATCTCACCTTAGCTTTTGCTGTAACGGAAATGATATGTGAATTGTATAGGCGTACTGGCATTCGTCGTGACCACCGTATTTACATGGGATCACCTTCCATTCATTAAAAATGTTCCCTTATACGAATGGGGGAAACTCTTATTTTTACATTCTCGCTAGGAAGGAACTAATTATGTATTGTTTACGTGCTGAAGTCTAAATTCGAGATTTCATGTTTCCTGTGATTCCAGGCTGAATTTCACCACTTTCCGATAGTGTCTTTTAACGAGAGGATTTAACGAACGGATTTAAGTTATCGTATGTTTAGCTTACGACAAATGCCTTGCGCTAAACATACGATAACGTAAATCCGTTCGTCAAATCCTCTCGTTATAGACACTATCGGAAAGTGGTGGAATTCAGCCGTCGAAATGAGTAATTGTTGGAGAATGTTTGTCCGTCCGTCTGTTATCATCCTAGCACCTACATTGATTTGGATGAAATTTAGTGTACGTTCGATGTTGATTATTTTTTAAAGTATTTTTTTTTTAAACAGTGTAACGGAAGTTATGGACAGAATAAAAAAATCTGTCACGTCAGTATTTGAATCTTCCCAAAAATAATCTACAGGTATCTACAGCCATCATTTAGTTTATTGAATGAATCGAATATTAGTTACTAAGAAAACGAATTTTCAGTGCCAATATCGCTTGACCGATTTTAGTAAAGTTTGGCATTTGGCATTTTTGCGAAATAGCTGAGTGCGATCATTGTCGGATTTAGTTCTTCCTGGAGTGGTAGGTATCCTAAAAATTAGAATTTTTGGATCAAGACATGCAACATTTTTTTTTGGAATATACGTCAGTACGTCTAAGACCTGAGCTTCAGAATTATTGGGGTGCGAAAAAAAGCGGTTAGTGAAAAACTAAGTTCTTAGGCCAGTATAATTATTCACCTGGTCGACATCAGCCAGCACCCCAAAGAAGAGTGACGATGATCGTTCTAGGAAAAATCTGCTCTTACCGTGACGAAAAGTAGCCAGATTATGATATCCAATCATCGGAGTTAATATTTTGGATTCCTACGTCCTCGTTTGAGGTTAAATTTATAAAAATTTAAAAAAGAGTTTGGCGCAGAGTTGTGATTAGCCTAATTAGCCAGACCTGAAGAGTGATTATTACACCTTAAATCTAGCACTACGTGATGGAGTCGACCGTTGCTGTGACGCCGCATTGATGGAGGAAGATAGCGCGAGCTCGCATCTCCTGTGATTTCTTTAGGTATTATCTAGCTACATGATATAGTGAGTGTATTTAGTTGGTTGGGAATACCGGTCCTCACCGCCGCGGGCCCTCAGTATCAGCTGCGCCAGTCCGTGTCTATAGGCGACCATGGGTGGCCTTGTACACTTTGCGGTAATAACCGCATTCGCTTCCTCTGGTGAGTTTCTTGCTTCAAAACTGATGTCTGTCAATCCCGAATGATCTGTTAACTACTCTTCTCGCTAAATAAACTGATAGTTGTGCATGCCTGGTCATCTACCTCAAATTTTATTCCCTTATTGTTTTGTTCCTGCATCTGAAACGTAATGGTCGTAATCTCATCCTATGAATTTTTGGCAGAGGCAAACAATTAATTATTTCATTAAGGTGGAATACACGTATTTGGTTCGCAATGCTACGTACTTCAAGCCCTACTCCGAAGTTACAGGGCGAGTGAAAAGTGTTTATAGGGGGATGTAAACCTGAGACTCTTTGTCGTGAGGTAGTGTTGTATTTTTGCATGAAATGGAGTAATAAGCCCACAGGAGCGGTTTTAAACAGTCAACTACCAGTCCACATGTTTTTTTGACAGATCGCGAAAACACAACACTACCTCACGCGAAATATTTTTTTGTAACGTTTCGGACTACAACAGTATGATTTTATTGTCACATTTAGTAGAAAAGCTTGATAAATGTTTGTAATATTTACCGCCGCCATGTTACATGTTGACAATTTTTATTTCACTTACTGAAGTGGGTAATTTCAACAGCATTTCTCTACTTTTTCTCCTGTAAAAGCTAAACATAGTGTCCTACTTTCACTCGTTGGTTTCGCGTTCGAATAGCACACTATGTTTAGCTTTTAGAGTAGACACAACCATTACGAGATTGCAATTACCAGTCTCTGGCTGTACTAAAATGTAAACATTAGTTTTGTCGAATATTTACTTTCGCACAGTGGTTTTGGTGGAGTTTGTCGAGAATGTATGGTGGCCCTTAATGTAGGCATTTTTCTTTGTGACATTGAGCGTTCATTTTAGAATTTGACGTTTTGTAATTCTTCTGATACGGTTTGATTTAAATTTTTCCTGGTAGGTACCTCACTACTGCAATTTTAATGTCAAATTTTACTCAGATCCTTTGGTTATAGGGAATGAAAGTCTGAGAATTTCGCATTCATAAATGCCTACAAAATGAAAATACATAAGTTTATTTAGGACGTTTCTCGTAAGACGATTTATCCTTTCCCAAAAATATGCGTTCCCGTAAAAATTCTCACGTATCATTCATCTACCCAGAGGTTTGTTCGATTAAAATATGAATTACCTATATAAGAGCAACTGTTCGAACGTTTTTTGTTTAGAATTATAATACTTCGTAAACTATATTGAGCCGTTCCGACTCAGACGTGGCACACACTTTACTTTATGATTTGTTTTTCAGTCGTTTTAGCGAAGGCGCCTGAACATGGTCGTAGGGTGGTCTGCTACATGGCGTCTTGGGGCATTTACCTCGGGGGTGCAGGCGTTTTCGACATTCCAAATGCAGAACCCGCAGCGTCAATGTGCACACACATCGTCTATCTGTTCGCCTCTTTGGATGGCGAGTCGATGACTATGAAGGCAATGGATACCAATCGAGATTTCACTTTGGGTGAGTCTTGAGAATCAAACATATTTTTGTATGAATGGGAGGTATTTAAAATAAAATTATTCGCTAAATTTTAAAATGAGAGCGCAATTGCACCGGAAGTAGCTTCAAAACAAAACAAATACCTAATCATTACAATGCAATGCAACAAGTGACGACACCTCGGAAATCCCTCCGTTATCAAGTTGCATACCTATATTCGAAATATAAATCTCACTATTTGTGAAATAGATAAGAGAGGAACCAGAAGTTATTAAAACTGACTGATTTTGTTCTCTGCCCTTCTTTACTTGAATTTGTGACTTGGTTTGGTTTTAGGTGGTATTTCAAACATGGTTGCCCTGAAAGAAAAGTTTCCGCATTTGAAAGTGATGATCAGCTTAGGCGGCTGGAACGACGGCTCGATTAATTACTCCAAAATGGTCAAAAATTTGGACACCCGCTCGAAGTTTGTTTCCAGTGTGGAGCAGTTCTTATTGTAAGTTGAAATTAAGACATCATACCTTCAGTACTTTCACCCGCCTGTTAGTCGAATGGTCTTAAGATCTAACAGAGCAACCGGTTCTATCCAGACACCATAAAAGATTTTCATATCATATACGTCTAACTGTATAAGCTCATGTGAACTGTGTTTTGAAGCTGTGGTGGTTCCGGGTGTATTCCCTTTCTCTGACGCGAGAAAAGCATATGCAATTATCACTTTTAAACACATTGTAAGAAAATAAGGCACGCCATGAAGCAATGTATGGAGAACAGTTCTTCTTAGAGGAACTATACGTTGTGTTTTGTTTGTTTACTTAACGAACTGTTTTGTCTGTGATTGGTTAGAGCCACAGAACTCAAATCATATTATCGTTTTTCATTCTGAGCTCACAATATTCTACGTACTTAAAAAATTAATCTCAGTCTACAGTCTGTTTTTTTACCGGTTTACCCAGGGGATTAGTTCTGTATCACCTATATACCCTGAACGAGTAAGTTCAGTTATTTCCTTAATTTTGAAGTAAATATTCTGGTATTGTCTTGGCAGATCTAACAAACTTGACGGGTTGGACATGAATTGGCAGTTTCCTGGGGACCGTGGGGGCGTTCCTGATGATAAAATGCACCTCGTAACACTAGTCAAGGTCAGCCACTTTTTTCTTCAATATTTATGCTGGCAACCTACTGTATGAAGAAGAGCAGTAGGTATAGATAGTAGACAGTACTGTTTGTAGCGCACAATACCTTGACTTCTGACTAATCTCATGGGTCTAAAGGTTCCCATCCACTTAACCGCGCTGACTCGTTGAAGCGAATTTTTTACCGCGCTGCCGCCGTGTCTCCCGGAGTTCTCTTGACCCGGTTGGTAAGTGGTAAATACCTGCAGTTTTTGGTTATTTCACCAAAAAATAATAATTTTCATTTTTTGAATTTCAAATTTGACAGGAACTGAGAACATCGCTTGATAAGCATGGTCTGCTCCTCTCTGTAGCATTGAGCAGTTATCCGTGGCGGATGGATCTGGGTGTGGATGGCAGAGGACTGGCCGAGCACGCGCACTTCCTCAACATCCTCTCCTATGAGTATCATGCTTGGTGGGACGGCAAAGTCGGTTCCAGTAGTCCTCTCTACGCGGCTGACAACTTTTGTGTTGTAAGTTTTCTTTGAAGGTTACCCTAAAAACACAAAATCATAAGAAGGCTTCTTTCCAAAAGGTTACTGATGGTTAAACACCCAGATAGCGTAATTTGTTGACGGAAATTTGTTTCATTTGAAGAAACTAGTTTTTGCGTTTTTGATAGTAAAAAATTTAACAAGAAAACCAAGTAGGTATAGACACAATAGCAGGCGGGCGAGCAAAGACCATTTGCATCGGGGAATATTGCAACTTATTATCTGGATATTTTAATTTTTAGAATGATACCATCACCCGTTACCTGCGAATGGGAGCTCCCGCCCATAAGCTAAACCTTGGTCTGTCCAGCTACGGTACCACCTTCATCCTTTCCAATCCATCAGTCAGTGATAACAGCTTAGTTGGTCGAGTGTCTTCTGGAGAGGGATTCAGGGTAAGTGTCGTCAACAGGACAGTCTCTTTGAACTAATTTTTTGCTTTCTTTCTGGCCGCGTTGGTAAGGAAAACGAGTATTGTTTTCTTGCAGAATTATTTGGAGATTTTGTTTCCCGTGCATAATCCGCATTGTACCAGAATCGTAATCGGTAATAGTTATTCGTGTCAGTCCCATACAATTTAGAAGAATGTTGCGCAATAATGTTGGAAGCAGGATTCTTCGATAGCATCGATAGCTGCATTCCTACTTCAGTGATATTTTTAGGAGTGCATTATTTTTCCTTAACCTGAAAACTTTTCTTCAGTTTTTTGTTTGCCACTCAAAAGGGGAGCTTTAGTATTTGTCCTTTAATTTTGTTCTGTGAAGTTACCTTCTGGTTTCTAGGGTCCATTCAATCAAGCTGGTGGTTTCATGGCGTACAACGAGCTTTGTCTGGAACTTCAAGGCGGGGGTTGGACGGAAATATGGGACGACGTTTCACAAACGCCGCTTGCCAGAAATAAGGAACGCGTTGTGTCATTCGATAACGCCAAAAGCTTTGCAGCCAAAGTAAGCTGATCCAATTGATCCAGTTGACTACCTACGTACCTACTTACTTTAATGTTATATAGTGAAACTGATTTTTTTCTTTTCCACAGGTAGAGTATGCTATGGAGAAACAAATGGGTGGAGTCATCTACTATGGTTTGGAAAAGGATGATTTTCGAGGAAACTGCAAGTCAAGCAATGGCCCATATCCTATGCTCAACTCCATCCACAAAGCGCTTTTGCAGTATTCTAAAGTCATCTATGATGATTTACTGATACTTTTGAAACAAAACAATGCGAACTTTTTCTGGAACGGAATGAAACCGTAGTTCAATTCGTGGTTGGTTTACAAACCCTCTCCCATCTTGGTGGGCTTTTAAGTCTCGTGATTCATTTCATAATCCGCTTTAAGTTACGTATTACGTATTTCCTTATTCTAATTTTGATCTGGTTGATTTAAAAACAGTAAGAAGGCATTAAAAAAAAAATATATTGTGCTGTAGGTGACACTAAATTAAATGGGGGTTTTAAGGATTCCTGTTTTCATGCAATTTTTGTACCCTTCACTGGTAAAGGAATGGTTCCAGAATAGATAGGCAGGGCCGGCCACTCCATAATGCGGGTAATGCGCGGCGCATTGGGGCCCGGGGCCCCGAAGGGGCCCGCGGGCCCCCAGATTTTTTCCAAAGTATTGCCCGGGAGTGGTCCGCATTGGGGCCCGCGAACGCTGTGGGCGGCCCTGTAGATAGGTACCTACCTAAAACCATTCGAAGATGCAGGAGACACATGTCGAGAAATAAGAGATACCGTCAGTATTTGCACACAAAAAACGCCAACGATCAGAAATTACCTAAAGATCTTTAAAATTATAAAACTCATCTCATCAAACAGTTTGAGGAAACTGAGGAAACTACTTGTTTATATATGAAGTGAGAACAAACACCACGTTTCATATTTTCGCGGCCAAAAAAAACGTGGCAGTAGCCAGTTATCGTGTCATTAACAGGATTATAAACAAAAGGATGGCTGTCAAAACAGTTGAAATGAAACACTGAAGCATTTTATTAATCAAAGCAAAAGGAAACAGTAACTGAAAGCTGAAATGATACGAAAAATTCCCGGAGTGTCTTACGTTACGGATAAAGTTGATAACATAAAAGATGAGACAAATCGAAAGATTCAAAAGGCAAAAGATAATGCTATCAGAGGGGGTATTGTGCTCATCGGGTTGGGATTCCTTTTGTGGTTGTCAATATTTATTTATATTATGTTTTACTATACCTACGTACCAGCTGTAACACATTCCCGGCCTATTTTCCTGCAGTTCAAGTAAGTTTTTATTTTAGCACTAAGTTTTCCTCTCAGTCTCAGTCTCAGTCTCTCAGTTAGTCTCTCATTCTTCAGAATTCACTGCTTACCGACTCGGTACCTCGTCAATACGATGCAGTTGCCGTTGATGTAACCTTCCCTCTTCCCTCTGTTTGTAATCGCCTGGACAGTTGCGAAGACCCACACTAGGTAGGTTCACATTTCAAATTCATAAGCGGCCCAAAACCAGGTAGGATACCATAAGGAAGCCCCATAGAAGCGCAATGTCATTGATTTTATATGTACTACAGCCCTCAGTTGTATCTAGGGAGTAAGTCCTGGAAAAGATATTACAGGTCGCTTGTGCAATGCTAAGTACCTACTGCCACGGGTCTGGCTGGTAGGATGTTCCACCTCCACCCCGAGGTGAATATAGACAAACTACCAATGAAACGAGTTGGGGATGCGATATGGGCTTCGTGTGGAAACACCTTAATTTGAGTACCTAGTAATAACAATTTACCTTTATTTCTCTTTTCCTCTTTTAGAACTTGTGATGACCCATTAAGTTCGGTGTGTACATTCCCGTCAGCTCATGTACAGCTAACACGACGTCAACAACTTCTGATGGTGGGTCAGAGATACGGCGTTTCAGTGGAACTTGAACTTCCAGAGTCGCATGCTAATCGTGAGCAGGGTATGTTCCTCATCTGTGTCGAGCTCACATCTGCTGACACGTCGACCCTCGCTCATGGCTGCCGCACTGCGATGCTCCGCTACCGCAGCTCCTTCCTTAGGTCGCTGCGTACCGCCCTTTTTGCCCCTGCATACCTCTTGGGGTCTAAAGAGGAGAAGCAACTCCTGCACGTCGATATATTTACCGACTATGTCGATGACAAGGTGTGTTGATATGGTGGAATTTGAGGTATGGACCTATTAGAGAGAAGGCAATTAGGTATTAAATGACGACACTGGAATCCAAACAAGCTTGTATTCTCGATGTTCCAGCGTCGTCTTTGGCAACTGAGGCATCTTAAAGTAAAGCTTAGGTGTAAAAGTAAAAGTCATTATTCATGTCCAATTATTGGAGGTAATTTGACATTTGCCAGGAATGAACTGGTGCTTTTACAAGAGCTGATATTATTCATAATCACAAAGAAAACCAAAATGCAAAAGCACTGTCACATGTCACGGGTTTTCTGAAATTACAAAATCATGCGCATTCTAATTTTTCTTCGATTCAGCTTGTCCCTAAAAAATTATACAGGCATTCATGCGTACCTGTCTGTTATACCGCGACAGAAGTTACCATTTTAACGGCCTGATTGATTTTCTACCTTATATTTTAAATTATTAATAATTATTATTATTTTTTATTAGACCAGACCGGCAACGGACGCGTATGTAGAGGTGCGATCAAGGAGACTAGAAGTCTACTCAGCGAAACTTCAACTGATCGCCCATTTTTCTGGTCTGCGCCATCTGATGTACCATTGGCCCGTGACATCGGGTATCGTGGGCGTGAGCATAGTGCTGGCAACACTCCTGCTGGTCCTGGGCCTGTCATGGCACCAGATCTCGCAAGGGGACGGTGTAGCCGCCAGAGCTTCCCGGCGTCTCAGAGACCGACTTGCCGCTCTCGCAGACGAGGATCACTTTGAAGAAGAACCTGAGACCGTCCGTCCAGGTACTTACATATTGTTTTCATTTAAGTCATTACGCTTTTTATTTCCAATTCTAAGTTATGTCCTAGTCAGTGATACTACCAAGTGCAATTTGTATTCTGGTTTATATCAATGGTACGCTGAGCCTGTAGGAATTGAAACATCTCTGTTTTTGTAATGCCAGGCCAAGCAACATTCGAGATTTGAAATGGGTTATTCCCAAAAGCGTGGACTTAGCTTATTGATACTTTTAGTCTTCTTCAATCCTAACTTCCTATTAGTTGTCAGATCTCCTGAGTCATACTGAAGAATTTGTATTCTACTGATATAAAAAATTAGTCAATAGCGGGATTTGAACCGTCACTTCCGTCTCCAGTTTGTAGAATCATGAAAGGAGATGTAGAGATTAATGTATCCATACAACCCTATATTACTGAATTAAAACGTGACTGAAACGGTTGTACTCCGTAAGCTTGGCGATGAGGGAACTCCTTGCGACTTTTTCGTGTCATAGGTGAAGCTGAATATTTCCGAGGGGACCCAGAATCCGACGAGGAAAGCATTGAGCGGCTGTCTTGACCTTTACGTGTAAAAAGCGGCTCAGAGGAAACACCGAAAGAAATTGATGCCTGCAATTGGAAGGCGAGGTAACGGTCCCATCCTTCATTAGCAGCTAATCTAGAAGGAACCACCAGAAGAGACTGAAATCCCGAGACAAGGTAACTTTTTCCCCCTTTCATTTTATCCCGTTAAAAAGCCAAAGATTCCTCCTGCAATAAAATTGAATGTTAGAATTATCCCGTACGGTTGCCCTTATACAGGGGTCTATTGAGAATTCTCAAAATTCAGATTATAATCCTGCCTAAAATTTCTTTAAAAAAATTATCTGTGTTTTATCTTACGTTTGACCGCTAGGTGAGAGGTAAGAGTACCTTGGTTACCCACAGGGTTGGTTTCAGTATAGTTGAGTTGAGTGGAAAGAACTAAGAAGAGGAGCAGAGGCTTCAAAAGCTTCCCCCACCCAAAGGATCTGGTCTGGGTTCGGACCCCAGTGTCGACAAAATTTACCATTTGTAGGAAACCTACCGTCTGACTTCTGCACGTACTTACGCTTTTGTTCAATCAGTTCTCGGGTTCGGCTTATTTGCCTTTCCATCCAGGTGCCTTGCACGAAAAACAAAGAAAAATTTAAGTATACTGAAGAGCCAAAACATATTATGCTCTCTGCTCAGTATTTGATAGATTCCTGGCTTAAGTTAGTATAGTAGGGAACGTATCTCTGGGACGTGGCGTCCCGTTGCCTTTGAGCGTATGAAACCTTTGGGTCCTTGGAGAGCCGAGCCGATGCACTTGTGTTGTATTCTGAGTGCGGCGCTGCGCGGTCGCGAGGCACAGCACCGCGGCACGCAGTTTGTGCCCTCAGGGCATTTCCAGTTCCCGCACCACTCTTCGAGTGGATGACCTTCCACATCTGAAGAGTTGAGCCGGTGCTGCCACCTGGCGCCTCGTTAACCTCCTTCTTTCCCTTCTCCCTTGACTTCTTCGGCTTCTCTGATTTCTCCCATTGCCCAACGTCGGTGTAACGACGCCTCCCAGAAGTTGCTTGACAGGTGGCGATGCTTTTGTTTTGCAAACCCGTTATCATATCTAGTTTAGAGTAGCCCTTATGAGGACTTCGCATCAAAATTTTGCACTCTCATTGCCTGAGCTTACTTCTCGAGTATTGACTAGACTGAGTTTAAGTCTCAGTCCATGAATATGTTTCATTGTGAGTGGAGATGAAAGGTATGTGCCTGGTCGGGTAGGGTGACTAGGCGGCAGGCAATGATCCAGGCATGCAGGTGCAAGCTGGACAGGTTCTTGCGCGAAATTGCACAGGACGCATAATGGGAGATTAAAAGGGAAGTGGTAGTCTAGAAGAGGTGTACTTTAAGCCTGTGTTCGTGTTCTGCCCGGGGTTATATGCTGCAAAAACTGCACTTTTTCTGCAGCTTCGCTAACTTTATTATGTCTCATGTTACCGCCACCAAACCCAACTAGACCAACTATTCGAGCCGTAAATATGAGAAAAACTTGAAGTAAGTTATTCCATGCGCTTTTCAGATTTGGGTGAAAATATATATTTTTTGGCACATGTCAGAAGCTCTTCTGCTCTTGCTGCTTTAGCTACTGGTCTATTTCAGTCTCATTACAGGCAACAGGCAACTCTATCTTCTTGTGGGCTTCGAGTCTCTCTTCCCATGCTTTTTCCACATAAGTAACAGCACGCTTTGTAAAATTAGAAAAATTTCTTTTTCTTTGTAATCTCCGATTTTTTTCAGTCTTTTAAGGGCTCCTTTGAAGTTAAAGAATTCCTTTGTCCTTTGAAAGTTATTACCATTGACAGAGGTTAATAAGTGCCGCTCGTTGCATTAGACAATAAAGGAGACAATTCATGAGGTAGACAAGGGTTATGTTATCACACGCATTTATCTGTTTCATCAATAAAAGACATAGGGACTGGTTACTATAGAGAGACGAAGGAACTGGATAAAAGGCTATTTTTTATTGTGCTGTAAGTAACGTGTTAAAAGTATTTAAATGTTTTGAAGCACCATAATATAAGTACTTAGGGGTATTCAGTGGGGATATGGGGAAACAGGCACGTACTTACTTCGCTTCTTTATTGAAGTACCGACAGACAGCGGACGTTTCCAATGGTGCGAAGTATTGCTTGCCGCTAGCGGCAAAGCCTCATTAACCGCGTTAGCTTCTGCACATTAGCTAATGGGCAAACTCTTTTACTGTGTTCAGGGAGATACGTTAAATGCGCTATGTATTACGAGCAGCTCAAGAGGAACTCTAATCATTTCTTCTGTCCAACCTGTAGCTTTTTGGAAGTAAATGAAAGAACCTCTCAATACAAATTTACCTACGACATTTTCAACTGATTTTTTTAAAAATAGGATATAGATATTTGAAAGAGTCAAGAGAAGTCAAATTCCAATAAAACAAAATTCTGTACCAATTGAGCATGGAAAGAATAGAGAATCGTACTTTAGTACATGATGGTCTTTTTGATGTGTAATACAATAATCCCCCATTATAGTGGAATCCCTGGGAAAAATCGGTTTGGGATCTACCCCCCCCCCCCCCCCCCCCTCTGAGATGTTCACAAAATATGCCATGTTGGTATTCAAAACAGTCGGGGAGGCTTCTTCAGGCGTGCAAAAAAAATCCCAGAGCGTCTCCAATAACTCTCCACCCCCCTCCCGCCCCAGAGGGACGGGGGCAGGACGAAAAGCCATCAGCCATTTGGACGCGGTGAGCTCTATACTACGTTATTGCTCACATTGGCCATGGACGGCATGTGGGAACTGTGGATTGAAATATACTGGAATGGGTTGTGCGTAAATCAAGGTATAATTACACAGAGTGAATCCCGACTGCCGGCTTCTGAAGCTTTGGAGCGCGAATTCTCGCACTCTCAGACCGCGGTCCAATTCATCTCCTTCTGATTGTCCTGGGCGCAGGTGCCGCTACCATTAACTTGATGATACGTAAGTATAGGAATCCTGCTGAAGGGACGTTCGTTCATAAGCGTATTTCAGTAGTTCTGTGCAAGGTGCAAATCCCTTAGGAGGGAAACATCCTACTTTCTAGACATGTCGGCGAGGGGTAAACCACTCGTTGGGAATCATTGGAAATCTTTAAGAAATCTCAGGGAATCTTGGAATTTTTTGCAGTGGTTACCCCTTCGGGGTTCATCTTTCTATGAATATCGTTGGGAATCTTTAGAAATCTTTATTGAATCTCAGTGGAATCTCAAGGAATCTCTGGAGTGGTTACCCCCTCGCCTGTCGGTTATCTAGTGACTATATTAGTTCCTTATATAGGCATTCATCTCGTAAATAATATTTTTGCTGTTTGTAAGTGCTGGAATAAGGAAATGTTGGGATATGGCGTGTGTGGTCGGTTTTGTGGCATGGAAATGGGCTTGCTGTGTTTTCTCATTAAGCTCACCCCACATCTCTCCGCCGTCAACCTTAATTAAGAAGACAGCAAAAAACTATTTGGAGCTACAAATGAAGTCTCCTCCTCACCCTCGAGGCTCGAGGATGGGTCACAGATGCGACTGTTTAAATCTCGCTTTCGAGGCTTATCCAACTTCACCCGGGAACCCTGATGGAAGTAAGTGAAGGAAATAATTGAAATACTCAAGGCGGTGTGTTCCGATCATGCTGAGTGACAAATATAAAACGGCTCTCACAATTCGGCACTTCTATCGCAAAAATATATAATTATCATAATATATTATAGTCAATTATTTTGGGATACAAATTTATGTTGAAATGAAGCAAGCCATATGAAATTTGTCAGTTTAACACGCCCCCCCCCCCCCCCCCCTCCACCACGTCCACACTATAGTCTGTAGCGTCAGGATTCATTGAATTTTTGCAGGAGTCATTCCTGCCAAACCTGATCTAGCGAATATTTTTCCGACTGCATTTCTTGCCTGTTGATATAGAGATATGCCTACTTATTTCGAAAGTTGGACTGAGGTAGAGAGAGATTGTGCGATAGGGAGGAGGGACCGGGAGGATTGTCCCATCCAAGTCCTTGCTATCTTATTGCATATCATATCCAACATCTGCATTGTGAGCATGGTCCTTTTTTCATTGCAAAACGCCGATTGGAGACTCCACATCCCAGACAAGTATTTTTTTTTACGAGTTGTATATACATGTGTGTATGCTACAGGACAAATAGTTCGGTCAATTTCGTTCACGTTGTTGCGACTGCCCCCCCCCCCCCCCCCCCAAATATATACATAACCTCTGTGGTCATCGTCCGTGATTAACACCACTTTTGTAGCTTGTTTTTGTTGGAGCTGATCAAAGAGCGCCTTCGTAGTCTCCACTCGCACAACTGCAATGAGAAATAATTAGAGCGGTTATTAGGATTTTCAAGTTGGAGATGTTATTACGAAAATGGAGTAATGATACAGATAGGAGTACGTGCGTGAAGCCGACTACATTATTAGATGCTGCCTACACATGCTATGCCGAACATGTTGGTTACCTTCAATTTTAAATTCCAGATGGGCTATCGAGTTCGGTAAGCTTTTAGGTATTCAATATGTTTTCTGCATTCTCATCTTCTCCCACCGAACGTGCGGGGGAGATCACACATGCTCTCATTGTCATTTTCTTGTTTTGGTTTCCTTTCTTTGTTTGTTTTGTGCGCATGTACTGGGTCTTGGATACTTGGGAATGGGAACATAATGTCTGACCATGACTACACGCCTCACTTGAGCTGTGATCAGAAAATTGGCTACCTACTTCGAACTTCTTATGTTCTGTGAGGAATCGAAAAGTCATGGACCTGAATTGACGTCCTGTTCGATAGTTTGATTCTGATGGCATTCAACGCCTAGTCCCTGGTATGTAGCATTTTCATCTTTTCTCCCGTAAGTACCCCTTTTCAGCCTTTTCAGAAATGTTAAGTATACCTTCAAGTTTCAATAAATCATCACAGTGAAGTGACCTATGGGTAACCTAACCTTCATATGCTTGGGTACAAAAGAGGCGCCGGAAACAATTGTCAGAGTGTCTATGTTTTCTTCATTGATTCACTTCTGAATTGAACGAGTAACCAAGTAGTTCTTCTTGTGATGAAGAAAGGCCTTCTCCAGTATTCTGGTTACGGTCCTTGGAACATCTTTAGGTGTTAATTGGTGGAACCCTCGAGGCGGTTTGGCCACGCTACGCTATAGTATGTTTGGTACATGAGAAACTTCTAATTTTTCTCTTTTCTCTTCACACTGCGAACGCATTTTCAAAACATTTTTCAATCAACGATTAAAAATCCTAAATAATGATATCTATCATCAATTTCAAGCTTGTCCTAGCTTAGCAATGAGTTAAGGGGCATAAAAAATGAACCAGTCAGATTGGGCAGGTTTCGGAGATGGGTCCACAGGTAAGCCGAATCAAAGACTCATAAATTCATTTTTTGAAGCCCTGTAAATGCCGTTGAGATTCAAGATTTTTCACTCTTGAGGTTGCCTCGATGAAATTAAGGTCTTGACTTGATGTTAAAATAGCGTTATCCAATAAAAGCTCTTGGAATTCAAGCACTCAAATACTGTTAATTGGTCTGCCTGATTTGAGGTCTTTGTAAAACTTTATTTCTCATTCAGATGTTGTAACCTCAAGAATTTAGGCACCTTGGTCTCTAGGTCCATGAAATTCAGTGCCTGAGGCAACGGTTACCAGTAAGCTCCTTCTTCATTCTACCCTTAAACACCTCGAGGTGTAACCGCGTAGGATGTGGAGCGAGTGCGAGTGCCTGCCACGGTTTTCAAGGTGTACAAATCAAAGATCCATAAATCACTTCGACGGTGGCAAGGTGTGATTGAATGAGCGTGGCGCCTGACGCCTTTCCGAAGGCCGCGGACCCACCGGCCACCACATTAAACGGCTAATAGCTTTGGATTGTCGAACAGCTTATAACTTGCTCTGTGATACTAGGCGGTGGCGCCTTCCTGTTTGTTTTTAACGTTCAGTGGGTTGATGTTGTAATGTGTTAGCCTTGATCTATTTTTTATGAAGGGTGCGGAGGATTTGAAGGACATCGGGGATGCAATAGTGGACAGACGGTGGACTCTAATGGTCACTGAAAGTCTGTTAAAACAGTGAAGAAACTTTATCTAGGAAGACAGCTACCGATGTGGTCTTCGGGGGTAACGGGTAACTCGGGCGGTGGTAAGTGATACAAAGTGGTAACAAAAAACGGCGATTGTCACTATGGTTTAAGTGAAATGCGAAGTTTAACCGAATTGTTGCATGGCGGTTTGATAATAGGGAAGTGATTTATTCTTTTTTAACTGCTACCACTGCTGATGCGGAGTGCTCGAGATGTTCGTGCTTAGAACAACATTGGGAGCTGGAACTGGGTTGCTGTTTCGATCTTACTCACCGTCAATAATTTTGTGATCGCCCTTTGTAGGTCCCCACGTGCTCTGACTGTCTTGGTGACCTTCATCCCCGCACTGAAAGTCTTCACCGCAGATTCGCGTCAAATCCAAAATGGCGAGTAGTAGTCTTCATCACAGCTCGTGAAGATTTTTAGAAAAAAGCAAGGAATATCCATTGACTTGGAGTGGGACCCTCGACGCCCTCGCCATTTGCAAGCCCTTTAATTCTTTTCACGGAGCCCCTCGACCTGGCGCGACGTCGAGGACCCTCATCAGCTCCTCGCCCTCACTGTGGAGCCCCCCTCCCCACAGACTTCAACCAGGGCGCTGTAGACTTGTAAGACGGATAGGTGCTCCCTCTAGTTGTTGAGACACTTTTCAAAATTAACCTCGGTCTGAAAAAATTATAAATTGTAAAGGTCTTCGTTCCGTTTCAGTCACCACTTCAGGGGGTGAATGGTGATAAGGACCATTATTGCATGGATAGGTCGTGGAAATACTTTGCTATTAGGCTCATAAGTTATTGTGTGGAGAAAAGAAAGAAGAGATGTGTTGTCTTTGATGTTCTTTCTCAGGTTTTTCGGTTTTTGCCAGAGTTTTAGTATTGTGCGAAGCCAGACGTTTCACCTGCAATTTCCACTTGTGCCATTACGAAACGCACCAACTGTTGGTTTTGTTTATCCAGATTTAGCATCTTGTCCTAGGCTAGTGTGAAAAATATTCAGTTATACTGTCTGTACTGTATGACAGTTCGAGCAATGACAAGTATACAAAACTCCCCCATATAAAGCCATAGATCACCTCTCATGTTGAAGTCGTAAGTATCATGCCTATCTTCTAAGACTAAGGCTTTCACTGACTTATGAAGTTTTCCTTTTGATACGGTTCCGTCGCCACTGGGCTCATAATATTATTGGTACTTAATACGGAGCCCAATGGCGACGAATGGGTGTAGCCCCTTCCGACCTGAGGGCTCCGGTGTTTCTTGAGCAGTTTAACAGTATAAAATGCTGAATCAGCTTACAGTACCTAAGTTCTTAGTTCTGGCTATTACACCTGCTCCTTCAATGTAGACATGAATTTCGAGACAACACAGTTTTTGCTTGATTTGGTTTCATATAATCCTATTGACCCGACCTCGACTTGGACGCTGGAGGCTTGGTGGTTCTGCCCACGCTTCTGCCGAGGACGTCAAGCGGCGTTAGGCTTGGCGTTGCTCTAACATTCGCTTTGCATTGCTATTCAAGTTATTCAGGTCTCCTAAGGTATTTTGGCGTAGGTGGTTCCATATAATCCAGCCCATTTCCATTTGGCCTACCTAATATTTTGTGAGAACTTCTATAGGTATAATTTTCGCTGTGCGGCCTGCTTCGAATCTATGCCCTTTTTCAGGTCTATAATATTTCTACATTATATTTAGTTTCGTTTAGTTTAGCTGGTTGTCAAGCCAGCCGTACCTACCATTCCGTTTCGTTGCTGCATGGTGGACCGAATTTGAGTTGGGTTTGCCTATAAGAGTGTTATTTCAGGTAATTATTGAAAATAATTTAGAGATACAAATTGGTGTCTGAAAATTGAAAGTCTTAGATAGGTACAGTTTAAGAACCTTACCTAGACAGACAATTCCCGGACCTGAAATGGAATAGTGAATAGTGGCTCCATACATCTCTAATATTGTACGTACGAAACGTATAACCGAAATTCGAAATAATATTTACCTCGGCTAACTCAATACCCGACAGCGTGTGGTCTATTTTCGTTAACATTTCCATATTATAGCTGATGGACAACAGGCGTCTGGCTTTAACACCTGAGGAGCAACCTTCGGTGGTTTTCTATTGTATACCTACCCTTGCAACGTTAGTGAAGGTCACCGCTCATTGCTCTTGAGAGCTGTTGAGAGTCGTGAGTGGTGCAAGCAGACGCAATATTTCTGCTGGTGTATAACAAGCCTGTTGTTATGGCATCGGCCCTCAGCTGTGTCCATAACACTGGGTTAAAACGATGAATATCGGGTTCCAATCCTGCATGGTAGCAGCAATTTTCTGTTGTTAGCATGGACGTCATACCACATTTTCTTTGGCTATATAATAGTCAGTTTCTTTAATTAACATCTGGCCTCCGGACCAGTCATAGGGTTAGCAAGGGGAAACCGTTCAGCCACCCCCAGAATTTTTCTGACCTACACATAAAGCCATGCCTACCCTCCCAGGTGAGGAGAAGGCGCCCCCCCCCCCCCCCCCAGGTTTTTGGTCCTGCTACGGCCATGGAATGGGTGCAGTGGAATGGGCTGTAAGCACCAAAAGGTGCGTGGGCCCTTAACTTAAAAATAAAATAAAAACTAATATTACCCTTCCACTTATGCCGTCAGGGACGGAGTGTTTCAGTAACCGGTTCAGTTGCATGAGATTTGTATATGGCTTTTATCCGAACACAGCTCGAAATTGCCGTGAAAAGGCGTTTGATTGTACTTGGACACGCCGTGTAATATTGACTCTGATAATAGGTAGGTGCGCCTGCTTACTGAAACAGAAGTTTGGTAAAACCACATCTCGTCTGATCTCCCTCTAATTACGGTTAAATGATGAACCATATTAATTAACGCTCCGGTTCGGGGTCATTAATGATTTCATGCTTTATGAAAACTAGTATTTCTCTGAGGTGTCGTATTTATGAGATACTTTTAGGTAGTGTAATTGTTGTTTGTTGGACAGTGTCTAATACGATTTACTGAGGGAATGTTGGGGATATTTTGGTTCTGAAAAATGCCTATAAGACGATTTATGTACTTATAGAAACCAGGGGCGCCAGATTTTGAAAATCCGGGGGGGGCAAGAAGTTGTAAACATTAGATAGGTATTCAATTTACTTATCACTCTTATCAGTCTGATAGGTCTCTGTGCCTCTCAGTGACCCAGCGTCCAAGGCATTCGACTTTTAAAAAGTTACAATTAATTTTTTACTATCTCGTTTTTTTTAAATTTAATTTTTAGGTCCAGATTTACCGGGAATCTGGACTTAATTAATCAGCGAAAATTATTATTTATTTATTTATTGCTTTTTTTACGTGATAATGAAGTTAACGCCAAATATTTGACATGATAAAAATAATTGTCCTCCAAATTTCCGGGGGGGCAGTGCCCCCCCCCGGAATATTCCGGGGGGGCAAACTGGACCCTGCCCCCCCCAAGATGGCGCCCCTGATAGAAACTACGAAGTTAACTGTTATGTTCGTATTATAGGATTTAAATGCTAAATTCGCTTGATTGTTAAGGCTGAACATACATTCGCTATTTTTTTTACGTTTGTGCTTCAAACTTTGTGAGAAACTTTGGAAATTTAAATATTCTGAAATATAATATGTCTTTTTAACGTCATTACTCATGAGGCTATGTTGTGATTTCACGATCGGTCAATTTTGGACAAATATCACTCGATCGTAAATTCACATAGCCTCATGCATGAGTAATGATGTTAAAATACATATTATATTTCAGAATATTTAAGTATCCAATAGTTTTCTCACAAAGTTTTAAGTCCGAACGTAAAAAAATAGCGAATGTATATTCAGCCTTAGTTGACCAGTTTAAATAGGTACTATTCTTTGGAACCAAAAGATGTCCAGTTATCTCCTTGGAAATGGCCGAGGGGTTAACTTCTAGTTGGGAATCATTGGAAATCTTTCTGAAATCTCAGGGAATCCTAGAATTTTTTGGATTGGTTACCCCTTCGGGGTTCATCTTTCTATGAATATCGTTGGGAATCTTTGGAAATCTTTATGGAATCTCTGTGAAATCTCAAGGAATCTCTGGAGTGGTTACCCCCTCGGAAATGGCTGATTACTGAATACTCATTGAATACAATTCTGAGGCCTTTCAGGGTGGATTTCCCCATTCTAGTGAAATCTGCCATTATCTTTGGCACCTTGCATTTCAGTTTTTTTGCATTAGTGCATATCAGTCTCCCAATAGCTGAGGTGTCTGGTGTAATTTAAATAAACGAACTAGTTAAAAATGGATGAAGTTGAGTTAGTGTCCTTTTCTGTAGAAAACATTGTTTTGCTCATTCATATCTACCCCCTTCATTACGTTAATGACAATGTCAACACGCTCTCTGGACACTCATACCTCATACACGTGACACCAGACACCATTGTTAGCGGCTAGCTCGACATCTGCCTCATCCTCATCTCCATACCTTCATCACTTCATCTACAATCTCCGCTTAGTTGTACGGTTGTATAGGTCACTTGTCTAAACATTGCCCTTGCTATTTGTAAAAACATAGATTTTTTCATCAGTTGGTAGTTGAAATTATTAGAAGGAAGTGTCAGTGTTATCGCAGTTGTTACGTTTGGTTGCCAGTTGCCAAAAGTAAGCGCTGCTTATATTAACTTCGGGTTCGTTTTTTATTCCAGCCAATCGCTATTACAAACGTAGCCAGCCGTCTCTTTCAGGCCCCCCTTATCCGAACTTGTGGGTGGCTCTCGTTTTGCAAGTCAATGAAAAAAGCAAGAAAAACGATAGGGTCAAATCCTAAACCACTGCTTCTTGTCAACGGAAGATATCCCAACAACAAATCAGTGTCGTGGGATGATATTTCTTCAGGTTCTGGATGCCGCTGTCCATCTGCCTATAGGCAACTATAGTTGTGAGGTCGACGGGCGGTGGTGGGGCTGCGGTTGCCGGGTGCGGTGGTGACATGTAATACGACCAGCGTCGTCATGACGGTTACCTTAAAACTGGCCGGATAGTTTTTCAGCGTTTGGGCTGGAAAGCCTGTCACGCCAGACCAGAAGAGAGGTTTCATGACCTTCATAAAATGGTTCTGTCCGAGGGGTTAACCACTCGTTGGAAATCTCGTTGGGAATCATTGGAAATCTCTTTTTGGAGTGGTTACCCCTTCGGGGTTCATCTTTCTATGAATATCGTTGGGAATCTCTGGAAATCTTTATGGAATCTTAGTGGAATCTCAAGGAATCTCTGGAGTGGTTACCTCCTCGCATAAAATGGTTCTGTCCTCGCTCAGTTACTGTTTTACTCTGTTCTTCTCTCCAAAATTATATAGCTACACTATTTGTTGATGTATTTTAATGGTACTTTTCTTTTATTTCTTCTGAGTAGAAAACGTTCCACTTTGTTCAGTAAAGTGCACCTTATATTGAAACAGTACCTATAGCCAAGAAGGTATGTCTCGTACTATTCATTTATGGACTTAGGTATGAATATTTCCCACATTCATAGTGGGCGCGTTCAGCCAGCGGCCGTGAAGAAAGGTAAAACAATAATAGCCAGCTGTTGGTACAACTTAAATCGCCGCGGAGTAACAGAGCCCAGCCCCCTTGGTGAAGGAAGGCATCACTGTGTTATTATTACAGATGAGTGATCCTGATATAGAGCCTCAGTACCCCACACTGGAGGAAATAAGCTCAGGTTCAAAATTTCGAAAGGGAAATATTGTAGTGTTCCATTGAGTAGATAGGCACATGGCCATGGGTTGACAGCAAACGAAGAGTGAATGTTGGACATGAGGTGTCGAAAGTTAAACATATCGTTGAAGCGCCTGTAGCTATCGACGTGCTATCTCCCTTCCGCCAACTCTGAATAAATAATCAGCATAAATCATAAGCTGCCATTCTATAAATCGTCTCCACACTCGGCTCGCAGGCAACAAATGGGTTGCTCTGGAGCGTGAGTTGATCTTGATCGGGCCTTCTTTCGTGAACCCTACGCTTCTGGTTATTGATATTGAACCAATGGGTCATCGATCTCTTCGGTGATTGCTGACTTTAAAAAAAAAATATGATTCGTTCTTCATTGTTTCAGGTTCTTGGTGTTTTTTTTTAGTTTCTTCGTACTATGGAAATTTGTTTTTAAAGGCGACTGGAGTCACTGATTTTTATTCGGCGATTTGTACGGAACCTTCGGTCGTTTGTTTTTTATTTCCCTGTAGGTCATCGATCCCTTTTGAATTGTCGCCTAGTGAAAAAACAATTGTTGTTTGACTTGCTTGGTTTCCGTGCGATATGGGACGTGAGAATGCCGCCGTCCCTCGTGGTTGCCCATAAATGGATGTTACTTAGGAGCGGTCTGTGTGAAATGAAGTGATTAAGTAGGGTTGTCATCCTTATAGGTGCAGTTGATGTTGTGATCGTTATGTTCAATAATTGCGGGGCTATTTATTTTTACTATCTGATAGGATATATGATAATCTCCATCGGGAGCAGGTCTGCTCGTCCTCTAGACTACCTCTTTCAATTTTCACATTCGCACGACTCATTTCATTCACTCTAGTTGCAGCAACTCCTAACTTTCAAGCCTGTTTACTAGATAATCAAGAGATCAAGCGTATTATTTCTTTTAATGAAATTACATAGGGCGACTGCCACTTTTATGAGGTAGCTGAAGTACCTTAGTAAAAATAACATGCCGGTCGCAGGGCTTACTACAATTACCTATCTGTGTAAAAGTTCAGAACTCGTAAAACAAGGTAATTTCAGTTAAATCAACTAATTTCGACTAAAAAATAATAATTCAGCGAAAGAATTATTGTGCATGAAATAAATAACAAAACTTCATTTGGTTTTATCATTATAGTAAAACTGATTTATTTTCATTGCAATTGTTAAATTGTATAATTTCTCCCAAAGGGTACTTAGGGTACTATTAGGCATACTATACTATATGCATATGTATTCTAGAAATCAATTGGTGGGAAGTTAGGTGAGAAATTTCTCTACACTTTCGATGTAATTCAGTGGAAATAATTATTTCTCTGCACGAAAGAAAATATTGTGCGTTGTTGCACAATTATTGACTATGGCACTGCGAATTGTTGAAAATTTATGCAAAAAGAATGAACACATGCACTCAGGCGGGAGGCTCATGCCAGTAGGAATGATTTAGGGGTGCATTCTACCACCTGTGCTGTTTTGTTTAGGGAATGATTGTCGATGACTCGATAAGTGGCCGCAAGGTTCCATTAGTTTTTTCTGCCTTGACTCTAAGAAGGTTTTGTGTACCTGGATCAAACAAATTTGATTCCAGTTCCTCTGGATACTGGAATGTTACGTAGTTGCATGCGTGTTCTTCACTCCTTGTATACCTGCCCGGCAGTCTGACCCGTCTGGGACTTGTGCATGCACATATCTCGAAAGCTTACAGTAATCTTCCCTTGAATAATCATTGTACCTATAGTTGTTAATGTCGGGAGTATAGATAGGGTCCGTCACATGCACCGGTAACCATGACATTGCGCTTAATGGTCAGTGTATCTCGGAGCAGCTGCAATAACCTCCCTCCTGCATAACTTAACTTAAATTGACGATTGCTTGCGGGTCATACTGGTATTTTCCTCATGCGATTGTAAACGCTGCAGTCAAAAACTCTATGTTCTCGTTGATGTAATGGTATTATCACGAACAGAGGGCATGGAAGAAGTTCAGCTTATAATGCAGCAACTTTGGCTGTGGCTTCAAATTTGGCAAGATTTTCCAGTGGGCTATATTTGGTTGTGCCCCCACTCTCCTACGCCGTGTCAAAAACAAAGTAGTGCAAGTCCATTGGAGCCCAAACGAGCCAAATCGTAACTTTCTATACAAGGAAACTTTATGGTGAAAAATAGTAAAAGTGCCTACAATTGGCCTACAATTTCAAATTTAAACATTACTACCACTATTGCTGCTTTTCCTCCAAGACGGTCTGTTGTCATCCAAAAGACTCTTTCAGTTTGTGCTTACCCTCTATGGTTCTTCGACGACTTTTGGAGAAGTTTTGGAGAGGTTAGGCTGGGGATGGTTGTGGTGCATAGGCAGCGTGGGGTGTCGTCAGCGTCGCCAGCAGTCGCCAAATGCGGGACTGCGGTCGCCGAGTTAGAAACTTTGAGCACCGCTCGCCCCTCTGCCGCCCCAGGCCTCGCTGCGAGGCAAGCTTGCTATTAGCGGTCACGATATTATTCGTCTGGCCGCCCTTACGCAGAACCTCGTACAGCCCCGTGAATTAATTGTGTTCAAGACGTATGGGGTTGCGGTGGGATTCAAAATTAACCAGCGTTAATTACGATTCTGGTGAAGTTTTCCCGGTGTCCGCTGTGGAAGGCCCGAATAAGGCTGGATTTAGCTAATTTCGGAATGGAATGTACCCGAATTTTTTTTTCTGTAAGTTAAACAAGGTTGCCATGCGTTGCTTAGGTAAATAAAGTCGGAATTTTATTTCCCTAGCAACCCATGGCAACCTTGTTTAACTTACAGAAAAACTTCGGGTAAATTCCATTCCGAAATTAGCTAAATACAGCTTAAAGGTTTTTCCGAGGGGGTAACCACTCCAGAGATTCCTTGAGATTCCATAAAGGTTTCCAAAGATTCCAAACGATATTCATAGAAAGATGAAGTGGTAACCGCTCCAAAAAATTCCATGATTCCCTGAGATTTCATAAAGATTTCCAATGATTCCAAACTAGATTCCCAACGAGTGGGTAACCTTAAAATAGACATTAAGTGTAGAACTGGGAGATGATGTAACGACTGGTAAATAACTACAAAGTTCATTTAGGCCAATTTTTTCATTGACAGCGAGAGACGAAAGCATCCATCTCCTGTATTACAAATTAGCATTCCGAACAATTAAAAAAATAATGAAACCTTAGAAAAATACTGTGGCGCCAGGTTAGCTATGGATGCCAGATGTGAATGTGAAAATATTCGGTTATTCCTTTGTCTCAAATTTACGATGTGTATTTTATCCATTATCATCGTTTCGCACCTATGCCTGAAACAATCTTTTATGTCGTCTTCAGGGGTTAAAAGGGCTGGCTTTCACTGTAAAATTTTGTGAGTTGCCCATTCCAAAAGAAGTACGTAGTAGGCAGCTACAAAAAATGTAATCTTTATGCACTAGTTTACTTAAATACGAAAGGTTATTGCAGTTTAAATTAAGAATACACTCGAGTCAAAATTAGGTAGGTATTCAGTTATGTTATGTATTCAATTATGTTAGGGTTCGGTCAAAATGGTGTTGGTATCAATGTTTTCAGGGATTTTCATAAGTGTTCATTTTTTGACGCATGCATTTTCTTTTTTTTTTTTTTTTTTTTTTGCGATTTAGGCCGTTTGACCACTTTGTAGCTGAGTAATTGACGAACTTTCCTTAAACCACTTTCTTTGACTAAGGGAACCCCGAGGGGGTAACCACTCCAGAGATTCCTTGAGATTCCACTGAGATTCCATAAAGATTTCCAAATATTCCCAACGATATTCATAGAAAGATGAACCCCGAAGGGGTAACCACTCCGAAAAATTCCAAGATTCCCTGAGATTTCATAAAGATTTCCAGTGATTCCCAACGAGATTCCCAACGAGTCGTTAACCCCTCGGGGAACCCCAAGAACCATGGGAAACATTGAAATTAATCTTGATTTCGGAATTGGCACGAATACAGTAGGTACTTAAGTACTTTGTCGCCTAACTGGCTTGAGTAAGTAAGAGCAGTGTTGCCAATCTCAGTACCAACGCGAATGAACTTTTTGCAGACCTTTTCTGAATGTGGAAATATGGGGACTTGATTTGGGTATGGGCAAAATGGAAGCCGCTGCGATGCTATCAGTTCTGAACCTGATTTATACAAATTAGGAGAGCAAAGCCCCGTGGCTCATGCTGCTCGCTCTACTCTTATTATGGAATCAAGGTAGGGAGGTATACGGTAGGTATACGTCCGTGCTGTACTTATTACTTGGAAAACTATTACCAGGCTACTAACCGCCGCTTTTCTGAACTTCTTAACTTTATCTCTTTTTATCTCAGCTTTAATTACAGCTTGGAACATACTTATTTTTCGTCTTCAGTTGGAGCAGTGGGAGTCGAAACCACGTTTGACTTTTCTGTTATTATCTCTTTCGCAGTACTTTCGGAAAAGTTAAACTTAGTTCAAAGATTATCATCTAGTGATGTATTGATCACCTATAGAGTGCGTGAGAACTTTCCTCATTCATAAGATTATAAAGTGGGATGAACAAGCCTTTTTTGTTGATTGGAAAGCTGGACGTTTTAATGTTTAACGTAGCTCGCCAACTCAGCCAATGTTTCGTCTAAATCTAAATAAATGTACTCGTATATTATAATTTGTATGTGACTCTCCCATTTGGAAATGTTTCTGTGGGAACGTTACCAATTCTTGGGATGACTACATGCGTGGAATGCGAAATGATTATCCAGCCAATAGTGGAGTCGTTGATTTATTAACGTGTCGGAGAGCTGTCCTAATTTTCGGTTGGGTACTCGACAGGTTAGTGAGGTCTTCGACAGGCGCGGCAGTTCTATAGTCGTATCCCATTGCTATAAGTACATAGCTGGCCCCACGAACTTGACGACCCATGGGCGTCGGCGCCGCATGTTATCTACCTGCTTACTTTGTCCTGTAGAACGACCGTACGAGTCATATAGTCGTATTTTTGTCTTCTTTAACTTTGTTTACTCTTCTGTTCTGGATTTTGATGGTTACTTCTGTGTCTTACAGTCTTGTTTATTTTCCATTCACCACACGTTGTTTGTATCTTGGATAGGTGCCCCTCTATAAGTTCAGCTGAGTTTTCTATGGTTTTTATGGTGCCAGTCCCTCGCTCAGTGAGACTTCTGCAGGGAACCCTTCTCTCCCCTTATGTTTTGAGTTTTGAACGCCTCTGGTTGATGAGTACCTATCGGCGCGGCGCTTCTTGGATTGCCTGATAGCTGGATTCGGATCGTTGATTTACTCGTGCAGGGCGTGAATGTCTCCAGGCTCAGCTCTCGTTAACAGGCCTCCATACTAAATCGACAAACATATCATGTTTCTTTGTCAGTTTTCATCCTCTATCCTGCCCCATTATTAGTACAAAATTTTAGGTCCAATAGCAGGCACATTGAGTTATTTTCCGTTATTTAGGGTCGTCTATATACCGTGTAGTTCATTCTAAGACAAAACTTGTTTTGGCTGATTTTCGTTTCACCTTCATTGGACTGCCACAATGTAAATGATTAAATAAATAAGCAGTCTCTTCTTTTATCTTGAACTGAAAAACTCCCAGTTCGTTGTCAGTAAATGCAAAGAGCCGATCCCAGGAATTCCAAACGTAAGTTTTTTAAGTGATTTAAAGGAGTTTAAAGGGTGACGTTTGTCTTTCCGTACGGCCTAAAATTGGCCCCTCTCAAAGTTTTTAGCACAAACTTCTTTCAGCATTTCAGAATTCTAATGTTGATAAACCCAAAGGCCTATGTAAGCGGAAACATTTCTTTCTTAATCCAACAAAATTAAAGAATTTTCCGATAATTTTCCAAGCCTTGTACTAAAAATGCCTCTAGAAAACCCGTACTTTGCAAAGTTGTTCATAAATGAATTTAATAAGAGGCATTAGTTGATCCAAATCCTCCTAAAAGTTTGGCTTGGCAAAGTGTTGGAAGAGCGCCGAGGAAACCTCCTGATCATCAGCGGTCTTTCCAGATTACGAATTCCAACTTCGAAAAAATCCAGCCCTCCAACTTTGCACTTAACATTGCGGTTCCATACAGAAAGCTGTTCGAAATGTCAGTGCTGCTTTAAAACAATAAGATAGCATCGAGATCGGGCCCACCTGAGTGGCTGGCAGAAGAAAATTGTAAACATGACCCAATGACCTGTCGCATAACGTCTTGCCCGCAGTAAAATCCACTTAAATACTACCAGTACGGTTTTGACAAGAAATGCCACTGATTTAACAATCCTGGAACATTAGGACTGGGAGAATAGAAATAAACTCCGATTAAAATGGTGGTGTGGTAGAAAGTAGATAGTCGCTCGTGTAAAAGGCTGGAAATCAGCTTGTTCACTTCTTTAGATCTGTATGTATATTCAGGAATTGGCTCATTTTTTAATGAGATTTTCGTGTGAAAAACGGTAGTGCCTGTGTGGTGGGCAATTTTTCACGACGTCTCATCGCTGCTGTCATGTCATAGAGGGCAGTTCCTGCAAAAGACGGACCAGTCTGGAGCTGGAGGCTAAACGTTTCGACCTTGCCGAAAATGGTTAAGAGAAGTCGCGCTCGGCACGCTAACACATAACACACGTATCATACAAGTGTCGTGTTATGTGTTACCGAATACAACATCTGAAAAGAAAAGTTGAAGCGAGGTTCCTTATAAGCTTGTTAGTCGTCGTATTATACCCACAATGAACGGAATATATCTCCAATACTTTTATGATAAAAAATGTACGTTATATTGTAATACCTAGAAATGTTAAAGTTTCGATTCACATCATATTCACCTATTCAGGGAAATCGCCGTTCTCAGGTAATATTACGAAATGCATTAGGCATGTCATCGACCATCGTGTCAAATTTCCGTGGCAGACTATCCAGTAACCATCAAATTCTAGTGAAAATCATATTTAACTGGTATGTATACGAATGTGGCCTCCCTCACAAATGGGTGTATCACTACCACAGGAGACTGGCTATGATTTGACCGAAGTTTTCAGGGTTTTCTTTCATCTGACTCCATGGCTAGATACTCTCAGGGCCCACAATTTCTAAATGAATGTACCATCATCTTATCATTGTACCGAGCTTGATAGGTACATTTTTTCCAAAATAGTTGGAACTTGCAGTTCGCCTCCAGCTATAAGCCATACCCCGTGCTTCCCCTGAAAGTTCTGCAGTCTACACCGTGCATTATAATTTTCCAATTTCCGCATTCAATAATTTTCACCCTAGCAAATCTCAACTTTCAGAAAGTAGGTCGAGAGATACTGGAAACTCGGCAAACTTGGCAAACCACTTGGTTGTACTTGATACTGGGGTGTGTATACCTGGAGCCAGTGTGGAGACTTGAGAGGGAGGCCTCAGCCTCAGATGCTGGCAGGAGAGCCTGAAACACAGACGTTGCCGTCCACTTGGCCACCTGCTCAGTGCACTCCCTCAGGCACACATGACGCCCATACTTACCTGTTCCCAGCTTCTCATGGTACATAGGCACCTTCTTCTACTTCGTCTCTTTGTAAAATACGGCAACTCACCTTCCCAGTGTGGTTTGGTTCAAGCATTGGCAATAGCTGCAGGCAGTCGTGGTTTCAATAATATCTTCGCTATAGTTAGAAATGTACTTCAGGTTTTTGGAATTATTATATTCGCCTCACAATGTCAGAGATAAATGAATTTTGCGGCCTTCTGGTTCAAGACTGCATTTAAAAAATTTTCTTTTCTTGCCGGCAGTCGGCAAATCTTGATGTAGGAATTTTTATTTTACTTTTCAAAAACTTTTATGACTGTTCTATTCTTTTCCTATTTCGTTCAGTGTCGATGGGTCCATGAGCCACGGTAACTACGTTTACAAAAATAAAGTTATATTTCCTTGTCAGTCAACAACTGAGCGTCAATCTAAGGCTACTGCTGGTCTTTTCTCATGCAATAGATAATTGTATATATCAACATCATAGCCGTAGGTATCCACGGGGGGGGGTTAAGGGGTTAACCCTCCCCCATGAACGGAAAATTAAGATAGTAATGCCTACGTGAAGCTAAATAAAGGGTTCGACAATGGTCGCACTTGACTTTCTCGCAATTTTTATCGAAAATTTGATTTTTTTTTTTTACGTGAATTATTGTCAGAATTTTAACTTTTTCTAAAAAGTATTTTGCCTCACACTGGACGATACTTTTAGGCACCTGCATACCGAATTTCAAACATATCCGTCAAACAGTGAAGTGTCGTTCGACGCGCAAAGTATATGTTTTCTATTTTGCATGTCACCGTCTTAATTTTTAAGTAAATGAAAATCTATTGAAAATACCCTTGAAGCATCTATCTGAGACCACTTTCACCAATTTTGAAGAAAATCCGTTGATTAGTGTTGTTGCAAATGTGACCTAACCAATCAAAAACGTGATTTCCATTTTTGGAAAATTTTTCCTACGATAATGCCAATATTGGCCCAAATTTTTGGCCCATCTCAAAAAGAATAAAAATGATCCTGGAGCATCTATCTGGGAACACGACTGCAAAATTTGAAGGTTCTAACTTTATTACCGTACCGTGAAATGCGTCTTGAGTAGACAAAAACGAGATTATAGCTTTTTTTCCTATTTTTGACTTTATTTTGCCTATATTGGCCGCAATTTTGAATTGATTGAATATTTCTTCGACAAACCTTTAAGTAATGTTATAAAGCACAAGTTTATGGATTTTTGTGAAATTCCGGCTAATACTGTTCATGGGGCCAAGATTTTCACGTATGGGCCAATTTTGGCCCAAATTTTCGGCCCATCTCCAAAACAATAAAAATGATCCTGGAGCATCTATCTGGGAACACGACTGCAAAATTTGAATGTTCTAACTTTATTACCGTACCGTGAAATGCGTCTTGAGTAGACAAAAACACGATTTTGAATTTTTTTTGACACTTTTTTGACAATAGTGGGCGCAATTTTTGAGTAATCAAAATTAAATTAAAAATGTATCTCGGAACTGATTTTAGACATCTATATTCCAAATTTGAGCCAAATCGGTTGACTGGTGTGACCTGTAGCCGCGCTACAGACAAACGGACGGACGTACGTACGTACGTACGCACGTACGTACGTACGTCGGACGGACATGACCTAAAAACCATTTTTTTGGTATCTAGGACCTCTGAAACGCCTTTTGCAATGAAAATCTCAAAATCGAAATTTCGCACGATAACATAACTTTCTCAGCCCATGTATTACATACGGGCGAGAAAGTAAAAATATAGGCTAACCCCCCCCCCCCCCCCCCCCCCCCCCCATGACCCGAAACCCCCCCATGACCGCTTTCTGGATAAGGGACTGTAATCAACTATATACACTTATCTTCAAATCTCGAACCGAGTGAAGAAATTGTTGTAGATAAAATTTAGGAGCAAATTTCAGCGAATCACTCTAAAATCAAGTTTACTGGGTGTAGACTATGGACTGTACGGGATTGAACATGGCCGCTAATGAGAGGCGATAAATGCAGGATGATGGGGAATCAATATGGCGACGGGTCACCCCATAAATGCTTGAGGAATCTCTTGAAATATTTAAATCCAAATTGAAAGGCTATCTGCATCTAGAATATCAATCGGTTATCGGATACCCTGAAATATTGCAGTAGCCACATCAGTCTGAACCAGAACCACAGCTCGTACTCAGGAGCCCTTGGCATGCGTGATCACACTGATCACACAGTTATCACGAAAACGTAGGGAAAATAGCATTGCAAATGTTTATCACGCTGTTATCACCCGTGATGAAAAGATCTGCAGTAGTACAGCAGTCTGCGGGGTTTTCCCTCAAATTTCATTGTATAGTGATATGCCTACTTAGGGTAGATTTCACCACTTCTTAAAGTATACTATAGTGCTATCGCAACGTTGCTTTGGCACTTGTCATAAGCTAAACATACGTTATGATAAATCTGTTCGATAGGAGACACTATACTTTAGAAGTTGTGAAATCCAGCCTTAGGTATGTATGTATCATTTTGTGGTTCGAAGTACGATAGATAGATAGATAGTACTTGGTAAATTTACTCCACTACCTCCTTATAGCTTAAGCTCTGGCTTACCTAAACCAAACCTATAGGTCGTATCACAGAAAACTGACCCTAATGGACCACAGTTTTTTAACGATCGGAAAAACTAAAAACAGAAAGGTTTGCCACTCTAGAGTTTATCACACTCGCATTTGAACAGGGGACGATGACGGTTGACGGTTGAACTTGATTTGACGAAACAATGACATCTTCATCTTACTTCACATTCAAACCGTTCACATATTCAGAACGTTATATACCTACAGTTAGGATTCCAATAAGCAAGTTCTCAATTTATGGATTTAAGTTTCCCTGCTCTGACCTTTAACATTACTTTTGGTTCAGCTTGACGTCATATCTCAAACATTACCACCACTTTCATGATTGGTTTTTTCAATAAGGAAAATCAGAAAGCTGCTACTTAAAATAAAATCCAAGTTTTGACAGTTGCTGCTAATTACCTCGTATCTACGATATCAATTTGTTAATGGAAATGGGTTTTACCTCAAACGCATTAATTTCCCTCACAATCACCATTTCCCAGACCTCTTCGAAAGTTGATCGCCCTCGCGAAAGTGGAAAAACCTACTGTGTAAATATATTTGTTCCGGACTAATTTCATGCACTTAACAAATAACAAAGACCTCAGCAGTTTTGGGGCAAAATTCAAAATATTCTTATATAACTTCTTTATCCGGAGATCAAATTTCTTCGAGATCTTGTAGGTTTCTCAGAGCTGTGTTATTTGTCCTTATAGTAGGAGCGTATAGTGGTCGACACGTAACTATAGGGTAGGGATGCCCAAACGGGAGCTGTTTGTTTTTAACTCTACGATTTAAATTGAAAGTATGCTTGAATCGAATCCGAGGGGGTAACTACTCCAGAGATTCCTTGAGATTCCACTGAGATTCAATAAAGATTTCCAAAGATTCTCAACGATATTCATAGAAAGATGAACCCCGAAGGGGTAACCACTCCAAAAAATTCCAAGGTTCCCTGAGATTTCATAAGATTTCCAATGATTCCCAACGAGTGGTTAACCCCTCGATCCAATCTCTAATTCTACTCTTTTGTATTGGTGTGATGATTTTGGTAATCAATAGGTACCCATAATTATTAGGGATTAGCGATTAATTAAGAATCCCTTTTTGTTATAATTCTATATCTCAATAATTTATTTGATCAGTATACCGACCGACATTGTGTACCCCATAATGGGTAGATTCCTATCTCCGTATTTGCAAGGAAAGAAATTCAAATTGTGGTTGATATAACCACCGTGTTAAAATTTGTTTTTATGGTCGGTGTCATAACACCAGTACTAAATACTGTCATACTGGCCGTATGGTCATAGACAGCTTTATAAGCTAGCCATAAAAATAAGAAAACAAAGGGAGTCAGCATGGTTGTAGTATGTATAGGTACAGCAAATTTCCCTTGGCTCTTGGGTGTCATAATGTTTATTTCACCGTAACCCCGCTTTGTGTGCTTTTGTGAGGTATTGTAATCTAGACGTCGTCTGTGATTTAGCGACCTGCTGTGGATAGATTCAAGTCCCGGTGGTGGAAAATTTTTCTCTCCGCGTCACGGATGGGGTTCAGTAAAGTGTAGTCCGGTTCCATTCCTGACACCTCGACAGTCTTTCTTATCGTCATTTGTCTCTAAGCCAAGTGAAATGAGTGTGGATGCTGTGGTGTTCAAAACTCACTTAAATTAAAACTACAGGCTGACACCATGGCTGGGGAGCCGGTATTTGGTGGTGCTTGATGATTGTTGCAGGTTTTGCCTTTCTTCACTTTGACTAACCACGGCCGTCTTGTTAGTTTCCATGCACTTTGGTCGCGAATTGCCTTCTATCGCATCGTGAACGTCGTAAAACGAACGGATTAATTAGGTACAAGAGATTTTTCTCTTATTTTTGTTACTTAACGATGTGAAGCCATCTTGCAGGATAATTATTAATTGTACGCGTATAGTGCCTAATGTATAGGTAGTATGAAATGTACTGAGAGTTCTAGAGAGGTCTGAGAGTACCTACTGCCAAGGCCCCAGTCGCTGCTCTTGTTATAATAAGCATAATATAAAAGAAACTCATTACTTTTAGATTGTGCAGCTCAAGGCCTAGTTGCGATTACAATTATGATGCAGCCTCTCAGGAACTAAAAACTAATGTAGGTAGAAGTATTTATAAAGGTACCTAGGTTTTTTAAATTAGTTGTTAGCTATATATTAATAGAGAAGTGGTGAAATCCAGCCTAAGGGATATACCTAATAGCGAGGGGTTAACCACTCTTTGGGAATTATTGGAAATTTTTATGAAATCTCAGGGAATCTTGGAATTTTTGGAGTGGTTACCCCTTCGGGGTTCATCTTTCTATGAATATCGTTTGGAATCTTTGGACATATTTATGGAATCTCAGAGAATCTCAAGGAATCTCTGGAGTGGTTGCCCCCTTGCCTAATAGGTCCCCTTGGTAGGCAAGCTTCGTTTACTGTGAAACGCCTTATACGAGGCGGTATACAAACGTGCCAGATAACTGTAGTGTGATAAACTGATAAAGCTATATAGATTGGACGAGTATCGGGATGAATTTTCGGCTTGCAGAGTGACTTTACCAAAAAGCGGCTATCTCTCTCCCCCTAATTAAAATACTCTTCAAGGAGCACTAAGTGAAAACATTACTTTCCTGAAAAGTCATTTTCCAGACTAAAAAAATTACTTATCTTCTCAGCCGTAATAAATCGGCTAAATGATAAAAATATGGAGGACTAAGTTTGATTAGTTGGGGGAATCATTAATAATCTTCCATCAAATGAAGAAAGAAGTTGGAGGCAACTTTCAATCTACTGACTAATCCTTTGGTTTCCTGTTGGAAAACAATATTATTTTCGAGAAATGTTTCCACTTCAATATTTTTTGGTCCTTAATGGCTCTTTTTGATTAATAAGCAAAATGTATTTCAATTATCCTGATATTTTTTTTTCTAATTTCCAAGGTATTTCTTTCTTCATGAATCGTGAGATATAAAAATGGAATAGCCCAGTCCCGATGGTTTCTTATTCAATTGCTGACGGTGTTTATTTTTAGAAATGCTGGAAGAATAACAATTGTCATAAGTACATAGGTATTAGTAGCTTCAACTGTTCGTATGGAAATTGGAAATGGAACCACTTTAATTCATATACCTATGTATATTGAAAACTCCATGTTCAAAAGAAAATTTTGATTTTTTTTTTTAGAAAAAAAAACTATAGATTCGAAGGAAATGTTTCAAAATTTTAACAGATAGATATAAGCACTTTTCAAGTCCTTAATTATTTTACATAATTAATAATCAAATTCTGTAATCTGTAGTTTACTCAAGAGAAAAAGAGTTAGTTACATGGTTAACAGTTTGAGCTGCCTATAGGTAGAGTTAGTTACTTATAAGGCTAACAGCTTGAGCGGCTAAAGTAACAAGTACATAGAGGGTTGTGGCAGAGACTGGCAAGGATGGCCCATGTAAAATATCCACAGGGAAATTTGAAATAGAAAAATTTCGCTTTAGGTAAGCTTTCTGGTCAGGTAGAGATCAAAAATTAAAAAATGACAATAACGGTGCAACATATGCATGTGTCTGGCCATTGACGATTGACGCGGCATATCGCATGAGAGTACAACTTGGGATGAGCGAGCTCATGTTGTATTCAAAACCAAATTTGACATTGAACACCGCGCACGGAATAGCTCACAGCAACGTGCCAATTCGCAGGCAACAAGTTTGGACGAGAGAATGAACTGATGATGGAAAAAACAATGCAATAAGTTGTATGGAATGAGATTTGAAATGAAATTGGAAACAAGAGGATTGCATTGGAGTATTCCCAAACCTCATTAACTCAGCAGTGGCAGCCCCGTTGCTGACCGATTGCCCAACTCTTCTTCCCAATATATGGTGCGTATTGGTCTTCCGACCATGTCCCCGACCCCTGAACCCCTCGCCAACGCGTTGACATTGTGGCACTCAACTACCGCAAATTGTATACGCGGTAGCGGATGGTTTGGACAAAAGCGATTAAATAAATAGAGGGAACAATTTAGTGGTATGCTGTATGCTGCATGAATGTTTCGAGTTGACTATTACAATACCTAGGTGTGGAATGCCAGTGCGGTCATTTTCACCCGAGCTTTCCCATAGTTTTTATCGTTTTTTTTATCGTTTTTTATAAAATTAATTCTGAATTTATTTTCTGTTTTCTATAATCTCTAAATGAAGCCACTAAATTGGTATAATGTGTCCAGTTATGAGATGCGTGACATTTTATACAGCAAGCGCTGATTTTTTGGAAATACCTATATAGTAGTTCCTCCCTGTAACGACCGCCAAGGGATCATGTAATTTCGCTCGCTATAAAGAGAGTTTGTTATAGAGAGGGTGCGTTGTGGAGATAGGGTTTGTCGCCCGGTCGTTATAGAGAGGTTTTCATTAAAGAATGTCGTTATAAAGGATTTTTAAAAGGATCAAATTTTAACACTGTACCTAGTTATACCTACAGTTTTCCAGCAATACCTTAAGCAAGCACAGAGCTCTGGAGAGAGTGCGCGTAATTACCATGCAAAATCGCACAAAGGAATCAGCGTTTCGAAAAAAAACCATTTTAAAAAGTTGGAGAGACGCACAAGAAAAGTGTGAATGAGGTTAGACATTTCTGGAAGATGATGATAAATTGAAGTTAAAAGAATGGGATGAAATAAAAAACAGACAATCTCTTACTCTTTGTCACTCTGTCAAAAAGTTGGTAACAAGGGCAACAAGGTGCAGGTAGCACACAAAGGGTGGAGCTGACAATGCTCCCGCTCTCCTTCGCCTTCCAAGTCAGTGAGATTTCGCCTGCACCATTTTCCCAGGACCCGTCTTCGCAGACTACAAACTCGAGTCTGCACGCTTGCCGTAATTTGGCCAATTAAGGCTCGTGCTGTGGACTTGTGAGGTGCAGTCATGACTGACAATGCCATACGAGTCGACTAATAGGGACGTTAAGGCTGGACCATATTCTGCATATTTTACCAACAAGTTTGCAGGGACTACTTCAAAAGTCTCTGTAGCATTAAGCGAGATGCACAGAATTCGAAAAAACATGAGCCTTTTTGTTTGGATGAGTTAGTGTGATGTGTGTAAGCAGATTATAGGGGTTTACGCAGAAGAGGATGGACTGGTAGAGCAATCGACACTGCTGCACGATAGGAAAACGGGTAATGGACATTGACTGTTGGGCCCCATCACCGGATTTGTCAACACGCCGCGCCCTGCCGCTAATGACTCATGGCACCGTCCATTCTGTCCATTTTATCTACGTCTAGTTCAAATTACCCTTGATGGGATGCAACTAGGCCAAACCCCTGCGGTGCTGGATAAGCTCTCTTGTGCATATTCCTGCGTCCTGCATCCTCTGCTCAATGTGTCTCGGTACTGTATGTCCGTTACTGACGATGGGGTAACCACTCCAGAGATTCTTTGAGATTCCAATGAGATTCCATAGGGATTTCCAAAGATTCCCAACGATATTCATAGAAAGATGAACCCCAAAGGGGTAACCACTCCAAAAAAAATTCCAAGATTCCCTGAGATTTCATAAAGATTTCCAATTATTCCCAACGAGATTCCCAATGAATGGTTAACCCTTCGGTTACTGAATATGGTTTATATAGCTACGCAAGTACTTGTTATTAAAAAAATGAGAATCATAACTCTTTTGTGTATCTTACTTACCAAAATACTAATTTTTAGAATTTGATTCAGTATGGGATTATTAAAATCTGCCGAAGATCCCCCTGTATATGTAAAGTACTTAGGTAGTGGTAGTGAAGTGGTGTTGGGAAGTGAACCAGTATACGGTAGTGAGTGGTGCGTGCGTAATCGTGGATGGGATCGGCTCCTGAGAACTCAAGCTAACAATTATGCCTTCACCAGCTTCGCGACATACAGTTTATCTTTCCAAGCCTTTTAAGGTCTCTATCTATAGGTATTATCGGAAAACCCCTATTTTTCAAAGAGAATTTTCCGAAACTGCTATATTATTGTACCTACTGAGGGGTGATTGGGGAAGCCGTCAAGTGCTGATTATGGGGAGCAACATGGTCTGTGGTTTAGTGGTTAACACTGACTAGTGACGGGGGTTTGCGAGTTCGAACTCCAGCGGGCTGAGATTTTTCTTTTATAGATTTTCCGTGCATCCAAGTTTGTCAGGGACGCTTGATAACCCAAACCAGAGACAACACGGATTTTGGTGGCTGGGGATGGTTAATACACGTGTCGATCTTGTAGGTTGCAGTGCCGTGGGCCTGGGCTGCTCTTAAGAGGACGCTATACCTGACGGTGCTTATTTTTTGCCGCCCATAAGATTAACATTGCGAGCGGCGATTCATTTTCAAGGTTTACCCTTGGTTGGAAAGACACAAAATTTTGCCTTTACCTAGCCCTAACAATGTTCTAGGGAGTGTTCGAAGCAGATTTCCCAATTTCTCACTGGTTTCTTTTATTGCAACTGTTTTGCAAATGCTAGCATCGCATACCTCAAGAAAAGTGCTGTATCTCGAAAACCAGTAAAACAATGGGAAATCTGCTTCGAACACTCCCTAGAACATTGTTAGGGCTATAGGTACAGGCAAAATTTTGTGTCTTTCCAACCAAGGGTAAACCTTGAAAATGAATCGCCGCTCGCATTGTTAATCTTATGGGCGGAAAAAAATGCACCGTCAGGTATTGCGGACCCTTAACCGAGCACTGAGCATACAACAGAACGGAAAAAATACCCATTAGGTATACTCGTATAATACCTTGACTGCTACCACCTAGACCTATCTTGATCTATTGTAACTTTACTCTATTTTTCCATAAGGATGAGCATCCGGATAATATTCCATTGGGGTGAGCTTGAACCTGAGTCAATGAGCCGTAGTTAACTGGCAGTTAGAAGGACCTGTTTTAGGAGCCTAATTTTCGACTTCTGCCCCTTGGCTTTCCTCTTTGTTAACATTAGTTTTTTATGCAGTTCCACAGAAATGTCAAGGTAAATTTCGGAGAGTTATATCAGCTCACCGGGCATTGTGTCACACAAGCACACAATTCATGCAGGAATCAGTTTCAGATGAGTTGTATGGGTTGTGTCTATATACTTCACCTGCTATGCCTCTGCGGTCACGGTGCCCGACTTGAGACTAAGACGTGTGAGTTCGAATCCCGGCGTAAAAAAATACCTCCGTATAGAGTAAGCGAGGTGGGTGCCCGTAAGCCGCCTCTCGCAGGGTAATGTTTCAGATTCCATAATCTATTATTAAGACATGTTTCAGGTGAGAGTCGTGTTCCTATTATCCAGTATTACTACTGGGGTATGAAAAGCACACTAATCGAAAAACCAGCACATACGTTAACTACAATCATTTAATTTAAAGCTATCTACCTACCTTAGATTAGGTACATGACCGGTGTACACATGGTAAGATAATAACGTATTATCTCATACGTGTATATGCAGCTATAGCGAACGTCTCTACTGCAATTATACTGAATAAAACCTGTTCACTTGCATGAATGAGTGAGCATCTGCACCACTGTTCATTATAATCGTAAAATAACACTTAAGGTACCCGATTGTACCTATAGAAGTATTTTGTAACTACAATAAAAGCTGGATCTGTTCACTTGAACTTGTAAAACTTTCAAATGTTGGTAGTAGATATTGTAGGCCGTTGGGGTTGCCTTGAGCGCTCTGAGACCAAGGTCTATCATCACTGCTAGAACTACTCGCTCATATTTTGAAATAAATACTTACCTAAGTTATAAACAAAAATTGATTCAAGAATTCTCGCTCTGAAATATGAAAAAATTGGTGCACACATGACTTGCAGTGCAGTTAGACCTCTGATATGTTCAGCATGTCAAGTGAAATGTATATCGAGGCTGTGGTCGTTCGGAACCCACCTAAAACTGTAGGTCCCCATCGTTTACTCGATGGCTGGGGTGCTGGTATTTGTTAGTGCTGCCAGCTGAGCACAATGGATAGTGGACAGTTCTTGAAACGTCTAGTTGCTGCTGGGCTTGCCCCCCCCCCCCCTCAGCTATAAGCTATATATAGACAGAATGTAAAATTTTGGTAGGATCGGGTATCATACTAAGTTATTAGATCAAGCTTACCTGACGCTGACGCCCCTCTGCCTCCTTCGGAATTGGAAGCAAAAATTTGCCATACCTGATCAACTTTTAATGGCTTGATCAAGGACTGAACAGACGCTTGTTAGCCAGCACTGCAAGCGGAGTGATAGATAATCCAGGTAGCAGAAGCGCAGCACTTACTTTTAATTTACCTCTTGCTCCACCGTTATCATCGCTTTCTCATTATTTGTTGAGTTCGAATGTCTGACATCTGCACTCTTTACAAGCTAAGCTACCACGTGGTAACTGTCGTGTTCGTCTCTCATTACTGAACAACCATTAGGTAAAGATTAAAAGTTTGCATTTTCTTTTAGTTCCTTTTGCTGAGTATTTTTCTCTAAATCTTTTTCTACGAGAATATTACGAGACTTTGGCTACATTAGATAATTTTCCGTAGCGATATTACTTTCTTGCTCGGGAAATAAAGCAAATCACATTTAAGTATTCCCACAAAATGGCTTAGTGGTCTAAAATGGTTGTAGAAGAACACTGGTTCGATCCCGATCCCGTCACACCTGACGAATAAAGGAGCGAGCCTGAAGCGTAAAAATTTTATATAAAAGCAGTGTGCCAGAAAAACCAATATTTGCACTTACCATAAAAAGTTTCTCTTAAAGTGAATTGAGAAGATTTTCAGGGAAATGAACTTTGGGGGGCTGTCAGATGTGACCTGTACGTGGAATGGGAAAAAGCGGTAGTAGCCTGGTAACTTGGTGGAATCAGAATTCGCTGGAAAGTTGTCAAAGGACGTTTTACTGTTTCTTTAGGGAAATGAACCCAAGTTCGGGACGTCTCCTCGCCTGATTGAAGAGTCAAGAGCTTCGGATAATTGAAGGGAACTTCGTGAATGCTCTCGACTTCATTTCCATAAAAACTAGGTTCGCTAATGGTGAAGCAGTCCTTGTTTTTTAATGTGAGCTGTTTGGTTTACCTGCCCCTGCATTTGGCAAATTTCATGCTACCTGCGTCTTTCTTCAGTCTGTGTAATTTAGACTTCTCGTGTATTTGCAAATCGATTGGCCTTGTAATAATTGAAACGTTTGATGCTATCCCGTTCTTCGTACCTAATTAATGGCTCCTGCACGAATTTATCTTCATTTACACCCCTGCATGATTACGTTCTAGTCTAGTCAATCAAGTTTGATGAGTTGTTGACTGGCAAGTGAAATCAATCAAATACAGTGTTTGAAGAAAAAAAACTTTCTCTGTGGGTCTATCCACTACTTACCTTGCAATACCTACCAAGTGGCGAAATGTTTGAAATGCAAAAAATGAAAATATTTGGGATGCAACCTGCCTGCCTGAAGACGCCTCCGCAAGGGGCAAAGTCATAGAGGCTGAGAGCATGTACCTATGTAACATGTAACATGGAGGCAACTGGATCGAACCAATGGCCTGTTTTTATGAGGCCATAATTACGAGTCAAAAAACACTGCCTCGCATTACTTCTGTGTGGAAAATCAGTTCTTCCGCTCCCATCTTAGGGTAAAGGGTAAAATGACAGTTTTTGATAGAAAGAGTAGGTATGATCAGGAGGTCTTCTTATGGGGAAGCTGGAGGATGATAAAAAAGACGGGTCGGATGAGGCCTCAGTCTGCACCTGCCTTCTCAAATTCCAGTACCTGTAGCTTGGGCTCTGGCTATGGCCAAGCGCTGAGTGCGTCCACTCTGGTCCACTTGTGGCCTGGCTTCAGTGGCCTCCATGCTTCCAGACTCACTATAGCGCGCAGGATATGTCCCCCGAAGCCCCGAACAGTTCAGCTATTTATAGGTTTTGACGACGGGCTTAAACAATTAATTTTTCTTCAACTTTTCTTATTTTTAAGATCGTGTTTTTGGAATTTAAGATGGGTACCATTTCGTAGTGAGAGCGGTATGCAAGAAGGAGGAGGAGAAAAACAACCTGGTGGCCGACCGACCGAGGGGTCTAAATAATAATTGGCTTTAGGGGGACACTTAGCACTGGGTTACTCCGATTCGATCCCATAGGTATGTATAGCTTTTTTTCTGATCGGCGTTCAGCATTTCAAGCTCGGTTTCAAGTGAAAGGTATAAGGTGTTATATCGAGGTTGTGTTGGTTCTTATATAATGTAAAACTGTAGGTCCCCATCCTGCTCTAACAGAGTGGCTGCATGGGAATTCATGATCAACCACATTTTGATTCATTTACGAACATGGGAACGAGAACTGAGGGTAGTTTCGTCTCAACACGGTTTTCCCCATCCACATTGATTGTAAAATTGCTTGACTTCAAAACTTATCCTTGAATATTATTCCATCTGCGTGTGTGAGGGAGTAGGTAGGTACTATAAAATAAAAATTTAAACAAATTATCCGGTTTTGAAACATAGTTGTTTGTTTGTTATATTCTTACTTCGTTATTTGGAAACTGGGGGAAAATTCGAGGTGGTCGCGCGTAGGTGTGTCCATCTGCCAGCAATAGGCCTCAGGTACAGCTGGCTCCATTTTAAACACAGCATACACTCCAGCCCCAGCTCAATCCATGTAATCCGAAACAAAGCAATAGTCAGATGTTGGTAGCCCGCGGTGAGTTCTGGCGCCTGGAAAAAGGCTCGGTGGCTTCTCCGTACCTGAAGCAGTTGGTGCCTTCTTCCATGCTGCTTCACGACCTCAAGTAGATCATCTCGGGACGCGTGGAGACTGCCCTGGCTCCTCGCTGCGCCGCCGATGAAAATAAGAACAGGTTTTCAGGGGCGGATTGGACTGCACCTGCCATGGACCCTGAATCTGCAGCTGCCGATCGCCCACTAACACCCATTAAGCAACTCCATACAACTCTAAACCACCTCCACACCCTAATTTGAACATTTTATCACTACTTTGACTCTCTCACCAACCAATAAGGCGAGAAAATTATTGCTTTTGATATTCTGAAATTGAGATTTTGTGTTTTCCATGTTCCTGGGGTCCCCTGAGTCTGTCCGTCCTTTCGTGCAGTCCTAACATAAGAAAACATAAAGAGCTGTATTTTTTCGAAATCTTCCTAAAAAAAAAAGTTAGCGTAGATTTAAACTGTAGTGCCAGAATGAGTTCACTGACTCCAATAATGTTGGGACTTTACTTCTCAAGAACGGGATTTCTTTAGATTACGAAAACAGCGATTTTTAAAAAGAAAACCTTGTTTTGAACTGATGCTTTTTCGTGAATATAGGTAACTTTCTTGAGAGTAGGTACCAACCTGGAGAAATAAAAATGGCAAGATATATGAGCTCCTTAAGGAAAAGCATGATTGATCTGCAAAAACGTGGGCACTGGTCGAAGGAAAATGCATTCAAGGTCCGTCAGACGGTTGATGGATGGATAAGAGTGAACAACAGCCGTAAAAGCCGACCGTATGTTCCAAGATTACCCCAACTTTCGTCTAATGCTTCACCTAATTGTATTAAGCTGAAGTAATAATCGCGCTGAGGGAACTTTCCTAGAGATTTCATGAATAAAATGAGTTGTTAGGAAAGCTGCTTTGTTTACCTTGAAGCTCAAGTTGGGAACCCCGTTCTCTTCAGTCGCTTATATATCCCCCGCTACCTCCCTCTACGTCTCGAACATCGCTGCAAATCTGCAATTTATGTTACAACTTACATGCCTCGATTTCTGTCGTAAAGTTGGACCAAATATTTATGAAAAACATGCCTACCTACCTATGTTATAGGGTCAATCAGGGTAAATGGGAACGGGGGGTAACTGGAAACAACCGTCATACTATCGAAACTAAGGCGCTTATCGAAGAAATATCGATGCTATAATAATCGGGTATTCAGTGTGGGCAACGAAACGAAGAAAAAAGCGGGAAATCTGTAGTAGCCTTCTGCTGGTCATTTATTTACCCTAAAGGTGCTGTCCGCTCCGGATTTTAATATTTTCATCTCCTAAGAAAAAGAGGTAAGCTGGCTTATTTTTTCAGTTGTACAATTTAAATAGTGCATTTTGTGATAAATGAACTATATTTTAACTGTTATTACCATGATTTGAGGTTATCCCAATTTGGAGGGAGACGGGACTACTGTTTTCACTTACCCCCGTTTTATTGTGGATGGGGGTAATTGAGAACGCTGCGAAGGGGGTAATTGAAAACACTGGTTTTTTGGCCATAACTCCCTTAATATTGCAACTAATGAAACGTGGTTTTTTCTGAGGGTCGTGTATCGGTACTACCTACAACTTTTCTTTGTAACGTTTTTTAATCCCACCCTTAATGGTTGAATAAGGGTGGAAAAACGGTTTTGCGCACAAAAAAATTCATAACGTGTGTCCTAGGGGTGTTATCGAGTTCTTTCGTTTTGTAATGCATTTGCCTCAATATTACCTACAACATTTGTCTGAAAAAGTTTTTCGTCCGACGCACCGTTTAGGCAGGGGGTGGGGGTTGAATTTTCAAAACGTCATAACTCACTTATTCTGTGAGATATTGAGTTTATTCTTTTTGCTATGAGTTTCTATTAATAATATCTACAACTTTTGTCTGAAAAAGTTTTTTGTAAAATCACTTTCATTTTCTTTTTAAGGGGGGGGGGGGGGGGGTGAAATTTCAAAACTCAATTCCTCCGTTGTTATTGTAGAGAATGCATTTGGGTCAACTGAAAATCTTCTTAACCGTCTTTCTATATGATTTTAGACTGCTTGCCACCAAGCACCAATATCATATTTTCAGAAGCGTAAGAACAAAAGTAGCCGTTCCTAATTACCCCCCTTTCGCGGGGGCAAGTGAGAACAGCCGGGGGTAAGTGAAAACGTGCTCAAAGTTCGGATCTGAATCATCCAGGAGTTTTTTTTCTTTATCGAATCCATTCCAGTATGAGGAAAGAACGTAGTAAACGTCCTTCAGTATTACCAAAAAGAATACGAAGTGAAAGGCATCGAAAAATGAAAAACAATGCGTAAAAAAATTCAAAAGTGTTCTCAATTACCCTGATTGACCCTAAGACATTTGTTTGTAGCAAAACTATGAGCAAGATATACCTACCTAGATTATTATTTAGCGAGAATTTATCTTCTTTTTTTTTCCAAAGATTAGTTGTTGATCAAACAGTCCTCAATCACGTCTCAGTAGCTTTTCCTTAGGTTCACATCTGTAAGCTAAATATTGCACAAACTTCCTGTCAGATACATTTAACTGAGGATCGTCGAACCCACCCTTTATACCGACTTCCCAGTGTGGCCCACAGCTAGATGGCCGAGGCCGAAGTCTAGGGGAGTGGCCCTCGGTATTGTCTATAGATGGCAAGGCCGTACCCAGGGGGGGGGGGGGGTTAGGGGGGTTCAAACCCCCCCCCCCCCCCCGAAACTATTCGGCTTTACACTAGAGAGAATTAAGTTTTGAAGGAGAAAATATAGTTTCGTGCTACTTAGGTACCTAAACCCCCCCCCCCCCCCCCGAAATATTTTCCTGGGTACGGCCTTGATAGATGGTACCATCAGGAAATTTTGTTTAGAGCCCGCGTGACCGTCTATAGTTATAAAGATAAGCATCCAATATCCTATAGGTAAGTACTTATATGCGACAAAATTTGTGGAGATATGTATTTTTCTACTTCTACCTGTCACTTAACATGGTGGTAAATAGAGATGACGGCACGAAGAAATAGTAATTGACTGCCCAGTCCGCCCCTGTTCTCCAGAACTGGTCTAGAGCAGGAGAGGGAGAGGGCCTCGTGGCGCAGGCACATCTGCGCATGCGCGGCGCGCGGAGCGTTCGCCAAACAGCCGACAACTTTAGTGCAGTGCTGGAGCGTGGACGCGCGGCCGTGTTGTTATTTCCCTCATTTTCCGATGCATGCAGCCGCGTGGTTTCTGTCATTGTTGTAAACAGTGGTGACTGTTGTGGGTGAAGTGAAGGTACTGGGTCGTGTCCCTACCCCTCTGTGCGGGTGCTGACTAGTTTTCTGTGAGTGTGGTGACTGGTGAGTGCTTGGATACCTCATTTAGCAAAGCATCCCTTCCAGCTCGTCACAGTAGGCTGAATAATTGCACGCCTGTTGTGCCTGCATCGATCGTCAGTACATACGTCGGTCACGTCGCAGACTCCGGACCCCCAGCAGGATTGGGGATTAAGGTAGGACGAGTTTTCCATCTTTGTGAGAGGATTAGTACGGTCACGTGGAACGGAATTAACCGGAAGCCGGAAGGGTGGTTTTTAATTCCTTCACAAATCCTCGCCATTTTTTGCCTCATGTTGTCCGTCCCCATCCAATTTCAGTTTCCACATGCTTGGCTCTTTCTGAATACTTTAAATACAGAATGCTGCATGCGGAAATGCTTCCGCCTCCCCCATTATTCGTCCCGAATATCGCCTGGTGGACTTTTGTCCCGTATGATGTGACACCTATAGGCTATAGGTGATCCAATCCATGAGACATGCTTAGGTTCAGGGGCGCCAGATTTTGAAAATCCGGGGGGGGCAAGAAGTTGTAAACATTAGATATTCAATTTACTTATCACTCTTATCAGTCTGATAGGTCTCTGTGCCTCTCAGTGACCCAGCGTCCAAGGCATTCGACTTGTGACCTGGATTCGAATCCCGGTGTATAAGGAATATTTTCCGCTTAAGGCATGGATGTAATGCCCACTCCTATTCTTATTCTTATATTTGACATGATAAAAATAATTGTCCCCCAAATTTCCGGGGGGGGGGGGCAGTGCCCCCCCGGGAATATTCCGGGGGGGGCAAACTGGACCCTGCCCCCCCCAAGATGGCGCCCCTGCTTAGGTTAACTTCTGAGTTAATTACCTAATGACCAATTAAACAGATATACAGTATATCCAGGGTAAGAGCACCCTGCTGTCATTCCTTTAAACCTAAGCGGGTTTGAAAAATATTAGGTAACTTAGGACCCTCCGAAAAATACCTATTTCGCCGTTGCTACCCTGCCGGATCAGGATGTTTTTTATGGCAGTTAGGCATGCAACTTTTTAAATCATAGGTAGGTACTGAGCGGAACTCGGATTTAACCCGACGCAAATGATACTTCGAATTTTTATGCTAATCTAACCTAATCTCGTCATTATGACAGCATAAATCCAGTCCGAAAATGGCGGGAAAGTATCCGAAATGTTTTCGTACAAAATTTTTAAATCGAGACTAGGTTTCTCATGATACCTACTGGATTCTGGGGGTCCCAATAAGTAATTTTTGGAGAAAGTTTAATCGCTAGTCAGTTCGTCTCCAGTATCTTACACATTTCACCGGATTTTGATGAAATTCAGTACAACCTAAGTAATGCCTATTTAAAGAATTGTCTAAAATCATGACTCAGATAAATTGTCGATGAAGTTCAAGGTAGGTACCTTAAGCTTAGTGGGACAGAAGTTACTGAGAAAATAGTGATAATAATTCCTGTCACTTCAGGATATGAAACCTTCCAATACAGGGCTTAAATAAGCCAATCGTTTGCCTACAAAATGGCTATAACTATTTGAATAGTTTGCCTCCGCTTAATTTCGGAATAACTTGGTACGTTCTAAGTGCGAGAAAGTCCAGTCTAGAGCGATTGTATTTGGTGAGGTAACGTACTCATCCGTTGAACCGTAGGTTAAGTTGGTATTGGAATCCTCTGTGCCTGATGAAGCGCCACCTGCTGCTAAGGGTCATTCATTCTCTCTTGTGCCACCCCTGCGGGAAGACAGGTGGAGGAACCCTTGAAAAGAGGCTGCGAGGCCTTACCATCCTATCCCTCGCTCGAATACCAGCTGTTGTTTGAACCATACCTTATGACGCTGATTGATTCGCCGGAAGCTTGTTATTCTGCATCCAGCAAAGGGGGAAAATTCTTTTGATCTCAGGACTCATTCGAAAACTAGATTTTTTTACTATTCTGTTTTGTTCCGTTAAGCGAGAACGTTCATATTCGCACATCATAGCTCCTATAAACCTTCTTCTTTCTCTTCTCACGCAGGGCTGTTTCGTCCAATGAGTGTAGTCATTCGAGTAGTTCTGGCTTTAATTTTCCAAGTGAGAGTTTCTAATTCACGAACTTCCCAAAGAAACGGATTAGAAAAGTAAAGAAAGTGTTTTAACCGCAATGGTCTGGTGGGGCGAGATGTGGCGTAGCTGATTAAACATTGAAACCACCAGATGGATGAAAATTGGAGTTCCACCCCAACCAGCCCCCTGCCCTATTCCCCTGAGCGGCTCTACGCCCAAAATTCGCATCCAACTGGACTTTCGGGGAGGATTCTAGGTGTTTAAATATTTGGTCATTCTCTAAGCTGACCCTTTCAAAGAGAGATTAACGAAGACTTGTGGTCCTTGTCCAGATGCTATCTACCCTCCAGCTCAAGTCCTTGATAAAGATCCTTGATCTCCGGGAAACGTCCAGGCTCATTACTAGCTCTGAAGGTGATTTAAGTACCTCTGCCGTTTATTTTCACTTGGCTGACACCTTGATGAAGATGCATTTTACCATTTCTTACTATGCCTACCACATTTATTTTTCTAAACTCTACAACTTGAGCAAGGCAGGTTCGTGTCCTTTGTTCTTATAGGTACGAGGGGTTAACCACTCGTTGGGAATCTCGTTGGGATTCATTGGAAATCTTTATGAAATCTCAGGGAATCTTGGAATTATTTTGGAGTGGTTACCCCTTCGGGGTTCATCTTTCTATGAATATCGTTGGCAATCTTTGAAAATCTTTATCGAATCTCAAGGAATCTCTGGAGTGGCTATCCCCTTGTATAGGCACAAAGTTAAATAAAGGATACAACAGGATACAACTGGTATCAGTTACCTTTCTCGCAAGAACAGGACTGCCCTCCACCCTGTCATAGTAAAAAATGATGTTTTTTTACTTTTCTTATTTTTTGCTATAAGTACCTACAGATTTTCTTTTTATAAAAAAGGCTGGAATAATATGGTATTGATTCGTATACCAGTGTGAAGGGTGTAGACAGGAAGTAAGTAAGTAGGAAGTTACTTTGAAACCTTCCTGGGGCACGCAAAAAGTTGAAATCCTATCAAAACTTATTATTTTTATTTGGCCACAAACTAGCTGTTTTGATCCAAGAACCTATTTTCTGTGTAGGTAGGTTCCCATCTACAGGCGTTTCGTTACAGACTAAATATTTTGAACTGACGATACGAAAAAAATTACCCCTTGCATTCATTTCACTGGGATTTCTAAAAAATGAAAAAGATCCATGGATTCAAGGAGCAACCTCCCTCTGCTTCGAAATAATGGATGGGTGTTGTGTTATTCCTCAGTGACTCAGGGGGGATATTTCATTCATATTTAACGTTTGGCCTCTAGGGTGAAATAATCTCTGATCACTAGGGATGATCAACATGAGACTATAAGCAACAACGCTGCTGATGGAAATGAGCTGCAGCTCGCCAGCAGCCAGCAATGATATTAATGCCATTTCAATGAATGCCCTCGAAGAATATCTCTGTTATAGTATAGCCACTCTGACCTGCCTGACCCGAGGGCTTTTTGCACTGTTCACTGTACACAGAATGCCCTCGGGCCAGGCTGGTCAGAGTGGCTATACTATACTTTAAGTTCGTAATATAAGGTGAGGTCGAATCAACTAATGATTTAGCTTATAGGACTTCAATATCTCAGCCAGGATCGACTCTTCTTTTGTCTGTGCTCTCTTTTTAACCGTTAACCGCATCCGTCAATTTGACAAAAGCGATTGAATCCCCGTGTACTTGAGCGATATGGACTAGAAAACAGTTCCGCATTGTGCCTAGGCTCGTTACGTCCAGACCTACTTCCCAGACATCCATTGTGCGGATGTGCGGGCTTCTGGAATGCACCAACTGTTATAATTGGTTAATTAGAATATCGTGACGTCATGTGGGATTCCGTGGGTCATGCATGCTTCCTCAAGGACGTTTGACCGCCCGCAGAAGGACGGCCCGTGCAGATGGCGGACATCGTGGGCCATCTGTGCCAAATGAGACTGACAGCTATGTCACGACCGACGCCAGCGAGGCGTGGGTACCAGACGGCATGCCCCATGCCTGACCTTGCACATAACCTTTCGGGATCACTCAGAGAGCACACAGAGCAAATCTCTCAGCTGGCTCCGCTTTGGAAACACGCACATTGCTGGAAAAGTCTCAGTCGTGATTGCAGTATACCCTGAAGAAAACTGCATGCTATCTGCATTAACTAATCGGATAATCCGAAGACCATCTTTACCGCTGAGATTTTATTATACTCGTGTACATACCTTATTTGTCATTGTCATTGACAGTTTGTTTTGTTATTTTTTGGTTACTTACTTTTGACACATTTCCTCGACATTGGCATGAATATCTCGCTATACTTTGGAAGGGTTTGACTCACGACTCGGCAGGAATTTTTCTTCTCAGCATTTTGTCAACGAATCTGTTAAGTTTGTTAGGCACGTTAGGACGGACAGACTTTTCCTTGAACCCTTTTTTTTTCGACGCAGGGGACCCTCAGAACTAATTTCAATTTCGAAATTTTGCGGGGCAATGAGATAGTTACATGTTATTCAGCTAATACTATAAGTTTGCTACCTCAGTCCATTGTTTGACCACTGACGTTATCAGAGTGGTTGCAGTTGTCACCTCCACCATGCATCATATGGACAAAGGTTTGGACAAAGGTTTGTAAAATATTTCGCATCACTTCTGAAGTACCTACTGCTATATATCCATAGTTACAAAAGTTGCACGAATTGCTTTTGTTGTGAGTTGTGACGGTGGGGGCAGAGAAGGGGTTTTCCTTATATCCCATTCAAATGTCTCCATTTCGTATGCAAACACTTGGTTATTTATCAACCATCCGTGTGTTTCCCAACTTTCCAGACGGCCAGATGAACACTCCAGTGCTCCAAGTCCTTCATTTCGACGTGATATTTTGTGGTTACGTAAAGCCACGGTTCTTATCATGGCCCTACTTCAGCTGTTATCATTTTTGAAAACTTGTATTTGTAAGTACTGAAGAACGCATTGTACAGGTATATGCTGAAAGAATGATTTTCTCGTTCCCCTTTTGTGCGAGCTTTTATTGCGTTGGGTAGCTTTTAAAGCTAATGTTCACTTTCCAGTTATCGCCCTTTTTGAAAGCCACCCAGGTTTATTCATTCGTTAATGAAATTCTGTGAAAATCGAAAATCTTCCTCTGTGTCAGTGATCTGCAGTCAACCTTGTGGAAATCCAATCATTAAAATATGAGACATGATTTCTTCTTTTCGATGAATGCCGATAGGGTTGAAATGGTTGAAAATAATTCTTCTCTCCATTGAGATGAATCCTGATGAGATCGAGACTTGAGCGTAGGTAGAAATGAGCTCGACGGAGACAAACGGAGGGTGTGGTACCACGAGGGGGTGCTCATGCAACTTTCATCGTGTGCCGGGTTTAATTTGGATGAATTCAATTGGAAAGGGTAGGGGGTGGTGGGGGACGGGGGGTTATTCCCTTTTTCTACATTTAACTCTCCAAGTGATTCGTCTCTTTTGCTGTTCTAAATACGTAAGCACTACCAGAAAATCATGAGCCTTTTCTCTGGACTGAATTTAAACGCGCTCTTTGTTTTCTTTTCTCGTGAGTTTTCTCTTTTTTGGTCTCATCAAAATTGAAAGTTTGGCTTTTCTCTTCTACTTTGCATACAGCAATTTTAACATATTATAAAGTTCAAAACGGTGTACGTGTTTGATTCTTAAGCGCCGTTTCAAAAATGACAGCGTTACTGCCCTGTTATGAATAATAGAAGGCGATTGGGTGTTGGCGTTTTAGCCGTGCACGGCCTCAGGTTGTTGATCTACATCAAGCGCCGCTCACTTGTCAGGGGATAAGCCAATTAAACTGGTTGGGGTTTAAGACACTGATCCATAACTCATTCAGCCATTCAGCTTCTCACCGTCAATCCCTGATCAAATAACTAATCGGAAACAATCAGTTATGCACTTCTATAGCTCACGTTAAACCTTGAAGAGTCTTCGACTACAAAAGTTTTGTGCTTATGCATACCGTCATAGCATCGGGCCGAGGGGTTAACCACTCGTTGGGAATCATTGGAAATCTTAATGAAATCTCAGGGAATCTTGGAATTTTTTGGAGTGGTTACCCCTTCGGGGTTCATATTTCCATGAATATCGTTGGGAATCTTTGGAAATCTTTATGGAATCTCAGGGAATCTCAAGGAATCTCTGGAGTGGTTACCCCATGTCACCACGTTCATTCACTCACCTAATAAATAAATAACTATTGTACTACTGAATGTCATTCGGACACTTCTTTCTAATATTAGAGTCTTAGAACATCCATTATTTCTGTCTACTCTATGTAAATAACCAATAAATATGGGTCTGCCCCTTAATATTGTATGGAAACTTTTGCCTGGTCCAAGCTCCCTAGATATGACCATACTTACCAGATGACGGCAGTTATGTTGGTACTTGGTGGGGCAGTGGCCGTTGACCGTTGAACGGAAGGTTGCTAAGCAGGTTTGCTCCAGGCTCCAGGCTCGTCACTCCAGTCCCTGCTGGTACGCCATTAAATCATCCATCCAGCCTTAATTAATAGATGTTCTACGTGAGCCTTCTAGGAGTCCCCATTCTCTTCCACTGCCATTCTCTCGCATAATCTGTGTTATTTAGATGGACAGTTTTGTACCTATAAAGAGACTATAATGGTCACAAATAAGTCTAATTTTTTTTTTTTAGAAAAAACTGTGAGGAAGGTGGTTTATTCTCCTGTAACCTTGCTGGGAGTTAGACTTGGTTAATAAGTTAAATAAGACCAGATGGAAAAATGCTGTAATTACATATTTGTTGTATTTTATGTGATCTGATTTTGTCATAAAAAAAGGCAATTGGTGCCATACGCTTACGAGTACTTTCCATTATTTGGTACTCGAAGTACCTACTCGATAGGGAACGAAGCAAAATTCAGATGCTGAAATTTTTTCAGTCCTTCAGTCCCTCTGAGTCCAAAAAACACTTTAAAAAATGCGTTTCTCTCCATCTCTAGGGGACTACGTTGTGCGAAAAATGCAGAGTTACGCGATGAAAAGTGACTCGTTTTAAAAAATGTGGAAATCAAGCATGTTGATGATAAATACTAATAGATAGTATGTTCAATCGGTTCAATGCAGAGACCGCTTATTTCTGTTGACTTCAGGTCCCTGCCCTGAACAAAACTACATTCACCCTACGTGAAGGTTGTATAGTATTTGCGACTCGTCCCAATAAAAAATACAAAGAGTTTTTGTGACTGTTGTAAAATATTGCTCTGTGACTGTAAGGTAATAAAACAGTGCCCGTATAGAAAGGAGCCACATTTCACTTTGTACAAAAGGGGAACGACAATGTAATTCCAGCATTCCATACTTGTGCGCCTTTCGTTCTATGACTGAAAAGGCTTTTGTCGCCCTCGGTTTTTGGGTAATTAGGTTTTATAACAAGGGTTAGGAATGGGCGTAAAGTTTAGTTGATACAAAAGGGTTTTTCCTTTCTCTGCTCTGTTAAGGAGAAATCAGTGTTTTTGTTGTAATTCAAGGTTTTTTACCTTTTAGTTTGTACGCTTGATTGAAAGATTGTTCTCTAAAACACTTAAGCCAGGGTTTGAAATAGTTGTTTACAATCTTTTAGTATATTGTTTCTATCGTCAGATGATGTTTCGAAAGTGTTCGCACGCGTGCGGACAGCGGACAGAGTCTAAACTTCTGAGCCAAATTTGTTAGATTCGGGGGTACATAAATAACCATATATCCAAAACATACACAATCTAAATCAGCCAAGCCGAAGTGAATCAGAAGTGAATAATCTGTAGCTGAATATTTGAGAGGACAATTACTTACGCTGGGAACTGGTAGCTGAAAATTTACCATATATCATAACAAACGACACATTTTTGGATGGTAACCGTATACCCGACGCAAGTCAATAGTCCAGTTAAACATTTTTAAGGCCCCAGTCATAGTTTTGGAGGTGTGAGTCCTACACATATAAAAGTTGTCTTGGACGTCTTTTCGTATTTTCCTGGATACATTGGAGTTTCCTTTTGGCAATCCAGGAGTCCCCAAGCAGGAAATGGGACTTTCAATATTAAATACGCGTGCGTTAGAATACCCCGAGGCCTGGAATATACCTCTGGAAAGGGGTATAACACAATATCGTTATTTCTACTTAGTACTGATCGTGTATACATCGTTTTGGTAAGTGTATACAAACACTCGGTTATGCTAAATTAAACCTTAACCCTGTGATTAGGAATATGATTGACATGGGAAGGAGGGGGGGCACCAATCTAGGCTAGTGGTTGTGAAAATGTTGGGTCCTCTTTTATTGTTCATAGGGGAATTAGGGGAAGGAAGGGGGTAACATAAACACCCCAATTATTGGCCCTTTATGAAGGTAGATTCCTACTTGGTCGATTCTTCCGATGAACAAGGATAAGTCCCTGCGCGTAGCAGCCGGTATTATCTTGTCTTTCCACCATTCAGAGTAATACTAAGTCACCTTGTAACGAAACTATCGTTCCAAATGGAGTCCAGTAAATGCACAGGCAAAATAACACTGGAATGCAATAATTACCCGTCGCGTCGTTCTTGTTGCTCCTCAGGTGAAGCAAGTATCCAGTCTCCGTTTGAGTGAGAGATTACAAATTAGTATTGGGATTAACCCTCCGGCATCTCACTCCATGACTTTTTCACGTGTTTCCGAATAAATAATCTGTTAGCACTACTACCTGCTGGTGTATTCCCTTTCTCGAACGCCAGAAAACCCACTCAAGTAACACTTTCAAAATTTATTGTAAGAAGAACTGTTCTCCAATATATTGCATCATGGCGTGCCTTATCTTCTTACAATAAATTTTAAATGTGTTAGTTGAGTGGGTTTTCTGGCGTTTGAGAAAGGGAATACCACTACCGGTGTGCTTTCGGGAGAGAGGTAGGTATAGGTACATACACAGGGGAAAATCCGAGGGGGTAACCACTCCAGAGATTCCTTGAGATTCCATAAAGATTTCCAAAGATATTCATAGATAGATGAACCCCGAAGGGGTAACCACTCCAAAAAAAATTCCAAGATTCCCTGAGATTTCATAAAGATTTCCAATAATTCCCAACGAGATTCCCAACGAGTGGTTAACCCCTCGGAAAAATCTGACCTACTCGTATTTGTCACAACAGGGCTTTTTTGCTCAGCCGCGCGGAAGTTTGTTTCTGTAAAAACAGTGAGAGAGACGTGCTGCGCTGGATATGTCAAAGCACTCTGTGAAAGCTGAGAAATTAAATTAGAAAGATGTGAAAGGTATACAATTGACGTCAAGTATTCTGTAAGCGTACTAGGCTTTTGTCATTGTGTTCTAAATAGGTTATTGCGTCATAGCGTGCCTTTTTGTGTAAATCTAGTAATAGGAGAGGTGTACCTAGTGTACCTGCCGGAACGTTGTTCCGACAAACAGGCACTGTTAGCATTTGAAAATGGAAATCTAAAATGGAGTGCGTTTTCCGATAGTCATTCATGTGCATTTTAATCTATTTTCCTGATCAGTAGGTCTCACAATAGTATTTCCTGTCAAAATGTGTCTTAACTGTCCATGCACTCTTAGTTGAAGCATTTCACTAAATTCGTTTTGTGTGGCACATGCCTCTGGACATCTTACCTGTGATAGATGACAACGATTCTACAAAAGTTGATTGTTAGTGCTTGATACGCAATGGTTCTTTTTAATATTCATTTTCATTCATTCATGTAAACTGTAGGTCTCGTTCCATAGCAGTCGGCTGGATTTCAGTAAAAGCACGATAAGTTTTTCCCATTATTACGCCTATGTATTTGCATCTTGCGGCGAGGCGACCGCTTTTAGTTAATGAACTGCACGGTTTTTATTTCTACCTCATTTTGAAGAGAGAAAATGTCTCAGTGTGGATGCGGACCTCGAATTTTTTGCTGCTCGTAACCATTGTAATTTTCATGATGACGGAATGAGAGCCGCAGAGGTTTCATTTGGAACGATTTTTTTCTGTAACCGCGAATGTGCCGCCTACTCGAACTAAATGTCCTGGTTGCGGTGGTCTATCCTCGAATTCAGTGTCACGCCAGAAAACCTATAATATTACATTATTATATGTAGTTCTTTTTTATGTGGGTTATATGTATACGCTTTGTTGACTTTTACCTCCTTATAAATACAAAAGAATACTGGGATCGGGATCCTTGACGTCGCTGTCTATATGGGGGAACACAATTAGAGGTGACTGCCCCAAGATGGATCGGGTGCACTGAATCAGTGCGGCAAGCTGCGTAGCTGATTCGAGATCTTCAAAATCTGCGATTTTGAAAGAGGAACTTCGCCATTTTCTATAGAATATAGAATTGTGTACTGTTTAGGGATTAAGTTTGATCGTTTAGTCCGAGGGGTTAACCACTCCAGGAATCTCGTTGGGAACCATTGGAAATCTTTATGAAATCTCCGGGAATATTGGAATTTTTTGGAGTGGTTAGCCCTTCGGGTTCATCTTTCTATGAATATTGTTGGGGATATTTATGGAATCTCAGTGAATCTCAAGGAATCTCTGGGGTGGGCCATTCCCTGCCGTGGACTCACAGGTTCGTTTCCTTCCAGGACATCGTATCAGTTCTTAGCTTTCAAGCATTGCCTTTATTTGTGAAGAAAATGCGATTTATTTTATCTGCACCCTGTGGCACCAGCTTTAGGTATGAACAGGTTTATATCTTTCGAGTACTACTCATCAGCTTCTGGGTATAGTTTATTTCCGGCTGTTCTGCATATTGACCTGAAGACTCACCGACAATCCGAATTTTGTCCAGCCTGAGGTGCGGGTTTTCGAAATAAAGAACAGCCGATTAAAATAAAGCCGATTTTGTTCAAATTTCGTACACGGGTGTATAAAAATAATCCACAGACTTTCTTTTTCCCGATTTTCCATTGGTGAAAATTGGGGGGCGTAGCACCCCAAAAACCTCAAAAAATCATGTTTTTAATTTTTTTCTCAAAATTGGCGCCTACGATTTCGTTTATTTTCTTAGGGGTAATTGTGCATATTATGGGTAAAAATACCCCATTAGTGGTATATCTGGGAAAACTCGAATTTGGGGCCCCCAAAGGGCCTTTTGATGTTCACAAAACATGCCATGTGAGTATTCAATATACTCGGGGAGACTTCCTCAAGCGAATGATGTGGTCAAAAAGACCCCCCCACCTGGTTGGGTTCTTGAAGGTTTGCGAAATATGTCATGTGGGTACTCAAAATACTCGGGGAGACTTCCTCATACTAGTTATTCCGTCTAAAAGGTTCTCCGAGGACCCAGAAACATATAGGATGGGAAAGTTTGTGCGACCATTGTCGTACCCCTTGTTAATAATCGTATCACCTGCGTTAAACCGCTGATAAGGGAGGTGTAAGGTGTTAGGTAGTATGAGTGACTGGAACCCTAGGGCCGGCTAGGGGGGATGTTAAGGTCCATTACAGGCTGCAAAATACAGGCTATGCTATACATGTTGATGTTGGTAGAGGTATACATACCATAGGATGCTATGGTACCTCGGGGAAATCACTCTGCGTTTCATTAGCAGTCCGCCATTTACATCTTCCGCAAAACGCGTCGACGACGCTTATTCTATTTTGTGCAGGGGCTTTCCCCCTTCTTAGAGTTCCAGCGCTCAAATGATAAATTTGCCATAAGAAGCACGACGGTGATTGTTAGGTTGACCCGGGCTGGATCACGACACCTATAAATAGGGGATCCCAGAAAGCGTTAGGTACATTAGGTACAAGTACACGTCACACCTACAAAGTACCCCAGCGAGATAGGATCGATCTTTTTATCGGTAACGGTTCCAGGTCTTGTCTTTGAAGTAAATCTATGAAATTAGAGTTCGCTCCTCGTAGCAGTCCTGAAATATTTTCAGCATAAGTATTCTGCGAAATCGCTTACCTAACAGGGAAATGAGATTTTTCCCTTTTCTTAGTACTTACTTACCCTTTTCTATAAATGTAACCATGTGATGCAAAAGTATGATCTTTCTGTCTCTGCTGAGTCTCCTGGGAGTATACCTTTAATGAGAAAGTTGGAAGTTTGTATTTTGTACTGTTGGCTAGTTGTAAACTACGTTGGTGAGTCCGCCTTAATTTTCTCTTTGTTGGAACATAATCTACGTAATATTTATTAAAATTGACACAAACCTATATAAAGACTAAATCCATCTTCTAGGCTTCCATTTTTAGGTGATTCAGGTTGCCCAGCTCCTAGGGTTATTTTATCCTTCAGAGAGGCGAGGGTCCTAAATAAACAATGTAGCGGTTCGAGTAATGAGCCAGGTATTCTCAGCTCTTGGCAGAGTTAGGCAGAGGGCGGAGATGCGAGGAAGAGAAGACGACGGGTGGGCGCGGGCGGTCCGTGTAATCAGAGTATCTATCTGCAAGTCGGTGAGTGACCAACCCCAGGGACCGGCCGCCTCCAGATAGCAGTTTCCTCGACCCACAACCTGGAAAATTCAAATTTGGTTCCCGAGGGACGCATGTTTAAATCCAAACTACGATCCAGTTCTGTGGCCACGGCAGCGGTTCTGAAGGGTTGACTCGTAAGCGGCCGACCAAGATCATCCTCCTCTGGGAATGGGACCATCCGTATTTACTCAGCTTCCAAATCTCAGCTCAACCGATTAAGTTAACTTTTAATGTATTCAATTGTACACAACACCCAGTTAATAATGTATTTACTTACAGGTGCGTTTGTGAGAGCTTGCAAGTTTGAAACCTTTGACAGAAGATTAATATTCGTAGCGAGTCATGAGTTTGGCACAAACTAAAATTTCCCCTTGGCTGGGTTCCCCGGCAAAGCTACCCTTGGCCAATCCCCCTCTGAAGAATTAATCTAAACTGTGGAACGCAGGAGAGACAAAGCGACCGGTTTGGGCCTGAGGGGGGGCTGGGGGCTGCCAGCCTCGCACACCAAGCCCAGGTACCGACTTTCCAACTTTGTCACTTTGCAAACATTCCATTCTTTCGCCTGATTGATTTGTCAATCAGTTTCCTTGAGAATGTGATGCATTGGAGCATTATAGCGTCCTCCAAAGGGAAGTTCTGAACGTACGCATTCATTTTAGTAACACTCGCTCGTTTATTCCTTTGACTATTCAAATTCCAAATATTCACAGGACTGTGCAGCCTGTGGCGCTTGGTACGATGAACGCTATAGTGAAGACGTGAAGTCAGGCACAGGTGCTCTGGATTCGTATTTTGTGGGAGGATTGGGAGGGGGAGGGAGGGGGGGGGGGGAGAAGTCACAGCACCATTCCATTTCCGCATCTGGTTTTCGTTTTGATAGCAGGAAAGGCCCGTCACACTCGCGTGCGAAGTTTGATCAGGGCGCTAGATGGAAATATATAGATTATGTATCGACCGTATCTCCAACTGTCATTTTTTGAGAAATACTATTCTCCTTATGGAATCTCAAAATCTAGAAAACACCTGGTGCAAAGCCCCTTGAGCATGATTGTAAGCTCTGAGGCATCTGTGGATTTTCTTTGTTGACAAGGCTTTTTCCGCTTGCTTATCTCTGCTGTAAAATTTTCCCTTTATAGAGAGTTACTTTAGTGCGAGAGCGTGTTTCACCGCTATGGCTGAGGCCAAGGTGGCGCCCAGAAAGTTTCGTTGATAGAGGAACCTTTTAGTCCCAAGCGATTGCCAGCCGTATGAACCTCTAGCTAATCGTTTATTCATTAAAACGAAGCCGTCCGGGGAGGGGGACTTGCCGCGGTCCCACCCTTACGGAGTAGTTCTCCAACAGTTTTGAGCACTCAAAACACGAACGTTCCAACTTCCCTGGTCCAGCCGCACTGTGTCTTCTGTTCATTTTTCCTTCCAGTTAAACTGATGCTGTCATTTATTCCGGCTTTATTACTCTCTCCCTTCCTCCACTTAACCTCCACGCTCCTCCTCCTCCTCCCTTCGCTCAGCACCTCAACTTTTATTGATGTTATCTTCGCTTCGTTGCTTCCACTTCTCTTTCTTGTCGTTGGATTGACTCACTTTCTACAGATGAGCGTATTGTGCAGCTGCCGTTAGTACCATTACGTATTTTCAGCTCCTGACTGAATGATGAATGATTGGTGTGGCTGAATCACAGGTGAAATCTAACATTATGTAGACATTCCTGTACCCTACTTCTGTCGACTTCAGCCGGCTCCTCTTGCCTTCGCCCATAAAATACTCTTGTGATGTGTCCGTGGTACCCGAGGGGGTAACCACTCCAGAGATTGCTTGAGATTGCATAAAAATTTCCAAAGATTACCTGAGATTTCATAAAGATTTCCAATGATTGCCTGGGATTTCCAACGAGATTCTCATCGAGATTCCTGGAGTGGTTAACCCCTCGGTGGAACCATTTCAGTTTCTGGAAAATTCTGTCTGTCCGTCCGTATTTGTGCCTGATGAAATTGGCAGTAAACTTGTCGAAAATCTGTAAAATCACAATTCAGATGTTGATGGTTTTCGCATATTTAACCACGCCAGTCTCAATAATATTCTGAAGTATCTGTCTGGAAATCTAGTTGGAAAATTTCAAGGTTCTAACTTAATAACTCTCCGTTGGCTCGGCTTTGCCAATAAAAAATGCGAATTTTCATTTATTGACAGTAAGTGGCGCAATTTTTGAGCTACCAAAAATCGGTTAAAAGGTTACCTCCGAACCGATTGTAATCAGTTTCTATACATTTATTAACAAAGGAGAATTGTTATCGTGCGTAACGAGATGTACTTACTCGTACTAAGGAGAGGCCCGAGGGTCTAACCACTCGTTTGGAATCTCGTTGGGAATCATTGGAAATCTTTATGAAATCTCAGAATTTTTTGGAATTGTTACCCCTTCGGGTTTCATCTTTCTATATATGAATATCGTTGGGAATCTTTGGAAATTTGTATGGAATCTCAGTGGAATCTCTGGAGTGGTTACCCCCTTGTTCCTCGTACTAAGGGAGAGGGCTCTATATACGCAGTTGAAGCTGTGACTCAAGGAAAATGCTCACTTTTGTACGCGACATAAATACAGTCTGGAGACTTACCCTCCAGTTTAATACAAAAGAAAATAAAGTTAGTTGTGGTTGAGGCAAGCCCAAGTGAAATTGAAGAAAAGACTTTACCGTACCGAGGCAAAGTCTACCTTCCGGCTGTGATGAACATGATTCCGCGTGAAATGGTTCTCTTTTGTTGCATTTTGAAATGCCGCAAAGTTTCGTATGATAAGAATTATGAATGAAGGGAGTTAGCTGCGAGCAGAACGTTGTGGGATCCTAGCACTATTTGCCCAGATTTTAAATGGAATAGTGCTGATGGTTTAGTTTTCATCTCTCACAGTGCACGTGAGTATGTCAATAGGTTTTTGATGGTCAGGTGTTATTTGAGCGATAACTCTACTGACTTTCAGGTAGGTTCCTCTGATTTTCGACAGGGGATGTTGCTGAGAAGAGTCTCAGCGAAACAAATATCCTTCCAGCGCTTGCATTCATTTCTTGTAATGATCATGGTAGCTGGAAAGTTCGCCTGTTAAAATGATGGTAGAGTGTTGTTGCCTCATGCCATAAAGTAGGCAGTTAAATAAATTGTGCCGTATAAATGCAATATTAACGGAACAATTCTTAATTAATGTGAGTCTGGAGTGTTAAAATATTAATTGGTAGTTCCAAATTAGTAAAGTAAATAGATTGAGAAGTTGGAGTGTAAAGGGCAACCTTCCCCCAAGTCGAGGACGAATTTAATAATGAGGTGGGGGAAGAGCGTGGGGGGGGTATGCATCATAGGTTGGAGCGGAGCGCGCTCGGTGGCGAATTTTGTGTAAGAAGGGTATTTGTCTTGGCATATGCTGCTGAATTAATTGCCGTGTGATTACGGAGCGACCTGCAACCTGGACAATTTATGGTGCCTGCGCGTCTTAAACTCGGAGCTTCCGATGAGGACCCAGCTGTGCCACTTCCGTACCTCCCGCCGACAAACTAAGTCAACTTGAAAACCCCAGTGTACCTTCACTGCGAAACCGTGTATGATTTTCCTCATGTAGTGTCGATTACTTTATAATGAAAGATGCCTAGATACTGTGTGGGTTCATTATAATTTTAACAAATAAGAGAGGGGATTGGAAATATAATCTGGAAATTATTAGTTTTTTCAGGTACTCGTATGTAATGTATATGTATGTACTATGTACTGCCGCAGAGCACAATAGGTCACACTATTATGGGTGACGTATCCCCAGAAAAAAAGCGTACTTGCGCTCCAGGTAGGATCAAGTGTCTTTCGAGGAAAAAAAATCCAGCTGGTTTCTTCCATGCCCAGTAAGGAATTTAAAATTGCTCCATCTCAGCATTCCTTCATTCTACCCCGAAAACAGAATTTTCTTTCTTTTGTATACCAAGATTGGTTCACAGTATACATGATATACTTTTATTTTCCCGATAAAAGGGCGGAATATTGAGATGTAGCCCGTGCACCTAGGTGGACCTTAAACCCATTTTGAGTCCCATCCATGTATAGCTAGGTGTTGGCGAATGTCACATCTATATTGTGATTCTATTCTGTTCGAGTCAAATTTTTAGTACATAAGGCTTTTTTGAAAATCGTGATGTTTTTCGAGGATACCTGTGCTGCCACACTGTTCCTCTTTATCACTTACTGCCTTCTCTGTTCTCTTAATTCGCTTCTTGAAATGTAGGAATTTCTTGAGAGGTATACGAGTAGTTATAGGGTGTCCCATGTCCCATGATGCTCAATGAAAAGAAAACTGGAGATTTTCTCCCATGTTTACCATGTATATTTCCAAGAAAATCTCTTAACAGAGAATGGTAGGACGCACCCTGAGTGTTAATATAAGATAAGTGACTTATTCTCGCCATTCCTAGGGTTCACGAAACACTTTGTGGGAAGAGTGAAGAGCTTGATTTCCACTCAGGAGACAAGGAAAATGGAATAATTAAAGGTAAGTACCTAGTGAAAAACGAGAAAACTCGTAAAGAAAACGAAAAGAAACGGTTAGCCCTGAAATAGAACTTTCTAACTTGGACCCCCTATTGAGTAAAAAGAATGATCTCTAAGGACGAGCGAACCCTCCAAATCCCACTTCTCCCTTCTACTAAAGGTGAAATGCGTTGATTTCGTATGAAAGTATTCATGGAAAAGTTGAAAGTTTTGGAAGTAATAAAGGGCCGTTAGCAGCACTGGTGGAGCTATAGATTACCCTTATAAGGGTATACACGCAAACTTGCACCTCTCTGGCTTCCCTATCTCCAGTGTGAAGCCCGACAAGTTGCTCTGCTGATGGACGGACATCAACGAGGGGTAACCACTCCAGGAATCTCGTTGGGAATCCCAGGCAATCATTGGAAATATTTAAGAAATCTCAGGGAATCTTGGAAATTTCTGGTGTATTTAACCCATCGGGGTGCATCTTTCCACGAATCTCGTTGAGAATCCCAGGAAATCTTTGGAAATCTTCATGCAGTCTCAAGCCATCTCTGGAGTGGTTAACCCCTCGGACATCAACATATTACACATCATTATACAGTAGACCGAACGTTGGTCCAAGTCCAAATATAAGCACAAGAATTGGCTTTTCAAAAACCCACCATGCATGAACGAGTACGGTAGTGATGTATGTGTATGTACGACATGCAGTATGTTCCAAAACGGTTAGTGGCTACTCTTAGTATTTGTCTCACCAGCCACTGACTATTGCATGTCTATCTTTTGGATCGATTGCCAAGAGAATTTCTGTATACCTATTTAGCAAAAAAAATTACATTTAGGTACATTCGGTGCAATGTGAAGGTGCCGTAAACTATGAATACTTCCATTACAACAAATTCTACTTCTACTTGTCCTGGTCGGTTGACTTGTAGTGCAATATAGCATCGTCGCGTCGTCAGGTTCAGGTGGAAGGTGCCACGGATGTTTTTAAATCCCTCTCCCGCTCCGAGTAGGATTTGATTATTGTTATTCTCCACGGCCCTGCTCACTAAAAAATGAACCAATTACAGAGTATGATTCAACACACAAAAAAAGGGTCTCCAGTACCTAACTCCCGAAGAAATGGTCGGTTCGGGCCTACTGGTTCTTAAAGTCGTGATTGGGAATATTGTCGAGTCAATAGGATTCTTGCGCCTGGATGGGGCTGACCAGCCCGTTCTTGCAAGTGAATAATGTGAAATTTATTTATTTATTTATAACACTTTTCGTCACAATTCGTTGGTGCTGTTTTCAGGTTAAGGAAGAATGTACAACGAGGACAGTACAGATAGTTTTATGTTAATCACGGTTGACCATGCCGTCACTGCCTTTCTATTTTCCAATTCTTGACTTTGCCACTAGGGGTCAAAAAGTTACCACTCTAAGATGCAGCAACCCCAAGTTTCATATTTTCCGAGTTCCTACAATCCAGGCATGGTTTTCATGAAGTTGACTCAGCGAGCGATTTTGGGCGAAATTTGAAAAATAGCGAAGTGTCCGGTGCGAAAAGGAAAAAATGGGTGAGTTCTTGAATACAATCGATTTACAGTTGACATGCTGCTTTGACAATTTCTTGAAAACTCACTAGGAAGCCGTTTCCCTCTGTGGTATCGCGAACAATACGCACGTAACAAGTTGCCCATAGTCCGTGGGCCATAGCACTGGGAATAAAAGGTGTTCCGTTTCCCGCGTTCATTCGTCTCTGAGTATTTGGAAAGATATTTGGGACACAGTAAAAGGTCCACGAAGTGCCCCATTGCTATACTATAGCCTCAATAGGTTATTCGTTCATGGTCTACCAAGGAAAGGGTATTTGGGAGTGGAGAAATGTCCTCCATCACGCTCTAGTTGGTGACCCCTGGAAGAAAAAGCTTCGCCCAGACAGGGGCTCATTGTCCCCGTCGACATGTAATTAACGAAGCAGCTATAAATTTCGGTGTTAACGGGCTAGGACCCTTTTACCTTTTGACTTCTGGGCTCGAAGCGACGCAAATGTGAGTACCTGCGCTCTTTTCTGTGAAAATGAACACCACTATTGTAAGTAGTTTATGGGAATTCTTGAGACGGCGTAGTTAGTTTCATCGTCCGTGACTTGTGCCCCATCCTCTTTACTTCTCTTTCCGTGTAAAAAATAATCAGTATGATGTAATACTTAAGTTATTAAATAGAGAAGTAACCAGATAGTCAACTTATTTGAAACCTGTATTCAGTGCATTCCAATTTTTTTCCGTAATTTCCCAGTCTTCGGCATTCATAAGAACAACGCATTGTTTCGTTACTTCGAAGTTCAGTTGAAGGAATAAGGTAGTCTATTGAAGCTGACGCACAGTCTCACTCAAAATATTGTCTAAAAGGGTAAAAAGGTCGTCCGTCGTCGGATATTATTTTTGAGAAGCAGCTGTTGCCTGGGTACCCTAAATCCTCTTCGACAGTGAGCTGCCGCTGCTGCCCATTCCCTCCCACCCCACCGTGCACCGTCTGTGTCCATTTTATACCTCTATATTGTCCAGTCAAAATTTTTTTAAAGTTACGAAGATTCATATCGATTATTTTGGAAACCTGTGTTACACGGCTTTCTAAGAAAAATACTTGGGGGCTCTGAGGCCATGAAAAAGGAGGAAGTGTTTATCGATTAAGCTTTGCGGGTTTTTCCTACATATAGCCGAAGATGTGGTTCGGGGCAGAGCCCCATGGGAGGCCATTGTCACAGCCTTCCATTATGCAGCATATCCGCAGTCCGCACTTTACTTTCAGTCCAAGATTCTTTGTCTTGTGTGGAAAAAGGCAGGTTCGCGAAGCGCGGCCATTGGGACCTCAGAGTCGTATGTCAACACACACGAATTTCAAAACAAACCACATCGCTCATCCGGTTCGCCGGTTTTCCATGCCTTTGTGTTTTGGCCGGGATGTCGCGTCGTCTCCCGTGAAGACCCGCGGGCACCTCCAAGGCGAATCTCCACATTTTTTTATCTTTTGTTTAAACTGGAGAATCAAAGGTGTTTTTTTGCTGAAATTTCCATATAAATAGCTGTTGTGTTTGGTTTTAAAGAGTAAAGCTCTAGCGCGTTTCCTCCCCAACATATTTGCAGACATTTGTGAGAGTAAACTCAGTGTCTTAGGGTGCGTCCCACCATACTCGGTTAACGTTAATCTCCAGTTAAATTCAAATTATTGCCTGGTAAAAACTGACTTTAACTGGAGTTTAACCGTTAACCGAGTATGGTGGGACGCACCCTTAGACACTTAGACGATGCCTAGCTCCTCTCTCCCCTGATTATATGGTAGATATACCTTCCATGTGCATATACCTCCAGTGCATGAATAAAAGGAGCGACATAGACAATTTAATAAGAACCTCGTCCTTAAACCTTCCGGGGTCCTCTTCGCCCTCTGACCCATTAGTTGAGGCAACACAAATAGACATGATAGTTGGTTTCCCACGATCTCGTATCTAGCAAACTTTGTACCTAACTTTATTTGTTTAGTCACACAGAACCTGTTGTCCGTCTCTCGTCTTCCTTCAACTAACAATATGTTTTGTTCGCTTCCAGGTAAGCTAGCATTTCCTTCAGCCGGATGAAGACAATGTTCTTGAGTGGCAAGGTGAGTGATGACCATACTCTTGGTAATTGGGGTTACGAGCCGAGCTGGAACTATTTCTCTCTTGGTTTTAATAGTTTCAACGTAGGACCAGCCTAATTCCCTTCTGAATTAAACTGTTAATTGTTTTCTTGTGATTCTGCTGGTTGCGAGTGTTTATGCAAGTAAAATATGCAATAATAATAGGTACGCTCGGAGCTATCCGAGGGGGTAACCACTCCAGAGATTCCCTGAGATTCCATAAAGATTTCCAAAGATTCCCAGCTATATTCATAGAAAGATGAACCCCGAAGAGGTAACCACTCCACAAAAAATCCAAGATTCCCTGAGATTTCATTAAGATTTCCAATGATTCCCAACGAGATTCCTGGAGTGGTTAACCCCTCGGAGCTATCTATGATTTTAAGTGGGAATTTTTTGTTTGCATGTTTTTGGGATGGGCACAACCACAACTCAACCTTAAATGACCCATAGGTCCGCTGAATGACCTTCATTGTACCTAAGAAATAACTCCATTAATTTATTACTGAAGAAAGTGAATGCCGGAAATATACATGTGTTACCGAAAGTATGGCCCAAAACTGACTTAGGTTGCGATTCAAATTTACCTGTTAATAGTTAGAAAAGCTCGGCTTGCTGCAGTTTACGAGGCCGTACACATGCTCTAATTAAACCTATAAATTAACAGTTCTCTCACCTTTTGTTCTCATACTCTTTTTCTCTCCTGTATTATTTATGTAGCACTTCTTATAATTTTTACATGATCCAACTCATTTGATTACGGTTTTTCATTACGAATCCAATTTTCCGCACCAGGTAAATTTCATAATCCTTATTGCATTGGGACCCGTAAATTATCAACCCATAACCGTTGTTCCGTGAATCTGCTCGTACAGAACGCTCTTACCAGCAGTGTACAATAAGTATATCTAGCATAGCTCGAGTTGGTAGCAACCGAGGTAGCAACTATAAGTACGTATATGAAGCCATTTTTGACATTTAATTACGTTTAGTTTCGCCTCGATATCATTGTTTTCTCAAATTTGCAATGTAGGTTAGAGTGAGGCAGGTAGAAGTCGTTATAACTGCTGGATTATGGGAGGTAGAAAGGTCGCATTTGATGAATGGCGCTATGAAAGTTGGATGCAGACCTGTAGAAAGAAAACAAGGGCATAAATTCACGGTTTATTTAACAATTTCTTACAGATGAAATAAATGCTTAAAGTTTTCAGTCGCTTCGGGTTCTGATGCTCACCGTCAGTCTAGCCACAATATTAGAGAAACAACTGGATGTTTCACTTTCGGATGTACTTTCCACAAGTCCCACTATAATATTAACTATTGTATACAGAGGTTAACAGTTAAGCCCGAGGGGGTAGCCACACTCCAGAGATTCCTTGAGATTCCATAAAGATTTCCAAAGATTCCCAACAATATTCATAGAAAGATGAACCCCGAAGGGGTAACCACTCCAAAAAAAATTCCAAGATTCCCTGAGATTTCATAAAGATTTCTAACGATTCCCAACGAGATTCCTAACGAGTGGTTAACCCCTCGGTTAAGCCTATATGCTAAATTCCAAATATTTCATGGAAAAATCCTTGACTCAAAAATAGGTCTGCGCAAGAAATCGTTTGGAAAAAAAAAATTGAGTAAAGTCGGGACATACTAATTTTCTGAAAGTGGGGGGGTAACTGGTTCTCCCCTCGTGTCGTGTCTTATATGTCTGCTGCTCTAGCTCTACCTCGGCTGAGCTACTGACTGATGCCAGTGATGCCACTGTTACCTCTCAACGGATTGCCGATGGCTGTGAGCCTGTGAGTTGTTAAACTTGTTCTGCATCCTCATGGCTAGGTGGGACGCATTATATCACTCAGTCAGAGAGCTAATGTCAGGTTGGACGGTCTTGAAAGACCAGACTATTAGAGAAAACCAGGTTGTTACAAAAGTTGTTTGTAAAAAAAAAAAAAATGTGCATTTGAGCCGATACTTTTCAAAAGCAAATTGGCCATTTGCCACCCGTTGCTGGCAAGCGTTACAAACTCGTCAACTCACGCATCGCTCATTTCCAAGCAGCGAGGGGGTCAGCTATGGTTGAAACGTTTTACGCCCAGTCATTAAGTTGACAATCGGTGGATTAAAGTGACGTCACTGGTAGTTTTTCGTGGCAATGATTGTATTGTGTGTGACGAAACGAATAAAATTCTTTCTTACTGAAAAAATAATGATGCTACCTATATTTGTATCTATAGCGACTAGCGAAATGAGGGGAAAGGTAACGAACGAAACTTGAGCAGAGAATGAATTGTGATTCAAACTCAAAGATACGAAATGAAATGTATTTTCATTTCACAATTGTCAGCTAAATAAGACTAAAATGCAAATGTTGGCACCAGTGAGGCATGATGAAGAGCTTACCTGCGTGTGTACTCAGGGTGAAATGAAACATAGTGGGGCACAAAGAAGGTATAGGGCATATATGCCTGTGCACATGACGGATCCAAATGGAGTTTTGATGTTCTCCAAATTAACATTTCGGTTTTGCTTCAAGTTTGCTTTCATAGCGGGAATCCATTTTACATTTCTCTTCTTCTTCAGAGCGATGATGCACTGTCAATCTGAACTTTCTATCCGATAAACATGGGTTATTTGCGTTATTGCCCGCAGTTCTTCCACGTTCAGTTCCACGCTCATCACTTCGAATTTCCACTTTTCTCACTTTCAAGCCGAGCCCAGGCTCATACGTAGTAGAAATTTTCGTCATGAAGTGCTACTCAAGAGTGTGCCGGGGTTTTGTCAGCGTAAACTGAGGTGTTTCTCCGATGATGCTGAGTCGCTGGTATGGTTAGGGGTAAGTCTCTCGTAAGTTATCATATCTCAAGAATTTTTGGCAGGGAATTTCCCCATTTAAAAATGTACTTTCCATGTTGCATGGGGCCCTCGCCCCATTTACCCACTCCTCCTACCTATCATGAGAAAGGTCGAAACTTCAGACTTTCTTCCGCCGTTATGGAACAGTTTAACGTATGGAAGAAATCTCGAACGTGCTGGCTGACTCTGGTGGAAGGCGGAAGGTAGTAAAGACTGGAATAAAGGCTCGGATGGGATAAGGGGTGACTCGTGGGAAATGCGGGGGAGTCGGGGACAAGGAAGGCGCGCGGGGCGCTTTGTTGCTTTGATGGAAATGATAACGGTAAATTACTTATTTTCCAGCTGAGCGCAAGTCAGTCCCTTCGAGGCAAAATTACAATTAGTCAGGACAACTGATAAAAAATCCAAGGGAAAAGTTTTTTAAGTTCAGGGCGTGTTGGGTGTGTTAGAGACTTCTGGCGATGGGAAAGGAAGAGGAAGAGGTCATTCAGCTTTCGTGGGGCATAGTAAGTACCTATTTACTTTTTGCATTTGTCTATTTATCTACTGCCTCAGTCCTGTGCTAAGGTTTGGGGGCAGTGCATGCATGGCTGAGAAACTCACCAAATCTACATTTGCGCGATCAATTTGTATCTGTACAACACTATAGGTATATGGGCCATTTTCACCAAGAAAAATCAAATTCAAATTAAGCTGATTTGAATCAGTTGCTATGGTAATCAACAAACTCGAGCCTTGCTATTGGTGTTGCTAGGGTAAAATTTGATTTTTATTTGAAATCAACGTTGATTTTTCTCGATGAAAATGGCCCTATGTTGCACCATTTTCCTTCCAAGCCAATAACAGCACAGTGCTGATAGGTACTTGATGGGGCAAACCTGTGGTTGGGATGTGCTTCCATATTCCACAAAGCTTACAGTGCCAAAGTAAAGAAGGTGGTTAATGTATTTGCACAAAAGCTTCCATTGTGCCAAGAACTCGACCCTAATTTCCCAGAGAAAATGCAAATTCTATGGAAAAGGATTTACCTATATTTGAACATATTCTCGATGTTTGTACAGATGAGGCGTCGGCTTGTTCGTTTCTTTGCTTTGTTCAAAGTGTTCCAAGACCTCTGTACTGATGCCACAGCTCATATTTGCTTATCCAGTGATAAAGTAGTTCTATGGCTTGTATATTTAACCCTAACCTTCGTGCCTGATGTTTGCTCTGTAAAACTAATAGTGGCTTCTTGCAGGGATGATCTGTGCTGAGGGGGGGGGGGGGGATGTTTAAAGTCCCGTTTTAGCTGAAAGGTCATGAAAATAGAGACGGGGGAAGGGGGAGGGGGGGAAGGTGCATGCGAGCTCATGCAAATTAGACGTACACCCTCTCCGCCGAGCTTCTACCCTGCACTCAAGAGCCCCTCAATTATTTTTTTCTATTTTAGTGATTGAAACGTTGTCACCATTATAGCGGCTTGCCTGTCCAGGTCACACCGTTCAGCAAAACGTAGTGTCCCAGACACAAGAAAAATACAACGAGATGCATACCGTGTTGGTATAAAAAAAATGGGTGCTGTTGGTACCAAACCTATAGGAGCCTATTGCGTATAGTGACCGGAACGCAAACCTGACTAAACCTTCGTATTTAGGTATGCGCTCAACCCCGTCTGTTGCTTCTCCGCAGCCTGTTATGTTGCCCACATTTTTGGTTAGGTTAACGTTCCGACCGCAATGCCAGATCTACATTGTGTTGGTATAGAGTATAATCCTTCCGTCCTTCATCCTAGTAGGAATCCCCAATGGACCTCTTAAGATGTCCTCTGAAACGTAATGGTCCATTCCATGCTATAGCAGCTGTAGATTTAGACCTTAAATCAATTCAAGGTAAATTGGGGGTAAAGTTGGAATGGACTGAGTATAAATGCCTTGATTAATAATGTAAGACGTGTGGCTGGTGACGGATGAGTGAGCGCAGTGGGCCTGGTGTGGTCATTGGTTCTGTATTCAGGTGACGCAGCATGTCGGCCATCGGGGCAGCGAAGCTTGACGCAATCCTGCCCCTGCTCCACCTGTCTTGCATCGGAATCACCGGATACCGTGCCTTGGAATGCGGCGGGAACAGATTTGGTAAGGGGAGGGGCGGAAGTGAGCGATTTGTGGGTGAACAACTTGAACATTCCTGCATGTGGAGTTTATAAGTCATGCTGATCGCGCAGCGCCTTTTGTGGGTTTGCCGTAGTTGTGTTATTCGCTCAAATTTCCCAGTGAACAGACAGAAAGGATTTAGTTGCGGACCATATTTGAACACATTACAGGCTCATTTCTTCCAAGTGCAATTGTGTCGGTGCTTTCGACTTTTTGCGACTGTGAAATTCTGAGATTGGTGTTTTCATAGTTAGATAGGTATTATAAGTGTATCTCCCAGCGCCAAAGCTCTCACTGTCGTCTTCGCATGGCCTCTCCCGCGACTTCCTGCCTTATAACTTATAACTTATAACCTTCCGCCGACTACATTACTTCTTGCTGGTTTCCAATCTCCAGATCCGTCTGTAAACGCCTCTCTTCTATTCTTTTTCGGCCTTATTCTTCCCTATCTATACTGGAGTTCGTACGTGTGTTTTAAGCATACCATAGTCATAAAAAATTTACTCGAACAAAGTGTTATATATTTGTAGAAAAAGTAAGTAAGGAAACCATGAGTGAAAGAAATCAGTTGAGCATCTCCAGTCCTTTGACTGTCCTCGATTGTCCGGCTGTGCCTGATGTCGCTGTAGCATGCATGCGGTAGGCCGGCCAATCCGCTTCCGAAGGGTGGATGGATGGCATTGCGAGTGCCTGCCTTCCGGTCTTAATTCAAACATCTATGGACACCCGCGGTGCTAAATCAAGGAGTATATTCCAAGTATCAAACCCTGCCGCTTCAAACGGTCGCAAAAGAAACAGGCCGCAAAATATCAGTCCGTTTCAGACGAGTTGCGTATTACTAATTTATGGTGTAGATATCGTAGCTGGAGTACTCGTACCTCGTACCTGTATATTATCGGCTTTTGAGGATGTGCTCCAACTGAAGCTATGTCACTGGCTGTTGTCAGTGTTCATAAACAGATAAACGGAGATATCAGTACCATTTCCTGATCACTGCGTGATTATAGAAAAATACAAGAGATGTTTCATCATTGTTGATCGCCTTGAGGAAATAAATGGCTCTTTGCCTGACACCGTGTAAATAGGTTTTTAACTCTTATCTCGCGGTCCCCTCAAAATCCAAACATTTGTCATCAAGGTACAAGAGCAGGTCGGCTAAAAAATGGACGGGTTACTTTTCCTAATAAATGGGAGCCAGAATTAGTCATTCTTCAACACCTACATGCCTCCTTGCTGTCTCGTGCCCATTCTCTTCTCAAAAATTGGATGCTATATTGACTTAACAGAGGTAAAATACATAAGTGACTACTGTAAGTATATTGTCGCCGGACGAAAAGGAGACCAACATCTAAGATGGCAGCGGAGGGGTGGGTGGCCCCTCTACTCACCACCAGTGCCGATCAGGCTGAGCTAAGCTAAATAGATTTTGCCTGTATATCGTGTGACGTATAGCCTAATGTGTCTCGCAGCTCAGCCCTAATTGGTACTGGTGCCAGGTAGAGGGGCCATCCACCCTTTTGCTGCTATCTTGGATTTTGGTCTCCTTTTCGTCCGGCGACAGTAACTATGTATATACGTGTACTTGACACTTCAAAAGAGTACATTGTCCTTGTAATTGTCCCCAATACCGTGACGACAACCAACCTCAGTTGAACTGGTCATTGCTTTATAAAACAAAAACCCAAGTTCTGATGATAAATGGTCGTAAATTGCTTAAAAAGAATTGATTGGTATAGAGAGGCAGATGGGCCGTTCGGCGGAATTCCACGCGAGTGGGTGTGTCCGACGCATCGAACGTCGAACGGTTCGAACGCCTCGGAAATGGCCATAATTCACGTGGAAGGTGGCGGGTGATGGGCATAGTGTCCATTAACATTCTCAGCAGGGCTACACGTAGCGCAGACCCGATCCAGATTCGAGCAAGTGAAACACGTATAATTGAAATGCGTAATAACAGGCATTAGTTGGAGGATTGGAACAGTTATTGCTACGGGCCGTCATCTGACAACTGCTCTTTGCTGCTCTTTGCTGCTCTTTGCTGCTCCTTGCTGCTCTTTGCTGCTCTTTGCTGCTCTTTGCTGCCGTCTGTTCCTGTGTAACTCTTTGCAATCCAGATATCTAAATATTCGTTTCCGAAGAAATTTTACTATTCACTCCTTTAGGCTTGGTTTAGGAATTAGAAACAGCCTGTGTCAGTTCTACCGGCATAGATTCGAAATATCTTGAGGAAGTAAACTGTAACCACTGTCTACCACCGGTGTACCATGTACGAGTAATCGTTATTTGCCTCTAGTGTTATTATTCAAAACATTTTAATTATTTTAATGCTGTATCTCTTTTTGGTTTTGAAATATAGCAATATATAGTAGTTATAGAATAGCCACTCTGACCTGCCTGGCCCGAGGGCATTCTGTGTAAAGTGAACAGTGCAAAATGCCTCGGGCCATAGGCAGGTCAGAGTGGCTATACCATACCTGTAACTCTTTTTAACACCAGAAACTACTATAGGTAGTTTACTGCGTTCGGGATCGAGTGGTTTTTCTCCATAAAAGAAAACACTCTATTGGTAAATACCAACATTGTTGACTAGTTTAAAAATATACATTAAATACGGAAAAACGTTTCCTCGGAAAGATGAAAGAAATCGTTCCGATTCCACACTTGCGTTTTCACCTCCTGGAATTGTAAAGTTCCCAGTCATGACTTGCTGGACACACCTGAAGAGAAGGAGTATCCACTTAGCCGCCGAATACACACATGTTTGCTTGGATTAGGTCCTCTATCGTTCTTATGGAAACCACAACGTCATCTCCGCCGAGTGCCTATGTTGCACCTGTCCCTTAGCTGGCCCTTCACCTCAATCCACACTGAGTATAATGACGTTGCACCTGTATGGAACCTCGTTTTTCGTTTCTCGTCTTTGTAACTATTTCATTATTGCTGTTGTGTAGGGACCCATGTTTCCAAGAACCGCGCTAGAGCTGCGAGACGAAGACTTCTCTCACTGCCGGAAACGGAGAAAGAAGTTTGGAAAAGCTGTCGCAAAAGTTAAAGATTGCTTTTGAAGGTTTCTGAAGCGTTCGTGTTTGGGAGAAGTTGGTGCGAGACATGAATGTTTCATTATCCCTTTCGAACGCTCGTTTCACCATTATACCAGATGCCTTTGTTCAATACAATATGGAACATTTCCTACGCTACTTCCCTTGGGTTTCCGCCCTATGTGTACTGGAGCGGCTGCAAGTTTTTTAGACCTCCAGTGATCCAGGCACAGTGTTTATATGCATGCAGACCGCGAATCACAGCTGGTGCGTAGGTCGAACCTGAAGCAGGATCGGTGATTAGAATGAAGGAATGTCGCACTCTTTCTGGACGGGTTGATGACCGAATCTAGAGCTGTTGCTCGAAGACTGACTTTGGAGGGGCTGGACGCGCAGTTGCTGTTTCATCTTAGGTTATTGGTCGTCCTGGTGCCCCCAGGGCCCCGGGCTGCGCTCTCCAGAGCTGGGGCTCCACTTCCTTCGCGCCTCCCAACCAGTTTTCTTATAGACTTGGATGTGGCAGCAGCCGACAAATCGTAAGATCCTGGACGCGCGTGGCCTGATCTGCCTTCTGCTCCCTCTTTCCTCTCTACCACCAACTTTTTTTAGTGTTATTAGAACTGGATCGGGAGTGGCTGAGGGGATTTTTTTTTTTTTTTTTTTCATTTATATTGATAGACACCGCTGCACGTGTTGCATATTTAGCTTATGAAGTGTTACTTCAAACCATGTTGCACAAAATATATTTACCTTCTGAGAAATATAATGAACGAAGGCCAGAAGTTGTGTGACGTTCGCCGCACACAGTCACAGCTCCAGCTCCATTACTTCTCCTTGTCGACAGCGGAACTCTTCTATTTTCTCTCAATTCTTTTTTTGAATTAAAGAAAAATTTGTTTTACTGTCTTCCGGGAGCATAGCATGCGTTGATTACCGTTCCAACGAACGTGCAGGACGTGGAAAATGAGTGGAGGTTCAAGACTACAAGCGGAAATTGAGACTTGCCATCCGCGCTGCGGACTTCCCGCCACATTAATTAATAAATGATTGCTATGGGATCTCGGATCTCGGATGAGAGGAGAGAAGACTAAGCTGTGAGTGGAAAAAGTTAGAAATGCGCAGGAGGAATTGAAGCAAGATAAGAGTCTTGGAATGAAGTGGTGGAGGGAGTGAAAGGAAATGGGGGCTGGAAAGTGTCAGCAGAAGGGAGTGGCTCGAGAGGCCGTAGAGGCCGACAAGCCATGGTTGAAGAGTCGGGACGTGCTTTGGTACGAATAGCACGCCGTGTTCATATCGGGCTGCTCGAGCCAACAATCCACCACCCTCAGTTATTCTCTCTTCACTAGCCTCATTTTAATGTTATAAGTATGAATTGAACTACTGAAAAACTCTGCAGCTTGATCTCGGTTTAGTCTGCAAGACGAGGGGTTAACCACTCGTTGGGAATCTCGCTGGGAATCATTGAAAATTGTGACTTAACACAATAAAATAGGGTGCCTTTAAGGGGTAGACACAGACCCGCCACAGGTTAGCTAGGTGAGCTGGGTTTTACTCGTGGATTACTTATCAACAAAATGGCCGAAATGTAAAATAACTTTCACTTTAAATTCAGAATTTCAAAAATCAGGAAAATACTTGCAATACTCATGTGCTCTACAAGATTCAAGGAAAAACAAACATACAAGCAAGTCTCAGCCTGCACGTTGGGCGTCAAAATATGTGACTTAACACAATAAAATAGGGTGCCTTTAAGGGGTAGACACAGACCCGCCACAGGTTAGCTAGGTGAGCTGGGTTTTACTCGTGGATTCAGAGACTATAGAGACCTATCATAATATCATCAAATGTTAAGCAGAGCACATGCAAACTACGTTCAGGTTGAGAGGGAGTATATTAAGGGTATAGTTGTCACGGAATCTACTTTTGTAATAAAACAATAAGGTGACCAATAAACTTCGATAAATCAGTGGCAACGGCCACATGTAAACAAGATACCAACCACTATTTAAAGTACCAAAGCCACATAGAGGAGGATCTCGTGTCAACCTATCTATCTAACGAATACATACCTACTTAGCCTAATTATATTGGATGGTTATATTATAAGAAAACAACCGGTAATGTAGAGGGCGCCAGAATCAGTAGTTAAACCCGACGAAACTAAAGATACATGAGCTGATTCTCTCATGAAACGTAGATAAGTTATAGGTAGACAATTCTTCAAATGTACATATCAGGTTACGGAAGTAATAGCTTGTGATAAAGGTGGTATAGGAGCTCATGGCACATCTCAGCCGTCAACATAACGTAGGTAAAATCATTGTAAATATTGTAAATTGATGTGTGTAGATTTCATGTAGGTAGGTATGGGTACTTGCGGTAAGGTCATCTTTGAGGTCATTGGTGACGTGGTCTCGCGAAGCCCCATTTCGGCCCCTTTAGCCCCTCATCAGGATTCTCCAAATCGCCGTCACAGACATCATCACGCAGCAATCAGGACTAGCCATTGTGGAATGCGATCTATGTAGGTAACCTATAAGTAAATGAACGGAACCCTCAAAACTATTGCTCTCAGAAAACCTAAATACTTCAGGAAGATGAATAATCAATGAATGACCTCTTAATAATCTCCAGAGATGGATAATAACAATAAAACACACACCTTTCAATAATGAGCCGGCACTTTACGCAGGAATCCCCGAACAGATGGTCAACAAGGAAGAATATGATCAGCTTGCAATGACAGGCGGATGGCGACTGCCAGAACTCCGTACGGTGACTCATCTCTCTGCAGCTTTCAGCATGTCTTACAGAATGAACTTTCCTGGTCTCCCTGACTATGTACCCTACTACTATTTTCCTAAATATATGTACCATACTGGTGCATTACCAAATATGTACCATTCCGGTACATTACTCCAGTCCTTCAAAAGAGAAAGTCCGCCAAACTAAACTAAACCGACTGACGAGATCCAACCACTGACGCCAATAAAACAGCATAAAACACCTTACAAAGACGTTCGCAAGTAGACTAAATCTAAAACACACAGCTAAAACCTAATTCATAACTAAACTACAGGCTCGAACACACGTCCTGAGATCTGAGTCTCTTGAAGAACAGTCGAGCTAGACGGGCACAAGCACTTGCTTGTCCAATCATATGATAATCAACGGATTACCACGAAGTCACTTCATCCTTCTTCCCTCGAGATAAACGGTTTCAAATTTTCAACAGCATAGGTCCCAGTTACTTTGCCTCCAAGCGTGCTGATTTCGTATTGAGTATCTGAGAAGACTCTGCTGATTTTGAACGGTCCTTGGTACTTGTCCGACAGCGAACTAGACACCTTATCAATTGCTGACGACTTCGGGAACATCTTACGGTAAACGAGATCTCCAACCTTGTACAACATTGACTTCCTCCTTAGGTTGTACCTTTTTGCTTGCGTAGTTCTTCCCTTCAACACTGATTGCCTTACGGTTTCCCAAATTTTCTTCATGCGCCCTTTTAGATGATCTGCCTCCTTTTCAGGATCAAACGGTTCGAGTTCACCACTCTTAACACCACTACCAACATCAAAGGGTGTGCGAACAACTCTGCCAAAAGCAAGTTGGTTGGGAGCAGTACCCAACGTCTCTTGAAGACTGTTGTTGATCGACAGAACGACGTACGGTAGGATTTCTGACCAATCATCATGAGATCTGCATAGAGATCTGAGCGATTCCTTAAGCGAGCGATGTGAACGTTCCACAGCATTTCTAGATGGACTGTATACTGGAATATAATGAGCTGTTGCACCAACGCTGTCGCAGAAACTCTTGTAGATCTGACTCTTGAAGACGCTTCCGTTGTCTGAGACAAGGACTTCAACTGCTCCATGGACTAGAACAAGATCGTTCTTCAAGATTCGCACTACTTCATCTGCTGTCGCACGTCTCATCGGCTTTGCAATCAAAAATCGTGACGCATCATCCAAACATGTGAGGACAAACTTGTAGCCAGTCTTTGAACGAACTAACGGTCCGACGACGTCAATATAGACCAATGAAAACGGACGAAGATTTGCAGGCCTTACCTTCATCTGACCATACTTTCCCGAATTCAGGTTCTTGCTGCGCGCGCATCTATCGCAACTTTGGACGTACTTCCTCACGTCTCTAGCTAGACACGGCCAGTAGAATCCTCCCTGTTGTATATTGTACATAGTTCTATTCGCTCCTTTGTGGGCTCCAAACTCTCCATCGTGAAATCTCTCCAAAATCAAGCTTCGACTGTCAGTAGGAACAACCATCCGAAGAACAGGGTCATCCAATAACTTCTCTCGCACTTGTTTGAATAAGACTCGGTCTTTTACTGTAAACAATGGGTAGCTAGCAGGATCAGACAATACTTTCAAGCGCAAGTCGGTATACCACGGGTCACAACTCGCTTGAAACTCTGGAACTGCCGCTTCATCGATCTGGATAGACGCTATCTTGTTCTCCTCAACTTCTTCAGGTGTAGATCTACTAAGGAAGTCGGGCGCAACATTTTCTGATCCTTTCTTGTACTTGATGATTAAATCGTACTCGCTGAGTCTGCATCTGTACCTATTTAGCTTTGACACGGTGTGCTCTGTTTTAAAAAGCCAAACTAATGGTTGATGATCTGTGTACACAACGACTGGGTGAGGTGAGGCCTTAATATACTGTGAAAATGCCTCGAGTGACTTGATCAATGCTAGGATCTCCTTATGTGTCGTATGCATTGCTGATTCTGCTTTGGTGAAGCGGTACGAGTAGAATTCAACGACTCCTGCAGTTTCTTCCCCATCTACCCCTTCAGCATACAGAATACCTCCCACTCCTTGATCGCTTGCGTCCACCTCTATCCGAAATTTACCATTCAAGTCTGGAAGTGTCAAGACTGGATAGGAACTAAGAGCTTCCTTGATGGATCTTAGGGCTTGCTCTTGCTCTTCACCCCAATTCATTTTTTGATCTTTCTGCAACAGTTTGTAGAGTGGCTCCAACATGAAACTTGCGTTATTAACGTATTTCTTGTAGAAGTTAACGGTTCCCAACAAGCTTCTCACATCTTTCAGGGTTTTTGGTCTTGCAAAGGTCTGAATTGCTATAACCTTCTCTGGACTTGGTGTACAACAGTTGCCTTCAAGAACATGGCCAAGTACCTTCAGCCATCTTGGAACTAGCTGGAACTTCTTCCAATTCAGCTTCAACTCGGCTTCTCGCATGATGGTCAGGATACGACTAAGTTTCTGAAGGTGATCATCAAGTGTCATGTTTGAATAAACATAAATATCATCAACAAAGACTTGACAGTAACCCTCACAAACGGCAGGTGCCAATACTCGACGGATTGCATTGGAAAATATCGCTGTAGAATTCCTGAACCCCATCAACAGGACTTTTGGCTTGTACGTGCCTCCCCATGGTGTGATAAATCCAAGAATGTTCTGAGCCTTCTCTGACAATTTTATTTGATGAAAGCTCTGGGTCAGGTCTATTCTTGTCCTCCAGCGGTTTGCACGTAGGCTCAGGATCAGGTCGTCAGCTCTAGGAACTCCTCCACTCATCGGTAGTACAGCTTCATTCAGTTTTACGAAAGAGATCACCAAGCGCCTGTCTTCACTGTCAGGTTTTCGCACACAGAACGCTGGTGCTGCCCAAACTCCATCTGATGGTGCCAACTTGTCTTCATCAATCAGCCTCTGTACTTCACGTTGAAGATATATAATTTCATTGCTAGGTATTCTGAAAGGTTTACAACGAACGGGCATCTGACTCTCTTTGACGTAAATATCGGCTTCATAGTCCTTCAACAGACCTGGTGAGTCTTTGTACCGGTCTTTCCAGTCACAGACATACTGCCTCAACATCACACTATCTTTGCTTGTAAGTTCAGGATGATCAAATTCTAGGTTTGGACATAACGCTGTAGGGTCTGGTTCACCCCAACATCTTTGTGCACGTTCGAAATCAAGCTCTTCTTCTGGTGGAGTCTGCATACCTATAAGCTCACCATCTGGCAACTGGATAACATCCGTCAAAAAATGTGCAGATATGCAGTTGACAACAGCGGGGTTTTCCGGTTCTGACATCTGGACAAGATCTACAACCCCATCTCCTAGGACGTCTGAGAAATACAGCTTGCCTTCACCGTAATCGATCTTCGCCTTCATATATTTCAAGGAGTTGCTTCCTAAGATGAACGGGACGCTCAGCTTCTTCACAAGCAGACACGTGACCTTGAAGATTTTTCCTCCAATTTGAAAATTAATATCTGCCACACCTGATATCTCCAAAGAGCTCCCATTGGCTGCACGTCCGCTAAGCCTTGCTGGTCTGAGATAGAAACCTTTGGTCTGCAACAGGTCCCATAGATAACTTGCACAACACGTATGAGTCGCTCCACTATCCGCTAGCGCGATCATCATCTCATTGGCTAGGTTTACATTGACGTATGGTCTATTATCAGGTGATCCGCTGGTGCTGCTGATGCGGACAACTTCATCGATGATTTCGACACCATCATCCTCAGTGGTGTTTTCATCATCTCTGTTGGTAGGTTCAACGCTCAGAATATCGACATTATTATTGGTGACTATTTCGCAAGATTCAACAACAGGTTGTTCTTCCAGGGTTTTATCATCTTGTGGGGTACCTGGGTCAATCCCACACTCTATGCGTTTCCCGGTCCTCCAGGCGGTTTGATAGTTGACAGCTTCTTCACGACTTCATCAGCAATCCTGCTGATGTCCTGCGCACTCAGCATACTCGCAATGCTAGGTCGGGTGTTATCCTGCCTAGGTCTCTCATTATACGAACTACTGGACCCGATTCTGCTGCTGCTGTTTCTAGAATTTCCACCATTAGGACAATTTGTACGAATGTGACCAGTCTCGCCACAGGAGAAACACACTGAACGTCTGGGCTTGCTGCATTCATAGAACTTATGGCCGCTTTCTTTGCAGTTAAAACATTTCATCTCGGTGCGAGTGTCCAAATTAGAATTAGCATCATTGACACGAACACTGTTCACTCTACGTTGATCTGGACCAGTACCTTCCCTTCTACCACTAAAATTTCCTTTAGACCCTTGGGGTTGGAAGGATGACTGTTGGTTCTTCGTTTCACCGTTTGCGCGCTTTTCTTCTTCTAAATCTTGATCAATTTTCAGTGCTGCTACCTCCAATTCTTTCAACGATTGAAACGTGGTGACTGAAGTTGCAAGACGAATACGGTACTCCCTGGTCATCTTACGTAGAATCGCCTTCATCAGCTCTTCATTACTGACAGGCTCTAACAGCTGTTGGTTGTCAGCTAATAGCTTGTTGATATAAGCGGTAAGGGTTTCTCCCTGCTCCATGTAGGTATGAAGAAGACGGTCCTTTAGGTTATCAGCAACATACTCAGGCATAAACCGCTCAATCAGCTCCTTCTTGGCTTCTACCCAAATTTTGAAGCTGTGCTCATGCGCTCTGAACCAATTCAATGCATCACCGGTCAAAATGTGACGACACACCTTAACTTTGTCAAAATTAGTTAAATTGTACGCCTCCCACTCATCTTCTAAGTCTCGTAAAAATGTTTTCAGGCTCTCTTCCTTCTTTCCAGAATACTGCAGGTTGACAGTTCTACAGTGCTTCAAACATTTATCAAATCCTACACCATTGCTTGTAGAAGGCCTTGGATCACGACTACCCGTACTCCTAAGCTTGGCTAGCACGAGGTCTGCCACCTTTTCTTTTTCGTTATCAGTCAAAACAGAACATAAATCATCATCATCATCCTCTTCATTATTTTCTTTGTCCTTATGTTTGTTCTCACCTTTGGTCTCACCATTGTTCTCATCTTTGTTCTTATCCTTATCATCAGCTTTGGTCTTTTTCTTTTTATGATCATTTTTACTCTCATTCTCACTACCAGTAGGCTTATTCTCATCTTCTTTATTCTCCAACTCCTCCTTCTTACGCGAACTCCTAGTAGACCTCTTATCTTTCTTTCCCATCCTTGTAGATTAGAAAATTCACCAGGAAACAAATAACACTAAAAAATATAAAATGGAATGCAGCTTCTGACCATACGGGGCTCCGCACGACGACTTCACCGACCAACAATAGACCTCGAATGACAAGTAATACCTACTTCCTAAAATAAGCCTAAAAGAAAATGAAGTGTGAAGATCCGGCGCTGCTACACTCACGCAACCAAACTCCAAACGCCGTCTAGTTGCAGCATAACAACATCAAACCTACACTAACAGTGTGAACACACCTTAAGGAATCACAAGTCGAACCAAAACATTCCTCGAAACTCACGGAACTGCTCCGGACAACCTCGATCCTAATAACTGAAAAGAAACAGGTCCTAACTGGAACGGACGGTAACATATGGAATCCTCAGCAACTTGCCCCAAAAATCAGCTTGTAACGTTGGCCCACAGTTCCCCTCCTTTCCCAAATAAATTCAAATTAAACTCCCAACTATATGTGCCATAAACTTCCAACCATAACAATTTAATTAACTGTGATACCTACATAAACATGTACCTACTTTGTATACTCTCTCTCAACCGATTACTTATCAACAAAATGGCCGAAATGTAAAATAACTTTCACTTTAAATTCAGAATTTCAAAAATCAGGAAAATACTTGCAATACTCATGTGCTCTACAAGATTCAAGGAAAAACAAACATACAAGCAAGTCTCAGCCTGCACGTTGGGCGTCAAAATATGTGACTTAACACAATAAAATAGGGTGCCTTTAAGGGGTAGACACAGACCCGCCACAGGTTAGCTAGGTGAGCTGGGTTTTACTCGTGGATTCAGAGACTATAGAGACCTATCATAATATCATCAAATGTTAAGCAGAGCACATGCAAACTACGTTCAGGTTGAGAGGGAGTATATTAAGGGTATAGTTGTCACGGAATCTACTTTTGTAATAAAACAATAAGGTGACCAATAAACTTCGATAAATCAGTGGCAACGGCCACATGTAAACAAGATACCAACCACTATTTAAAGTACCAAAGCCACATAGAGGAGGATCTCGTGTCAACCTATCTATCTAACGAATACATACCTACTTAGCCTAATTATATTGGATGGTTATATTATAAGAAAACAACCGGTAATGTAGAGGGCGCCAGAATCAGTAGTTAAACCCGACGAAACTAAAGATACATGAGCTGATTCTCTCATGAAACGTAGATAAGTTATAGGTAGACAATTCTTCAAATGTACATATCAGGTTACGGAAGTAATAGCTTGTGATAAAGGTGGTATAGGAGCTCATGGCACATCTCAGCCGTCAACATAACGTAGGTAAAATCATTGTAAATATTGTAAATTGATGTGTGTAGATTTCATGTAGGTAGGTATGGGTACTTGCGGTAAGGTCATCTTTGAGGTCATTGGTGACGTGGTCTCGCGAAGCCCCATTTCGGCCCCTTTAGCCCCTCATCAGGATTCTCCAAATCGCCGTCACAGACATCATCACGCAGCAATCAGGACTAGCCATTGTGGAATGCGATCTATGTAGGTAACCTATAAGTAAATGAACGGAACCCTCAAAACTATTGCTCTCAGAAAACCTAAATACTTCAGGAAGATGAATAATCAATGAATGACCTCTTAATAATCTCCAGAGATGGATAATAACAATAAAACACACACCTTTCAATAATGAGCCGGCACTTTACGCAGGAATCCCCGAACAGATGGTCAACAAGGAAGAATATGATCAGCTTGCAATGACAGGCGGATGGCGACTGCCAGAACTCCGTACGGTGACTCATCTCTCTGCAGCTTTCAGCATGTCTTACAGAATGAACTTTCCTGGTCTCCCTGACTATGTACCCTACTACTATTTTCCTAAATATATGTACCATACTGGTGCATTACCAAATATGTACCATTCCGGTACAAAATCTTTATGAAATCTCAGGGAATCTTGGAATTTTTTGGAGTGGTTACCCCTTCGGGGTTCATCTTTCTATGAATATCGTTGGCAATCTTTGGAAACCTTTATGCAATCTCAGTGGAATCTCAAGGATTCTCTGGAGTGGTTATTCCTCGCTGCAAGAGAAAAACTTGGTGTGTCCCCTCCTTTATATTGAAGACAGGTTAAAATACAGTTTACGGTTAGAACTTCATAAGTAGCTCATAGAGTTTAGGTATTTTGTGTACGCATATTGAGCAAAAGTTTTTGTTTTTAAGTCTGTTCCTACCTAATACTAGCCTAAGCTTGTAAAGGGCGAATACCTGCTTGAGGTTTGATAAGAATCTTAGGCGACAGACACGTGTCGAAGATGGATTTTGGTAACTTGAGAAGAAAGCTTCGATTCCAGGTCCACTAAGCGCCATAAAACTAAGTTGTGTGTGCATCCATCACTGTGTGGTGTTGATTGCCTCCTAAAACTGTCGAAGCCTCCCATCTGTTCCTTATCTCCGATGGGGTTGCAATCCAAGAGCCAAGAGCTAAGTTTTTTATTGGGTTGAGTAGCTCTCTTCTCGATACTTGGATATTAATTTAAGCGTAAGTTTGAAGCCCTTGGTTCAAACGCTGAACGCTGTAGACGATATGACGGAAGTTACTTCCCGATGCCACTGATGCAAAGTTCATATCCTAGTCCGGCGAAGAGTGCAGGAATAAAAAACCAACCGTGGCTGTATTACATTCCTTATTCACTGTACATCTCCACATGTCCAAAAAACAAAAAAACCTGAGCTGGTTCCATTCGTGAAGTCTTGTGACTCACGAACTAAATAGTGTAAGACAAACCGAAAGAAGTCAGCCATGCATGTCTTGTAATCGCGGACATGTGGGTAACGAAAAAGAGATTCAATCGGAGTAACGCAATCGGAGCAAAAGAAAAACGTCTCTTCATGTCGACAGGGTAGCAAGAAAAAGCGGACAAGAAACGTCTCTGGAATAATTATCAATTTAGAAGAGGAATAGAAATAAAATCAGGTTGATTAGCGCGCGAGCCAATGGTCTGTGAAAAGCAATCAGTCAATGTACAATGCCATTTTACGAATAAATTGAAAGTTTAGATCAATGGCAGAACTGGAATTCATTGTGGAATAGGTCTATAAATGGGCTTACAAAACAAACTGCATTTTTTTGAAGAAGTAGCCTCTTCTTTAGGCTGTGAGGGGAGTCGACATGGACTTGACACAGAGAGCAGAGAGCACGTTTTCTTCCTTTGTGTACCTGCATGTACCTGCCACTCTTTTACTTTAGTTTTAAATAATACTGAATTGGCTTGTCCAGTTATGCCAACTCAACTCTAAAATGCTTCACGCTTCTACCTGAGCTTTTATTCCGATCACGTTTAAACGGTATTAGAAAGAATGGAGGACAGGGTGGGCCTGAGAGTGTGAAACATGGGGCGTGGAGTGACAGCGGATGCCCGGTGTAGGTGTTCCATGCCAATAAATCCTCATGCTGCCCCTTCACAAGAAAATGAAAATTGTTAGAATAAATAACTGGGCTGGTGACGGGGCAGTTGGACCCATTTTTCTGATATCCCTGAGTTATGGCTTTTTACTTGTGTGACCCCGGCACCTCTACCATTTTCACCTCCTGTTGTATGGGATGGGTAAACCAAACGGCTGTTGCAAAATAGTTAATGTTTTGAATCAAATTGTAATTATTTATTTCCTATTTTTCTGTCTTTTTCAAGGTGCACAGGGGGAAGTCCCTGGTGACACCGAACCACCATTGTTTGCCCTCGAGAGCGGCCAGAGCCAGAGCAAACTCGCTAGGATGGCAGCCCTAAAATAATTTTGGTTATAGATGAGTTTTAGGGTGCGTCCCACCATACTCGTTTAGTCTCCAGTTAAATTTGATTTTTACCATGCAAAAATTGGAATTTAACTGGAGATTAAACGTTAACCTAGTATGGTGGGACGCACCCTTAAGTTCTCTGTAGGGAAATTAAATGTGATAGGTCAGTAGGTGTATTCCCTTTCCCAAACGCCAGAAAACCCACTCAACTAACACCTTCAAAATTTATTGTAAGAAGAACTGTTCTCCGTATATTGCATCATAGCGTGCCTTATCTTCTTACAGTAATTTTCGAAGTGGGTTTTCTGGCGTTTGAGAAAGGGAATACACCTGCAGTTATCTAGAACACAACCAATTTTGAAAAGGGAATCTGTTCAATGGAAAGAACAGTATCATTGCTGGATCCATCGCAGATGTTTCCCCATAACAATAAATCATTATACACTAAGCGATAAATAAGTCCGTGTTTGAATATTCCATATGGGAGTCGGATGAATATGCAAAATGAGGTACTAGCCCTTAGCTGATCGCCATGGGAAAATGACATTTCCATGACAGACATCTGCATGGAATGTGGAATCCAAAATAGCTGACTGCAGTCAAAATAGACCCAGGCTTGGGCTTTCCATTTTTTTACGATAGTTGAAAGCCATTTCAAGTTGTAATATTGCATGATGCCGTTCTTCAGATCCAGTCTGCCAGAGCGTGATGTGACGGAAGGGAGCATGAAAACTAAAAATGGGGCGAACAACCCCTTTTGCCGTTTCAAAGCTATGTTTTCTTCAGGTTTATTAAAATTTAAAAAATCTAAATTGCGGGTTATGTGTTATGGCTGATACCGAAATCACGCATAAAACTGAAAATGTTATGGATCATCTTCATGATATTTCATTGATAAGTATTTATGGAGACACGTTTAGCTGACCTTCTCGCTTCTGTTAGTAGGTACTTAATAAAGTGCAAATTACAAACTGAAATATTCATCTACTCTAATTTATATTTCTTTGATTAATGTTGCAGATCTGTGGTTTTGAGAAAGGTGGATCCAGGGCAACATTTTGAAGGAAGACATTACAGATTGCGGGGGGTTGGGGGGGGGGGGATTTTTAAGGCGTTCAGATATAAATTATAAAAAATTTACCCTTTCTCAGAAGCAATTACTGGAATTTAACTTCGTATAATATATTCCAAAGTTTAAGTGACCTTTCAATTTTTTTGTACCTATTATTTTTACTTCATCTCTCTTACATTAGTTTCATGTTCGGTATGCAGGTACAACAGGATTCAGGTTAAGGTGCAGGGTAATTTCTGTGCAGAACCAACTCACGGGGTACGAGGTGATTTGATCATAACCACTGTCGAGTTCCTCAGCCAGGTGAAGTTCAGGGGTCCATTAAAAACCAGGGCTGGGAAATAAATGTAGATAAGTCTGGATTACAACCTGCATGGATCGTCTTCGAGGGGTTAACCACTCGTTGGGAATCTCGTTGGAATCATTGGAAATCTTAATGAAATCTCAGGTAATCTTGAAATTTTTTGGAGTGGTTGCCCCTTCGGGGTTCATCTTTCTAAGAATATAGTTGGGAATCTTTGGAAATCTTTATGTAATCTCAGAGAATCTCAAGGAATCTCTGGAGTGGTTACCCCCTCGATCGTCTTGCTTCGCAGCTCATAAGTCTGTGAGCTAATCCGGCCCATATTTTCATGCACAGCAGTGGTTATATTCGATAAAATTCAGTGGCAGAGATGTAACGTTGGATGAAATGAAGTTTTTCTTGTTTTCAGGTGACCTCTGGAAGTACTGTGTGAAATGCCTGCGTGAAGGTAAGGGAGCTAGTAGCTTAGCCTGCATGATATGTTCGTGCTATAGGAACATTCTATTATGCCTCCTTCTCCTTCCTCACATGACATGGGCCGCCCAATTTATGCTCTTCGTGGCTTGGAAACCACAAGGGAAGGCGAGCAGTGAAACGTTCATTCAATGTCAGACCTCTGCCCAGGTCCGATTCTTGACTTTTCTTCCCACGATCAATTTGAAAATTTCTCAGCGTCAGTACACTGGTCAGTGGAATACAATTTTTGGTAGATTTCGAAGAAATTCTAAGTACCTGTTGTACATGGTAGTATTGCAGTATTCACTGACTTCACACGGGAGCGAGGGGTTAACCACTCGTTGGGAATCTCGTAGGGAATCATTGAAAATCTTTATGAAATCTCAGGGAATCTTGGAATTTTTTGGAGTGGTTACCCCTTCGGGGTTCATCTTTCTATGAATATTGTTGGGAATCTTTGGAAATCTTTATGGAATCTCAAGGAATCTCTGGAGTGGTTACCCCCTCGTACGGGAGCATTGTATGGACGGGTATACAGAGTGGCCTATAACGTCATAATTTGTTTATCTAGAGGCCCCTTTGTCCCACTGCCTTTTCGCATGAATGAAAAATGCCTCCATCTGAGTATTCTTCGCTTTGCTCGGAAATAAAATTTCCTAGTGCATGAAGTAAAGATAAAAGTACAGAATGATTTTACGTAGTCATTTTACTCATTTTATTTTAACCCTGTGATTAAAATTTCGTACAAAAATGGTCTATTAAGTCTGACGTGTTGCTACTATTGCATACACACTCCGGATATGTGGCTCTGTGGTTTAACTGGAATTGGCACCCTGATGTCTGTCAACGTGTCAGCGTGTGAATGAGGGCACAACTAACCGGAAATTAGCCCACACCCTCGACACCCCCTATGTAACCATTCACTCCAATACATAAATACAGGTTAGGTAGGGTTAATTACGACCCTCGATGTTGACGCTAGAAATGGCGGCTGTGCGCATAAACAACAAAACTAATGGACCCAGTGGCAAAAACACTATAAAACGCTATGCTTCACACAAACTACCTCTTTCATTCAAACAGAAGTCTGTCAATTAGGCAACTGTATGCGGCTGGTAAAAACATTGGGTACTTACATGTAAGTCCTTGTAGGTATTTCAGGTCCGAAATTGGTGTTTTTCTTAGAGGCTGAGGTGATTAAAGGTCGTTGGACGAGTTCATGAGAGATTCTTTTTTGCTTATCGTATCGTAGTCAGTAGTTGTTATTTTATTTATTTTAGGTATGATATGGTTTAGTGTTTACAGACGATTCGTCGGTCCAAATTCTCTGGCACACATTCCTAAGTAACTCTCATAAACTGTCAAGAGACATGTGATACCTATTGTGACTAAAAATAATTGTACCTCTAGCTATAATAATTGATTAATTCATCAATAAGTCATTTTTTAGAATCCGCAAGAATGAGCAATTCTTTGTTACCAGCTCTACTTCGGTATTGCTTGTAAAAATGGTAGTATAAAAGGCCGTATCCTTTGTTATTATGATGGGTCTTCGGGAAAATGAAAAATAATAATACGAGTCGATTCGCAGCCAAAGAGGTCTGCCGTGGAGTCTTTCCTGCAGAATTATGAAAATGTTTTTACGAGACGCGGAAATTACGGGTAATAAAAGCCAGAGATTGAGCACTGCGTAATAGCACCGCGGAATATTCACTGCCTCTTTTATATTCATGCCATCAACATGTTTTACACCTGCGGAATCAAAAACCCCTCCCCAGGCATCGAACCGTAAAACTTCCTCTGCTTATCTCTTCTCCAGAAAATATCAGCCGTGTTTCGATTTTAGATCTTTTCTTTGGGTAACAAACTCTCTCCAAATACGTGTTCTACTATTGTTCTCTTATACCTGTTCACTTTCGGAGGTGTCGTTCGCGCTGTTTTGCTGTAACGCTTCAGATGCACTGTGACCTAGCGGCAGCCACTGTGGTGATAGGTCACGTACCACTCTAGCCCACGAAAGCACCCTTCACCACACATGGACTCTTTCTATGAACCTACCCCATATTCGATCACAATGGACAATACACAAGGCCATACTGGGCAATACAGTACCAGCGTCAGCCTGAGCCAGAGCTGCCTAGCGGGTGGTCCATCCTTTGAACTTATAATTTCAGTTAACGGGGAACCGGGGGAACATTACACTTTTCTAAAGCTTAGACTAGTTTAGAGAAATTCTGCGAGTGGTCTCTTCGCAATCGGTGTGCGGCATGCGGGGGCTGACTCAGCCTTGTCCTTCTCGCGGAGGCGGTGGTGCCGCGGGGTTAAGGCCACGCAGTTGCCATTGTCGAAGTGTACCCTATTTTGTATTTTAACCCCTCTCTGGAGCCCTCCGCGAAGCGTATGTAAATGGAAAAATTTAAAGGTCCTTTATTTCATCTCTACCCGTTGGAGTACATGCTCGTCCTTTTCGTGGAGGTGCCGCAGGCGCCGGAGCTGAGTAAAGGTTTTTAGGGAAGTTTTCATTTTCTCGCTAGCCAGTATGGTGAGAAGTATTTTTTTCATGTGATTTACCCGTTATTATGAAATTAACTTAGCACCTGCCAAAAACCACGGTGCAGTTACTTTTTTTGATTAGTCAAAAATTACGCCGTTATTGACAACGGGGCCAACGGAACTCTTAATGTTTACTGAAAATAGTTTTTACGCAGGGTCCTTGACATTCTAAAGCCTAACGTTTCTGCTATTTTGAAAGATGACTTGGATTTTTTCCTACTATACTTGTCAGAGCTGTTTAGATGGAAGAGTGAACATACATTTCCAAACTGCCTCCAAACTAGGAAAGCCCAAGAGTTAAAGGATATTTTGTAAGAGAAGTTAAGTTTAGGAAAGTTAGTAAATAAAAAACAGAAGAACATTAGCGACATAGAATTCAACAAAATCTGTTGTTGTTATACCGTGCTCATTTGTAAGGAGGCAAACAAGAAAATAATCGTTTCCGAGTACTGTGGAAAACATCTGTTGAGTGCCTGTTACGATAAGAAATTGCTGGAACGTTGCAGATTTAATATTTTTGTAGAGGACGAGCTGGCTAAGAAGAAGGAAAATTAACCCGGTTAGTCAACTTACAAATTAAGAAATTAATTTGTAAGTTTCACAATTCTTTGGACTCCCCCAGTTTGTGGAATAATAATTGTTTGAAACTGCTTGAATGCTTGCTTCCTTCATTTTTAACATGTTCAAATTCAGCACTCCCCAAAAATAAAGGCAGCATTCAAATTCAGTTGAATTGATAATAAAGCTGTGCATGGAATTATTGGATCCTCTTCGAAATAACGAGCTGCGGCAAGTCGCATCATCCATAGCAACCAAAACCAAAAACCTTCAGTCACTTTTCATTTTATTCGCCAATGCAAATCGATCACTTTTTCTGAAACAGTCCCAATTTGCCTGGTCGCCCCTGTTTCCAAGTTCTAAATTATTTTTCTCTGTAAATTTTCTATTTTAGTTTTTTATGTTAAACATAAAATTTTCTTTGTACCTAGGTTACTTACGAGGGGTTAACCACTCGTTGGGAATCTCGTTGGGAATCATTGGAAATCTTTATGAAATCTCAGGGAATCTTGGAATTTTTTTGAGTGGTTAGCCCTTCGGGGTTCATCTTTCTATGAATATCGTTGGGAATCTTTGGAAATCTTTATGGAATCTCAAGGAATCTCTGGAGTGGTTACCCCCTCGGTTTCTTAGTTAGGTTATGAAATTGCGGATCTTTCCCTGGCAAAGTAGACAAAAGTCTTCAGGGGAAACTCAGCTTGAGAAGCCGTCAGGCTTGCCCGGTGCGCGTTCTTTACGAGTCCAGTAGCTGGGAAATTATAGGTTTTCTCAGGATTGGTGGTTCGAGGAACAAATGGACCATCCGCTGCAGAGCACCGACACCGGCCACCCGGTAATGACCCATTAGTGCCCTAGGGCTGAAAACATCGATCAATGGCCCCATCGACGTCTCGAGTATTTCATCGATTTCAGAAAAATACAGTTTAGTAGTTTCCAATGCCAAGAAAATAATTTGTGCGGGGCCAAAATTAACAGAACGGTTTGTGTAAAGTTCTTTCAGCTTGCTCTTCCTCGTCACGCCAACTGTACCTATAGACTACCCAGAAAAATTTATTTTGACCTATACTTAATTATCGAGAATAATTTTACATATTATCTACTAACCACAGGCGAGGTCCTTGTTTGGCCACTGACAAGTCACACTATTCACAACTCTTCCCTAATTTTCAAACAATAGCTACTTAAAAATGTTTCCAATTTATTTATGCCTATTGTATAGTTGCGGTGCATTAAAACGGATGTAGTAGGTAGCTATACTATGGATTACATTGTATAGTGGTGAGTTCTAGGTACATTAATCGCTTTTCTATTGTGCACGAAGTGAGGTTGTAAATCATGTAGCCGGAAGTAAGCAACAATGCGAACGCCGCGCCAATTCATTGGCTGCAATGTGTAAGTGTTGTCCTTACAATGAATGCCAAAATAACCGATATCAGGGCCGACATCGATATCGAGGGACACATTAGCTGCTTGTCGCATTCTGGATTTATGGCTTCATCCCATCGATTTTTCTACTCATCCCCCGTCGGATTAGCGAAATTTCCAGTGCTATGTAAACTGAGGCAGGTTTACAGGGGTGCCGCGTTACTACAGCACAGCAGTCGCTGCTAAGGCTGTCGTTTGTTTATTTATCTTGTGAGTTGTGACAAATAGAAGTAGAGGAAGCGTAAAATAACGGCTACGTTTCGAAAACCGTACTTGAATCTTTAAAACTTGTATATTCCCCTTCACAGTCATAACCTTTAATATTATGTCAACTAATAAAGGAAAAACTTCGACCATTAATTTTTTAACAATTTTTCCCAACAATGCAGATAATAGTCAAACTGCTGCCTACCTATACCTACCTTATTCATTGTTTCGAAAATGATCTGCTGAACAGATTTTCTCTCTTATAAAAAAAATTATTACGTTACACTAAAATAACAGATAAGATAACAAATAATGTATTGTCGTTTTGTGGTCGACAGCCATTCGGTTGGGTCAGTATTGACTTTGATTTCTTATAAGTATAGAACTGGAGAAAGTGAAAACCTCTTCTATCTATTGATTTTCCGCTTTTTTTCTCACAGACAAGCCAGACAGAGTAGCCTTCAAAATGGCGTAGAGTAAACGACTCAATAGCATGGTGACTGACAGAGATGAGTGTTTGATATCAGTAGAGAGAGTAAAAGCAGAGCTAGCGACAAGGAAACTTAAACCAGCACCACACATGATAACCCGTATTTTGAAGTACGCCTTCTTTAACTTTAAGTATCGTATTACCGCGTTACAGAGCTCTAATGGGATTACTCCAACTACTTCCCAACTATCTCTTCCTTCTTCGTCCTCGTCCTCGCAGCGTCACCCCCTCTCAAATAAATCTGCAACTTGCTCGTGAGCTGATTAGCTCAGTACAACATGATGTACTTACGCTCTCAGACTGAGTCTTCTCAACAAATAGTTTTTGCCTCTTTTACCCTGTTTCATTGTTGAAAAGTAACTGCTGAATGTTTTTGAATGATGTATAAAAGCAGAGTTGCTACTTGTATTATGAAATCCGACTTGTGACTGGTAAGAACTTTCCTGTTTCAGTTTTGATTCAGATTGCACAGCCAATGGACAATTTTCAGTTGCAGAGTTCAACTGATTGTCAGGCCTCTGAAATATAAGTGTCGCACATAAAATTTTCTATATCCTTTTCTGTGATAATAGGGGACGCTGTAAAAAGGTGAGAAAGATTCGAAACCCCTGAACTCGCCCCTGAATTAGATTACTATCAATTTTGCTGTCGTGGCCCGTGACCGCGCATGCTACCAAATAACCACTCTGGCGTGGAAGCCTCTGGTCCCATTACCCTTTGGTGGAGCAGTTGGACAGTTTTCCCTTCACTACAAGGGTGGAAAGTTGGCCGTTCATGAGACAATAATGGCATGAGAAGCGCCGGCACTAACGAGGCTCTTTAATTGCATTAAGAGAAAGAGGGCAGAGGATTAGGGCAGCAGGAGGGGCCGAAGGGGTAGTAGAAAAGCGTGATAAGCTCCGTAACCTGCCGGCCTGTGGAAATGGTCGTCAGCAGCAGTAAACCTCACGCCGAGATGACCGGGAGACAAAGTAATACCACGGGAAATGAGCTCCCTAACTTGAACTCATTCCATCCGCGGAGGAATCTCCGAGCTTTAAAAAATAATAGTCCATTCCGTTTCATTCGCAGTTTGGATCGTATACGGGCGTAATGACGATGTAATGAACCTGCCGACATGAATGGCGATGACAAATGCACACGATCGCAAACCAAAGAACATCATTAGTGACGGAAAATAAAAAAAGTCGTTAGAGAAACGTCCGCTTTTTCTTTCAACGCGCTCGTCCCAAGCTTCTGCTCTTTTCACCAAACCTCGGGCACATCCTGTGGCCTGCGTGCCTGCGTGCCTGCGTGCCTGCGTGCGCGCTTCTTTGTGTCTGTTCATTTACCTGTACGAACTTAAAATATACATATAGGATGGATGGATGGATGCCCATGCTATATAACAGTGGAAAGAGAAAGTTATGCAGAAAATAAAAAGCCCGGGAATAAAATAGCGATATTAAAAATAAACCACAAATAAAGGAAACGATTCAGGCCAAGGGGGGACCACCTTTAACAATGGGAGGCAACATGCATCAGCAACTTGGGGATTGTACATTTTCATTTTTATGGAAATTCCTAAATGGACCCTTGAGTGGGGGCTTTGATCCGCTCTTTTCTCGACTTGCACAAATCAGAAAGTCAGCTCCCTGAGCTCAGCGATAGCGCTGACTCGCTCAGAAGTGGAGCTCGGACAGTGAAGAAGCTTAGAAAGCCGCTCACCACTGCAGCGCTCACCGTCACTTGAGCCTCCCCATCTGAACAAAACTCAAAGTATATTCCTTACCCTTAGCCCCCAATTTGACTCCATTCCATTCAGCCTACCGTTTTCAGTTAAGGGTGTGTTCAACATAAAAGGTTTGACCCCTTATCCCACTGTAACTATGCTCATTATCGCCGACATTCTTTTGAGCTTCGACTCACGGGTCTTGCTCAAACCACTTTTCACCTAAAGTTAGCTTCGTAACCCGCACAGAAACAAAGTTAATGGGCAAAACAGTGAATAATTTTTGTTCTTGCTTTTCTTTTAATGTATTTTCTAAAGTCTAAGCCGACTCTTTTGTGAACAGCGCGTTTATGTTTCAATTGCTCTTTGCTCCTATCCGTTTCTCAAAAGTTTGAGGAGTTGCCGACCTCGACTTTAGCTCTAGTTTGATTTTGGAAAACAAATGGAAATTATTGTTTAATTCTGCGTGTTGCGTGGTACTTTCTGTTTGTTTTGTATCTTTTCCTGGATATTTATCGAATACAATTTGAGATATAATCGTCGGGTGTGGTGTGGAGTTCCAATGCTTAACTCAGTCAAGGAGACAGCTGAAACTAAGATAGAAATTAAAGATAAAATTAAATCAAGCAAAATTTGAGCTATTATACATACATGTACTGCGGTTAAAGAACTTCAAGTATTTAAGGGCCCTACACACTAGTGATGCACGAAAATTTCTTGTCTTGCTTTTGTTCTTGCACTTCTTGCATGCAAGAACAAGAACTCTTGCAAGAGTTCTCGCAAGAGTCTTGCATAAACCAAGGCAGTTTTTTTCCAAAGCTTTATTCATGGATTGCAGTCCATATTTTGTGGTAAAAACTATATAGACTATGCGACGATATATTGCACTTGAAATTGCCGCTCGGTAGGCAAAAAACCACATTTTAACAGCAGAAAATTCCATGTGTATGCAAGAAATTGCAAGAGTCTCGCAGCAAGAACAAGAACAAGAGCAAGAAATGATTTCTACTACGAGAACAAGAACAAGAACAATATAGGATTTTTACTGCAAGAACAAGAGCAAGAGTCGCTTTGCGAGAACAAGAACAAGAAATGCCGTTTCTTGTTCTTGTTCTTGCATCGTGCATCACTACTACACACCCACTCCGAACAATCTGTAATTTGAAGGTGTTCACTTGGATTGCCATGAGCCTGTATCGACGGTCTTTGTGTATTTGCCAGGTATCCAGGTGCGAGACTGGGTGCAGGAGTGATATTTTGGGTAGCGAGCATGACAGGTCTGAGGTTCGCATGCAGCCGAGCTCTGTCCGCGGTGCCAAATGATAGTGATTAACCCCATTATGCCGTCCTCTGCATACTACTCTGACCACTCCATCCTCCATGCCGTGATCCATAGCTGAATTATTAATATTGGTGTTCCCGAAGAATGTTGCCTGAAGGAGAGTCTGAGGGAGATGTCGGTTTAGTATTCAATGATTCTTGGAAATTTCAAGAGCAGTCGTTATTAGCCTGTAAAATACTGATGTCGTTATGGGTATAGCAGCTTTGAAACGTCAATTTCCTCTGAAAAATTTCAGTTTCAAACCCAACGTTTGTGCAAGCATTTGGACGAAATTGAAGAGCATTAATCCAGCACTATTACACAAGATGCTCACATAGTTCCATATAGGATTGAGTAGCTATTCATGTGACTGAAATTTTCTGACTTATAATCATAATATGAATATAAATCATGCAGTGAATTCCTGTCCCAAACTGTAGAATTTCTTAAAATTTCGGGCAACCTATACTGAGGAAAGAAAGAATATTTTGAAAAATGCGGAGTATATATAGATGATGGGAATGATTTTTTAAAACGTTGTGTGCCACGCCTGCAGCAGTGATTAGCCCTGTATCGCTGTATTATTTATAGCTCTCACAGCTCTCTATATCAGGTGAAGGGGATTAGCCTCCAAGATAAGTGAAATTCATCATTCAAAGGGCTTATCTTTCATCCAGTAGGCGCTGTGAAAAATTACACTTTCACCTCGAGGTGGCAAGGGAAAGCTAGAGGCTTGCGAAGGTACTATTCAAATTTTCCGCTGACCACACAGCACTTTTTGAAATTTGCTTACCAGATAAGACAGTTTTGGTTCACCGAGGGTCCATCTAAATTTTTGGCCAAATGGCGACGAAAATGAGTCGGATAAATTTTTTATTATAAACTCATGGCTATAGCGCTATAGCGTAATTTAGGGGGGGGGGCGGTCCGCCCCGGGCCCGATATAATTCATGGCAGCTCTGCAGCTACAGGTTTTTCTATATATCTTATTCTTACTTCTTAGGTATGGGTATATAGCGAAATATGCAGGCACGGTAACCCCTTCAACAAGAATAGGAGAAGGTGACGAAAGTTTGGAGAGATTCTTTATTATTTGGGCCTTGGTTGGAATTGCTTGAGCCGCCGTGATTGAGTGAGTTACGGACGTGCTATTATCAGGGTGTTAATATAGAAAGAACCTCGTTGGCGGTGTGCGCTCGGCTTGAAAGCTCTCATCTTAGTGATATTTGCCTCAGCGTCTTTTCTTTCCGCCGCTGACACCGCTGCGGTTTCAGGAATTCAATATCATCTGTCAAACTCTTCCTGCCGCTTGCGACAATTGCCTATTGCATTCTGCACCGATTACTCTAGAGATGTTCCAGAAATTACGCTTGGAAATACAAAAGGAAGAAAAGAAAAATGTTCGTCTGCGGCTTGAACGTTTCGGAAATTTTTTCCTATTTCCAGCTTGAAGATTGCATGTTACGAGGGCATTTCCCCCCAGTTTCTCAAATCAATACTGACCCCGAAAAGATCAAGATTATCAGGATGGTTTATAGCGGGTTAGAGGTTGGTTTGTACGGGTCATCAGTGACCGCTTCACTCCCTACTGTATTTCCCTTTAATTTCCGTTAATCAACTCTGAAACCGCTTATTACCTTTCTTTTGATGACTTTCTTTTGATTCACATAATAAGTCCTACCATTTACATAAAGTATACCTATAGTTGCTAAACAAGCTACTCGGTCTCTTCGATGGTATTCCAATTTCCGGTAAATATTCGTGCGGTAAAACGTGGTTTCATTATTTCATTGAGCCAGGCCTACAGTTTTGGGGTAAACTGTATTATGATACCTTACCCTGCACGTGATATGTGATAAACCGTAGGCACTTGGGTGATCGTGATTCCTGACAGGCAAAATGTAGTGCAAATTATCTATGCTCCCAACAGGGATTCAGGATCCAACCTTCGTGATTCCCTTTGGCAGTGCCCGCAGGTTCGGTGCTATCATTTAGAAGTGTTTCCCCTCTGTGTGGTATCTTTTTCACGCCATCTACCCCCAGGCTTTTACGACAGAGTTGGGTAATTTTTCACAGTTGCTTAAGGAGACGATGTGCTGAAAAAGGTGGTGAAAAAGATCGCTTGGAAACGAAGGATGAAAAGAGAACAATGTAGACTGTAGTTTCCCCATCCATCATCTGTAAGACGAGGAGCGTCAGCCCGAGAAGCAGCGCAAACCGAAAAACGTTTCAAAACAAAGGCGAGATACGAATAACAATGCAAATTTCAACACGCCCACCAATTATTGCGCCCCTGATTATACGTATCAACTTTAACTTTGTTACCATGAAAAATAAATGGAAAGTGGAATTTTTATTTTGCCAGTTCGATGGTTTTCCAATAAATTGCTGATCACTGTGACAGTGTCCACCGATGCTTTTTTTCAACTAACGTATTTATGCGGCTGTGCCTGTTGTAGTCCTCACCCTCACCCTCACTTCACTCTTGGAGTCAATATTGGAAAAGTATTTCCATTTCTTCTTGAAAACTATGAAAATAGCTTGAATATAAATTTTAGTGAGCTATGTCGTTTCTCTACACATCATGCAAGTTTATGGTTCAAAGTGCCGAAAAATCGCAATAAAAAATAAGAAAGTCGAGAAAGAAAGAAAGTTAATTTGTTCAAGCAAAATATTGTTGGCTGACGTAGGATCACCTCAAAATCTTTACAAAAAAAATGGCATTGAAAACTCAGCGTTCTTTCCCGGTTGGGATTTAAATTTGCTGGACATCGTCGCTTACAGCTGTTTTGGGAATTAATGGGAAAACCTTGGGCCCGTTCCTTGCCACAAATCAAAACTGGTGAAGACATGGAAGGTAGGGAGCGATTCTCGCTGATTTATGTGCACATTTCAATGGTGCTAATAGTGCTGGCTGCTGGCTGCTGGACTGGCTGGCTCTCGTCAGCACCAAATTCAATGCTCAATCCTGCACAAGCGCATGCCATTCATCTCATTCATGTGCCCGACTAGCCTGCCAGTTCATCTCGTAAATGCTGTTTTATTGTTGTCCCTACATTCAAACTGGTGCTCATAGTTCTCAACCTCATGCACCTCAGTTCATTTTTATTTGATTCAGTCGATCCTATACCTATAAAATTATTGGATAAAGAGGATGGAACTTTTCTTTACCACTTTACCATATGAAAAGTACTCACATTTCCTCCTATAAGAAAATTAAAACCTGCCGCAGTAGAAGGTACAAATGAAATCAGGTCCGTACTCCACGAACCAAGCAGTTGACCATTACTTACTAAATATGTCTCACAGTAGTTCAATTGATCAGAGCACCTGGTTTTGTGCCAGGTGTACACCATGTGATTTTATTCTGTGATCTTGCAATACAATACTAGTTAATTTGGTTGCTGTAGTTGGGTAAAGGGGTTTTGATCGCTGGAGCTGTTTCAAACGATTATTACAATAGAAACTTGGGCACTACGTAAAATAGAACTATGATATAAATAATGTTTACTACAGTGCTCAGCAGTTATTTCATGTTATCTGCTTCTTATATCTCACCATGCCTATACCTCACCGTTACAATTTGTAGCTTTTTGCCTTCAATTGAGTGCAGGTGTAGGTTATTTGTAGTTGAATATTGCATTATCAGAAGCTTATTCACGGATTTAGGTCCAGAATCCACAAAGTGGGGGGCTTATTTGTTTTGGGCACCTCTAATATCGTTAAATGAGTGCATGCTGATCCATCTCGAAAAAGCTCATTACTGTTATACGCACAACATTCAGTACAGTACAATGGCTTTTGCCTCCTCTGTGTGGATTAAATTAATTTATAATCTCGTTCAATATACTGAAATTACCTCAATGTTAATGTTTCGATTATTATCATTGAGGTAAAACATTATTCTCGTATGTAACATTATTAGGATTTTATCAAATTTTGCGGATTTTAGCCTATAGCTTCCGTGGATCATCTGATCAGCTATTGTCCTAATTTTTATTAGGTTTAGTATATAGGTCCAGAACCTGATCAAACAATTTTCCGGCAGTATATTTGTATTCCTTTTTTTTCGGAGGAATAATTGTATGAATGTTGGGCTACTCCGATTTTTTGGAATCTGAAGTGTCAGACTTGCATGCTTTCAGTCAGCTCGTAATACCAGACTGCCTTGGATTCAGCACACAACACCCCGACTTAAATATGCACCCTTGACAAGCACCGCAAGAAAACTTATTACTCCTAGGCTGGGGAGGCAGCGGCTTTCCAACTTAAAGCCTAAGAATCTGGAGTGTACTAGTTGCGAGAAGACAGGCGTTACTGAGAGGTGGATAAGCCAGGGCTCGTTTTCTTATAAACACTTGCCATGTCCAGACAGGAGGAGCAAAGAATCACTGCTTCTCTTTCCTTGTTGCCTATTAAATATTTACAAGCTAACAATTTTGAAAAAATGAAGCTGAAACTTGGGGATTGCGGCTAAATCCCGGGATACCGGGCAAAAAAGACACTCGGTTGAGCTAAGCCGGCTTTGCAGATCGTGCGCGCTTTGCGCCCTCCGAAATTGTTATTGCTGAACATGTCGAGCATATCGGGGAATCGGCGCGGCGCGGCGGGGACGGAGCCTGACAGGAGGCTCACCTCGGAATCACTCACCTCATCGCACGTACCTGCGCTTCTCGAAGAAGCTTACTACTTTTAGCACAGTTGTCAAAGCTATTGGAACAAAATGTTATACCCAATAACAGTGGTTCTATTGGTTTTCAAAAGTTCCTGGTTGGCAGAAGTTGCAGATTTTATATTCCTTAGGCTGAATTTCACCACCTCACGATAGTGCCTTTTAACGTTCGAATAGCTATCGATTCGAAAAAGCAGACATCTTTATGTTAGGTTTTGTTGTGTCAACAGAATTCGCCTGCTTTGTTTACGTCAAATTTATTTCAACAATTTCAATCTAAAAGTGGAAATAAACGTGAAAAAACCCCTATTTTTTCGGAGAAAGAAGTTAAAATGTTGATTAGACTACATTAGACTACACCAAATGAGTCGCAAGTATGAAAATTATTGTTTTCGCTAACGCACGGAAAATCCACTCGAAAGCTAACGAAACGGTAACGGTGCATGGTGAAAGCCGTTAACATTTTTTACCGATACGATAGCGCTATCGTGTACACGATAGTCTTCACGTTAAAGTGGTGAAATCCAGCCTAAAAATTATTACTAAGTTATCTATATTTTTTATCTGTTAATTCATCTGACTTTGTTCCACTTAATAGCCCATGACATCTGATTGCACAAGCCTTAGATTAAACCTAAATATAATGGTTGTATACCTTTAGTATGGGCGTTATGTTTTTGGTCTTAAGCATTTAAATTTTTGAAGTAGGCCCGTGAAAGACAGGCTATTGCGTATGACGAATGGGATAAGAGCCTTGTAGGTAAGTACTTATCCAGTTAATGTAACTTTAACTATGAGTTGAAATATTAAATAATGATGCGGTCTGCGAGGCCGAATCTTCTAGGATTAACCGGAACCTGTTTTCCCGGGGGATTCCCCATTTAATGTTGCAGCCTTACAGGTTTTCAACTCTGCTTACACAGTTAACAACTTGGAAACCTAAATCGCATTCATGCGTGTTGCCACTAATTTAGTACCTAAAATATTGCGGTGGGACGTGCGTACATATTTTCAGATATTTCAGATATTTGAAACAAAGGAAAGTGCTCCATTGATTTTTTTGTTGCTACACAGTTCTATATAGGTATACCAACCGTTTCAGTTCTTGAGAAAGTTTTGTTTATCTCCTCTATCTCCTCATGTCCTCCTTTCTCGTCGGAGACATGAGATGCAAAAAATAATTCCAATGACATTCTCGCATGAATAACCTTTACTGCTTTAATTTATTTGTTTGTGAGAAAGAATGCCCGTCCAAGCCAGAGTTATATTCCAAGTCCGATTCAAGTCCAATAATTGGCTATTGTGTGCTGATCTGTACTTTGGATGCTGACTGCGAAGTCCGCGCGTGCCATTCCGATTGATTCCCGATCGGTCCCATTACAATGATTGTCAGCTTCTTCCCCGACGCTGCCTGAATCAGCAATTGCCTCTCCCTTAATGTAAGGGAGGGGCACTGCCGGGCGTGCGGACCATGTCACTGCATAGGTCTTAGCAGCATTGCAGGTACACTTAGCTTCTACACGCTACTTTAGTTCAGTCTGATCTGATGACTACGGCACCGAGAAAAACTTTGGTGCATGGATTATGGCATAGATGTGAGGCATTCATTTTTGAGTGAGGACACAGAGTACAATATCTTGTGCTCAAATAATTAAAACTAGAGGACACTCTTTAATCTGGCTATTTATGGCAATAGGCTTTCATCACGAATAACTTTCAATTCATTCCATCTTATAAATTTGGCTCAATCAGAAACAGCTCAGACATTCACAATTTCGACTATAGTTTTTTCTCTACGTATCCCCATTTTTATTTACTCCATTGTATTACTTTTACGGTATTAGCTAATGTATGTATCCTAGTTTACTTCGTATTGCACTCTACTTTGTGTGCTTATGTTCATGCTATATGCTATCTTCATTCATTCATTCTTCCCGCGTTCCTAGCCATTGTTATTCTGTAATTGTGTCTTCACTTTTTGTCTTGATGTTAGTGTCTCCAGAATCTTCTCTGCTCGGTTGCTTATTTCAGGCTAAAAAAAAAGAATCCTCTCTAAAGCTAAATTGGTTGGATTAGCCATTGAGGAGAGCTGATGGGTGGGTGGTGGGTTCGAGGGTAGTGAGACGAAGCCGAGGGTATTGTAAAGACTGAATAGGGCATTTCAGCATTTCCGCATTTCAGCACAGGTCCCATTTTATAACCTAGGCTCATCCCCGATACCTCGTGCCGAGGTCTTTTTTGTATTTACGACGGCTCCACTACTTTATCGTCGTGTTTCTGCACTTTTACTGCGCCTCGTAAAACCTACTAAATTCTGTTTCGGTGCGCTGAGGCATAAAAATTTTGCAAGTTGTGCCAAAGTAGCGGCGTTTGAGAGCTTATAACGTGTTGCTCACCCAGCCATTCGGATAAGGGTCAGAGCTGCTTTCTTTATACCTCTGTTTCAACGTCCCTTTTCTGTTCCACAGTCTTCCTTGCTGCAACTAGTAGCTTCCCTAATAGATTGGCTTTAACGTTTCCATCTGAAAAGGTTGTACATTAATTAATTAACCTCGGAGAATACCGAGGGGGTAACCACTCCAGAGATTCCTTGAGATTCCATATAGATTTCCAAAGATTCCCAACGATATTCATATAGGAAAATGAACCCCAAAGCGGTAACCACTCCAAAATAATTCCAGGATTCCCTGAGATTTCATAAAGATTTCCAATGATTCCCAACGAGATTCCCAACGAGTGGTTAACCCCTCGGAGAATACCTAATAGTTGAGAAAGATAATATGTACACGTAAACGTATATGTTTTTTTAGTATTTGGCAGTTTGGCTTTTCTGGATTTTTTCTCCACGACAAAACCATCCATTTCCAAAAACTGGAATGAACTTTCCCCTACTTAAAGTCCTTTATAGACTCCACCCACAACTCCTGGCACAATGCTTCAGTTGAGTACCTAACCTACTGCTTATTGATTCAGTTTCATAGCAGTTCTTTTCATTTCATTTGACAGGCTTTTCCTTTGTCGTCGTTGTATCCGACATGTTTGTCGTGTGCGGAAGGGGAGTTACCAGAACGTGTACAGCTGTCTTTCAATTCGTCATTTCCCAGAACTGCTTTACTGTTATATTGATTCCATTTTTTGGAATTTGACTTGCCATTTAATGCTTCGGAGGGCTGTAGTATAGATATTATGCTGTAGGTAGATAAACACGTGCTTGTGGTGAAAGTTATACGAGGGGTTAACCACTCCAGGAATTTCGTTGGGAATCACTGGAAATCTTTATGAAATCTCAGGGAATCTTGAATTTTTTTTTAATAAAATAGTGTGGTTTTTTTCTAAATTAAACTTTAATTAGATCAGGACAGTTCTACACTAGTACATACATACGTACATAATTAAACAACAACAGGACAACTATTTTATGATGGAGATTTCCGATTCATTGCTCATTGGTCAGGCCTTTGTCAGAGGGATAAAGATAGGGGGGGGGGGGGGGGGGGGGGGTTGAAAAATACATTTGCAAAATATTATTTTTTTTAAGTTCCTCTATTTAATGAATTTTTCCTTGTTATACAGTATTCATTAAAAATGAACAGTCGTCGCATGATTCGTGATTTGTGGAAAGATCCACAAAGGGTGAGTGGTCATGTGAGGTGTTGGTGGTGAATTGGTGGGAGTCAGGTTAATGTGGATAAAAGAGCTTATGTGTTAGGTATGCACGCATTACACCATTTTGGGGTCGGGGTCTTCGAGGTGGGGGGAGGGGAGGGGAAGGGTGAGTCCAACTTGGTCCGGGCATCCTTTCTGCTTACTTCCTGACCTTTGGTTATTTATGAAGCCAGCAGCGCCTTTTGTTCTCCACACGGCTGGCGGCTGGATGGGATATAATCCTACACCCTCATAATGTGACTCCTAGCACTGCTCCTCTCTCCTTAGTTTTCGGTAACGGGATGTTAATTTTTCTTGCAGTTCAGTTATCTATCATCTAAATTTTTAGTGACGGTGAGTATGAGAAAGCTACCTTGAACACTTTCAAACACCTATAGTATTTTTGTGTCAACTGAAGCGAGGTATAGGGAAATTTGCTCAATTTAGCCTCTGCGGTCAGTGGGTTAGTTCATTTGCTATTGCATGTAGTTATCAGTATGTACATATCATGCATGACAGAAGTGGGAGTGAAAAGTGAATAGTTGCGTAGTAGGCCGCTATTTGATGGAAGGTTCCAAGAAGTGCCTGGTGGAAATGGCCGGCGCGGTGCGGCGAGGCGGTGGCGTGAGAGCTGGGCGACTTGCTGCAGCTGGCTCTGCTACAGAACCTGGCTCCCCTATTTAGCTTTTCAAAGGAAATCGGGAAATTTCGGGGCTCCGCCCAATTTACGAAATTATCGTGGTCCGTAATTGTGTCAAAACTAGGATAATAATCATGGCGTGTATCTTTATTGTTTGTGTGTTTTCCAATAAAACAGCTGTTGATTTCGTGCTGTACTTGGGAGGGGGCCCTTGCCCCCCCCGGGCTGACAGGTTTTTCCAGCATCCAGTTCACTGTACAGCTCTCCCCATCGCTGAATGTCAACTGCGCAAAGTTCTATCCAGTATAGGTGCAACAGGAGTTCGGGTTCGGGAACTCCCTTCTGCATGAACGTCTGAACTCTAAATACGAGACAAAGGCCCCTCTTGTTGTGTTGATAATGAAGCCGCCCAGCAGGGGGAATAAAAATAAAACAGAAGTATGCCCACCCTCACTACCCTCAGCGAGAATATTTGCGCGTTTACATGTTAGGCATAGCCATTTAGCTGAAAAGGTGAGCCAGGTCAGGGTGGGGGAGTGGGGAGGATACTGGTGAGAATTACCAACTCCACGTGCCTTTGTGCCCGATATCCCACAAACTAACATCGTTATTAAAACATTCTAACTTTTGGCATTCCACTGTTCGAAAGTTCTCCGACGAATTGCATTCAGCGCTGTTCCACATACGCCTTCGCTGACGAAGGGGTAGCGAAACAATCCTTCTAAAATATCCACTTTGCAATTATCTATGGTAGGTATAGTTAGGTTTTTTCTTTATATTATACCAAACTGTAATACCTTCATTTGGGTTGGTAGCTTTACTGTTCATGGCACATCTAAAGTAAAATTTTGAGTTTTGAACGGTGTTTATTAAAAAATGGTGGTCGGGCAGTCGGGGTTCGTAGGGTAATTCTCTGAGCCAGGTCCCCCGTGGCTATGGCTCCACACTGTTTCATTACCCACGCTCTTTCTTTTTTAATTCCGGTCTTATGTTTTCTTATTTTTCATAACAGTTTCCATCTCGTATTTATGTTTATGATGCGTCAGGTTGTGGAGCGCTGAGCGGTGACTGTGGCAGCTAGTCTTCATTTGCACTCCTGTTATTCACTCCCTCATTACATGAGGAGCTTTCATCAAAAAGAGAGAGGACGTGTACTGTTGAGACGACCTCAAGTGTCGTGTTGACTCCAGACGTCCCAGCTCTTTGGCACGTAGGCGTGCAAATGAAAGTTTCCGAGGGGGTAACCACTCCAGAGATTCCACTGAGATTCCATAAAGATTTCCAAAGATTGCAAACGATATTCATATAGAAAGATGAACCCCGAAGGGGTAAACACTCCAAAAAATTCCAAGATTCCCTGAGATTTCATAAAGATTTCCAGTGATTCCCAACGAGATACCCAATTTTATTCAATTGTACATCCTATTTATGTAGGACCTTATCTCGCTACTTATCTCGCATCTCGTAACTAAACTAACTCATTCAGTTAAAAGTTAGCCAGCATTTGCATATTTTTATGATAGACCAAAGGGGGAACAGCTGCTTGAACATCTTACTGTAGATACTAACTGGGTAGTACCTATACAGTTTGGCCAGGATACGAACTTGTCCAATTTTAGAATTAACTGCGGATTGGATTGACCTTCCTACTTGTGTGCCCATTCAACTGAATATCGCGACTCTTCCACAGAAATGGTAGCTAAAGGGTAAAAAGCGTAGCACATATGGCAGTGGTGCAGTGTGGAGTGGGGTTTGCTGAGTGGAGCTCCAGCTCCAGCCTCCACTGGCCTGGCCTGCACGGCCGGGTCAGGCTCGAGGGCCATTCATGTCAAGTGCATTTCAGCAGCCTGTTCTTTGTCATCCTTGAGCGCCGTTTATCATCCATCGCATGTTCTCGATTCACAACCAAAATGGTTGTTCATCTACCTCCATCTACTGTCACCAGCTTTTGTTGCACATGACCCTCATGTTGGTAATTGTGTGAAAGTTTGCTTACCTACCAGTGTTCATTTTGTGTGCCTGTATTATGGTTATTTGTATGTCTTGAATCTCTTTTACTTGGTGTACTTTGACGTTGCCGAGCAACTATATGCAGTTTTTCATTCGATCTGAGAACCTTTTTGGGCTTATCCACTCCTGGTAGTTAGCCGAAGCCTATAGAACAGCCGTTCATTGTTCTTAAAATCTGTTCTTTCAGCCGATGAACCAGAAACTGTTTCACATACCATACTGCAAATGGGATTGATACTTGGGACCTTGGGACACCACGGAAGGCAGCTTTGTGGACATACTACTTTACTGTACCTATTGAGGACGTGGTAACTCAGGTACAAAACCAGCGGATATGTGGTTTTTTTGTCGATAACAAGATACAAGTTGCTGCTATATCTCCAGGTGTCTTCATGAGGCGAAAGGTCGGTCATTATTAGCCACAACACCGGATACCTCGAACCTCATTAATGTCCTGAAGGGTAATGATAATTTTATTTGGCACAGATTGTTGCTGACTCCACTGCGACCTATGACCCATGACATAAATAATGTTTACGTATATTGTTGGTAGGTACCTTCCTATTTCATTTTTAAAGTGACATTTTATGAAGTTTATGAAATCCCCGCACCCTCACTGAAATGATAGTTCGTAATTCACCAAGTTATTTCTCCGGAACATTTTCTTAAATGTGGGTAAGAAGAATGTTTCCTAGTTTACTTCAAAGTCTTTCGATAATAGAGCTAAATTTTAACGACCTTTTTTGAAAGAAGGAAGAAGCAGGTTGGTATTACGTATATTGGAAATGCGTCATTTTTCATCACGTTATACTAATTAGAGTTTTCGACAGGCTGGTTATGCTATGAGTACCTCTTTGTTCCGTCATCTATTTACCCCCGCCCAGATCAAAAGGCTGCTATAAAAGAGGAAAAGACGATTTTTTGCCGAGATGCAAGCATGCGCTCAAATCCCGAACCCGCCTGACATTTCTTTGCCATTTAAGATTGAGGTAGGTATATAGGCAACTATTTTCGCACTCTCACTTCCGCTGAAACTTCTACTCTGACAGGTTTCTTTGGAGAATTTTGAGGACAAAAATGGCTGTGTCCTTCATTCTTCTTCTCATAGTTTATATATTATTTGTATACCTGAGACCGGCCGATTTTTCCGTGCAGACACTCTTCTCAGTTTTCTTTTTAGGTTAGACTTACAAATGAAAGTATTTTCATGGGTGTATTTTGAAAGGATTCTTCCTTAGATATTACTTAATTGGAGTTAATTTCAGTTGTGAGAGTATTACGAGTATACCTAATAGATGAAAACGTAAAATCGGAAAGAGGGATTGGTTTGTTTGAGTGGCCTAAACCTAAAAGATCATAAATAATATTCTTTGATTTGATGCCCTAAGCCCTAAGACGTAGTCTCGTGTGCAGCAAATAATCTCACCATTCGCCTGTTTTCTTCCAAAAATCAAATATATTTCTTAAGCAGGGACTTCATATCTGGATTTCACATGCATGATGTAACTTGGAGATAATCGTCTCTATAACAGCTTTTGCAGAAACCAGAGAGATCTATCGTCATTGGTTGACTTTTTGAAAAACTGCACTTGGGATAAAAGTGGGGACTACAGGTACTAAGGAACGTACTTAGCTATTTGTTTGTTCTCACTGTAGGTACAATGACTTCGTTGGCGATTTGGAAGGTAGTGCGAGGTAACTCAGTAACACTGACACAAGCAGCGGAAGGTAGTGGGAGGTAACTTAGGTAACCCTTTGGCCAGTAAGCAGTGAAAGGTTACGTGAGGTAACTTAGGTAACCCTTTGGGCAGTAAGGAGTGAAAGGTTACGGGCCCCTCTCGGCGCCACCTGCTCAGTCACGTGGTGTCTGGTCTCTATCACCCCAGGACAAGGATACCGAACCATACGCGATCGATTATAACGTTAATTCGCACATTGCCTCCATTTCGTGTTATTATGTTATCAAGTTGTGTAAGTTATTAATGGGGCTCCTCATTGAATGCAAATTACAGCGATTAGTTGATGATTTTGGTGCTGTCTTTTGACCTTTAATTACAAATTTTAATGACAACGCAGACAAAGATGTACACTATAGGTATTTATTACTGGCTTTTGAATTTAAAAAAAAATTTATATCGAGAGCCTGAACTATTCAATCAGTTTTATTTAAATCTGGCCCAGTGGCACATTGACATTGGCGACCAAAATATCTTCATTTTTGCCATATAGATGTGGACCCGCATTGAAACTGATCCTTGTGGGTAGTGTTCTCATTCTAATTTAATTCTTGCGGGGGGGAATAAGTTTTTATTTTTCCATCAGTTTCTATTTTTTTACGCCTCTTCACACTGTCCTCGACTCCTCGGGGGCAGTGGCGAAATGGTAGGCGCTAAACTCATATTTGTGAGAAAGTGTGTGCGACCATTGTCGCACCCCTTGTTCTATTAGGAGACATTAGTTACCTTAGTGGTTCTGGCGTATATGAGCGTCTGATGAGGAGTTTAAGGAGCGACAGTGGACAGCTCGGTGGGTGGCTTTCCTCACCTAGCGCGTGGGTTCTTCAGTGACGAACCTCAATTAGGGCAATTTGTGTAGCTTCGACCATCTCCATAATATACCTTGCCCCTCGCTTAGTGCTCTCTTGGAATGCCGTCCATCTCTAAGGACATTATACTGGCCTCGACCTCGCTTCTGTGTTACGTTTCCGACTAACTAGTTTCTGACTTGAAAAAGATTTAGGACATTAACTTGGACATCAGGCATATTCGAGGGGGTAACCACTCCAGAGATTCCTTGAGATTCCATAACGATTTCCAAAGATTCCCAACGATATTAAAGAAAGAAAAATTCCAAGATTCCCTGAGATTTCATTGAGATTGAACCCATAATTCCAATGATTCCCAACGAGATTCCTATACGAGTGGTTAACCTCTCGGGTATATTGCTGACCTAAATATTTCCAGTAGATGTAGTTTCTCATCAATTCATCATGAAATTTAAACAAACTGCGCTGCCTCCTACTCATAAATGTTGGGTTAAGGTCCTTACTCAGCAGTAGTCAGCTACTAAAATATTTGAAAGGTGTGGGAGAATAAATTTGAAGGTAATTGGTCAGCATTTATGATGAAGGTGTCTAATAATAAATAGGTGGCGAGTGCGTGGCGACCGCAGTTCCCGGAAACAGGTTTACAAATTAACCGTTACGGCATCCAATCAATATGTCCGGCGACGAGACGCTTCTCCATGGTAAGGGAAATGCCAATACTTTGCAAACTTATTGACATGGTTATGACGAGCTTCTGCGTTTTGTATAAATTGGTGTGGACTAATTATTCATATTTAGAAACTCCTCAAACAAGGCTATCCTACTGCTGTTTACAATTCAACATTTTGAAAATTATAAGCATTTTAGTAGTACTTATGTATCTACCTATACAAAAAAGCCTACGGTATGCCGTATGGCTAATTAGTAATTACCTATACAACTTTTGTATTAAGTTAGTCATTTATTTTTACAGGTAAGGCAGACAGTCTCGGAAATGTGCTGTAAGGGTGAGTCGAGAATTATTCATTCTTTTACTTGCACGCGATCTAGCCTGTCGTAATATTTCATTTTGTCTCAACCTATAAACAACAATTTACAAGTTGAAAGAAATCCTGAAAGAATTGAAAAATAGGACAATCTCTAAATCAAGGTTCAATGCCTACACTCGATCTATTTACCTATACCTCCACTCTCCACATTGGGTGCCATTTATTCATTATTTTTCCTTCGCACCGAGTACCTGATACCTGATAGATGTTGCGACAAGGGGTTAACCACTCGTTGGGAATCATTGGAAATCTTAATGAAATCTCAGGGAATCTTGGAATTTTTTGGAGTGGTTACCCCTTCGGGGTTCATATTTCTATGAATATTGTTGGGAATCTTTGGAAATCTTCATGGAATCTCTGGAGTGGTTACCCCCTCGTGTTGCGAGTTCTGCAAAACCCATCTTCGTTGAATGTACAGCTTTTTGACCTAATCCACTCCATTTTTTAGTCCAGTTTTAACCCCCCCCCCCCCCCCCCCCCCCCCAACAACCAATTCAGTAAGAGAAAACGCGTCGGATTATGGGACCGCTGAAGTAGCTAGTGCGTAGGATGGCGTTAAAATGAAGTTATAGCCTATGAGGCGTTAGTGATTATAGAGGACAGTTACGGGAAACGCGGAATTAGACCATTGTGGGGGGTGACAAACGGCTCAACTTTTCTTGTACCTACCTCCCCACCCCCACCCCCATCTATAACACCAATGGCTGATAGCCGCCAGTCCTTTGTCATGTCAGCTGCTCGACAATCAACTTCGGGGTCAGTTCGGGCCCCCAGGCCTTTTATAGAGAACACATTTTTACACTCTGAACCTTTTCAAACATATATCTAGATACTTTGGTGAAAATTAGTTTGTGGCTGTAGGAAAACCTTGCCGTTATCCAGAACACAAATTTTCCTCTGTTGCAAGAGATGTTGGCAAGATGGCAAGTGACAATTTTTTAAAGGATGGAGTCTGATTCTACACGATCTCTGTTATATTTTTTAGACGTATCAGGGGCGCATGGGATTTGTGGGTTTGGGAGAAGGGGGGATCATGTCGGACGGCAGGGAGCACCGGACCTTGAAATGAGGCAGCCGGCAGCCGTGAGCAGTGCCGCCCTGCCGCCATGCCGCCATGCCCGCCTCCTCCGTCTTCCCTTCCCTCTCTTCATTGGCCCAAATCATTTCTTCAGCGAGAAAAATCCTTTTTATTTTTAGATTATTTGCTTTTCAGACTTTTACATGGCTGTGACAAAGGCATTCCCCGTTCTTTGTCCCAATCCTACCGCTTTAAAAATCTCATTAAGATGGCGCTTCACTTTGGAAATTTTAAGTCAACAAAGAGACGAAACGAAATGAAATTGCGAGAAGGAGAAAAAGTTGCTTATTCTGTTGGGTCTTTCCTGAGAACTTCAGCACACCAGCTACTCCTGTGCCCTTTTAGAAGTAAGATAGGTGTCTGCTTATACTTACATGCATAGTCATATTATTGAACTCACTCGCCTCGATATTTTACAAAAACCAATGTATATTTTATAAAATAATCGAAAAATATTCTTCACTTAACTCTAGTGGTGTCCTGCTGGAAATCGGAAATATCCATGCATATCCATCTCTTATACATAATAAATAGATGTTGTTACGAGTGTTATTGTCGACCCCTATGCCTCGCAGATGACTCAAGAAGGTGCTGCGTTGTGTAGGCAGCACTATCTGTCACTGTCACTGTCACATCTAGAAGGGTCTCGTTCTCTGACGATATATTCTCCTTATTGTCTCCTAAACACCGCATGAAGATAAAATAGTCCACCCTTATGCGTGAGAGGAGAAAGTTGAAAGTTGCGAGGTGCATGCCGACGCGCGCTCATAGGAACGCAGCTGACACATATTGCTTTCCTCTACCCAGACTATTTGTCTCCTTTATGTAGCGATGCCGTGATGTCGCTGCGATAAACGGGCGTCTGCTACGCGAGTGGCTGCGGGCCTCCTTCCCCACTGGTCACCCTTTCATCGGAAATCAACCACCTTCATCCCTCTCTGGGGGGTCTCTCCATTTCGCACCGTCACCGACATTCCTTTGCAATTCTCCCTTTAGGGATTAAGGATGAGAATTATAACCTCACAGTCACACATTGTCCGAGTTCTACTATTTCATTTTTTATTTCTTTATATTATTTTATACCTTTTGTTGACCTTGCTCCTTCTAAAGAAGGTACGACCAAAGTATAACACGTCTGGCTGTACTGTGGTGATTTTAGTCTTGGTCCCTTGAGACAAGATTGAGGTAACCTATTCCTGAGTGGGAGAACCCCTGATCTTCCCTATGTGGTGCCTAGAAAAATTCATCAAAAGGCGTTTCCGAAGCTCCTGGTATACTATACCGTTTAAAGGCGTTTAAACTACTACCCGCAAAATTCCTTCAAGCCATACTAAACGTCAAAATAACCAAAATTCCATCCCTGTTATATAGAATATCCGAGGGGTGGGGTTAACCACTCGTTGGGAATCTCGTTGGGAATCATTGGAAATCTTTATGAAATTTCGGGGAATCTTGGAATTTTTCGGAGTGGTTACCCCTTCGGGGTTCATCTTTCTATGAATATCGTTGGGAATCTTTGAAAATCTTTAAGGAATCTCAGTGAAATCTCAAGGAATCTCTGGAGTGGTTACCCCCTCGGAATATCTGTAGATACTGTATCCGTGCGAGGAGTGAGATTCCGAACAACAGCCGATTTCTGGCATTGCAGGCTTGTATATGTTCAATTGTTTTGCTGAACTGAAACGGCTGGGTGCGCCGCTGCGCTGCTGACACTTGACAGCAGTGGGGCCCCCTTGTTTGCCTGACTGCGGGGATCGCGGGGTAGTTGAGCAGGTGGGGAACACTAAGGGTCCTTCACTACGGTTCACTTCGCGAGACACAAAGAATTAATGAAGTAGATGAACGGAAGGCTCTAATTAGACGTACAAGGTATACCTACACCTGCAATCTTGCCTGGAGCAAAAAGGAAAGGCACTGCTCTTTACTTCTCTGGCGCGTTTTCATTTTAACAATGCAGTACACTGGGGTACATGGAGGACAGAGTCATTTTTATTGAAATTAAGCTTTCTTCTTCAGAAGCGTGGATACATACTAGAACAATAGTGAAGCTGACTCAGTGATGAGGATAAAGGGATGAGAAAGGCCCTTCAGATTTCGAAATGATAGTACCTGTATAGAGAGTGGTTCATTCATTTCAAGCATCATCAAGCTAACGTTGATCTGCTTGTGATTGTATCAAGTGCTGTATCTAAAGGGCCTGCAGCTAACAATTATCAATTGGAGATGTACTCGTACCTAAGTCCCAAGTCCCAATAACCTAAACGTAAAACATGGGTATGGTCTTTCGGCGGTCTTGTCACCTCTTCAACGAACCCATTTTGACTTTTAGCACTTGTCTCTTTCTTTTATAATAACTGCATCAGTGTGCGTTAAATTACTTGTTGGTTATTTGTAAGTAAAAAAACACTCGAAAATCCATGTCTTCTTCTCTACAGTTATGTAGAAACATATTTGCAATAAATTGACTGTCTTGGAAAGTGCAAGAATATCATGTGCCACGATAGTCCGACCCTTTAAAAATCCCTCATTGTGATAACTTAACCAAGGAACGACAAGAACAACCGTTCTGAGTGCTGAAACCCTTTCAATAACATTTCCCAATAGTTTCCGTTTCGCAAATCTATATTTTTCTTATTGATTCGATTGCGTGGTATAATACTCCGTCTCAGCTGTCAACTATCCTAGAATTTGATAGGGTACGTATAGGTATAGAAAAGCTTCAGGCCTGAGAGGAGATAGAGCCAGAGCCAGATATCCCATTCGTGCTCCCATTGGGTCGTAAATCGCAAATATTTCTCCGTTGCTGCACCTGGTTATTCTTTCTTTTACGAGCGATTCAACTTTCCAGAAGAATGAAACTGGGTGGGGGAAAGTTGGCCACTTCGTGAACTGTCGGTCCCTGAAGAGCAGTTTCGACGGTTGACCCGGCTGAGATTCAGTTTCGTCGGGGACATAAACACTAATGCCTCTCTTAGGGGCGTGCTATTCCTCATAAACCAGATCCTGACAGAATGCTTACTTACTCTGACGTAGTGTGAACGCGAACACTACTTTCATATCACGATTTATTACTTTCTCGCCTCATATGAAATTCAAAGGCTGAGTATATTAATGGTGTAGAAGTAGTTCAGTATACTTTATGTTGTAATTTTACGATCGAGTGGATTTTGTCAATAAAAAATAGTCCAAAATTACTCGACATACAATGTTTACATTATTGGGTTATTCTCCAGTAAACTATGATGGTAATAGAGAATTGTTCTGTAATAACAATAACAAGAGTAACTGCCGTGAGGAGCTCCTCTGGTTTATATGAATCGTACACAAATGAAAACACCCCAAGAAATTTAATCTCTCTCAATATTGCCAATTACAATGAGAAAGGCTTTACAATATAAGCGCCTTCGATTCGCAAGACGAAGTTTAGTTAGCAGGCTTTTCCAGTTGCGTTTTCTTGTCCAGAAATGGGTTTCAGATTCAGATTGCCCTTTCTGGTTAAACATCGACTTTAAGTTTGGAGGAAACAAGTTTTTAAGCTCAAGTTGTAATAAAGAACGACTTTTGATGAAAAGTTTTAAAATGAAACAGGAAATAGGTTTGCTGTCTGACTTTCTCATTTTAAGTTTGTGGCGTTGATTGACGAAAACACAACTGGTTATTTCTCTGATGACTGTTGATGAGTTTTTAGAGAGTAGACAAAATTTCGAAAAACCCTGAGTTTAAAGAGAGTTTTGGACAAGACAAATATTTGGGTAAAGCGCTGTATGAAGGCGTACAACCGGGAATATTTACATTTTAATTATTACTTCAACTTTTCTCGCGGTATGAAAAAAAAGATCAACAGAAAAGTTGGTGTTTATTTTAATTCTTGAAATGATTATATTTTGTGGGCACAAAGTTTCTGATCTCAAAACTTCATTTCGGTTTCCAGTCTAATAAAATGATATCATTTGAATTTCCCCTTGTGGGACGGGTCTCCCCCAAATGCTGGCATTAGGACTGAGAGAGGGAGAGAAGGAGAGAGGTCTAACTCTGACCTGAATTTAAGAGCGCTTGAATCCGATGCCAATTCGGGACTTATGTGAGCCTCTTTCAGCTCTTGTTTACACTTGAAATGTTTCGTAGAATCATTCAAATTATTCCTCTCCATTATTCATACACTTACAGTAAAAAGGGAACTGAAATCCCATCAAAATTATTTTTAATGGAGCGGTCCAGCTAATAAGCCCCACTGCCACGTTCTACCTCTAAACAATCGTTCTCCGTCTGTAGGGCTTGGTGGGAAAACAAACGCGTTCAGACATAAAATATATCTGCTTTGAAAGGGAAAAAACTGGGAATCCCCAAACACTTGAAAATGTAACTCTCAAGAAAATGTTCTGCCACCCATTCCGACCAAAATCCAGGAAATGGTTTTAATTTTTCTAAAATGATTTTAAAGACAAAGCTGTTAAAGTAGAATGGAAGAAGCCAAATATGCTAAACAATGCAGGAAGTCTGATCTTGTTATTAAAGGAAATTATTATTCCAGGCCGTCCCCGGCGCCGGCGAAAGGACTTGAGAACTTTTTTCCCTCTCAGATTGCGTTTTACAATTAAGATTCGCTGCTTTGCCGCAGAGGGGATAGGTACTCTCAAATGCTAAGACTTTACCTCATGTTCACTGTTCCCCACCTGCATCACACTCACCGACCCATTCTCAACTTATCCTGACAGATGAAAAGCATCTGGTGGGATCCGTGAAATTATACCTGATTTCAAGTTTTTAGTAGATGCATTGGCCGAGAGAAGCCAAAATACCTTTAGCAGTATCTTTCGCGCCATCCTTCATATATTCTAGGTCCTTAAAAATCAAGGTATTTCTTACCTTTGCATCCTTGACGAGGTAAAACTTGTGAGCTCTGACGAACAGCCTGGCAGCAGCGAGATTGTTCTGTATTTCAAAATTAATAATAGCGTCTAAAAATTATGCTCAAAGGTTTTTCAAATGCAATATTCAACATACTGACGCGGAGAGTTTGTGTAAAACTTGAAAGGGGCTAAGCCGAGCTTTTAGGGGATCAGGCTGAGGTTCCTTTTGGCGTACATAACAGGTTCCGAAGTTGGTCTTGACAAGGTATTATGTGAGGGCTGGAAGAAAGTCTCCCGGGGCTTCATTACTGACCGCGGCCAGGTCAAGAGTGAACGCGCCGCTGTTGGGGATTATATCTGCTTGTACCTAAGATTATCTAACGCCAACCCCCACTTTGCTAACTACTTACTTTATAAGCTCCGCTAAAGAAAAAGTTTAAAGCTTCAATTGAAGTTTTGGGTTAAGTAGGTAGATGATTGAGAAAAATTGTTTTTACAGCATTGTTGGTGAAATGGTAAAGTAAAAAGGTACGAATCTGGTTGTACGAGTAGTAGGTAATGGTTTTCGTGCTACATGATCTAACGAAATGTATCGCCGAGGGGTTTACCACTCGTTGCATGGGAATCTCGTTGGGAATCATTGGAAATCTTTATGAAATCTCAGGGAATCTTGGGATTTTTTGGAGTGGTTACCCCCTTTGGGGTTCAGGGGTTAATCTTTCTATGAATATCGTTTGGAATCTTTGGAAATCATTATGGATTCTCAGTGGAATCTCAAGGAATCTCTGGAGTGGTTACCCCCTTGTGTATCGCTTTCACCGGCAAATTTATAAAATCCACTCCACCCTGCTGTCCTTACAAAGCCTTCTCGAATTATCATATCCACATCCTTACTTGAAACATTTTAAACTGGTCCGAGCAGCATGGCAACACGAGTCTTAGTTGTTAAGGAGCTTCGATCATTTAGTCTAGCCAGCAGCGTGATTCCCATTCACTTATGACGTCAGAGTCACCTTAATTATTACTCAAGATGAAAGGTGTCAGCACACCGATCGTCTGCTGTCGTTTGCCCCACATATTATATTCGAAAAGGAAAAATCTATGACCGGCATGCTTTTATTTCTTCTTGCCTCAGAAAAGTGTCACATCTGTGAAGTTAGTAAATTATTATGAAATATTATATAACAAATTAATTTCTATAGTATACCAAATAACATTAGTTAAATTTTCGAGTTCAAAAAGTTAAAAAGTGGAATTAGCAATGGAAAACGAATTTTGCTGGCACACATACCGTACCCAGAGTTCCACTGAAATTTATTTGATCCCCAGCCAAATTTTGACCGTCAGTAGGTAATCGATAGCCGAAAGCCGCGTTTTGAAACTCTTGGAACTATAGCTGTTGGTTAAGCTTATTGTCACTTTGCGTTTTACCATTATAATTGGTAATCGGTACCTCTAGATAACGGGTCCAGCAGTTTTTTGAATACTGAAGACTAAGAAATGCAGAAATGGAGAATATGCTTCAATATCACTTGCAAAATCAAAGTCACAATAACACAATAATAATAATCACAGAATCAGAATAAAATATCAAATAACGAAATAGGTACATTTTTTCTTTTATTTCTGCTTTCGCTCCCAAACGGTTACCCTCATCATCAAAATGTTGGAAAACAGCTTGGCAGAAAAAATGTAGGTTTGTGATGAAGGTTTCGTTTTAATACATCAGAATGTTTTTGAGATTTGAGTTGAGCTTGCACTAGTGGAAACCCATTTGATTATTTTCTGGTCAAAGAGCCGTAGTGATGGTATGGATGGAGGGCTTTTCGCCGGAATGTCGGAGAACCCTAATTGCTCCAACCAGATGGCTGCGTGGATGTTTCATTTCAAACGATTTTGTTTGGGTCAGAGCCTTAGAGTAATTCAATCATTGTTTGCTTTACGTTGACTATACCTAATTCGGGGTTCTTTTTGCTCGTGTATGTGAAAGGATTATGTTTGTCCAAGGGGTTAATGACTCGTTGGGAATCTTTGGAAATCTTTATGAAATCTCAGGGAATCTCAAGAAATCTCTGGAGTGGTTACCCCCTCGTGTTTGTCCTACTCCTGGGAGTTGAAGAGAAGATTGATAATTGGAACTGATACCAACCTTAGCTACAGTGCTATACAGTTTTGAAAAAGGAACTCAGTGGAATCATTCCATTTGTCTTGTTACGACAAATCCTACAATATAACCCGAAAATCTGTAGAAAATGTTGGGAGTTTCACAGAAATGGAGTAATTCCCTCAAAACCAAACTGTACTAGAAGTTCGGGAACATTCCCATCGCCCGCAGCAAATTGTTGTTCAGTAATCGACTTGTCGTTTAACTGTCGCTGCGCGTAGTTGAAACAGAACAAAAGTTGCGTATTGATTGCTTTGAGAGTAACTCGCTTGCTATTGGAAGCCCTGGGGAATGGTTGCTTACCCTAATCCTGTTGTTGTCACATGCAAACAGACGGATTTGAAAGCCGAAGACATTTCCCCTTACTCTCCGACGCCCTTGGACCTCCTAGGGGCGAGGGGAGACTGTGAGAAATATAGATGAAGCTTAATGGCGGTTTTTATCTCCTTTATTTCGATAACGGCTTGAGGCTTTAGGATTTACAGCCACAGGAGGCCGCAGCCCCCCACCCCCTCCACAACATTGCTGCGAAACCTTTTTACTAATTCGTTTCGATTTCCCTCTCCGTCTCCGAATTTGCCGTCGCCGACCCAATGAAATCGCAGTTTAAAAGCCGATTGCTTCAGCCCGTCTGTCAGGAGCGTCGTCAGCTTGTGAATATTCAGTCCTGGGAAGCTGTCAGCATTATCGGGGAGCAGGCTTTTCATGTTCAGATTCTTCAATTTCTTATTTCGTTCTTTCCTTTACTTTATTCCCGTCTTTTCATTAACATTAACCGGTTAACATTACACTTTACTTTTCCGGGACATTCCCAACAGTGCCTAACCGGTGCGACTTCCTACTGTCGGTATAAGCGGTCTGGTTTCAAGCCTCAGCACCAGCAAATTTTCTATTTAAACGTCGCTTGGCTCATGCCTTCTGTGCATTTCGTTCGTTATGATTCGTTCGTTATGTTTACCCATTTAAATGGCCTTAGGATATTGGGCTGTATGTCCGTGTGGTCACTATATGTCTGTGTGTCTGTGTTTATGCAGTTGAAATGTCTGAGTAGCCACACGCCTCATTGACTACCTATTAAACACAGTGCATTAAGTACAGTACAATGCAATGAACTCTTTGTTAGTCTACTCTATTGTTATGTACATGTAGGTATAGGCAATACTCTATAGTCAATAGTTAATCAACGTAACACGGTGCAGTCTGTTTCCAATCTGTTTATATAGGGTAAACCTGTATGCTCCCACAGTGCGAGACCACAGCAGCCACTCACCCCCCATTAGGGCGGATTGAACGTAAGCCGCTCCTGTCCAGTTCCCTCCTGAACCTGCAGGGTCAATCGTGGAAGCTAATCCAGGGCTGACGGCTGTCTTGACGCCTTGCTGGGGATAAACTTGAGAGCAGCTGGCTGCCGCAGCTTCAGCCTCAGACTATGCTATTGACAGGTTGCAGTCTCAACGGAGCTACACAATTTAGTGATTGCCGATCAACAAGGAGATCAAACATAGCGCAATTAGTCATAAAATAGTCATTACTAAATTAAGTAACTAGAGGTCAACGTAATTAAATCCATTCTTACTCAGTGACGTAATTAAATCCATTCTTACCATCCATGTATTATTCTTTGAACTTATTTTTCAGGCTTGAATTATTGCTTTCTAGTGTCTATCTGCTAGATGTGCAGTCTACTGCAAAAATTATAAACGTTTCAGTGAAACCTTAAATTCGATTTAGGTAAGTACTTCGTTTGAGGCGTTTGAGTGTATAAGTAAAGCTAAAAACGGAGATAGAGGCCGCTGTCCCAGCTACGTAAGGATAGCCTAAGGGCAGATTACAAGGGTTCACCTAACTGTTAAATAAGTTTTATCTGTAAGTTTTTTAGGTCAGTGTATTTCATATATTAAATATATATGTTTTGCATCAATTTATCTAAATGTTAAACTGGACTATTGAAATCCACAATTAGTGGACAAATTCACCAAATGCTATACCCATATTATACCCTTCCAAGAAGTTTTTAGAACCCTTGGCTGTCCTCATTATGATTTTGTTGGTTATCAAAGTTTTCTTTTTGACATTCAGATTCAGCTCTTTTATATCCTCCATTCCCCAGGCTATGTGGTTTTTTTATTAAAAAAAAAATGATTTGTTTGATATTACGGGGTCCCTAATATTCGTACTTTTATGTTCAACTTATCCTTTTATTTTGCTGCTATTTTTGTTTATAACAAAATATGTAAAGGGGTTACTTGCGTTTCATTAGGCATCTCTCTGCGTTTGTGACGAAAAGATGAATAAGGGACATTCCTACCGCTTGCCTTATTGAAAAGGCTGTGCAACTGCTGATTGTGCATTTCTGACCCTCATGAATCATGATGAGGTTAAGGGGACGCTGTAAACTGGAACGTCAACCTTGAGTAACCTGAACAGTTCTAAAGCAAAAAATAGAATTTAAGAATTTTTTTCCTTTTTTTCCTTTCCCGAATAAACTCAAATTTGGCCTTGGCGTAGCTTACTTTTATGCCAAGTTAACGCTGTCAAAACAGTTGAAACTGAAAAAAAACCTCTGGGAAATTAAGGTACCGGCGTAAATAAATCAAAAAGACAGAACTGAGGCTACAGCTCTCTCGCCTTTCTAGTTCTCGACTCGCAATATTGATCGGGTACAAATGTATCATCAGCTGTTGCCTATTAAGTAGTATGTTAAACTTGTGAATTTTTTTGTGGACCGAAAGATAGAGAGGCCAATCTGGGACATATATCGTGAAATCCATTATGCGAATGGATCTTGTGCAGAGCTTTGTGCCACCAGGCATTCGGCGAAAAGGTTCATAACTTAGGCAGCACTGACTGGAAGTAGGACAGATAGTAAATCTCCCTTGACTCTCCTGACTCGCCGTCGGAAAGGCTCGTAAAAACGTCGGCCCAATATTTCGGAATCTGTCTGCATGTTCCCGAATCACACCCATGCATTTCTATTTTCCGAGTCTCTATTTTCAATTCATTCTTATGCTTATACATCTCTGTGTTATTTTCTGTGTTTTTTCGTCGATGCTTACATCTCGTAGTTCAGTAACTTAAGGCTTCTCTCCCAAATGCACCATAAGTGACTTAGGGAGTACTAAGGAAAACGTCTAAAGATTTTCACTGAATTTCGGCTTGTGGCCAGGTTACGTGCTTGACAAAATGATGCTTCGATACACTTCAGATATGCCCTCGATTTTTTTTTCTTTTCCTTTCGTAGGAACTGACTGCTGATGACTGTTACTATATTATGAACAAATAAATGTAAACAGAAACTATCAAACCAGGAGGGCTTCTTTATAGGTATATTTACCTACTTTGTCAAAAATTCTAAAACAACTAACCTCGCAACTAACTCACGATAGTAAAATGAGGATTGTATTTTATGTGAAATTGGGGTTCAATATACCAATTTAATGGACGTCACCTTCCACATTCCCACATTCTGAAAGGTTTCCTTCCCAATGCTGATTTTGACTTCCCTTTATTCGAAGCAGATAGGATGGGTGACCTTAAAATATCTAATGTAATTTTCCGAATAGAAAGAAAAGGTAGAGGAGATAAAGTCACGACTGCGGCGTTTTCCACCTGCAACTGCTTGGAAACCAAAAATGAGAAAAGGAAAAGGAGCAATTTACTGAGAAAGCAGGAAGCCGCGTTATTGGCCTGGCAGAGAATAGGCAGACTAGCTTATGTAAATACCAACACTTTTCCCTCTGTCCTTCTTCGGCAATACCGTAGATTGAGAATAAATTTAATCAGCCTATGAGATTAGAGATAAAGGCCAAATGAAGGCCTAGTAGCCCGAAAAGGTCACTCTCGGCCGGGTCCGGAGCCTTTCCTCTACAAGCAACCCTTAGGCATTCCAATCTTCCCCCAAAATCCAACTCTAATATTGTTTGGTGAGGGGAGTGCATTTATTACATAAAGTTAATATAAATCCTCAATAATGAAGGATTTAGGGTCGCAAAAGGGACAATAAAATAATACAGTTTCCAATGAGGATCATGTAAGTAAGTACTTATTGTTTTTAAAAAAAAATTCAGCTGTATTTTTTTGTAAAAGTTCAAATAAATCCATCCCGCGCAGTTTAGATGGTGAAGCGTCCAACATTTCCCGGCAAAATTTTGTGGCGGGTATAGTTGGCGTTATGGCCGTTTTTCCAACAATACTCGTAAGTTTGCAAAGTTTCGAAGTTCTCAACAAACTGCAAACCGTTATAAACTATTATGGCGCGCCGGAATAGGCTAGTGGCTAGTGACACGGCGTTATGCAGCAGACGACCAGCGGGCGGCCATTTTGTGGTTCTTTCGCTAGCTACCTGCTGCCTGGTAACTTCGACCAACATAGTAGAAGGGAATCCCTAAATCCAGCGTTGAAAAGGTGATAAATCAGTCGCAGAATCGTCCAGCCGTACATTTCTCGTATAACAGAGTGCCTACCTTGAAGCTGATAGCTCGATTCGAATTCGCAATTATGGAGATTCAAGAATCGAGGCAACGAGGAGGTCGACGCCGAGCAGACAAGTCACCAGTCATGGGCTAAGGCGTCCGTGGCGTAGGGGAGCCCGAAAAGATGTAGTTCTGCGTCCGAAACCACCGAGGATGGTAGGGGTCGCCATCATGTAATTCATCATCAGAAAAATCATCAGAAGAATCATCGTTCAGTACCTACTCATCATCGACATCGCCATTCCTGCATCATCAAGCCAGCACTTGCCTTCATCAAGTTTGGGTAACAAAACCCATCAGGTACCTACCGCTTTATTTCTTATTTACCTACTTACTATTTTGGAGTAAGCTTAAGTACCTATTGGCATTCAGGGTTCCTGAGCCCGATATTTATCTCAGGATGGTGCCCGAATATTACTCTGACTCTGATCTATAATATGTTGAGTTTTCTACAACCAAATTTTAGGATGGAAAATCTTTTCCTACATTTACCCATAAATTCCCTATGTATGGACTTTTAGGTAATGCCGAGGCTATTCCTTTTTGGGGTTTTTTTTGTCACCATGGGGTGCGACCCGTTTCTACGAGTAGTGTGTGACCACGTGTCTCCTGCTCATTTCTTTTTTTCGCGTCGGCTTATCTATTATGTTCTCATATTTTTCTTGTGTAGCTTTTGCCTTGAACTTTGAAATTCTAAATTAACTTAATACCTACTTTCTAAGATGAAACTTTAATTGAACTTAACTTCCTTAATTGAGATTTTGGTGATATGAATCCGTGAACCTTCTAATATAGGAGGTGGAGAGATTCATGTGGCCTGGGGTTCTCTCAACTCTTGGGAGCCTTACTTAGGGTTACTTTAAGGGGGGAGGGATAAAGGGGGGATTCGTATATTTTTCTGTCGTGGGTTCCATCTTCTTTCCACTAATTTTCTATCACTATGAGTGAGAGCGTCGTTGAGTTTGTGAGGTGGAGGGAAGTGGCAACAGCTTTCGGCGCACGTCTGGAAGTGGCCCACGTCTCGGTCCATATCCGCTCATAAGGGGCTGATTTATTTAGCAAGGGTTAAGTATTTACCGCTCGGATTAAGACCGTTCTTGGGGGTTAGTCTGACGTTGTTTGGTCTGGGCTAATGTCCAAGATATCTCTGGATTACTGGATAAGAATTTTGTAGTACTCTTGAGGGTTGGGAGGGCCTAGGTGTCCTTGAATCTCTCTACCTACCTTAATGTTATTTATTTTATCATTCGTCGCTGATGTGCCTGGCCAGGGCATCGTACCTAATTGGGTACGTCTGTTTATTTACGTTAGTAAGAAAGCTAGTGCCGAGATGAGTGACCCGATGATTTCTGAGTTTACTTATTGCTCATTTATCGGATGGCAGGATATGTTTGATATTGCTGGTGAGGATAATGGTATTGAACGATACTAAAGCTGGTAGACCCATTTATTGACTGTAAAATTAAAGCCTTGGTACTTGGAACGGATTTCTGTGTTGTTTCTTCTCCCGATCTGTTTAAAGCTTCTTTGTCGACTTTTCTCTCCGCTCTCTGCAACCATGAAAAATCACTGCTGGCCCTTAGACCGTAAAAGACTACCGACCGCGAGCTTCGGCAGCCTTCTACTATGTAGAACGTTCCGCAAAGTCCTGTAGCCTCTACCTCGATCCGTTGAGATGGACGCTACAAGAATTATTGTCGCCTGCGAACAGGGACTTGAGAACCATTTTCGAACTTTGGATGATAATTTTTGAATTTTAGTGATTTTATATGGAAGTTGAGAGAGGAGAGGAAGTCTTGACGGGGCTTTCTGCAGATCTGGAGGAGGAATCATGCCTTGGCTCGGTTCCGGGTACTTTGTCGTTTCAGTGAATAATCTGTCTTTCTTATGATCATAGATGCTGGAGCGGCGCTGTCGTGGTGAGTGGGTACTGAACGCGTCTAGAGCTTCGGTCGTCTGGAGTTGAATAAAGAGTCGCGAGGTTGCAGTGCTGTCGTTAGCGAGGCAGAGTCTTCGTCGTGAGCTTTCGGTCAGGATGAGGGTCTTCGCTACGAGGCAGTGCAGCGTCGCGTTGGTTGCTCCAGGAGGTACAAGGCGCAGTAGTCGGTAGTCACTCCCACCATTGGTTCGTTTATGTAGGCTTTTATAAATTGGCTATAGGCAGACCATGAGTCGCTGGTTTTCGGACGGAGATGAGAACTACATCTTGGGGTGGCTCCCTTTAGCTATTTAATCCATTGTCTAGAATTTTCAAAAGTTATAAAGTTTAAAAATAGGAAAAAGGTTAGGATAGAAATATCTCAAGATGCCTGACAAAGTAACATCGCTGACGCAGTTTTTAAACGCGTGCACGCGAGAACAGTTGGAGAAGGTCGCGCAAGCAGCAGGCCAACCACACGAAGCAACAGTAGAATTACTACGTTGTTCTTTAAATGTATATTTTCGGTCACACCCGGAGGAGATGGCGGGCATCCCCGGCATGGAGAGACTAGTCGTCCGCTCCACGCCGTCACCCACGCCGCAAGGCGAGGGGGCCAAGCAGGTACCGCTACTACTGGAGTTCCCTCCTCAAGGGGGAAGTCGTCCGACATCACCGGGAGGGGGAAACTACGAAGAAAAGGTCCCGCGGGGCCCGTTACGAGTTGAAATTCTACAGCCTAGCGGGAGCCAGCCGAATTCACCAGGGGGTCGTGATCCACCACCGCGTCGGGAGCAGATGGGGATAGACGCCCCGGCGACGGAAACACTACGAGAACTCCTCGATGCACTGATGTTCAGGAGCGACGACAGACTAGAGGCCATCATTCATGGTACAGAGGTACGGGGGGAGCGGATTCTACAGCATTCGATACGAACATTGGAGCAGTTCGTCAACAAAGCGGTCGGCGCGAGGACCGTCCAGGAAGCCTCAACGGGGGAGGGCGGTGCGAGCCGCGGCTCATCGTCCGTAGGGTCCTTTCTGAAAGTAGCGCGGGCGCGCACTCTAAGATTTACCGGCAGGGATGGCGAATCGTTTGCAGTCTTCTCGAAACAGCTTCAGGACGCCATGTCATTATTTCGATTGAGCGACCACGATAAGCGGAAGGCGTTAGGAGACCTCATGACGGGCAGCGCTCGTCACGTCTTTAATCACGCAGATCGCACCAGTGAGTCGTTCGAGGAGATCCTGGCGGCGTTGAAGGGAGTCTACATCTCTCCCGACCAACAGATGCGGTTAAAGATGACGCTGTTGAGCCGCATGCAAGGGGAGCGCGAGCGCAGTGTCCACTGGCTGATGACGATGCAGCAGCTGAACACAGACTTAGAAGTTCCACTGGGTACAGCGGAGTTCCTGACTACATTGCGAGCTCACCTGCATCCCAAGATATCCTCTTTACTCCAGTACCGTACCCATGAGACATTCGAGGCTCTAGTTCAGGACGCGCAGGGTGCCGAGGCGATACTGGAGCGACACAGGAACTACGTCCCACCTTCTCGTTCCATGCTGAGCGACGTGCTCTATGGAGACTCCAACGTACTCTACGGACCGGCGCAACGGCCCAACCTACTAGCAGTGACCGCGCCGGCGAAGGTCGACGCGATCTCTAGGCCCAGTACCAGCACGGAGAAGAAGGGGAACCCCCGGTCGCCAGATCCGGCGAAGGAAGAAGCTCATACGTGCAAGGGATGCGGGAGGCGCGGCCACTTCGAGTCCCGTTGTCCTACCACGCCCAGGCCGTTCTGTTACTTCTGCGGCGAGCACGGAGTCATAGCGCGGCAGTGCCAGTGCCAGGGGCGGCGATCACCGAAGGTACGTCTGGATGCAGCCACAGGTCCGGCCGAGCAAGCACTACTAGAAGAGTACCAGGCCAAGCTTAGCGCTCTACAAGCTCAACAGGGAAACTGACGAGGGAGCTCACCGTCTCAGGGGGTGATCAACCTATCCCTACTGTCCTGAGAAGACCTATCGACACGCCACCCGCAGCCCAACTGCCGGTCCCACCACCTACCAGACACCAAGAGGCTTTTTCCGAGAACGTGGTACTCCGTGTCGACCCGTTGGGGGCTGCAGGAGCGGGGAATCGGTACTTTATCGCTTTGAAGATCGGGGACCTCGAGGTTAGAGGCCTAGCCGACACTGGATGTTCCCACACTAGCATACGTAGCGACTTATTCTCTGCGTTGCAAAACCAAGGATTCATCATCCGCCCGACCACAGCCTACGCGAAAATTGCCAACGGAGGGCAAGCCGAGATTGTCGGGTTAGCTACGCTACCGTTGAGTTTACAGTGTAAGGGAGGCTCACGAACGTGGAAAGGGGATTGTTTATTAATTAAAAGATTACCGTATGAAATTATTGTAGGTATGAATACTTTAAAAGCGCTGTCTGCGGTTATCGATTGCGGGAAAGACCAGATTTTTCTACCCAACGACCAAGGGTTCGACTCGCTACCAACTATCCGCGCAGACACGTTAGAAGCAGGGGTAGCGCCGGACAGCGCGGTAAACCAGCCACCACCACCAGCCGGCGTCCCGCCGAGCCCGAAATCGACAGCGGGACCAGAGCCAGTGCAGCAGGGGGCCACCTACACCGTTGAAAACTGCTACACGGGGCCCGTCGACGAGTACGAAGAGTTTTACGTAGACTGCATGCTGTTCGAGGCGCCGCGGCAGCGTCGATACGTCGATTTCATCGAGGCCGACACACCGAAACGAGGGGTACTTGAAGAGGTTGACGAGGAGTGGGAGGACGTTGAGATCACGCCAGCCACTTCTCACGAGCCGCTTACGTTCGACCACCCGGAGGTTACGCCCGAGCAAGCAGCAGGATTTAATGACTTGTTAGCTAGTTGGAAGGCGAACTTCCTGGATTCCCCAGGAAAGACTAAAGAAATCGAACACAAAATTTATTTAAAGGACAATGTCCAGCCTATCAAACAACGGTACTATCCCTTATCTCCACCAATGCTAGAGTTCGTTCATCAGGAGGTACAGAAGCTGTTAGATGCCGGTATCATCTCCCCTTCGAAGAGCGCGTGGAGTTCACCCATAGTACTCGTAAAGAAGAAAACTGGTGAAATCCGGCTATGTATCGATTACAGGCGGGTAAACGAAGTCTCACAGGATTGCGCTTTCCCTATGCCGCGGATTCATGAGCTATTAGACAGGCTTAAAGACGCCAATTACGTATCTACGCTAGATATGGCAAGTGGGTATCATCAGCTACCTATGGCAAACTGTTCCAAGGAGATAACAGCGTTCGTAGTACCTAACATGGGATTGTTCCAATGGGATTATTGCCCGTTCGGACTGTCGACCATGGGGGCCACGTTTCAACGCCTTATGGAGCAGTTGACGCGCTCGGTTCAAGCCTTCACCTTAGTATATCTCGATGATATCCTCGTGTTCTCCAAAGACTATGAATCTCACGTGCAGCATCTGAATCAGGTGTTCTCTATACTACGTGCTGCCGACCTGCAAATGAACTGGAAGAAGTGTAGCTTTCTGAAAGCCGAAACGAATTACCTAGGGTATGTAGTCGGACAAGGGAAGATAAAGGTATCCGAAGACAAGATTGTCGCGATACAGAGGTACCCAGTACCTACCAATGTCAAACAGGTCCGCGCCTTTCTCGGGTTGAGTGGATGGTTCCGACGCTTTATTTCCATGTTCGGGGAAATTGCTTTCCCTCTGCACCAGCTACTACGAAAGGACGTCACTTTTACTTGGACCACGGAGGCAGACGCGGCCTTCCGCCGGCTAAAAGAGTGCCTGATGTCACCTCCCGTCCTTCGATGCCCCGATTATTCATTAGGTTTCGAAGTACATTGCGACAGTTCCGGCAAAGCTGTCGGCGGAGGACTGATGCAGACGAACGCGCAGGGGGAGACTTACGCTATTGCCTTCACGTCGCACACTTTGTCCAAGGCCCAAAGGAATTATTCGGTAACGGAGCAAGAATGCTTGGCTCTACTTCACTGTGTAAATACGTGGGCACACTATTTGTACGGACAGAAATTTATAGCTTATACAGATCACAGTAGCTTGAGATGGTTACGAGGACTAAATAACCCGACTGGTAGACTAAGCCGATGGGTCACGACCCTATCCCAGTATCAAATGGAAATACGTCACAGGAAGGGGACTTCTATGGTGGTGCCAGACGCACTATCACGGGTAGAAATAGAGGCAATCAATTGGAGTGACGTAACCAAGCCGCTTCCTGATTTCGCTACCGTCACTGAACCTTGGTACGTCGATTTGAAGCAAAAGGTGGTGCAAAACCCATCACAGTACCCAGGGTTCGAAGTGAAAGGCCACCAGGTGTTTAAAGCCGTGAAAGGCAGCAACCGACAACAACCGGAGTGGAGACTGGTCGTCCCACGTTGTTTTAGGAATGAATTATTGATACAGAACCATGCTTCGCTGCCTGCGGGCCATCTAGGGATACATCGGACGTTGAAACGTCTGACTGCACTATATTATTGGCCAGATATGGCCAGAGAGGTGAAGAACTTCGTAAGAACTTGTATAGACTGCCAGAAGAACAAGCCGCCTAACGTTGCGCCTGCGGGGCTGATGACGGTGAAACCAACAGTGTTGAAGCCAGCCAGAATCTGGACGGGGGACCTCATCGGTCCGTTACCGAGGACAACGTCGGGGCATACGTTCATCGCCGTATTCGTCGACATCTGCACCAAGTGGGTCGTCGCCGTACCCCTACGGAAGGCCACCGCACAGACAGTGGCTGACGTGCTACTTAATCACGTAATTTTTGAGCATGGGTGCCCCGAAGTATTATTGGTAGATCAGGGAAGCCAGTACACGTCGAATGCCTTCCGTCAATGCTGCGAGACCATGCATATAAGACTGCACTTTACCCCTAAGTATTTCCCACAAGCGAATTTAACCGAGCGTTACAATGCAGTGATTATTCAAGGTTTGAGGGCGTTCGCCAAAGACAACCACCGCCGGTGGAGCTTCGATTTACCCTTTATTGTGTTCGCACTTCGGACTTCGGTATCCGAAGCCACCACCTTTACCCCGGCCAAACTTGTATATGGCAGGGAGCTGCGGTCATTCTACGAGCTAACAGCCACCACGACGTCGTCCGACTTATCACCATTCGATCCAGTTACCTACTCTGGCCAACTATCCGGAGAACTGCGGGAGGTGTACCATAAAGCCAGGACCGCGATCAGCCGGGCGAAAAGCCAGCAGGCCCGGCAATACAACCTCAGAAGGAGGGTGGTACGATATCAAGTCGGCGAACTCGTTTTTAGGAAAAATTTCCAATTGTCACAAGCGGCCACCTATCAAATCGCGAAATTAATGAGCTATTGGGTGGGACCGTACGTCATCAAGACAGTCTATTCGGATTCGCAGTACGAGCTGGCGAAGCTGAGCGGAGAGTCCAGAGGACGGTGGCACGTGTCACACTTAAAATCAGTCATCGCATAAGATCTTACCGTTTAATTAAGATATACTAGGCAAAAAGTAGGTATGAGGCGGTCGAATTCACCAAGCCGTCAGGATGCCAAGTGGCCCAATTCGTAAAAACTATTGATATCTAACGATAAATAAGTTTTGATCGTATAGAGATTTTTTTTTTTTTGATGAGGCGGTTAAGTTCACCTAACCGTTAGGAAGCCAGAATGGCCCACTTAGATTAACTTAAAAATTTTTGAGATAACCATTTTTCACTTCTCACTTTTAGTTTCAATTTACTTATAGTTTTTTTTATTTTTCCATGGAGTTAATAGGAAAATATTTATCTCCATGATACTGGGTAGATTTTGCCAAGCGAAAAAGCTTGGTTTGTTTGTTTGTTTGTTCCAAGTACCGTGGTGGAGTGACTATCGACTGTTGTGTGGTGGATAGGTTCTCTAGAGGTTCAGCTGTAGTGTTGGTATTTCTGACTTGGATCTGCACTTTAGTTTCTCGTTTATAAAACCAGGTTCGGCTATGCTTAGAATTAGTCGACTTCTTTTGGAGAGTTGGTCAGTCCATCGTTTCGAAAGTGGGAGATGATTAGATGACTTCTCTGTTATTAGTGGCAACTAGGTTGGTAGCTCAGTCTGGTTTTTGTTGATATGAGTAGTCCGTTCCACTGTTGGAACACTGAGTGGGGGTAGTCTAAAAGGGGGGAATTTATTCGCGTGTCACGCACGCGACAGCTTATAAGATGTTAGTAAATTTTTTTGAAATTAAGGGGGATGTTTTGCTAATTTAACTTTTAAGGGGGATGTTCCATCTATTGAACCTTTAAGGGGGATGTTTCGATAGATTAAATTTTTGTTTTTGCAATATCCATGGGGACATTTTTTTCGATGTTTAAGATTTTTTTTTTGGGTTTCAATTCTGCGTTTGGCCTTCTTTAGGCGTTCTTGGTTGGAGGGGAGATAAGGATGAGGGGGACATGCTCTGTACCTTATCTTTCGTTGTTTTTCCGGACAGCTATTTTTGGTGTTGGACCAGTAGTTCAGTTTCGACATTTGGGTCGGCTGTGGGTCATTTCGCATGGCGGTGACTCAGTCCATTTCCTTTTTTTGTTGGGAGTAGGATGAGGGGGGATATGCCCTGTACCTATCTTCCGTGGTTTTCGGTGGGCAGTTTTGGAACTCATATAGAATGTATATATTGGATTTTTGAGAACATTTTACTCTTTCTTGGGACTCTGAAGTTTCCCAAGGGGATTTTTTTTTGGATTTTGGAATTTTCGAATGAGACTTTGGGATTTGTGAATTTGCTTTTCGATTTTTGGATTTAATTTTTGCAATTGAACTATAATACTGAAATGAGACTTAGAAACATTTTTCTCGAGTACCATATTGAACTTTTTGAATGTTTTGGATTTATGAATTGAATTTTGATAATTTTATTTTAAGTTCTGGATTTTTGAGCTTTGACGCTCAGTGACGTTCAGTAAGCGGTTGCTTTGGTTAGAGCCAGGCTGAGTTATCAGCCTGGTTTTCGTAATATCAGCGGGGGGTGGTTGAACATTTTGTGGCGGGTATAGTTGGCGTTATGGCCGTTTTTCCAACAATACTCGTAAGTTTGCAAAGTTTCGAAGTTCTCAACAAACTGCAAACCGTTATAAACTATTATGGCGCGCCGGAATAGGCTAGTGGCTAGTGACACGGCGTTATGCAGCAGACGACCAGCGGGCGGCCATTTTGTGGTTCTTTCGCTAGCTACCTGCTGCCTGGTAACTTCGACCAACATAGTAGAAGGGAATCCCTAAATCCAGCGTTGAAAAGGTGATAAATCAGTCGCAGAATCGTCCAGCCGTACATTTCTCGTATAACAGAGTGCCTACCTTGAAGCTGATAGCTCGATTCGAATTCGCAATTATGGAGATTCAAGAATCGAGGCAACGAGGAGGTCGACGCCGAGCAGACAAGTCACCAGTCATGGGCTAAGGCGTCCGTGGCGTAGGGGAGCCCGAAAAGATGTAGTTCTGCGTCCGAAACCACCGAGGATGGTAGGGGTCGCCATCATGTAATTCATCATCAGAAAAATCATCAGAAGAATCATCGTTCAGTACCTACTCATCATCGACATCGCCATTCCTGCATCATCAAGCCAGCACTTGCCTTCATCAAGTTTGGGTAACAAAACCCATCAGGTACCTACCGCTTTATTTCTTATTTACCTACTTACTATTTTGGAGTAAGCTTAAGTACCTATTGGCATTCAGGGTTCCTGAGCCCGATATTTATCTCAGGATGGTGCCCGAATATTACTCTGACTCTGATCTATAATATGTTGAGTTTTCTACAACCAAATTTTAGGATGGAAAATCTTTTCCTACATTTACCCATAAATTCCCTATGTATGGACTTTTAGGTAATGCCGAGGCTATTCCTTTTTGGGGTTTTTTTTGTCACCATGGGGTGCGACCCGTTTCTACGAGTAGTGTGTGACCACGTGTCTCCTGCTCATTTCTTTTTTTCGCGTCGGCTTATCTATTATGTTCTCATATTTTTCTTGTGTAGCTTTTGCCTTGAACTTTGAAATTCTAAATTAACTTAATACCTACTTTCTAAGATGAAACTTTAATTGAACTTAACTTCCTTAATTGAGATTTTGGTGATATGAATCCGTGAACCTTCTAATATAGGAGGTGGAGAGATTCATGTGGCCTGGGGTTCTCTCAACTCTTGGGAGCCTTACTTAGGGTTACTTTAAGGGGGGAGGGATAAAGGGGGGATTCGTATATTTTTCTGTCGTGGGTTCCATCTTCTTTCCACTAATTTTCTATCACTATGAGTGAGAGCGTCGTTGAGTTTGTGAGGTGGAGGGAAGTGGCAACAGCTTTCGGCGCACGTCTGGAAGTGGCCCACGTCTCGGTCCATATCCGCTCATAAGGGGCTGATTTATTTAGCAAGGGTTAAGTATTTACCGCTCGGATTAAGACCGTTCTTGGGGGTTAGTCTGACGTTGTTTGGTCTGGGCTAATGTCCAAGATATCTCTGGATTACTGGATAAGAATTTTGTAGTACTCTTGAGGGTTGGGAGGGCCTAGGTGTCCTTGAATCTCTCTACCTACCTTAATGTTATTTATTTTATCATTCGTCGCTGATGTGCCTGGCCAGGGCATCGTACCTAATTGGGTACGTCTGTTTATTTACGTTAGTAAGAAAGCTAGTGCCGAGATGAGTGACCCGATGATTTCTGAGTTTACTTATTGCTCATTTATCGGATGGCAGGATATGTTTGATATTGCTGGTGAGGATAATGGTATTGAACGATACTAAAGCTGGTAGACCCATTTATTGACTGTAAAATTAAAGCCTTGGTACTTGGAACGGATTTCTGTGTTGTTTCTTCTCCCGATCTGTTTAAAGCTTCTTTGTCGACTTTTCTCTCCGCTCTCTGCAACCATGAAAAATCACTGCTGGCCCTTAGACCGTAAAAGACTACCGACCGCGAGCTTCGGCAGCCTTCTACTATGTAGAACGTTCCGCAAAGTCCTGTAGCCTCTACCTCGATCCGTTGAGATGGACGCTACAGGGAGTGCATTTATTACATAAAGTTAATATAAATCCTCAATAATGAAGGATTTAGGGTCGCAAAAGGGACAATAAAATAATACAGTTTCCAATGAGGATCATGTAAGTAAGTACTTATTGTTTTTAAAAAAAAATTCAGCTGTATTTTTTTGTAAAAGTTCAAATAAATCCATCCCGCGCAGTTTAGATGGTGAAGCGTCCAACATTTCCCGGCACGTTGTAGGTTGTTGGTAACGTTCGGAAGTGATTTGGATGACGAGCCTTAAGAGGGCTGGGAAGTTACATCAAATGTAGCTCCTCGTATACATCGCAGGGTCATAGCTTGAAAATTGAGGCTTGCCAGTCAATGTGAGAGCATGGCGCTGAGAGTCGTATACAGCCGACATGGAAACAACTGAATAAAGCAATAACAATGAAAGCGGTGATCGACAGCCGTGATGGATGGGGCATTTTTAGCATATTGGAGTGATCGAATACCCAATCATGAGCCACTGATTCCCCCCTTCGTTGATGCGTCCACTTTCGAGATCGCTAAAAAATTAAAACAGTGCAAACTGCATTTCCTTGCTCCAATTTTCGTGACAATATCCTAGAAAATTCATCCTCAAAATCGTGACTTGTTGTCTTAAAAATGAGTGCAGTAAATATAGGTAGTAAGTCCTCAGTCTATCTCCTATGATTTTCACGAATAATAAGCCTTCCTTTATTGTTGGTATACAATGTACTTAGTAAACATCAAGGAATTAGAGCAGTAAATAATAAGTTAAGGCAGAGAAGTAAGAGGAGACGGTTTAGGTTTCGGGAGGGCTAGAACAGCGGTTGTCCCCTGAGGGAGTGTCGTAATGGAATTATGAGTTGTGTAAGCAGACTGAAGGGCTCAGACACAGCCAAAGACAGACAAAGGGATGTCAGGGGTGCTCAACACAAAGCTTCCCTTGAATTCTTGATGCTGTCATACATCTGGGAAATAGCGCCAGCCTGGAACCACTGCCCATCACTTTAAACGTTAAACCATCACTTTCCATTTTTTTAATATTTGAAAACATTTGAGCGGGTGAAGTAAATACTAGTATTTCGTGCTATGATGAGACATTATTTTTGGTTGCTTTAACTTATCAAGCTAGTAAGTAGAGTAGTAAGTAAGTAGAGTAGTAAGTAATAAGTAGAGTAGATACGTCAATGAGGCTATATCACCTCCTTTTTCCATTCCCCACGGTAAAAGTGCTAGTGAAAAAATATTTGTACTTATTTCAAAATTATTGTGCGAATTTGAAAAAATAATATACATATTGTAGGTATAGATACGAAATTGGGTAGCCTTATAGTTTTTAAATTGTAAATATTTCAAACCGCTGTACGGCAACACCATTTCTCATTTTATTTTCATTTCAGATTTGTTCTGTAATTATTAATTAGTTCCTCAAAACCAGAAACGTTTTATAAACCTTTAGAAGTAAATTGCTTTGAACCTTGATCACCTGCGGAATGTATTGCTCCGGAAACAGAAGGCCGGTCGATGCTGCCAAATGGCAAATGCATTCTGTGAAAAGAGAACAGTTGCCTTGAGCAAACACGTTGGTAAAGCCCAAATTGGTTTCTTCACATTGAATTCTACACGCCACGTCCTCCCATGAATTACAAATGTTGGCTAATACACGTACGTGAGCGCGGTTCCGCTTGCCATTGGTTTACCTGAAGCTTAGGCTGAAGATTGTGGTATTTACATGGCCGTGCTTCCAGCTGTCCCTAATGGGATCAATTCTTTCTAGAGGGAGTTCCATTGCTTTTATTACTTGTTTCTCCTGCCTCCAATTTTCTCCAAGACATTCTCTCCCTTGAAGAAAGAAAGGTTTGGAACAAATAAAAGAAACTGCTACAGGCTAGGCAAGGACGCAACCGAGTCTGTGAGCCGGATCTCAGGGAGGAAACATAATTAGGGAAACTCACAAAAACGAAACACACAAAGGAAAGAAGTTGTTTTTCTTCGTTTGTAGCGAACTCTCTGCAGGGAGACAATGGACAAAAAGAATGTAAACAAATTTCAAAAAGACAACAATTCAATCGAAATACGAAAACAGCCTGGCTTTACAGACCTTTCGAAGGAAGGGTTACTTATTATTTCCTCTATACCACATCATTATCTTCCGTGAAACAACAACGCTGATGCAAGTTGATATCATTATTTCAGTATCACATTTTTTTCTAATTCTATACCTACATACCTGTAGGTATGGGTGTATGAGCATAATGGTTCCACTTCACATATAGCAAATATCGAATGATCTAATAATATTTAAATCTATCACACCTATATTTCTTTTAGGAATTGTTTTTCTGTGATGTTACTGACAATTCAGTAATTTTGCTAATGAAGGAAGTCACAGGTCTCGTTCCACTTACCTACTTACTGTCGTAGATAAGTAGGTAACTTGTTTTTGGGCATGCAGGTGTCTGTTGAACCTGCTTCTGAAATTCTTAAAATTAAGCTCGCATTCCCAAAAACATATTTAAACAATCAGTATAATTACTCAACTAGAGTTTATAAAATGGATGTGCCTACAACAGCGGCTGCTCGATATATTCGTACTGTTGTGTAATTTCAGTGAAAATGCTTTTTACTCTCAGAGAATTTCCAGTTATCTTAGGGTATAGAATTTATTTTGAAAATTGAGTTGAAGGAAGGCTGAAGGCTTCCTATTCCGTGAAAGTAGGTTTTCAAGGAAAAGTGTTTGACGCTTCCACCTTAAGATGATAGAGAAGAGTGGGGTGAAGGCCTTCCATCATCCATCACAAAATATTTGAAACAGTGCTAACAAACAAGAGGGCCCTTCCATAAAAACTCTGAGTAAATATTTACCAAGAAAATATTCTTGTTACAAATGGCTTTCTTCACAGTTCAACAGGAAATCTATTTTAGGGGAAGATAAACGTCGAGGGATGAAAAAGAAAAATAGCGGTTCGCAGTTAAAGGCAAAGCAAGCAAGTCGGGAGGTGAGGGGAGGCTTCGCTCTCTGGGGCCTTCACTGAGTTCAATGCTTCCCTTTTGTCAGTGTCACATTTTGGGGGAGCGAAACAACTATCATTCACAATTACTATTTATTACCCTGGGGGTGCGAAAAGGTCCGCAAATGTACGTACCTGTACGTGAAAAAAACTTAAATAAACAGAGATATCTACGAGGGGTTATCCACTCGCTGGGAATCATTGGAAATCTTTATGAAATCTCAGGGAATCTTGGAATTTTTTGGAGTGGTTACCCCATCGGGGTTCATCTTTCTATGAATATCTTTGGGAATCTTTATGGAATCTCAAGGAATCTCTAGAGTGGTTTCCCCCTCGGATATCTAATTACATTTTGAAATCATAATATATCTATCTATAAAGTCCATACTTTTGCTTTGCGTTACCTAGTTTTCAGCCTTTTTTATGAACAAAGACTGAAATCATAAAGCGTAACGTGGGTTGATTCAGGCAATCAAATAAAATTATCGGCGTCCAATAAATACCGGGAGCATTGATAAAAATGATGTGATTGTTTCGGTAGAAGTGGAATCGGTTCCATGAAATGAAACAACGGGGAAATGGGCAAATGGGCAAGCGATCGGCCAAATGAGCTTTCCGACGGTCCGCACCGTGCCCTGTGCCTGCTGGACTGGATGATGCCCCTTGTCCCCGGTCTACTGGAAAACTCATAACACTACCAGCCAAACAATACTCGTACTTTGCTTCCAGATTTTTCCACCCCGGCGTGACCTATACGATGAAACACTAACACTATCACACAAAATAGAAAAAAAAAAACCTTATTTCCTCCTATCTTCAGAAACATATCCAGCTTTTCGATTCGAAGAGACTGATTATAATCTAAGTAAGTACTGTATCTACCCACCACAGATTTAAATATCAATTGCAATAAGAATTCGGACATGTTCGTCGCTGAGTTGAAAACACTCGCCGGGAGGATGGAGGGGAAGGGGGAGATTTTCTTGAAGTCTGAATAGTTTGATGGCAGAGTCGTCCCTTTTTGTATTTTTGTGGCAAAATGCCTGTTCCATACTTGCCTGGAGAGGGGGGGTTTAACTTATAAAAAGGTTAATATCTTGTGATTTTACCATCGAGTTATTTTGAAAGATTTTATGTTGGCAAAATCACTCGATTATAAAATTACAACGTATTTAACTAACTAATTTTTGACGTATAAAATACATATAATATTTCAGAGCAAACTCCAACAGTTCCTTCAGAAAATAAAAACGTAAAAGAACGTCAACGAACAGCATTGTGTCAGCTAGTTCATTTTGTTTCGTGGTCATTTCTTCTTTTACTTTTAGTTTTTTCAGGAGATGTATCATAATCGTGTTTTCCACCTATTTATTTAGGTCCCATCCCCCACTCACAGTTTAAAGAACACGGTAGGAGATCAAAGGCAAAATTTGAAAACAAGAAAACACAAAAGAAGCTTCGCCACTTTTAAAATACGAAAGAGTGCTTGAAACAAAGTAGGGGAGAATATGCAGACGCGGTAGTGAACAGAGTAAAAATGGGGCTGGAAGCAAAGATGGCCTTGATAGAAAACGGGATTTTTCCTGAATCAGCAGTGAGCCACCTTTCAATAATCTAATTCTTATCTGTGCTGATCGACAAGGTCTGCGTATTCAGCCTAATTCCGGCGTTCCGACCCATCCCCCACCCATCTTGGCTCCAGTGGAGGGTAGGAGGGTTCCAGCCTCGCTGGGCCACTTATACATTTCAGAGTTCTCCTTGATTATTCGCTTCAGTGCTTGCCCCTCGATAAACTTTCTTACGTTAAGTTGTCGATAACACATGATAGAACCATGCTTCATATTTTTACGAGGATATTGTTATTGAAAATTGTTCAGGAATATGTTTAGTTTTGTGTTTCTTCGAAATGAACAATATTCGTGGACATAGTTACACATTTTGTAAGGCTTGCCTTAGATACAAGTTTCGTTTCTGTGCTGTTTTACCTGGTTATTTATACATTTAATTTGCTTTTAAAGTTTAATATGTCTCTGAAAATGGCTACTTGCAGACTCATTCCATTCATACATGATTCGAATCTAAATTTATATTGATCGGGGTGATAGGTGAAATAACCGACATCAGTGTTATTATTATTCATCCGTAGATAAGTGTGACTTCATTATCACTTTCCTTACTATAGAAAAGTAATTTTAAAAGCTCTGATTTTGACTCCGTGGTCCTTCGGGCAGGTGCTCCTTTAAGAATTAAGTGAGGTACAAGGATCAAAATTAGAACTGAAACAGCTGGCAACAGCCTGCGGTAGTAAAATCCTTGACTGTTTAAAATATGCAATGATGAGGGGCGAGTTTCGATGTTTATCCCCCATTTAGAGCTGTTTATTCCTTCAAAGCAACAAATGGGAAAAAAGCTTTGAATGATTTACAGGGTGTTATTCTTAAGCTTCCACTCAAAATAACACATTCAACATTTGTTTTTAAGTTAATTAAGGACTTCCGAGATTTTTCCCTCCGATATTGTTATTTTTACTCTGTTATTTTCACTCATCTTAGTGCCTTTTTTCTTGGAATTCAGGCTTTAAAATGGTTCCTCATGTTTTAAGTACTGAACTGTGTAAACATTTATTCTTGTTGAGTTTGGCTGAATTTGAGTGGGTTCACTGTTATTGCATGTCCTTGTGTATATCTATAGTAAGTATTCATTCCTTGATTTCGTTAGTATTGGAACGTGAATTGTTCACCTCTCTACACGTGGCGTTACAATCTAATAATAATCATTCCGACTTTTGACGTAATTAACGTTCTAGTTGACGTTCACGCGTATCGAAGAAACTGGCATTGAAATTCTCGTTGACCGCTTCAGGGGCTCATGCAAGTTTTTGTCGTCTTTCAAACGTTTGACTATCTTTCTTTCATCACCAACACCGCCTTACAACCTTTCGACTTTACCTATCGATCTACAACCTTCAATTTATTCGCGCGGGACCATAAAGCTACGACTCAGAGTCTTTCACCCGTTCCCGTACCCCCTGCCTCAAACCTTTCTCCTAATCCTTTAAAAATGAGCTTCTCTGGGGGCTTTTCTAAAAATACAAATACCTTTTTACTTGTCTTCCTCTACAGCTTGTTTCATTTAAATCAGGTACTCCATCTTGCTTCTGGCAATCTGACACGACTTCCCAACTGTAATAAATTCATTCATCAGTCGTGACTGTTTTTATTTTCTAGGGTAAACCCGTCGACCCGTCTTAAAAATTCTACGAGTACCAGGTGATAGTGAATAAATTACCCTCTTGAACCATGTGGCTTAGAAACTTTTTCAGCGTTTGGTCTTGCTTACTGGCGAAATAATAAAATGTAAGTAGGTAATGTGTATAGTGAAAAATCAGTTCCCCGAAAACTGAAGCTCTTTCAGCATTCAACGGACTTTTGGCAAGGTTCCACGACTACCTGATTTGGTTCAAATTTGGTACGCAGACTGGGGGAGACCTTATATCAAGGTGACAGCCCGAAATAGCTGAAAATGAGGGGTTTGAGGGGATTTTAATCATTCCTGTGAAGAGGGGCACCCATACAACGGTGACTGCTTACCGAACATGAGGATAATACGAAATTCAATTACGAACAGTTAGCAACCGTAACTGGCCCTTGCGGTTACTCCCCCCTTCCCCGTCCCCCCGTCCTTTTCTGCGAGTACGTCCCTCCCCTGGCCGAGCTTCGAGGGAACAAATGCTTTGCTGTGGCCCAACTTCTCAACTCAGCCTTGTCCGCGGTCACAAATATAATGGCCAGTGGAACTTGAAGACAGAAGACATTATAGGCGCAGGAAGAGTAGACTGGTGGGGGATGCGGCGACTCCCCCTCAAACTACTTCCTCATCTGACCCGTTGAGCTTTTACTTGTAAAAGGGACTTTATTCCAGCTTGTTTCCGGCTGCTGTCCTTTGTGAGATGGGCATTGTAGTAGCCTGGTGCTCACAACTTTTGCCTTTAATATAATTAGTGGGGACTGAGGGAAGCAGCCCACTTCCTGCGCTGCGACCTTGACTTTATACCAAATGATGGGACGCAGCACTCAGTTAATCTCAACCTGAACATGTACAATTATTAATAGATTGGACTGAATAGGTTACCCTATCATCAGACACCCCGGGTCTACTAATTCACTCTTCGTGGTGTGTATCCCTTTTTGGGTTCAGTTGAGGTTGATCTCAAGCATGAGGTTGGAACTACGTGCAATGGCAATGAGGTGACGGGACCCGGTATGGAAGGCGAAGACACGCGACCCATTTCGCTTACAGCCTTTTCTGCACGTCACGGCCATTTTCAGTTCTCCGTATTTTTTCTTTCCCACTTTGCGGAGAAGAAAGAAAGAAAAAGCAATTTGGTATAACCGATGGCACCATCATGCAACTCCCGTCCCTCAGGCAGTTCATGGGCAAGCTTCAGGGCTCTGCCTTACATAGACGTATACGATAGAGCTGGAGACGTTTTGGGGGATTTAAATTGGAAAGGATTCGGCTGGAGTGGACTCATTATGGAGATTAGGGAGATGTATTGTCTGCTGTCATCATCGAAGCGCCATTACACGGATTATACGCCCATTACCTTTTCCGAAGTTCTATAAGTTCTCGAGGTTTAGTAGAATTGGAGTTGAGATGGCATAACCATTTTCCTTATTCCAAATGATTCTTGCGATGAGTAGTGAGTTGACATTTTTACTTTCTTCGTGCAGCGCCTGTTTTTTTTTTAGATTTCATTCTATATCTAAAAGGATTTTTGTAGGTATTGAAGAGGGTCTATCTAAAGCATTACTGCTATAGAACGGAAAATGGCTTTTTTGAAAGGAAGATGTTCAAAATATGGATAATGAGGTTTTTCAGGCAGTGCACCTGAATGAAGGCATGCTACAATATATCGCACAATAGTTTTTCCTTTCACTCCATAAGAATAGATTCAATCGATTTATCATATTTTTTATACATTTAATTAGGCTTCCGATTGACAGCTGAGATAATTTATGGTTTCTTTGAGCTCTTTTATCAGTCATGAAGTGAAAATGTCCTCCAGAGATGAATCCGTGAATCAGCCAAGCGTGGAGTTGGATATTTATGTCCAAATTAGTCGCAAGTCCAATAGCGATAGAACTGCCTTCATGCATGAGACTACTCTCGATTTATGGATAAACAAAGAAAAATTGGTAGAACTAAACAAAAACTGAATTAAAAAATGAGAGACAAAGTACAAGCAGTGAAATTGGAAGGAAAATTAACTTTTTAGGTTTTCTTCTGTGTTAGGTGCTTATCCCAAGTCTAAGGACAACACACTGTAGGTCCCGTGGCTACGGCAGGCACAGCCCCATTTGTTTTCTTTACAAGACAATTCGATTTCTGTGGTAAAGGTGAACTCTCCAAATCCAAAATAAACTTGTTGGGGCAGTTAAGTGGTCAGAAACGTCATTATCTAACAATAAACAACTCTATGCTTCTATGTCAATAGGCAGAGAGTACGTAACTCAATCGCCGTGGGGCGAGCGCTAGTTTCGCTATCCGATTGTTGAGTTGAGAGTTCCCCAGTCGGGGTTCAGACTTTGTTAACTGCTGTCTACGTAAGCACGAAAACAAGCTATCCTCTTGGACAGCCTATTGCTGTTGTTAAACTAATACAAACATGTGCCAACAAGCGAACAATTCAGATATGGAAAATCGTGTGGAAGAGCATGAGTCATCAAGTGGCTAGTCGCACAAGTCTATACTCCAAGTCAGGCTGGGAGCATACCGATTTCTCATAATTTCTTGCAAATCTAGGGCTGATTAAAACTTTTTCTTGAGCAGGCAAATATCTGCTCAGGGCCGGATTGGCATTTTTAGTGTATGGTAGGATTGGTAGGATATGGAACCCAAATCCGGATCGGCGTCAACTGAAAATCTTCAGGAAATTATGAGAAATTGGCATGCTCCTAGCCTGACTTGGAGTATAGAGCAGTTAGTTGCATTTGTAAGTTAGTTTAAATACTGAACTTGGGAGGTATTGAAAGACGGTCGGAGGAGCGTGGAATTAGTCTGTATGCAGTGAACAGACGGTAATGGAACAAATGAAACAAAACCATTGATTGACTTCCTCCATGTTTTCTTTCTCTTTAAATCAACTCCAGAGAAATTCCCATTATTTCTCTTCCTGAGATAAAAGAACAACAGAACTAAGAAAAATGTTTTCCGCCAATTTCTCGCTACAGTAATGATGATGTGATGACCAATTGGGTGGTGGAGGAAGTTCTTCTACTTATTGTACAATATTATGTTGTATTTTTCTTGTTTCCTTACTAATGGGCTCCATTTTTCTCTTTGCAGAAGGGTCGCTGGACGCCTAGGGATTTCCCCCCCAGGAGTCGTATGTAACATCGCATCAAGGTGAGTCACGCACTTTTTCTGTTGGATTTGAATAATTTTGTCAATTTTCCCTCTTTTCCTTTCCTATATATACATGGCTTACTAAAAATTACTTGTCTGAGGAGGGTTAATTTCCCGAGTTATGGTTAACTTCGTTAGGTTTCCGCCATTTCTCTACCAATTTTTAGAAGCTGGAATCTGGCGGTCTGTGAATGCGTCCTGAATCACGTCCTTCTCCTTCGCTCGTCAGTTGTCGTCCCTCTCCTACACTTCCTCCTGCATTTCCTGCATACATGCAGGGTAAGGCTGTTTCCCTTCACGACTGTTTGATGTCCTTACACCGGGCGCAAACACTGACCGCAAATACAGCGATGATCCCCCAGAACCCCAACCATCTTAGCTTAGTGTTACTACAGGTGCATAACAATGATTCGGTGAAATTCATCATGTGCAAGGGCGTAGAGGCGAGAAGGGAGAAGGGAGGTTGTTGTCTTCAAACCACCCCCCCCCCCCCCTTTAAAGTCATTATACCTACACTAGGAACTGACTTCCAGCCGCCCGTTTACTTTCGCTAGTATTTTCTCTTGCAAACCAAACCAAACCAAACTCTTAACTTGGCCATGAAGACCTGCGCGAAGCAAAACAGCGTCTATCGGCTATTGGGGATCCCCCCCCCCCCTTTCGTGTGGCTTCGTGCCTTAAAAAAAGCGGTCTTCTCACCAACAAGTATTAAATACCTAAATTGGGAACAAAATATATAAAATCTGATATTTTTGTAAGTGGATGGAAGTCATTACCTGCCAGGAGTCTTTTTGTGTGGCAGTGTGTGATCTTGTATGATGTTAGCTCGTAAGCTATACGATAAGATTCGCCCCTCCAATTTCCGTTCGATAAAGGATGTCTCTCGAAAAATTGAGGGAAGAGTTTTGCCCCGAGATGAATTTTTGTGGGTGTTTTTTTCCCCGTTAAAATGGATTTTGAGTCATCTGTCAGTGAATTTTCAATTTAGCCGCCAAGAGGTTTTTCCAAGTGCACATTAGCAGTTCCTATATCTACTTCTACAGAATTGTCGGTTTTCGATAAAAGAATCAAAGTGTTGAGTGAGTTTCATGACTCAGGAGGCAAGGATTAAGAGGACAGCTGGCACGTTCCTACCCTTCCGCGTGAATGCATTCTCGAATCCAAATTTAAACTAGGTACCCAGGTACCCACTGGTGACGTACTTCTTCTCTTTTCGCAACCACGTACCGTAATTTTATTTATTCATTCCTAAATGTCAGATCCTCTCAAATTTTCTCCAGTTTGTTTTGATAGTATTGTAATGCGGTGACACGTTCTCAGTTTCTCTGGTCCGTCGGAGGACCCCTAGCACCCTATGGCGAGGCTGTAATAGAGTTCAGTATGCTGGGAACGTTTGTTTTAGGGTTACCTGTTTAGTTAGTCTGTCAGCAGGTATTCTAGGACTAAAAACGTGACCAACAGCACATAGTAAAATTTTTCCACGAGATTTATTTTTCTTATTATGTGACCCTTTTGCTCCTCCCTGCAGCATTTAGGAACCATTTCCCGTATTGAATTGACTTAATATGAATATCCCAATTTCCATTTTATATCTACCCACTAGGTATTGAAAATAGTTTTGTTTTATTTTTGGCTAAAACATTTTCTGCGATTCTGTAGGATTTGATCTGAAATACTGTATTAGTACAGTACGTCAGAATCTAGCTTGAAGCAATAAGATTTAAAAATGATGTTTTTTTTTTACAAAAATTTCAGTCGATAGGTTACTTCTTTGCAATGAGATCGAAGTTACGAATTGTTTCTAGATGTTTTATGTCTCGTGTATTCTGCAATCGTGACTAATGGTCTAAAACTTCTCGGCAGTAAAAGGGTGAGTGGTTGGGAGCTTGCTCACTGTCAGTTCCATCCCGTCTGAACCTGGACCTTCGAGGACCTTCACAAGGATGCCCAGATGGTACCTCGGTATCGTCCGACACAGTTCATCTCAATTACCTAAGACTGCTCGGAGGAGAAAAGGTCACTCATGCGATCGCTCTCGTATCTATCACTGTCTCTCAACGGAGCACGCTTGATTTGGTTCAAATGTTAACGGTATAGAAACACAAGTGGCACCAGAATGGGCTTGAAAAGCTTCCAAGAAAAATGCTGTATAATCTTTTCCCCCTGAAATAGAATAGAAACCAGAAGTTTTAGGCGTTTACAGTGGAGAGATTTCAGGTGGTGTCCAACTATTGTCCACGGAAATTTTTGTATCCAATTAATCCTTTGATAGAAGATTGATAATAGAAGTCATCAGGTACTCATCGTACTTCTGATTTAAACGGAACAGCTTATTCCTCCTTCACATAAATTGTATTCTGTATATAGCATCCGGTTCTAGAAGTATGGTAGATTGGAGTGGGGGATTACTCGATGTACATGTACAGTGAAACAATCGCTGACCATTGATAAGCATTTCGCATTATACGTTTGTGTAGAGAGCTGCAGTTGTGTCAGTGATATGCTTTTCGAGAACGTATAGTCAGTGATGCGATAGCTTAGCGGTCGGTGATAAGCTGGGTTGCTCATCTCGTGACGATCACGTTCATTCCCCCGCACCATAACTTCATGACCCAGTCATGATACTCATGATATCACTGATGCCTTGTGACCATTCGTTTGGTGGCTATCTATGTTAAAATGTCTAAATGCGGGGCAGACCATCATGCTGTCGGAGAACAGGTGATACCTGCTTTCGACTACTTGTGGCCTTTTGGTTAACTGAGCCGTTGTGAACTGGTGAAAGTATTTTCATCATTCGAGAAAACGGAAACATAATCATGTTTCAGAGTTTTTTTTAAATTTCGTTCAGAGGAAAATTAATTCTACTTATTTTTATTTCACTTTTTTTTAGGAAGATAAAAAAATATTTACCTATGTTGATTATCCGGAGTCTAGACGAAAATTTTTACGTAATATAATATATATTGGACCGACGATATGTACCTATAGGAAACTATATTAAGTACCTACCCACAACCATTCATGTCTTCTTGGTTGCGCCCCATTATATACAGCGTGGTCGTTAGTCTATTCATAAAGTCCATAAACTGCACTCCGGGTCGGAGTTAGTAATTGCGGTACCTACGTGAAGTAATAAACATTTTGGTGGAAAAGTAAAAGTTTTATGCTATAGTGGTGATTAAGAGAAGTTACTAGGGTCGGGCTTGTATTCACTGCCTCGTTAGTCGTTACAACCACTGGTCCAGCTTCAGATACTTAAAGCTAGTGGTGTTAAAGTACATGAACACATGCATGGAAATTGTTTTGAGGAAAGTGAACCTGTTTCTTTCTATCAGGATTTGTTGAGAAGGACTGAGGGTGAAATTTGTGGTTATTATAGGGGACAGAGCACACTGGCTGGGGTACTGAACGTCCTTCTCAGTCAAAAGGAACATATAGTGTAGCGGCTCAGAACGAACCTGAAACTGAAATTGTAGTAACAGCAATTTTTTTCTTTTGGGACCACTCATGGGATCAGTCGCAGTTATGCTCAAGACTAGGAGTCCTAGGGCCAGTCTGCCGAGGCCTCGCCAGAATTTCTATTTCACCCAGACCATTAACGGAAATTTTCATTTATACTGTTTGTGCTTGAACCCAGAGGTCTGAACGTTCGAGCATTTGTGATTTCAATGTTCTGGCCATTCTGTGCACACACCAATTCCGTTTCATAGCTATAATTTCATCGAAAATTGGAAAGTACAATGCAAGGCTTGAGCTTTTAGCATATCAATTAAAGTAATCTCAGCCTGAGTTAGTGATGGAATTTAAATTTGGAAAAGTAGGTATTAACGGAGCCTAGAAAACAGCCCAAGAGTCTGTATCAACAGGATTTGCTGTAAACCCCTTTTGCTCATGCGAAACAATCAAGGGCTTTGCCCATTTCTAGGGTGGCAACAGCTCAAGGTCTTCATTTTCAACGGGTTATTTCATTTCAATTTTGAGAAGAATTTCCGAGTGAGCGACGCTATATTGAGATGACCAGTCAGTGCCATTCGTCCTGAAGCACTTAAGCGCTTTGGTGACTACTGAGCGTTGATGCCGAGAGCCTACCTAAAATTTAATGGAACAACCTCTAGAATATGTATACCTTGGCAGCAACTCATCTGCCGTTACGGCGGACTCGCAGGAACCCAGCTTAGCGGAAAATGTGCCAAACTTCCCTATCAGTCTTCTTCTTATTCAAATCCCCCAAAATTTAAATTTAAATGCCATTCTAATCTAGTGCCGTTGCCGTTACCCCTCCATTTGCCTGCTTTGGGTGTATGGGACTCACCTGAATACGAATACCAACGAGACCAATGTTGATTTGGGACGTCATTAGTTTGCTCTCTCGATTGCCCTCTCAGAGTTCCCGTCCCCAACGGTTTCGTTTCTCTGCCATCTCCTTTATCTAATTTTTGAAATTGTCATCATATTTAATAATATTTTAAAGTTTATACATATATCACTCAGGAACCAACTTTGAGCAAAAGTACGGAAACTACTGTTCTCATACAACTATAGGAAATAGTTAGGTAAATAATAGTAGATAATAGTTGGTGGATAAATTTTTTAGTTGGCTTGGAGGACACTGAAGAGAAAAACAATGTAGAAATTTCTCGGAAGTTCTAACACAGTGACCATAACAATTATCTTACATTTCTTCGAAACGTGTCTAAATTATAGGAAAAATACTTTTGAAGCACTCACCGAATAAACGCATTTTTTTTCTCATCTTATTTTGGTCGCTATTAGTTCGGTTGTGGAGGTCGGAGGATGTAGTCTAGGATCGATACGAACCTCGACTCCTCGAACTTGCGAGCTTCCATCAAAGACGTCATCAGTCTCTGTCACGCCGACAAATCGTCCTGCACAACCAGCCGTCATTACTCTGACGGTCGGACCCGACATTCCAAGTCCCGTGTTTTACTTAAACCAAATTCCCTTGAATTTCTCCTTAAATTCCTTATTTCTTTTACTGAGTTTTCGTTGAAAATTAGCTTTAAGGGATAAAGAAAAGCACCCCAAATATTCTAGCAGATAATTTTGAAAGATAGCATGTTACGTACAAAGAACAATTCTAGAATATTATTATAAAGGATTCTAAAAAAGAAAAAAGAGCAAAAAATGTGCCTGTTCTCTCTGCTAATTATCTTTCGCTAATGAGGGTGCGGTTTAAAGGTAAAAATTGTCCTTTCCAGGGCAGAGGTGAAAAACTAAAGTGTGTAATTAAAAAGCAGGATATAAAGCAGGGCAAGCTAAGTAATACGTGGGTGTGCTGATTGCACCTCAGCCCAGCCGGCAAGTACACCCTTACCCTTACACTCTTTTTCTTCAAATCTTGGAAAACTCTTCAGTTAAAAGTGTAGCCTTGAACTTCACCTCAGTGACAAGCTCACGGTTCGGCTTCAGTTCCGCTGACCACTTCCACGTAAAATACATGCTCTTCAATAAAATGTTCACTGCGTACTTGATTAGTTACACAATGCTACGTGTTTCAGTAAATAATATTGGAGAGGCAAATTTTTATTAATAAAAATGCGTTTTCTGGGAAATGTATCCAATGAAATTTTGATAGCACCTACTGTGGCAAGGAAGTAGTGTGCACGTTCTTGAAAATATTCGATTGGACCTGAATTTTCATATCAGTGTACTTTTCTTTTCTTTTCGTCTAATGGTCAAAAAGTCGAAAAATTGAAAAGTGTCGAAAGTGTCAAAAAGATGTTAGCACTCTATACCGTGTCGACTGCAGAAAGAAATTATTAAATGGAGCTATGAAACAGTTATAGTGACTGTATAGGGTACATTCTCGTTCCACCATTTTCACTCCCAGAAAACATGAATCTATGAAATTCGTGTTGGCAATCTCACTTTGTGATTAACACAATTAGGAATGAAATATTGCTATCAATGGTTGGAAAACATTTAATCGGAAATAAAGGGTTGCTTTGTCCCGGCATGGTACTGCGGGTGCGGCGAGGCTCATGGCACCGTCCGTTGCTGCACCTATTGCGATTGGTATTTACACTGCAAAGGCTAATCAGTGAAACGAACGTTCATCTCGTTAATCCTACGCTGTTGTCCCCCCCTCCCCCTCCCCCTCCCCCCAACCCTGGGATTCCTCCCCCAGTTCAATCCTCGGCAATTCGACGACACCTTGATTCTACTAAATCTGTGGTTCGAAATTCATGGTTCAATTTAAAATAGAAATACGAGGGGGTAACCACTCCAGAGATTCCCTGAGATTCCATAAAGATTTCCAAAGATTCACAACGATATTCATGGAAAGATGAACCCCGAAGGGGTAACCACTCCAAAAAAATTCCAAGATTCCCTGAGATTTCATAAAGATTTCCAATGATTCCCAACGAGATTCCCAACAAGTGGTTAACCCCTCGTAGAAATATAACGAAGAGGTGCGACAGAATAGTAGTCGCTATAGTCGCACTTACCTATATAGTTTCCAATACCCATACTGCCTACTGACTCCTAAAAATTTATAATGAAAATTGTTCAACAAGTTTTTGAAAAAAAAAAAAAAAAATCGTAAGGCTTCTTTAAAGTATATACAATACGTACTATACAGTGTCTCCTATTGACCTGATTTAACAAACAGATTTATCTTATCGTGTGTTTAGATTATGACAATTGCCTTGCGATAGCACTTGCTTCCTTGAGGTAGCAAGCTAAACATACGATAGTCGATAGTATAAATTTGTTTGTTAAACCTGTTTGATAGGAGACACTATAGTATAATATAAGAATATAATATAATACGTTAAAGTTTTAGTGATACAGATGAGGGAGATCGAGTCTTTTCAATACGAATAAATGTGAGCGGTTTTGAGATACCTATAGAACCAACTAAATTGTAGATAACGTTACTTAAAAGTTACTTAAAAAGTTGACGGTGATCTGTGAGAGAGCTGACGGCCTTCTCAAACGCAGCAATTTCCATTTAATCTAGTTTAATCCCACGGTACATTAAAGGACACTTGATAGCGAATTTTCATTTCATTATAGAAACAAGAGCGTTGCGGTTTTTATGTACGGCTCTCCTCCGTTATCTGTTGGCGCCGAGGGTACTCATGCAATAACCGACCACTTCCTTCCCACAACCCACTCTCATCGGTTTACTCTTGTAGCACTGGCGAAATTTGAATTTTTGCACTTTGTTCTGACACAAGAATTGTACATTTAAAATGGTCCAAAAATAATATTTTTAGCATCAATGATCAGCTATTTGGGGCACCTCCATTTATGTATTTAGGTAAATCTCGAGTTAATCAGTGGAACTGTGTAATGCCAATCGGCGCAGAAGTTCGATTTTTGTTTTTATTAGCAACGGTCATACTTTTCGTATACGTAATTGAAAAACATTTGAAACCGATCATTGCAAAGTGTCATTTTGGCTGGATTTAGCTAATTTCTGAATGGAACGTCCCCGAATTTTTTTCTGTAAGCTAAACAAGGTTGTCACGCGTTGCTAGGGACACAATATTTCGACTTTATTTACATAGCAACCTCGTTTAACTTACAGAAAATGTTAGTGCAAATTCCATTCCGAAATTAGCTAAATCCAGCCTCTATAACAAAATACCCAAAGCAATACAAATTTCTTTTTTCTGAATTTTCACTTCTTCATTTAAGGGCCACCATACATTCTCGACGAACTCCACCAAAACCACTGTGCGAAAGTAAATATTCGACAAAACTGATGTATACATGTTAGTGCTGCCGGAGACGGGTAATTGCAATATCATATTGGTTGTGTTTATTCTAAAAGCTAAACATAGTGTGCTATTCGAACGCGAAACGAACGAGTGAAAGTAGGACACTATGTTTAGCTTTTACAGGAGAAAAAGTAGAGAAATGGTGTTGAAATTACCCACTTCGGTAAGTGAAATAAAAATTGTCAACATGTAACATGGCGGCGGTAAATATTACAAACATTTATCAAGCTTTTCTACTAAATGTGACGATAAAATCATACTGTTTTAGTCCGAAACGTTACAAAAAAATATTTCGCGTGAGGTAATGTTGTGTTTTTGCGATCTGTCAAAAAAACATGTGGACTGGTAGTTAGTTGACTGTTTAAAACCGCTCCTGTGGGCTTATTACTCCATTTCATGCAAAAATACAACACTACCTCACGACAAAGAGTCCCAGGTTTACATCCCCCTATAAACACTTTTCACTCGCTCTGTAACTTCGGAGTAGGGCTTGAAGTACGTAGCATTGCGAACCAAATACGTGTATTCCACCTTAACATCGGTGTCCCAAATTTCATAATTATTCTTTGATAAGTATAGGTACACGTTACAAATTTTGGTGTCGTACTTCTTAAATAAAAAATCGGGGGAGAATTACTTTGCCTTTCCACCTTATTATTTCTATTTAGAACCTTCTTCAGTTCAATATAATCCTCAAAGTCGAATTTCTGTACGAAAACAATGCGCCCTCGGCAGTCGTAGGATGGCTATATCGCTGCATCTCACACAATGTTAAAAATCGACTTTTCATACTTGTATAAATATTTTAGTGCAAATCTTTGTGCAAACCTAACTTCAGGAGGAGCTGCAAAAACTTGAATGCTGCTTTTATATAGACACAGTCGAGGGTGAAGGGTGATTGGCCAAAAAAGTATTCCAGGTAGGCAATTTGGATTTGAATTTCAGAGCAGAAACAATAGAGTTGAGTTAGCGTGAAATTGGAATCGTAAAAAGCCAAGTTTGCTGTAGTTTACATCACTGATCGGTGCAGCGAATCCTCGCCATCTTCTTCGCAACATTTACTTGCGCAGTAGTCGAAGGACTTGAGATTAGATACCGACAGGTTAACATCACTGGTTTTTTCACGCACTTAAGCAGTGAACTTATTTTTCGTATAGGTTGCATCACAGGTCACTTTGCATGCATTTACAAGATCTGGCTTCTTTGTTCTGGCTAGGATTGGATGTGAGAAGAATTTGGAAAAATACCAGCAGGTGTATTCCCTTTCTCGAACGCCAGGAAACCCACCCAACTAACACCTTCAAAATTTATTGTAAGAAGAACTGTTCCCCGTATATTGCATCATGGCGTGCCTTATCTTCTTACATTAATTTTTGAAGGTGTTAGTTGGGTGGGTTTGCTGGCGTTCGAGAAAGGGAATACACCTGCTGGAGGTGAAAGGCCGAGGCGTTAACCACTCGTTGGGAATCATTGGAAATCTTTATGAAATCTCTGGGAATCTTGGAGTTTTTTGGAGTGGTTACCCCTGCGGGGTTCTTCTTTCTATGAATATCGTCTGGAATCTTTGGAAATCTTTGTGGAATCTCAGTGGAATCTCAAGGAATCTCTGGTGTGGTTACCCCCTCGTGAAAGGCAATGACGAATCCACCAATGAGTATAAGGTGAAGCCAATTGTCTGTATGCAAACATTCAAACAAAACAGAATTGTAATTTCCCAAAAGGAAGGGTCACTAGTTCCAACCCTGTTAGTTAGTATTGGGTGCCCTTTGACGGGATTTACCGCACCAATCCCACAGGGGGGGAAAGAGGCCCCTTGTGCCAAATTAATACAAATTCCTCTTTCCGAGAATTGAAAAAGGAAAATAGCAAAAGAGAAAAAGTACGATATTAATTTGAGCATATTCAGCACTTTCCAGCCAGAAGAAAAAATTATTTCTGCTCTGTTTAATCCATTTTTAATGAAATCGGATTTCCTGTGGGAACTAAGCTCAGCAAGCCAGCCATCTGGTGGCATTCACCATAACTTTACGCTAGGGGGATCATCTGCAATTGTCTACATCTACTTAATAGAAAGCTTTTCATTTTGTAAGGGCCTTACGGAGGGAAGCTTCGCTATTTCAGAGGTTCTCAACCCTGGGCGTACAATTGATGCCTAGGGATATACTACTCAACATAGGATCTAGGGATATCTACAGGAAAGCTGGAGAGAACTGAGGGGTTAACCACTCGTTGGGAATCTCATTCGGAATCATTGGAAATTTTTATGAAATCTCAGGGAATCTTGGAAATTTTTGGAGTGATTGCTCCTTCGGGGTTCATCTTTCTATGAATATCGTTGGGAATCTTTGGAAATCTTTATAGAATATCAGTGGAATCTCAAGGAATCTGGAGTGGTTACCCCTTCGGAGAGAACCATTAAAACACAAAACTGGGTGTCAGTTTTGATGAACTAGTGAGGCAATTATTCTTTCGAGTCTATAATATTTCAATGGGAGGTTTTACATGGAATGGGAAAAGTGTTTTTTGATCACTCGAGTACCTATTTGCAATTTTATATTAGTAACCTACTTTCTACATGAAAACAAACACAAAGGAAAGGCGTCATGCTCCTGACGGGAACGGCGATGATCTCCTTGGTTGTTGGGCTGTCGGAAAGGTGACATTGAAAAGAAAGGAAAAAAGTTCTCAATAGGAAGATGTCAGTTGGAGAAGTGTCATAAATCCCTTTGAGAAGCTCAGTAGAAATGGAAAGTGAAAAGCTTGGATGATGCGCGGTGTCGGTATCGCTGCGAACCATTCCTGCCGATTTCACGCTGCCAGGCTAACAGTTGATTGCAATAGCAAATTCTCTGTTTTGTATATCCCACTTCTTTCATTTTGTATGCTTCAATTTGTAACGGGATCTCACTCCTTGCCCGGCTACTGTGGGGGGTTCTAAAGTTTTCGGATTATTATTTTATCGGGGTTTGAAATCATCCATGACCATGGCGGGTTAACTTAAAGAATGGCATGGGTGAGGCCCCGATCGGGCGCCTGGAACCTGTATCTCTTCTGGTCTAACCTTGAAATTTCCATGTACTTTACCTTCACTTCCTATATTATATTATATTTTTCCTGGCAATGGAGTAGGCGATTATAAGTGTACCCTCCGCTGAAAGACAGCTTGGTCGAGGTTGTCACCGAAATACGGTAGTAATGTATACGTACACTGCGAGTGGATCTGGCTGTCTGTCAGGATAACTGACATTCATTTTCACAAGTAGGGGCGATGTCTATGGACAAAGCAATGCGAAAGTCGCTGGTTAGTTGATGAACACCCTGTTGTACCCAGAAAATAAAATGGCCGTGCAGTCACCAGTATAGATATCACTCAGTATCGATAGTACCTCCACACTCGCCTCGCATTCTGTGCTTTGTAAAAGCGTAGTATTTCCTCTTTCTCTACGTCTTTGGTTCCTATACACAGTACTTGTTGTTTCGTTATTTGAAGGGAGTTGAAGTAAGGAGTAAAGGACTGGGCACATTTAAACTTAGCCTTACTTTCAAAGGGGGTAATTCAGGTGAACTACCCTTGAAAACCCGTTCTCTTTTACACGCAGAAAGCTTTTCCACTTAAAGCCCTCTCAATCCTAAACTGCAGAGATGGTGATTTTCTCGGCTTTCAAAAGTAAAAAAAACTCAATTATACCAAGTTTTGAAGAGTTCTTCTGACTAATTAACTCAGATCTGAATTCTACTGGAGCCTGAAAATTCTGGGGTTATTAACAATTACTGTTATTTTTGTTATAATGTCTAAGAGTATGAAAAGATATTGTCCGCTTACCGCACGGGTAGAATTTCACTCCCACAACCGTTTCCGTACTTCAATTAATTTTTAGCAACCCATTTGAACCGTCTGAAGTGCAACAATTTTTTTTCATTGTAGAATGAAACATCGCTATGAAAAAATGACTGCTCGTAAGCGCATGAGTTGTATCAAAAACTGCCAGGTCATTTCTTTGTTATGGACGGTTTTTAAAAAGATTTAAGTTATCAGGAACTAGTTGGGGGATTTCGTGATATTATGAATAAAGGAAAGAGCCGCTATCGTCACTCTTTGCGTACAAGTTCCATTTTGATAGATGGAAATCTCTGATGATGACTTGTGATGATGATGAGTGGTGACAGTGTAAAGGCATGAGGTGTTCCGAGGGCAGGGCGCTGAAGAAGCTGCTCCAGTAAGAAGAGAAGCAACGCAAAATAAAGAGAAACACATAGACCGTCTCCGTTTCCGTTCCTTCCTTATCCAGAATTCCTTTTCGGAAAAAGGGGAAATCCTAATGATTGGTAATCGGCTTTGACGGAGATTGCAAAACCGGATCGCTTTGCAAAGTTTGGCGCATTGTTGTTCCTAGCGCTCTCTGGGTGCTTTCACTGTTGGCACTGGTCTCCAAAAGACTTTGATGAAATGAGGAGTCTTGTGATTTTTCTTCCAGCCTCTGAAAATTTCAGTAGTAGGGAGGACGTCTTTCAGAGCATGGTGTAGTATATGAAACGAATTTTACAATAAAATATGAATCTGAAACTAGTGATACCTCCCTAAGTTGGTATAATCTGCCACCTGGGTATAGTTTTCTACAACATGGTGAGAACCAACGTTTCCGGTGCATGTCTGACTGGGTGGAGGTTATGAAATGGTACTGCCTGCTTGTTAAGAAGGACCTTCTAGGTCCAGCGGGAGTTTTTCTGCTTGGAAATTACCCTCCAGTTCGCAGAGGTTTCCAGATAAATTAATGGAATTTACTTTGTTAATTTATTCTATTAATGAAGGAGGCGGGATTCAGTGGTGATATATTTAAACCACTTGAAGACATTACCACGTCTTCTTTTCTTTTCATAGCTTTCTTGACAATAAGCCAAGCTTTTCACCATTTCGCTTTCTTTTTCTCTTTCTTTCGAATTCAATACCGTCCTCTACTTCTACACTATACTAATGCAGTTAACTTGCAACAGTACTTTATCGACGCATTCTACAACATTAACCAATTCCTTTCAAGAGCAAACATCTTTAATTTAGGCGTAGATGTCTTCATTGGTAGATCCTGCTTAATTGCAAAACAACTATTCTTGGAGAGGAAACAGGGTTGAACGGATAAAAGGAAACATGAAAGGGTTGCGGGAAGGTTTGGGTCGGGAGGCGGGAGGTTTTCAAAACACAGCCTCACTGCTCACTGCTTGCTTGGGAAACACCTCACCGTCCTCTCCATCTGTATCATCATTATTTCCAATTTTCCAATAAACCGTTAATAAAGTTAGTCGGCTTCTTTCTATTTTCACTGTGGGCAAATCTGGTTTAGTCTGGATTTCAAGAAAATTGCGTCAGCAGACTATACCTAATATACCTAATAGCATGCGGATGACGTGATCAGTGATTTCCGATCAGTTCACTTCGCTTCAGGCATCGACATGTATTGTATAAACTTCCTACGCACGATTTATTTTCAAACTTTTGAAGGGGTTACTTAGATTTATGCTACCAGTCTTTTGTGAAAATCGTTATGTTCAAAATAGACTTGTATCTACTGTTGGAACGTATTTGCCGGCAGCAATAGGGAAAGTTCAAGAGAGGTACCTTACCTATACACTGTACTCCACAGCAGAGTGTTCTCCGTAAACTTTACTCCCCCGTCTCAAGAGGCCTATCAGCGTTTAGCAAATTTAGCCGGAGGGTTACGTGGGCAGGAGGCCCATTCCTTTCAAGATTTTACTATTGCTTTTTTGCGTTTTTAAGATTGCTGTTGTTCTGTTTCTGCTTATGATGTATTTCTGCCACCAATAATTGCGATTTTTTTTTACTTAATATAAGGGAAATATCTAAAACCACCTGGAAATTGGGAATTTGCATGCGTAGGTACATTGTTTCAACATTAGACTGTCTAGGTGAAGTTTTTGGTTTCTCCGAGGGGAAAAGCCGTTCGCAGTGTTAATCTTATGAGCTTCAGAAATACTTCACCAGCTGAAGCCTAACCGCGCTCAGTAACATTGCAAAAACCTCTTTGTAATAAATTACAGAGCCACATTCAGCCATAAACTTAATTTTATCGGCCCAGCTGCTTTGAATTGATTTTTTTAAGGAAGCCACGTAATGGTAAGCAGTGATCCCCTAGAATTTGAAAACCAGAAAAACGGACAACAGAACGAAAACGGCTTGGTCGTCACATCTGTGCTGTTTCCAAGCTTTAGTGAATCGAGCTGTGGAGAAAAACCCTGTTCGCTGCTGCAGCCTCCCTTGGAAAATTGCCAGTTTGTTGGATTTTTCGGTTCCTTTATTTTAAAATCAGGTTTGTAGAAAGTTGTCCTGCTCACACTCTTTCGAAAAATTAAAGTTATGTTAATTTCTTACCAGGCCATGCAGTCTTATTTGACGCCGTTTACTCGTGTGCAAAAGACGGAAAAAGTATATTTTATTTCCTTATTGTAAGCTTAGTTACTCATTTGTCAGCAGTTACATTCTGACCGAGGCTGCTGTTTATGTTTTCCTTCGTTACATTGTCGAAACTACTGAATGTACGGGCGGAACTACTGGAGACATGGTTGGAAACCTTTCTTCACGTAGGAAAAGCACGTCGAGAAGATAGCACTAATGAGTGCAACACCTTGCTTGGCTTCTCGCACTGCCACAAGCACAAGGGTCTGCAATTTGCTCTTCTAATTAGACAGCACGCGGTGCGAAAGGATCAGAGCCCACATTTTTTTTCCATTAAAATGTTTCCTCCGCACTTGCATGGTTCCCTCTTAAAAGGCTTTGTAGGCTTCCGTCGCTTTTCACTTGTAGAGCATTCTCCGTCTCATAGTGAATGCATGAGAATTCTTCTCATCTCAGTGCTAACACTTTTCTTGCCTTTCTTGTGTTATCCGCTCTGCGCTTAATACTTCTATATACTCTCTCTCAGTCTCTTAGCTCTGCTTCAGGCCGCTGCCGTATACTGCCGTGCACTTATAGCTCAGCATAATTTTCTTTATTATTTAGACATTTTGTTCTATCAAAGGAGGCTTTACGGTGCCTACTTAAAGTCTTTAATTCATCTAGCCTAGTGGATAATATGGCTGCATGTTGTCTTAATCATTAATCTCGGGTTCTCTTCATTATCTGTTCTATGTCTGAATCTGTTCTAATGTCTGAATCTGTTCTGTGTCTGAATCTGTTCTGTGTCTGTATCTGTTCTATGTCTGTATCTGTTCTATGTCTGAAATAGAAACCAGACTAATCCCGCGTTTAAATCCTATTCAGAACATTATTTATTTTTAAGGCACCAAAGTATCTCCACTTGCTGGGTTGTAGTTGCTGCTGGTAGAGTAATTCCGGGAAGAGGTGGCCACTAGGTGATTTTTCTGAATGCAAGTGACGTTATCAGAGAGCTTTAAAACCAAACTAGCTTGGGAGATGTTACTGAATTGATACCTTGCCCCATTCTGCGGCTTTCAGTAGTGGTACACACGGGTATATTTCTCCTAGAGTTACCGTGCTTACTACTTGTGCAGACCTCACAGAGTTACCGTGCTTACTACTTGTGCAGACCTCACAGAGTTACCGTGCTTACTACTTGTGCAGACCTCACAGAGTTACCGTGCTTACTACTTGTGCAGACCTCACAGAGTTACCGTGCTTACTACTTGTGCAGACCTCACAGAGTTACCGTGCTTACTACTTGTGCAGACCTCACAGAGTTACCGTGCTTACTACTTGTGCAGACCTCACATGTGTTTCACTGTTTTCAAGTAGCATATTACTAAATGAAATGATCTCGTAGCTTCTCAGCTCAGGTATCGCTGTTTAGTATTTTGGGTTACGTCAACAAGGCAAAGCTGACGTAATTATGTTGTTGATCAATCAATGCCGACAGATGCTCATCCAATCAGCTTAGGTCCTCAGCCCATCCCAGTAAGTAGCCCTCCATTCTAGCAAGGGCTTCTTAGTGCTTACATAGTCATTGGAAGATAGGGCGTGCATCCGCTGTAGTGTCGTCCCTTGTGTAAGCTTTCTAATCAGAGATTACAGTGGGCTAGGCACCCATTAGGTAAAGAGCTAAACAGTAAGTCCCCGATAAATTGTTAGGTACGTACCGCAGGTATATTTGCCCTGTGCGCTGATAATCGTTAGTTCCATTATAATCCCATGGGTCTCGAGTCTTGAGCGAGTGCAGTCTTGGAGATGCTCAAGAACGATCCGAAGATTCTTAGATATCTTCCAATGAGTTAACTAGGTAGTGCGACATGCGACATGTCAAACAACAAAAAGTCAAGTGCAACCGCAATTAGACCCTTCACTATTCTCAAGTGGAATTGTCCTCTTTCGGCGGGTCCAGAAAATCGATACCTCAGGAAGAGGACCAAGTATCACTTCATTGGTGCTGCATTAGAAGCAGTGCATGAGAGCCAATCGGCGCTTTTGTTACATAAGGCAATTTTGTAAGCTTGCAGGTGTTATATTAAGATTTTCAGAAATGATTTATGTTGTGGAAAAGGGTGGAATTAACATTTCTTAAGGCTGTAGTCTCTTCGCAAGCAAATCTTTTCAGTCCGACAGCTCGTTAGAAAAATTCAAAGCCCCGTCAATTATTTCATTTCCCCTTTTCAGAGTCAATTGACTGAAGTTTCAAATTATGATCTAATTAAAGTAAAATTTGTCTTGGCCCGCGTATTTAAATGAGCAATTATCTAACCCTTTATCCGCGAGAAAAACATGACTTCGATTTCAGTTGTTCCTCGGCTGATCTTTGCCTGTTTCTGGGGAGTCACCTCGAAGGCGTCTTTTATGTTGTTAACACTAACGTACCTACTCTACTACTGTTTAATTTTATTGGAAATGTTTGATGGTGTTAATAATAGGATGCAGGACGCTTTTGTGGTTCAGGGACTGGGCCACAAAACATGAAACTACTGCATTGTATATCTACCTATACCTAGATATTATATTATTCAAAATTAGTCAATTTTCCTATATTTGTAGCATTGTCCATATTATTCCTATAGGTACTGTTGTATATAGATATTAGTATTTACCCATTGGCTGGAAGTCCAAGTGATTCATATTTTTTGGGGGGGTTTTGGGGGGGGGGTGACGGTAGAAGTAGATTTTAAAATTCTCTTAGTTTAGTGTGGTATAATTTCGTGCTATTGCAATTTGTCGTGCCGTACTGAATTTCGGATTGGTGTAAATAAAGGCAGAGTTGATGCAATAATTAAGACGTTCGGGGGTTGAAGTCAGTAAGGGGAAATGGGCATTACCCGTAACGAGGCCTAATCTACGGGATATCAGTATCTGAAATCGGCTCGCGTGCTGATGTTGATTGTCTCCAACCTTATAATTGCGGCCTGGATGCCGAAATCCAGCACCACCAGCTCCACCAGCTACAGCACGGAAACTCTGTCAGCAAACTCCTGCTGCCTGTTGTTTTTCACACTTAAACCGGGTCCCGTTTTTCCTGCTTGCCAATTGCTATTTCTTGGACACCTCTCAGCGAATGGACTAGCTAATGGACTAGACAGGCTCTTCCTGCTCCTCCTACTCCTGAGAAATTCCATTGCGAGTTCTAGCACAATATATTTCTTCGCTTCAGCCTTCTTGCCTCCACTACTTCGGTCAAACATACCTACGTACCTACTGAAGTATCTCTTATATAGCTCAGCAATTCGACAGGCGGTAATAGGTTTTGTGTCTTGCCCCCCCCCCCCCCCCCCCCATTTATCCATTTATAAACTTCTGTGTACAGTTAGCTTTTCTTATTTTCATGGCTGTCATTCCGAAATAGTGACCTCGTTTATAGTATTTTTGGCTAATAGAAATAGCGTAAAAAGCGGTAAGAGACTCATAAAAAAGGAAAACGACACCGAGATTAGTTTTCGTCACAACCTGAAGAAAGAATGAGTGTCAACATCTTAATGAATTAAAACGTAATTTTCTTTATAGATTCTTTCCCAGGTTGAATCAACAAACCTTCCTGTCTCATAATTATCCCTTTCCGCTGTTAAAATAAACGCAAACAATATTAAAAGGAAAATTAGTCTTCTTTCCTTGTTCCTTCCAATTTGAAACGGATGTCGCTCTCAACAAGAAACGCCCCTTCAATGAACTCCATGCGGACTTCTTTCTTTAGATCATTTTTAAATATTGTAGCTATCTCCTTTTCCAGACGAAAATTTCAAAGTTAGGTGGGTTATTGAATCAGAAATAAATCAGTCAGAAGTTATTAGTTAGAAAGAATTCTGTGGTGGTTCAAATTACCTATCAGTCAGTTTTACTCAAGGTTTTACGTCAGTATTTTGTAGCTTATTATATTTAAAAATTGCAAGTGAGGGATTGCCTGGTCGATTCTGAACTACTATATTATACCTACTATGCTAAATTAAGAGGACGCTTTTATTGCAACTGTTTTGCAAATGCTAGCATCGCATACCTCAAGAAAAGTGCTGTATCTCGAAAACCAGTAAAAAAAATGGGAAATCTGCTTCGAACACTCCCTAGAACATTGTTAGGGCTAGGTACAGGCAAAATTTTGTGTCTTTCCAACCAAGGGTAAACCTTGACAATGAATCGCCGCTCGCAATGTTAATCTTCTGGGCGGCAAAAAATGCACCGTCAGGTATAGCGGACCCTTAATTGTACTCATTTGTGGCACATGTTTGAGCACTTAAAAAAATATAGGTCGTGTGAATCTTGGCACATCGCTTACTTTCAGCTTATGCTCGGTGGATTATTTGGGTTGAGGTGTGAGGGAGATTTACGGTAGGTTGATAGATGTGTACCTTTTTATAGGTGGTTCATGGAAAGATGTTTTACGGCAAAAGCTAAAAGCGTCAAATATGATAAGTCAGCAGCAGTAAAAAGCGCTAAGCTATGTTCCTGAGTAGTGATATCGTCCCCATCTAAGTGATGAGGCCCGCAGTGTGTATGGAATACAATTTATGAGCTCTTTTTCTATCGGAACTGCTGTCCCACCCATCTTGAGTCCGGGAGGGATCGTGTCCCACTTCCACCTTCTATATTACCTCCCGATTTGTCTTCTCCTTTTTTATGATCTACATCAGCATTTTTTTTACTATATCGGAAGGTATTTCAAATGTAATATATATTTTTATTTTATTTTTTAGGTAAGTGGAGCATCGTGCACGTGTATGGTGACGGTGAGTGCTTTGCTGTCTCAACATTTTTCCAGAATATCCCAAGATCTTTTGGCCGTATTTCAACGCTTTGAGAATGAATTTCCGTTATGTGAAATTTATGACAAATAGAGTTTCTTCTTGGCGATGACGCTTTGATGACAAAAGGTGGCACCGAAAACTGATCTGACGAGCTTGTTATATATTCTCCGCTCTTTTAATAACACGAAAATTAGTACGGTCTACAATGCCTACACATTTCCTTGTCCACGATGCCCGCTGCTGGCGCCTAAGGCGTACTTTAGATTACCACTTTTGTATCGCATATACTCGCTCTTGGGGCTCTCACCGGTGTCCAGCCTTTTTTTATTAGCCTATTTGAATTGCAAATCATATACGAGTATATTCTGTATAGTCGTCAGTTCTTTATTGTCCTGGCGATGTCCGCGATGTAGCGCGGAGCGCCATTGGCGTCATCCACTGAATGCATTGCAAGTTTAATGTTCGCTGGACCCGAGTCATTCTTTCCGCTCCCCTGGTGCTTACACATGTCACTTTTTATTTGGAATTATAGTAATGATATTTTCATGATACCCTCAATGAGCCCTTGCCGCTCCTGGTAATACTGGGTCACTGGGGGAGCTACAATACGTTAATAATTTTCCTACTGGAAATGAAAATGGGTAAAATATTGATGAGATTGATTGCGGTGCGCATAGCGCACATGTATTTGAAGCTTCTTTCATCAGTTTACTAATTGTTCACATTAGTAGCTAGTGGAAATGCTGTTGGCGCGACCACACCATTATGCCTCCATATGCGATTCAAACTATAGATAATTCATAGGCTGTCGCAGTAATGAGTACTGCAGCTCCAGCCTATTATTTAGTGGTTGCGCTTTTTGAGCTTACTGCCTTTTGATCACTCAGAGCTGCTGCAAGCAAGTGCTTATTAATAACTTTCCACTGCGTTTGCGTTGATGCTGGAGTTGATAATTTGACAGTTTCCACTATATACTGACATCCGAGCTGGAAGTCATAGCTTACAACTGGGAATGAAAATTTGCTTATCTTCGCGTATTTTGTGAATATTCCGTCACCCAAGAGAACTTCATTGTACGTGTAATGTCGTACTATAAGGAGGAGATAAACACGACCTGAGTTTCGCAAAATCTGGCTTAATTACAGTACCTGTGTAAAATGGCAGCATAGTTTCGTAAATTTGGTTTTGTTGAGACGAGCTCCTCTCCTGCTCCTCGTTTGTACCTTATAACCCGTGAGTTGACAGAAGGCAATTCAGCACGTCTCGACTTTAACCCTTATCGAGCTAGAGACTGGAATTAAAGAAAATGAAATGATGAGCTCCCCAGACGTAGAAAAGGCTATACTTCACTTGCGGCTCGTAAAACACGTAAACGCAATTATTTTGAATGTTCTGCCTCAAATTCCGATTTTCATCTCGATTTGTAGGTCTAGAAGCTAGGGGCGCCCCTGGAGAGTCGTTAGCTTGGTTCTCCCTCATCCCTTCCTTACCGCTACTTTTGGGCATTAGTCCATCTGATACGTTCTTACCTGCTGATTCGATTCTTATTTTTCGGTTTCCTCATGTTGTTTTCTCTCATTTCCCCAAGGACTTGATTGTTTGTTGATGTGCGATATGGAACAATTCATGTGGAATCTGAGAATGAAGTGGAGGGGGACGAGTAGCTTCGCTGTTCCATAATCACCAATGGGCGAAACGAGGTGAAAAAAATCCAGAACAACAGTAACATAAAGATAATAATAAAATGTTATAAATTAAAGAGTTGCAACTTGCAGAGTTTCAGACAATGCTCTTTGTCTTCATTTCACGTTCTCCACCATCCTACTAAAAGTAATTGTCGTGAATTACCTTACTCACTAGGTATTAATTCACAGTGTGCCTTATCTTTTCATTTTTATTTCTATTTTTATACAATAGCAAACAAGACAGCAAAAAATTCGTTCTCAAGTAGTGGGCTGCTATTTCTCTGGTCTCGGAACAAGTGTGAAGTGTACATTGTGTACCTTCTGTCCTGGCTGAATGCCTATAAGTTTTCGTAACATGCGAGACAAACGAGTAGTGACACTCAGATTTCTCTTCGGCAGACTCCTTTCTTCTTCCTTTTTTGTGTGAATTGTGATTGGTTTGGAAGTTGATTTTTGAGTAATGCTGCTGGGTGGGAAGTTGATGTGGGAGTTGTATCTCTGGATTCCCCAGAGAGCCCAAGGCAACTTTCCGCAGATCAAATGCAACACTTCCATATCACTCTTCGAACCGCACGATGCATAACCGTAACGTCAAACTTGAATTGGCATGACTCTATTGTTTTGTCAGTCCCAGGCTAATTTGTTTTGAATTATAGATAATTTATTTTTCTGAAATAACATGCTTGTCTTACCTAATATTGGATACATTTTACTGTGCTAATATTGGTTAGTCACGTATCCAACGAATAAAAAATGAATATTTCACAAGGTTAGAGAAGGATTTCTTTTACGGAAAAAGAAATGCCAAGTTTTCGGAATTTACTATTTCCTCCTTTCGTGGGCATAAGTTAGGTAATGCGATGACTGTTTGGGTGAAGGTTTAGACGAGGGGTTAACCACTCGTTGGGAATATCGTTGGGAATCATCGGAAATCTCTATGAACTCTCAGGGAATCTTGGAATTTTTTGGAGGGGTTCATCTTTCTATGAATATTGATGGGAATCTCAGTGGAATCTCAGTGGAATCTCAAGGAATCTCTGGAGTGGTTACCCCCTCGGGTTTAGACTTCAGAGGAATCTTGACTTGGACTGTAGAAGGATACATTTCCACAAAGTGACTCAAACGAGAGGAGCGACATTTAGATCCTTAAAGCCTTTAGATCCACTGTGTAGGTATGACGAGGACGAGATGGTGTGTGTGAGGGGGTGGCACGTTAACTCGGTGACTTGTGAGTAGCAACACATTCCCCAGATATTTGTCACGTAGGGTAGATACGTGCCTCGAGTACCAAGCTGTGAGCGCCTGCCCTCAGAATCGATGCACTGCCTGAAAAGCTGACCCCCCGAGTGTGTCAAAAGGGTCTTTGAAAGGCCTATTGAAGAAATCTTTGGAACGAGGGAGAAATCTGCGGCTTTTCTGAGAAACGTCGGAATTATTGTTATGGTGTCAACCGACTCTTGATTTATCTAATCACGAATTCGCAGGCGTAGCGCGTGGCAGGAGATGACTCGACAATTGTTCGTTATTCTTATTTTCCCTGCCGTCATTGCCGCAATGTGATTTTTTTTTTTTCTTTTTAGTTACCATATGTGTAAAGTTACTCATTTTTTCTAAGATTTCTTCCTTGTCTTGTTATTTATTTTGGGCCGTGATTTTGCTATTCAGCGGTTGGAAGTAGAACTCTGCCTGACTATGAGACGTACATAACACATCACCAACCTCGTTGCACCGAGTTTTTCCGTTCAGTTTTGATAAACAATATGACCTGTGCTGCAGTTCGGATCTGACTCAGCTACCTACGCTCTTGTGCCTTGATGCTTTACTCTTGACTGGCTTTGTAAACTGGTTGGTTCCGCGGTTGTGCAGGGGCACAAGGGATGATTTATGCGAGAAGGCTTATGGGAAGGATAGCTGGGACTGGGATTGTCGCCGGAAGTGCCGTGCGCGGTTAATAGGAGCTGGTAAGCCCAAGTCAGAGAGCATGGGGAGGTTGGTTGGGGGCTGGACCCCCAGTCGTAAATCACTGCATTTTATTGTTTCCTGCTCCTAAGAAATTGCTCGGCGAATTAAATCATGCAAGGCTGCGCTCGCATGTGCTCTTCCATTGGCGAACACTTACGCGTTTTTATCGTTTATGGAATTCACACTTTTTCTTTAATTTGTTGCCGAACCAGGAAAACGATTTGTGACTTCGCCCTTTCAGCCAAATATGGTCGTAGGTATTGTTTGGGCACCTAGTTACTCATGCTATTCACTTCATTTTAAAACTGTCGCTTTGCGCATCACTCATTATTCTCTTAAAAGTTGTTTAATTGTTTGGCACTAAGTAGGGTTAGGGTCCAGCCTTGAATGTGGTCAGGCCCGAAGAGCTCTTATCGGGGTAATGAAGTGGCCTTCGCTGTCAGTCCTTAACGTTCTTGAAAGATAGAGAAGAGAGTCATTGAGCGAGTTGGTGGCGGGTTGATGAGGTTGATGAGGTTCGGTGCAGCGGAGTTTTGGAGCTTGTGCGGTTTCATGCTGGCAGTTTCCGCTCCACTGCCCTTCCCGAGGGCTGATTGGCTCTTCTGTTGTCTGTCTGTGTTGCCTGATCGTCTATAAAACGCTCGTTGCTAGTGACCAGCCTTCTCCAAAATTACTCTTTTTTGTCGCTATATAGGTACTTACCTCTACTTCTTCACTCGTTCTAAATAAGTATAGATTTCACGAGCAGTGTTCTAGAATAGTAGAGGTGTTAGTATTGTGTATGATTCTCGAGAGTTGCCTTTTTAGTGAACAGGAGCTTTTATATCCCCATATTTTTAATGGAAATACTTCACAAACTTCAAGATTTGATCGATGTACCTTCTTCTCTCCCAGGGGTACTGAGCAAACTCCAGTCTGCTTTGCCAGGGCAAAGTTCAAACTTAGTTTGGTACTTTCGCGAATTGTAATAAAGTTGCGTCGTGAGCACATGTCGCGTTGAAATCGGAAAGAAATTGAATTTGGCGGGAAGACGCAGGATGGGAGCGGGGAACGTTGATTACTCACCGGCGCTTTGCTGGGCCGCGCTTTCGCGGTTCTTTGACGTTTGATTGCTTTCATTTGACTTGTGAACTATTCCTTTCCCTTCCTCTCCAACCCCCTGTCAGAACATCCCCGCTTTTGCTCGGGTCTCTTCAAATTGCTAAGTGACTCATTGACATTGCTAAATAACCTTTCATTTTATAGCCTTTCAAAATTTGTCGAGGGAAAAGATTTGTGATATACTTAGTGCAACACTGTTGTATTTTATTTTCTTCTTTAGTTTTCATTTGTTCATATTTTTGGGCGGGTTAATTGTTAGATTCGTGACTCGTCCTACCACACATCGAAGAGGTGAAGAGAAACTATGAAAAGAAAGATAGAAAGGTTGGCGCAAGTTGGACAAGTTGGGAGGAAAGTTACGAGGAGGCGTCACAGTAATTGGGAGAGGAGGCGAGAGTTAAGAGTTGGTGAGGACTCGCGAGTGAGAGGTCCCGCCTAAATGAATGGAACTGTCGAGCCTGACGCTGACGACTGACGATCAGAGAAGAAAAACTAATAAATGGTTCGTCGATAGAAACAAACGGAAAGTTAAAGTTGGAGTCAGCAAGTCAAATATCGAAGGTGGAGCTGCTGAGTCAGTGTAGTCATGTCACATGCTACCCACCCGACTAATCGCTTTCATCCCGTTCTGAAAACTTTAAAGTAGAGCTTGCCTAGTTGTCACTGAGAGGAGTATGGAAGGCTAGGGTATGCGGGAGGTGTGAATAGGGTAGGTGCCCCATAACATATGTGCATGACCTTGTATCGACCTGCCCTGTAGAGAGGTGGCCTACTCACGCGGCCCAGTGGCGTCGATATGATGCCTTGTGCAGAGCACAGAGCATCGATGCCTACTCCTCCCAAAAAATTTACTTAAAGCTTGTATAAACTTTAGAGAGCTCGTGTCTTGTTCCTACTAACCTGAGAGTTATTTCGAGTTCGAGTTATGGGGCTCTGCTGTTTCACAAATTTGTGAAAGGAAGTTTCTGCTGGACATCTGAAGTTTGCTGTAATTAATCCAGTAAGTGCCACGTGTTTCGGGTCAGATGAGGAATTGTTAGTGGGTGGGAGGCTGTGGAAATCACAACAGTTGAAGTAAGGGCCGCTATGGGAAACCACACAGCCACACAGGTCGCCCGCATTTCCGCGACAGTGTGATCTGGTTTCAAAGACGAGATCCCGGAAGCTCCCTTGAATGGCGAAGATTGGAAAGCATCCGCTTGTGACGCGCAACACAACCGTAACCCTTAAGGTCTATATTCAGGAATTAAGACGACACAAGAGATTCTGTGTAACTCCCACAGGGCAGGTTTTTTCCGTTTTACTACATAATAAAATTAAACAAAGGGTTCTCACGCTGAATGTACACATGTTGCTAGATATAGTTGATGTACCTAGTTCTATGGTGTATTTTTTTTTTCCGAATGATGGCGCGAAGGGATTCGGAAATCTACTAGGTATCTAGCTACAGTTGCATAGATCTCCTAATCGCTTAAAGGTCACTGTCACTGGATGATACAAGTCACACACATTTACATACCATTAGGTTAGTTTTAGAAATATTTTATTACCCAGAGCGATCAGCCATAGTTATATACTTAAAACTTTTTGGGGAAGCCCCTCTAATTGGTCACAATGATTTGATATCGCCCTGTACTTCACACTGGAACGGAAAAACCTTTAGAATTTACCATATTTACTTTTTCATCATAGAAGTCCCTTTAGCTCTTTTTATTGTTCGCATGTAAGTGAAAGAAAACAGAGGAAAGTTAACAGTTTTTAAATTAAAAAATTCCTTTCGGCAGGGTAGAAAGGCGTAGTTAGATTTCGAAGTTTATGTTTACCCATCCTGTGCAGTCTTAAATTGTTAAAAAATAAAATAAAGAATAATTTCAGTTCACCCCGATCCATCTCCGCCGTTAACAAGAGAAGATATTGTGAATTTTGAAATAATTTCAGCTTCCTCCCCCCCCCCCCACTGATTTGACCAATTCCATTTTTCATTTGGTAAAATGAAGCCAAAATCTAAACAAAAATATGGACTGTACATTTTACCTACGTGAGTTACAATATAAGTTATTTGTTCGCCAACCTCTTTTTTTCGACGATTTCAACGATTTTCCCTCAACCGAGAATGGTGGATGAGTAAGAAATAATTTGAGAAGTTTCCTGTCAGTGTATTTGCCCTTTTTCTCACCTAAGGTTGCGGATTAACCCTTGTGAGGGTTGCCATTGCGAATAGAAGACGAGTTCCTTTTGTTGGCCGGAGCTTTTCCTAACGTATGGTAATGCAGATGCTGCCATTACTGTCTCCGTTTTCAAAGGCCGTTTGATTGGATTTCGTTTGTCGGGCATGGCGGAGAATGCGCACGGAATGCTGGATTGCCTACGTGGGCTTCTTCCTCACCCGATATTTCCCGGGGCTTTCCTTTAACTTCATTTCACTCCGGACCTTTTCTTTGCTTGAAAAATTTCTGGCAGGATATCGTGACGCGGATCGAACAAAAGGGGTAATGATTAACTAGTCAAAGAACTACCTAGCCTACTCTTGTCCTCACAGACGTCGACGTTTTAAGAGAGGTTCCTACAAATTCTACAATACATAATATCACTTCATTATCGGATCCAACTCGGGATTCCAGCTTGTCTGAATTGTAGCGTGGATAGGATTCTTGTTAGCTACCAGTATGAACTAATTTCGTCCTATTCGGAATGTTGGGAAAATATTGGAACGAGGTAATTTCGTGTTAGTAAAATAATGCGGGTGGTGGTTCAAGTCTCATCGGCTTCTAAATTATTAAAGATGACGATGAATTTGGTAACTGAATGAGTGTTCCCGGCTATTTTGGCGATTCGTGTCTCTCCGACAAGCTTTCTAACTCCCATGATACCCAAGACGTGTTTCATGTGTCACTGTTTTCGAGTCCCTTCATCGAATAGTAACAGAAAAAGAGCCGTTAGGATGTTATTTTGTCTATATGTATATGCAGTGGTAGTACCTATTCAGTGGACTACACTTTCCAGTAACAATTCGAAAGTCAATCGGAAGTCACTCGAAATAGTGACTCACGATTCATGACTCATGAATAAGGTTGTGTGCCGACAAAAAAAACGCACCATTAAAACCGTTAAAATTAGGAAGGTACGGTAGGTACCTACCTACCTGAGTTTTTAGCAGTGATTCATCTGACCTAATTGTTTTTAATCGAAAATGTTTGAGTGTTGATGTGGGACTCATCTGAGCTGAAAGCGCTGGTGATGCTGGTGACGCTGGTGACGAGCTTTGTCGAACATCCCTTTAGGCTGTCTCCGCAAAGAACTCGCTTGTTTATACTGTACAATCTTCACTGTAAACACCCAATACAACTTCTCCTCTTTCATACAAAATTCTCGACAAGTTTATCCCCAAGTTTTCTGGATATTGGAGGGTGGGGGCTTTGTTTGTTCTACGCCGTTATGAGCAGCAATATGATTTGTTGAGGAGATTGCGAGCTTTGCGCTGGTTGCTCTCACAGACGAGTTATCGTCACCCATCGGGAACATCTTTTTTGTTAAATTTTCGAGCTTCGAAAGGTATGATAAAGCATCTCTTAATTCCGAAACAGACCTTTCTGCCTTTGTGCAACTTGACTATAGCACCAACAGGCTAGGTATATAGGAAAGGGCGACACTAAAAACCATGCGAGGCTTTTATCATAATTTCAGGAGTCTGATTCCGAGTGACCTGTGAGTCGTAATTATTTGTTTATTTATTATTAATAATTTTTTTACCAAAATACGTTGTGTTGTATAACTTGTATACTCTTCGTATCGTAAAATATTCTCTCAATATTCCACTATTTTGTCCATAACAATAAAACTCTTTTGCACTGGTTGCAATAATTTGCTGTTGGACATGATTGTTCTATATTTGGGATGAAATCTCACTTAAAGGATAACTGAACTGATTCACGGATCGACGACAACTGCTGTAGTTTGGAAAGATGACTTGTTGGTGGAATGAGCCCAATCTGAAGTCACCTGGAGGCTTCCTGGAAGTGGGCCCTGGAGGAAGATGAAAGCAGCAAGTTTGGCAATCGTCCGGGCTATTAGCTGCCACCTCCCCGCCTCTTACGAGTGATATACGAGATGACAGTCGCAATTACACCTCACGTCCTCTGTAAGCACTCCCCACTCCCCTCTCTCTCACTTTCCCCTCCTCCCTTCATTTGCGCAAATAATGCCTCGCTTTTATTATGCATTCCAGGATCAAGTAATTAAAAGCACTTAATCCGACAGGGAAATTTGAGCGTTAATTTGGATGACTTTACCGCGTGGGATGTAGCACATCCTCGTCAAAAGCATCGTAAACATCATTCTATCCCCCCTCCGACGCCGACTATTTTTGTCTCCAACCTATTGTACATTCCTGTCGAATCAAATGTTAAGAAAAGTTTGTTCCTGACTCACTACTTTCGTTGCGAACTAACTCTCTCTCGATAGAGTCGTCAGTAGTTGATATTATGTACTTATTAACATGACAGTGTTGCCAAATATTTGTATAAGGGTGCTCATAAAAGATGGTTTACGTTGTACAGCCTTTGCATGCCACACAAAACACGCGACGTATAAATTGCACTGAAAGTTAAACTTGGAGGAAAAGGCTTGTGCATCTAATATTTTTCGAAAGTTTTTCTAAGAAAACATAGAAACTGCATATTGGAATGGAAACTTTTTTCTCTACATCAACGGCAATCCTATTTCAAAACTAATTTCGAGACAGGGTTTGTGATGACAGTTAGAGATAGTGTGGTTCACCACGAGACCATGGAAGTTCAGGCTTAAATGAGTTTTCTGTTTATCACACAAGTAAGTATGGAGGTATTTGACTTTTTTCTCTGTTGCACTAAGTCGATGGAATCAATCACATCGGTCGATTGCACTCAGGTGGGAAAAGCGGGTGTAACACGTGATGCGAATGTTAGTTGTCCACGTACACCTGATGTGCAAATTAATCAACAGCAGATACCTTTCTACGTAATTTGCCGTTATGGAAGAGAAATAAATGAGTGTATAGGTAGTTATATACAGCGGCACACACTTCACTGAAGTTTCCGTTACCTCAGTGGCAAATGTTCTGATGTATTGATAGTGTTTTGATGTTTACAGTTTTACACATAAAAGGTAAAGTCATTTCCGTTAAGTGCGACATGACATAACTGTCACGATGCTGTTCCAATTTCGGTCTAACTGTCATTTTTCTCTTGGGATAGCATGGAATTCTGCCTAATATGCGGCTTGGGCCAGCCATTATCTGGCCTTTGGGCCATCAGGAAAGGCTATGTTACTACTATGCAATACGCTGATCTCTAACTAAAACCAGTGAGAAAGTAAATAAGGACGAGCTACGTGGTTAATTACAATATGAATTGTACAAGGGACAAGCCCTGTATAAAGTTACTAAGTTACTCTGGTTTCGGTTTTTTACAGTACTACTGTACTATTACTACTCTACAATTATACTGCAAAGGTGACTTAACTCAGCTCAGTGATTTTAATTTTTCTCCTCCCCGTGAGTGAGGTAATATCGGTGACCTGCAGCTTCAAGGAAAATATTGCATAAGAGAGGTCAACTTTTTATTATTATTATCTTCATTCCGTGATAATGGACCTTACCTACGGGTGTGTGTTGTACGATATGATGTAAAAGCTAATGCTACTCTTACGGTAAGTAAACAGGGTTGTAGTTTTTGTCATGAACCTCTATGCTCTTTCTCACCATTGCTTTTTTTTTTGCTTTTCTTTTTTTACTTCGAGGTAATTCTATTCGGTTGCTAGCGCCAGCGCCATTCATTTTCTCTGTCCATTAATTTTTTGCACAAAGGACTGCGCCACCATTTCAACGAAAATTCGTTTTTAGCTACTGCTACCCTAATTAAAAATGATTTAACATTATAAGGGGTGAGACTTGGTTGAATATTCATTAAGCTCCCCGTACGGTTTCCCCTTCCAGTCGCACCGATCCGAATCCCCTGTCAACACACTGCTGCCCCTGCCCTCTTCACAGACCGCACTAAGTAGCTATTTAAATTTAAAATTTGAGACAGGAATCAAAAGTCAAATTTGGAGTTTTATTAATAGTTTAAATTAAAGTTTCAGAAAGGAAACAATAGAAGTGCTGCAAGTTGTTTGTCATGGCACAGAATAAAGTGAATCTTTGTCGGGATTCATTTTTATTTAGACACTGGGCAAAAATATTTTAAATTAATCAGTTCCCCTATGTTGAGATGTTGATGCGATTTTTCAGAAAAGTCGGCACGGCCGCGGTGAAGCGAATTTTGAATCCGCCCGCTCTGATGTGCGGGGCAGGACCGTTTAGAATAGTGCTGTTAGACTGCGTTGGACTGAAGGTTCGTTCCGAGTGTAGTCTGAGGTGACTCTGAATGACTGGGGCCAGTATCACGATTTCGGGCTAGTTTAGTGCTTCTTGCATGGTTGATTGGCCAATTAAAAATTATTTGGCATTTTGAGCCATCACCTGGCTGCCTATCAGTTGATAAGTAAATGAGCTTCGGGCTCTTCTATGGTGCAGTGGTCAGGCCACTGTCCTCTGACGATGGAGGTCCCGGAACCAGAAATTTGCATTGATGCATTGATGTATTAGCTAACTTTACGTCTGCGCCTTTAAGCCGCCGGAAAGGCTATGACTAGGGATTAGGGGCGCTGGAAGAATAAGTTAATGTTACTAACTTTTGGTTTAGGTATAGGTAATTGAAAGTAAGGGGAGGTGAATTGCTTGTGACGGCCATTTGCACGGGGTGGGGGGTGCAACCGCTTTTCTTATGCTAATCCTATACGAGCAGGAGCACGTTTCGCGATGTTGCTTTGAACGACTCATTACCTGTAGTCCCCCTCATCTACAGACCTACAGACGATTTACCATCCACTAATTACTTCCTCTTTTAATTTGTCCTGAGGTTTATTATCTCAGAGGCAATATCCGAGCTAAGCGGATGTCTGGATCAATAGTCTTGTTCTTTGGGATAGTAGCTTCGGTTAGCCATTTAAATAAGACTCAGTGACCCCATTGTGAATAGCAAGCAATTGGCACATCTGCATTTCCACTACTCTACTGGTAAGTGGTCTAATTCAAAAGGAGTAATTCAGCTTTTCTCAACGAAAATTGCTGTTGGACTAAAGGTTGTGTCAGCTGTTTTTTCTTAAGTTCAAGAAATATGGCAAGAAGTTGCAGGTCGTGTCGCTATACCCACATGTAGAGTTTACTTATAGTTACTATTTACTTGCTTAATAAGAGCTTTGTGTGCCTCTCAGTGGCCGAGTGGTCAAGGGGTCCGCTTTGTTCCCTGGGAGGTCCGGGTTCGAATCCCGGCGGAACGGAAAAATTTTCCGCTTCCGACATGGATGTATTGGCTTCGGCCCACTCATATTCGGCTTCGGCCACTTCGTCTTCGGCTTCGGCCAAAAAACATCTAACAAACCAACTCATCGGCGCATAAGTATGTTCTCTGAACGTCGCGCGTTAATAAAAAAAAAATAAGAGCTTTGTGAATTTTTGCCTAATCTTCCCGCTAGACCCTGTGTGGAGCTTATGGTCGTCTGCTAGTGATGAGAGGCAGCGATGAGCAGAATTTTGGTTATGGAGGTAGAAAATAAGGGTAAGCGTACCTATGTAAATACGTAAATACGTAAATATTTACAAGCCAAAATAAACTTATTAAAAAAAAAAAAAAATTAAGGGTAAGCGAGAAAGGGGAAGAACTTGGGCCGTAATGCGGTGTGTTGTCCAGCATGGAGCGCTGCACGCACGCCGCTATGATTTCCCAGCGGAGGCGCTGCCTGTGTAAACACAATGAAGGTATTTTTCGTCCCGCATCCTCGTCTCGCTTCCTAAGTCTTGACATCTCACAGCTGCTCTCTGTGGAATTTCATTCCTTCTCTAAAGCTCGGCCTCCTCTTGTAGTCATCAGTTTTCCGGAGAGGTGGGATTCATCATGAAACTCAGCACCTGGATTCTTCTTTTCTGCCTCTTGGCGTGACAAACGACAAAACTTCCTGTTCCCTTCGGAAAATAGCTCATAGACGAGTTGAAAGAAGGTGTTAAGCGCTTTTTAGGATTCAGACAACAGTTTGTTTTTGACGTCAAGTGGCCGAAAGCTGATAATATTGTTAGTGAGAGGACCCATAACAGACCATGAAGCAGAGCTTCAACATTCCCGCTGCAAAACTCACCATGCAGTACTGCGATTTCAAAATAAGCTGTGCTATCAATGCTTGGTTGGATACAATGAATCAAAAGTTTCCTCAATGGCGTTGTCATTTTTCGAAGAAAGAAAAATTGAAGCAATGAAGAAAAATCAGTGGTAATTTTGCCATGCGCAGCAGCACTATCACTCGAGGCTTCCTTCCCCCATTGTCAAGGGGCATTCATCCGCAGTGCTTAATTTTCCCTGGAAACGAATGAATTTGAAAACGTTTTGATTCACTCCATAAAATGGTTTTATTCACGGCATAAATTAGGTAATATTCATTTTAAAAAGATGCCCTTGTTTCGAAATTATATTTACATTTTGCCTGAGGTTAGTTAATCCATGAAAATTCATTAACCTTTTTTAACTCCGAAAAACTGATGCTGTGTTGCTCTGGCCAAGTGCTTTCCATTCTGCCACTCCGGCTCACCAAACCTTTTTACTACACCTTGGACTAGACTACCTACCTCTCCGTCTGTGCTAGTTAGTGCTAGTGTTAGTACTAAATTCGAGACCATATGGTTCTGCAAACCCTTCACGGTAATTCCACCTGAAAAAGAAAAAATTGTCTGATGATTATGATTTTAATTGTAATGAAAACAACAAAACGGCTCCTCCTTTTAAATTACTCATTTCCGTGAGGTAAAACAAAAATAGAAGGGTAGTGATTTTGGTATATGATGGTGGTAAACTGAGGGCCTGAAGGGGAAGGTGGGAAGGAGGGGAATCTCTGCCAGGTTTCCGCGTTGGGTCACGCACCCTCTACATGAAATTTTAACTTCTTTCACCCCTTTCTACTTCGCGGAGCCTTTTGCGTTCTATTAACTCCCCACTTTTTTACTCCAGCAACTTGCCGAGACCTGCAAAGTTAGGGGAGGCTCTTTTAGGCATACAATACTTTTATTTGAATTTTTTATGCCGGGAAAGTTTTTATGTGAGATTAGAATGAACTGTACTGGGGTTGTCCTTAGTCGAACCAGGGGTTGAGGTCCACAGACTAAGGGTGCGTCCCACCATGCCCAGTTAAAATTAAACTGGAGATTTACCATGTTAAATTTAACTTAAAAGTTAAATTTAACATGGTAAACATAGGACAAAATCTCCAGTTTAATTTTAACTGGGCATGGTGGGACGCACCCTTAAGCTATCGAAACATTATTCGTAAATACTTCCTGTTACTTATGTTTGTCAAATTTCTTACGAAGAATTTGTACAGATTTAGTGTATGATATAGGTGTACACGTATTTTGGTAAGTTGCCTTATAAAATTTTCCAAAAAAGGCATTGAATTTGGAAATGAAGTGAGTGATATGCTTCGGATCCTCCTTTCCTAGGTGGTGACGATGGGAAAGGGAAAGTTGAGGTATACACGCGTCGTTGGTTCCATTGTTTTCTTTTCCTCGCTAAACGCCGGCAAATGATGTTTTAATCTGTCCTATTGTGTGGAATGAAGCGAAGGCTGCTCCCACAATTTAATTAAATATAGACAGAGCTGGTTTTTGGGTTAATGCCCTATTAATGTGTGCTTTCGAGCTCGTCTCTCATCTTCATCTCCGTTTCCTCTTGTTATCCTAGTCATCTAGTCTTCTTATTACAATATCGCTGTCATCTCAGTTGTCAGCGAATTGGGTCGCATCCGTCACTATTGTGTCGCTGTAGGACTATGTTACAACTTCCTACTTGCCAGGCATCGCGTGTTTTCGGTCGGCATTGCGCTCTCTTTGAGAGTTAGTTCAATAATTATGGAACTTTCATGAAATCACTATACTTTTTAGTTTTTAGCCTGGAGTGCAAGAGGATTGTGACACGGTATACCTGCAGCTGCAGCCTATTCATTTCATTAACTCATTAGTGCTCAGCTGTCCCTACAGGGACAGCTGACTTTGCCGAGAGATATCTCGGGACGTATTGCAGCTACGTCACTGATTCAAGAGCTGTAGGCAAGTGTCATGTTTTGACTCTATCGCTGCATTCTAAAAATGCATGCCCTGTTGTTTTCCGCAGTTTTATTCTACGTGCAGTCATTCAATGTTCGGTTTTTTTCGAAAAAGATCAAACATTGCTTCAAAGAAATGTATGTACCTTTTTTATTTGTTTACCTAGAGTATTATATATTTTTTTCAGCATTTAAGTAGGATGTAGCTAGTAGACTTGCTTTACAGAATAAGTTTACAAGCATTAGAGCCTGAGTTATGTGAGTGAGAAGTTGGACTGTCCCTACAGGGACAGTTGAGCACAAGTCCTGATACCGAGACAGACATAATTACTCATTGGACTTCATGTTAAATTTGATTGTACAGGCGTTATTATACTTTCTTATTATATTTTTATGTTTCTACAATTGCTTATTGTCTGATTCTCGAAAAATGCTGACTTAAACGACATCTGGGACAAAGTTAGATCTGCTGGATGATTCCCGAGATTACGTCAGAGTGTCTTGCTGGGCTTCCTAGTGAACATGAAAACGCCGAAGTGGACGTGGTTTCAGAAAAATCTGACCTAAAAGATGAAGGCGATCCTGCCCATCTGCCTCATCGTCTTATGGCTGCTCCATCCCAAGTCACATGGGAGATACCAAATACCACACGATGAAGACTACTAAGAGTCAAGGATGACATGAGCCGTTCAGTGTTGGTTACTTGGACGAAAGATCCACGAAGCTGAGTCAAACTTCCCCGAAATGAAATCTCTGATGGAATTGCGAAGTACCCCCGCAATGCATTTACTCCTGAACTACGGACAACCTGCCAAAATATCAGGTGCCATGCCGTCAACACCCACTGCAACCTTGTGGGCTGCTCCCGGAAAATCAAAGCCACGTGTTGACAGTGTAAAGCTGATCGTCCATTGGGCAGAGGCTTGCCAACGCGCAGTGAAGCGGCCGAAGCGCAGCGAGGCGAAGAAACGTAAGATATCCCATTGGGCCCCTCCGTCGTACGCCGCGCCGTTTCGGCGCTTTTCGGCGCCTCGGTGCACCTCTGCCCAATGGACGGGCAGGTTAAGAAACGGACATCCTAGGTATGTCACCTGAACCTGGACTGCTTCTTCATTTCTTCATATGAAGTTCCAAAATTGGTAAAGTTGCGTTCAGAAAAGGGCGGTGGACGACGTTATTCTATAAGAAGCTGCTGTGTGACGCAAGCTCATCACGGCAAGCCATAGTTTTTCTAAGGCTGCGCTAACGTCTGAGCTCCCACGCTAAGAAGTCTGCCGTGACAACCACCTATACTCACCCTTCCTGCCACCTTACGCTACCTTGGAAGGCCTATTTCCAGCTTTCTGGCACCGACTATACCTATAGCTGTAACTATCAAAATGATAATGGATGTAGGTACATTGTGTATATTATGTATATGTACATATGTTTATGTGTAAAAACACATGTAGGTCCTAAATGTATATAGGTATACATAATTAAGCCCATGGAAATAAAAAAAGCACTAATGTTTGGCAGTGCCTATGTACTAGGACTTGTGCTCAGCTGTTCCTACAGGACCACCCCATTATCTCGAGAACCGTGCATCCTATCAAAAAACTTATTTGAAACTTTTTTCTTAGAAAAAAATTAGCAATAACATACTTTAAGGAGAAGTCTGAAATAATTCTGAGCACTAATGAGTTAATGTTTGCTTTAGTGATATTTAGTGAAGCATGTGTTTGTTGAGTCGGGCAAACGAGAGCACGCACGTGGCAGTCTGCGGTGGATTGGCTAAGTCTGCATAAGCACAGAACCTGTCAGACACTTCCGAAACGTTCAGGTTTATGCATAAAGGTCACGAGCGGTGTGGCATGCCGACTAATTAGGCGTCTTTCCCATGCAAGCCGCAATTTCATTTAACTACTGTAATTTAAAATGTTTGTTCGGGCGCAACAGCCAACCGACAGCCACCGGAACCAATATTGAAAGTGAGGCACGAACACTGAGCTCAAATTTGAAAGCACGCCAAGCCAAAAGATACCAACGTCTTGCCGAACAAACCGATTTGGGTGCCTTCATAGCTTTACGTGATGCCCTGAGATTCCAGGATTACCCATGCGATCGACAGAGGAGAGAGGGGTAGGATGGAGGCAGACCCCGCAGCGCAGGCAAGTTCGGCATAGTCTGATGATAATTTACCTCATGGCTCACTCCAGAGCTCACTGTGAGTCTTCATGGATTCTCGAGGTCAATCTGTCAAGTCTTCACTTTATTCAGTCCTTTCAGCCCCAGGAATCTCTTTTAATAAAAAAATTACAGCTTGGAGCTAGTATTTGTTTGAAGGAAATTTTGATCTTGCTTCGTTCCAGTATTTTGCACTTTTCTCGTGAAGTAGAATTCTGATACGCCAGTAGTAATTTTTTTCAAATCCTATTTCTCCTCTCATAAGTTTGTTTCATTTGTCGGCAACATAGTGATGAGACTGGTCGGAATATACAGACTGCGCCTCAAACGTTCCTATAGAAACCTATTGTATTTGTTTGCGAACAAGCATTGGGAATTGGCATACCCTTGGATTCACGTACGGGCAACAAAACTGGCCTGAGTTGGAGGTTGGAGGGTGTCGTAGGCTACTCATAAACCAAAAGGGACGACGCGACATGGAATGGAGCAGCTTGTGACCATTTGCATAACTTTTACTCAAACGAAGCCCTCATTTTTACATCAAATGTTTTCACACCCTCAATTTCCACGGCGCTGTTCCGCTTATCCAGTTTATAAGCACCAATGCCTTTCACCGAAGCTTTGCCCTCTCTTTCGCCTTCGCTGATTTTTTTAATCCTCGCGCGGTCGTCGTTTTTTTAACCATTCCTTAATACGATATGCCAGTACCTATTACCTATGTTTACTATAGATAGTTGGAGATACAGCTGACAGCAATTCAACTCAGCTATCTGCACATTCCTCTGAAACGAACAACACTTCTTGTGGAATGCGTATCGCATATGTCCATGTGATGGTTCCGAACTCAATTATTAAACTTTAAATGCCCACAATGAAATGAAATGAATTTCCTTCCTATAGGTACTCTACCTATTCATCTGTACAAATTTTACCTTAGGGGGGCTGGTAGTTATAAACCAAGGGGGTAAACACTCCAGAAATTCCTTGAGATTCCCTGAGATTCCATACAAATTTTCAAAGATTCCCAATGATATTTTCATAGAAAGATGAACCCCGAAGAGGTAACCACTCCAAAAAAATTCCAAGATTCCCTGGGATTTCATTAAGATTTCCAATGATTCCCTACGAGATTCCTGGAGTGGTTAACCCCTCGTTATAAACATTGTATGAAAAATCGAATCAAAACAGAAACAATTTGTACGGTGAAGTAGAAGGGGTGTAAAGCAAATTTTCCTGACGTTATAGTGATTAACTTGGTAAAGCTGTCTTCGTACAAAGTTGGTATGATGTTGGTGATGGCAGGAGCGCGTTGGACCGTAGCTGAGCTATAGGACAAACGGAATTGGCGGGCCGGTATCGACCGGCGCGGGGGTAATTGATGAAGTGGAATAATGGATATTGGGCGGATAATTAATTTTGACGAGGCGTTCTATCCCCAAAACTCCGGGCTGTCCGTCACTCAAATGTTCCTGCGCCTCTGTTTGTTGCTGAGTTCCACTTCATGCCTCTCCCGAAAGTGTGTCAGCAAAGCGCTAGTTTAGATAGACCCCCTTTCTCGGCGAAATTATTAGATTGATGGTTAATTTACTTCAGAATAGAGTAATTAATTGGTAGGTACTCAGCCAAATAGATATGCCGCAGTGTAGGAATTCAGGAATCGAACCCATAATACCCCTTGTATTCCCGTTCCCGTCCCTGTCTTCCAGCTGTTTCCAGTCTTCTTGTAAATCATTACTATGAACTATTTATAAATTATTGTCAATGAACTGGTCGGCATGGTATAGGAAAGGTCAAGGAGGAAGCTAGAAGTAGCCAATAAGGTGGTTTACGGATCCCATAAATCAAAAGGACGGAATAGTAGCGTGAGTGGGGAAGGCCCTCAGTAGTCAGCCGGCTAAATCACGGACGAGCACAAAAACAACCCCGGGCGAATGGCGAGCAGTTCGCCGCAAGGCTTGCGCACAGTTGCAAATACCGCGGCTTCACTGCGGAATGTATGCCGAAAAAGTTTCCAGCTGAGGTTTGCGATGGGCGTGACAGCGACAGGGCAACTTTATTTAGCTCAGTCAAGATGTGAAGGTATTCGGATGACCTTCATTACGAGAACGAATTTTTAGTCCTCCCTTCATTTGATCACAACTTCAGCTCAATAAATTTGTGATTGGACTTTCTGGCAAGGGAACACATACCACTAGTTTATATAGTCTACATAACTCAAACTATGCGCCTGTTTCTCTTTGTTTCTTCCAAACGTTCTGATTATTCGAGGTGCAATTCCTACTGCTTTATAGTTTCGCCATATAACTTATAGCCCTGGCCTCATTTTCCCTACACTGCACCACGGCACTATTGACAATCAACGCTAAAAATATTTCCAAAATTTCTCGGTGCTGTAGTTTCGGAGAAAACTGAACAACCTTAATTAGTGCGCATTAGCTCTGAAGACACGACATTTAAAATGCCGAGTATGCAAATTAACACAGGACTGTTTCAGGATCGCAAACCTTCAACTTGACAGATCTGAAGTAATGAATAAATTTGGGGTGAATGACACACCGATAGTGGTAACTTGTGCAAGATTACATGAGAAATGAAATGGGATGTGGATATTGATAACATGTGGGTGCGAGTTGTGCGTGCAGGGGTGCCAACGCCCACACCCTCATTTCCCAGCTAATAAAGCGGTTTCGTCCGTGAGCATTGTGTACATTGGTGGACGACTACTGTCCCACTGTCCCACTGTCCCTCATCTACAGGCAGCCATCAAAATAATATGGCTCATCCCTCTGTAGTCCGTCCTAATGGAATTAAAATATCTTGCCCATGCATACGTTTTTTTTTTTTTCAAGTTCGAAAAAGCTAGTAGCGACCGCGACGGTACGTATATTTATCTCGTGTCTGGAAGATTCCTCCAGAAGTCTAATCTGAAGGACATTTTCAAGATCAATCCAATATCAAGACAGTCAATGATTTAGTGGGAAAATGTACTGTGTTGCTGGGTGTACTCATGAGTTTGTAATTTAACGTCAACAGCATTACATAAGGAATTTCGCGCCTTTATGAAATACAAGTGTGTTGGTGCAGCCAATCACGTGCCCCTGAGAATAAAGTGTAAATTTGTTGTTTGCAAGAGGCCAAATTATGAACAGAGGGAAGACGAACTACGTAGCACTGGATAACCATTGGAAAAAACTGGAGGGGAACTTTCCAAAATTGCCTGAAGATAAAAGGCACGGCACGTCTTGTATTTCGATCAGCTGTGGTGGGTGAGGGCTTCCGGTTAGGGGATCCCCGAAGAGTAAAGACCCGCAGGCAACAGGCCAGTGTTTAGCGCGCCTCGCTAGGCGTAGGACGTTGCTGTCGCGCGTCGCGTCGCTGTCGCGTGTGAATACGTAACATTACAGACGCTGGTGTCGAATAAGGACCGGAGACGGGTGGATCGTGTTACCCACACTTCTCCAGATAATTACACATTTCTTATGCTCTGCTTCTTGCTGACACAGCCATAGTGAGTAAGTGTCTGATGATAACAAGGGGTTCCAGGAGCGCCATGTGGTTAAATTTAATACTATAGTGTGCTATAGTTCTTTAGAATGGAGAAATGTATGAAAAGGTTTTCTTTATTTGTTTATTATTTTTTTTCTGGCGTGAGAGCAGGTGGTTACTGTGGTTGGGTAACACTACAGAAGAACTTTTGGCCGAAGCCAGGTGGAGTCGGCCGAACCAGATAGGAGCGGGCCAAGGGTTGGTATGAAGTGCATGCGAGGGGTTAACCACTCGTTGGGAATCTCGTTGGGAATCATTGGAAATCTTTATGAAATCTCAGGGAATCTTGGAATTTTTTTTGAGTGCTTAGCCCTTCGCGGTTCATCTTTCTATGAATATCGTTGGGAATCTTTGGAAATCTTTATGGAATCTCAGGGAATCTCTGGAGTGGTTCCCCCTCGAGTGCATGTTACATTCGTTGAGCGAGAAACTTGATTGGAAGTACCGGAATTCCATTCCAGAGTCAGGGTCCCAGACTTACGACCGAACTGACTACACAAAAATAAATTAATACACAAGGGTCGCTCTCAGTCCAAACGGAGAAAGGGAGACCCTTGAAGGCGGGTCTAGTTCGTGCTTTATCCCTAGCACATGGCTTAAAACACGATTTCTGTGCCTAAGTCTTGGAAAGAGAACCATGAATATCATGTAAACACCCATCGCAGGGTGGGTGATGGAAAATACGGCAGACAGTAGTCGCACTGTGAGACCACACTGCCCCTGCTTGTGTGCCCTCCAGTGCCACCCTCCAGAGCCTCCACCCGTCCCACATGTTTATTTATTATTTTGTCCCGTCATATAAATGAAAAGCAGCTGCATGGTTATTGAAATAATACTCCTGTTGCTATATCCTCTCATGTCCGCTTCTCTGCATATAAATTACAATTGCAATAATGCAAAAATAAATGAATCAGAGTTATTTCGATTATTGGGGCTTATTAATGCTTCGGTAGGTATACCTACCTAATACCTAATACACCCATAGTTCGCACATAAGTTTTTTCGTACGTAAACTAACAAATTCGTGGGAATAGTGATATTGAAGTGAAGTGGAAGTAGAACTGCTGAGCTGAGACGGCTGAGCCATCAGTCGGTTAAAGCCCCACAGGCTACATGCCCCTGTCAATCCTTCAACGTCATACATGAACCCTAATTGCTATCTCGAATTTGATTAAAATGCGAGACTTGTACAAAATAATTTTATAAACGAGTTTGTGCGAGAGGGTAGTTGTGACGGTGCCCCGCGGGTGCATGCCCTCTGTGCCACTGCTTGTGACAGGGGACATTCGGCAAAGCCGCCCCAAGAGGATCTCCATAGAGGCCGATCATTTGTGCTCCTCTTTCAGCAGTCAACGTTTAATTCCCATAAACTACTCTTCTCCAGAAGGAAAGCCGAATTATCTTAGAAGTATCCGGAGTTAGAAGTCGCCACTTTCTGAAACCGGTTTAGTGTTTCATATTTAAAAAATTCAAGGAAATTGGTGAATTCTAATGACCTATTTAGCTTGTTTGACTCTTATTTTCGGTGAAATATAGGCAGTCATCTGAGAATTTACACATGGCTGCCCAAAATGGCTGAATAAATTGCTGATTTCAGATTTCAGGGTTTCCATTTTTTCAGGTTTTCTTTATAGCTTTTCGTTTCGTGGTCCCTGCATGTATCCCAAAACCATGGTCATTTATACCTACGGTAGTGTATGTGAAATATTTCACTGTGAACTTGCTGTAACTTCGAAAGAAAGTTCGAAATGTAATACCTGTACGATTTTCGGCTCTGCTGAATGAAATTTTTACTGCTTTATACTCCTGTAGGTACTATTTCTGGCTTTATAGAGCTATCTAACGTCGATGCATTTAAAAAGAATGACATTTGGTGACCTGCAAATTCAAAATGGTTATTGTGAGTTGGGCATTGATATAGCGAGCCGCAGGCGTAAACCGTGCCTCCACCCTCCATGCACTTGCTTTTGGTCTCCATTTCAGTCTATTGGTGACTCGAGATTAACATTATTTGTCAGTCTCTGATGGAAAAGCTTATAACAAACTCACTAAATGCTTCCAAAGGGTAAAGAATTTTCTCCTAAATGACTTGAATGTATATTTATACGGAAACTCGTGTAAAGAGAAGTTAATAAAAAGTTAACTTGAAGTATGCTTCGCGGTAACTTCATATTCTCAAAGGGATATTACGAATTTTTCACAAATTAGAAGAGATGTTGCGCTGAAATGAAAGAAGCTCTAGAAAGTAAGAGCAGCTGGGGGTAGGGCTAATCATCGAAAATTACATTGGCAATTTTGTTTTTTTCTTCTATTTGTGAGACTGATTGAATTACGATCTCCGGTCAAACGCCTCCCAGCCCTTAACCTCCTTCACCCCTTCACCCCTCCACCCTCCATCACCTCACTCGACTACTTCACCGAGTTCATTCCTTTTACAAAACGCTTTAGGTTGCATGGTTCACTCCCAACTTTCTATTTTGCTTCACCCTCACCCACTCTAACCTATTATACGTACAAGCAACTTTATTACGCGTATGCATGAATTTCCTCTACGTTTTTACTAGGGTTTCCCTGGTTTTTTCGAGTAAGTGCCGTTCCATTGTGTTCATATCCTTTTTACATTTAACTTTGCTAACGAAATGCACTTTGACTGAAATAGGCACTAGTTATTTTTTTGTTGTCAAAATAGTTCCTAAGAATATTGAACGGAGGTTAGGCACCTTTTCATTTTCAAATGTATAAGAAACGCATATCGTGATGGAGGAATCAATACAGGTTCGCAGTCCGATTTGTACACTTACAAGACAATAAATAGCGCCATTAAGGGTGCGTCCCACCATACTCGGTTAACGGATAAATTCCGGTTAAATACCGAATTCAACGTGCAATAATTGAAATTTAACTAGAGTTTGACGTTAACCGAGTATGGTGGGACGCACCCTAAGAGGACCACATTACATTACAATTATTATGGCTGCATCGGGATATTTTGATTTTTGTGTAGCAACAAATCACTGTCTTTAGCTTTGGAAACAAGCCACGAGTGTAGTCGAAGTACCCAACTCATGCAGTAAATAAGAAGCTTGGGCACTGCGATTCGTAGAATGGCGGTACAGACGTTACTGATTTTTCCGTCTGTGCCAAAATAGCTGAACTTTGTGAGTCAAGGCGTCGGGTGACTGTAGTTGCCAAGTTCCTGTGGTGTGAATGGCTTTTTGGTTTCAGCCAGAGGAAGTCAGAAAATAACATGGTGAATAATTTATTTATAGAGGTATGCACAGTCTGTGGCTAGGGGGTGAAGCAAATTGGTTCTGTCCTTGTGGCACCCTGCTCTGAAACCTATTGGTAAAAATGTGCTCCTTGCACATCTGACCTTTTCTGTCAATAACTACGAAAAAACTTGAACCTGGTCTGATACTTTCTTTAAAAATGCACTTTCATGTCATACAAATTCGAGGGTAAAAACGCGTTACTATAAAATCTTTACTGCATCAGCGACATTTTCTAAATTCCCTTCTGCTGCAATTGGTTTTCCGATGGCTGTTCTGTATCATAATATGCAAATTCCACTTCCCCATTTACTCCCATAATATGCTCTTTTCTTCCTTCTCCATCTCCTCCTTATCCTTACAAAATAAACTCAACTCACACTTCATATATCACATAACTTGAACTGGGGCACGAGCTTGGGACGAAGGCTGATCAGGTCCCGCAGCTTAGCGGGCCCCCTTCCTTTGGCTCATTTGGCACAGACACGTTCTAGACGCAAAGGGGATTACAAGAAGGCCGGCCTGTGAATAAGGAGGGGAGCTGGGTTATTTTGGGGGCCACGTCGCGACGATCGGCATTACTTCCTCCACTTTCTCATTTTGGATTTTTTTTTGTGAATTTGTTGAATATTTGTAAACAATGACCCAGCACAAATCATGAAAAAGTATTGAGTATTCATCAAGTCATTTAAAAACTAAAAATATTATCTTATTTTTCAAGATGACTTAAGTAAGACTACTTCAGAATTCTGGGCTCCAAACATCACATTTCACCTTACAGTCTATTTCAAGCGACTACCTGTTGCGCTATGGTTTGTAGATATCGGGAAATTTTTTTGCACGGTTGTAGCCTCTTGGTGATTATTTCTTACTGCTTGTTACTGCAATCAAAGAATCTCGACCTAAATTTTGTTCTTTAGGGAACATGAAGTAGGTGTAGAACTGTAGTGGAAGGATCGCGCCGGCGGGGGTATTGCTCAAAACAGCCTCCCACGGTGTGTGATCCGGGTTTTTTTCACCATACCGTATGTTGTTGCTCTAATGTTCGTTGGGCACTGAAGCACACGCTTTGTGCTTTGAATGAACTTCTTCATTTCACCCACAACTGATTATTTTTAGTTTGCTAAAAATAATGTGCGAGAAACAACTGTTTGGAATTCGAGTACATACATGGATTGTTTTGGTCTTACTTTTTGAGTGCTTTTGAAATGTCTTTAAGGGTCGCCATACTTTTTTATGTTTGTCAAGTACAATAAACCTTTCCATAAGAAAAGCTGTTAGACATTAGAAATACCTATACAATATGTTAATTACGTTTTGACGTTAAAGTGGTTGTTGTATTTTAGAACAAAAATATTCAACAGTTTTCTAGGAAAGATCTTATTAAGAAACATAAACGGGATGGTATTGTGTGGTGACCCTTAAGCGGGATGGTATTGTGTGGTGACCCTTAAGCGGGATGGTATTGTGTGGTGACCCTTAAGCGGGATGGTATTGTGTGGTGACCCTTAAGCCTGCCCTCCATTTTCTAAGGAATATTATTGGATGAGTTGTCTAGATAAGAGCTCTGTTTGCGTGTAAAATGTATGCCGTTGTAATGAGGTTCAGCATAGGCTGTCACCCTGTGACAAATAGAGTACCTACTCTTCATCATTTGCCACTTACTATTATTTTTATCTGCTGCGATTTGGGGGAAAACTCAATTTTTTTGATAATAGTCATTCGTCACAATCTCACATATGAAAAATTCAGAGGTTTTGAGTTGATTTCCTTGCGACAGAATTTAACGATAATTTTTTGGACTCTGGTTTAGGTATTCATCAATTTTACGCATGAGTGGGACCTGCTTCACCTTACTTAAAAAATGCATCCCACTGGTTCTTTTGGTAGAGTTGGAATAGCTTGACATCTATTTTTCCTTCAGCTGTTTCCAGCTCGCAGTTCAAAGTGGGGAAAAGCCGAGTGCCCAGAGGGGCACTGTGCTCTTGGAATGCATCAGATGGGGAGGGGGAGGGAAATAGAGGCCGATTCCGGTGACTCATCCGGTGTTACTGAGTATTTTTGTGGTTGGCTGACTGCCAGGCGGTGCAGACTGCAGACAGGAGCGCCGCAACCATTGCTGGGGGTCCGTCTGGACGGGGTTTTAACTATTTCGTACCTATGCTTCAAATGCAAGTCTAAGTGCGGATTCTCTTCTCAGGGGCGACACTTCAGGTTTTCACGAGGGGGAGGTGACAGGTTCGTTTCAGAGTAGCCTGCCCACTCGCAGATTATCAACTGAAGATTCTCTTAGGTCTACTTGAACTACGCACACTTCTTATGCGCAACTCTATCCACCTGCCAATGTGCTGACTGTTGCAATGGGCAGGTGCTGGTACTAGGTTTTTAAGCCTGTTGCTGCTACTGGTTCTGAACTGCTGACTGCTGACGTGCTAGACAATGACCTGGCTCTATCTTTGCTTCGTCGCATTTTTCTCCTGAAGCGCCTTGCATCGTCGTATTTGACGCCTTCTAGTAGTGGTTGGGTGAACGGCATTGTGCTGCTTATTTCGGTTTGGAATTTGCCTTGAGAACGACACTGTTTATACGTACCTGCCATATTCTGCATCAAGGCTAAATCGAAAGGAAAGAGGCAATCCTGCAAAATCTTACATATCAAATGCAGTTGTATATAACTTGGTTAGGGATGCCAAGAAGGGCAGGTTACGGCGTTATCTTTGAGAGGATGGAAGAGGAGGGAGCATCCCTTGGGGTGCCACGCCGGGAGCGCAGGCACGGGGCCTCAAGCCTCCTCAGGATAATTTCATCAGGCGACAGTACCTTTACTGTCTATTCCGGTAGTAACCCAAATTAGAAGTGGTTTCAAAAATTGGATAGATGTTGTCAACGCGGCTTGAGAGTGAACGTGGTTCGTTAAAGTCTGGAGAAGCACAGGCATAAGCAGTTCAAAGCAAAATTGAAGTGAAGCTATAGACTAAAAAGTTCCGCCGCGGGCATGCCGCTTCTTTCAAATTAATCATCACAAACTCCTGCTTTGCGGGACAAAATTGATATCAAGATGGGCTCATGACTGTTTGATGATTTGAATCCGTTTGAGTGCTCTTGCAGTTTTATAGTAAGTAAACTACTTTCTTAATTTCTTCGGGGGTTCTCTTACAGTTCCAGGGTGAAAAGCGCTTCGGTATCGTTAAAACAACTTGAAGTTGATGAATACAAACATCGTGCGGATCAGCATTTTTCTTTTCGCTTCCCTATATAATAATAAGGCTCGTTCCCACATTATTTTTTTTTTGTAAATATCGCGGTTAACTTCCTGATTTAGCACGGCAAAATCCTATGTAAATAGAGGTAAGTATATTTCCTGAAACCAATATGTGGCAGAGGATCTAAAAAAGTGACCCGGGTTTCGTTGTTGCAAGAAGTGCTCATATGCATTGTCATAATAATAATCACCCATCGTATAGAGATAGAGTATATGCTGCGGTTGCATGGTTTGAAGTGGAGGCCCAGACCAGGCCTGTATATTGAGAGGTTACCGAGGTGGTAACCACTCCAGAGATTCCTTGAGATTCTACTGAGATTCCATAAAGAATTCCAAAGATTCCCAACCATATTCATAGAAAGATGAACCCCAAAAGGGGGAACCACCCAAAAAAAATTCCAAGATTCCCTGAGATTTCATAAAGATTTCCAATGATTCCCAACGAAATTCCCAACGAGTGGTTAACCCCTCGGAGGTTACCGTTCGTTACCAGGGCTTGATTTAGTTTCCATTTGGGAGTAGGGAGTGGGGATATAGTCTGCATTGCATTAGCCTCCATGTCTTGAACAGAGATGGTATAATGGATCTTAATCTTAAGCCGTACCGTACCGTCTGTCTGTACGGCACCGTGTACAAGTAAGTTAAAGTTACATGGTTCAGTTTTAAACGATCTATAGCTGTTGCAAGGCCAGTGGCAGGTACAGTCAATTTTTTTAATTTTGTAATCACATTATGAAAGTAGGGTTTGTGACTTAGACAAGTCTGGCGGGATTAGCAAAAAGGGGAGGGGGTGCTAGGGTGCAGAGGTAGGGGTTGGGGTGGAAATCAATATCCTAATAGCCGTAGGGGATGATAGCCGGCAGACAAAGGGCAGATATCGCGTTCCTCCCTCTCTACGTCTGATATACGATCCGCCGTGCTCGACCCCAGACGTCTTCGCAAACACATAACTGCATTATTATCCCCCCCCCCCCCCCCCCATAGGAAAACTTACCCAATTTAATTGCTTCTCTTCCCTCTCTTTGCGTTAGCTAGGCCGCAGGTCACAAACATCTCAGGATGTCGCATGTATCCCCTCAAAATCCCGTCCAGGTCTCTCTATTCTCAAATTGTATGTACAGCAGTACAGCGACAGATTTAGTGAAAAACTCTGACGAAAACTTCCTGTTGCCATAGTTAGCTTGTATTCCACACCTATGTGCTGCCTGCAGTCTCACCGGTTGCAAAAGGAAATAAAATTTCAAATTACATTTTATTCTTGGGAAGGGAGCCGTTTCAGGAAACCTTACGGATAATTTCAGACAAACACATCCATATACCTGTCTGGAGCCCAGTGTGAAACTGGAGCTTCCAGCACCCTCCTGGGCCAATAGGATCGTGTGTGTAACTAGACCTGACCTCATAAGACTTCCACTGCCCGCCGGCGCCGGCCCTACACTGGGTGATTGAAGCCTTTCAAAGAACGACGTTATTCTAAACTCTACTTAATCCCCCCAAATATTCCTGAAGTTTCACTGTGCCTGTACTTACCCCACCCACCATGCTAATACAACTTCTCATACTCCAATAAACCTAAGGGAGTATTTTAAGTTTTAAGCGTAAGGTGACAGCCAGCCAACCATTATGGACGCATAAAATATACCTGCAGGTATATAAGGTTCAGAATTTTGTACTGTTTCTAGATACCAACTCGTTTGAAATACAAAACCTAAAATCGTCGGAGGGTACCTTCCTAACTTGATCGTAAGGAATTCGTATTTACTTAAATAAACACGTTCCTATCTATACCTCTTTTCTCGGCTTGGCAATTTAATTCTTGTCAGAGAACGCCGATTGACATGGTGCATGTTATTATTAAGTTACTCGTATCAGGTATATAAGAAAGTTCAGGACCGAGTGTAGAGCAATTCCTCCTTCCAAGCGTGAAAACTCTGAAACTGAAAGCCTATATCGTTCTTTCACAGTAGTTTATATGAGACGCTCTTTTTTGTAGGTATACATGTGTTTATTGTCACTTTTTCCCGCTTTTTCGGGAGCAACACAGACAGAATACTGTGGAAAATGGAATCCAAAGTAGGTTGTAAACTCATAAACCATTCATCCAATGAAGGAATCTTCTAAACTGAAAGGGATTTCTTGCTGCTACTTAATTGAACTGGCCATAAAACAACAGATTGACTCAAAGAGCCTTCATAAAGACTCCGTAACCTCCTTCCACTCCTTCTCTCTCTTTCCAACTCCAATCTCGAGGAAACAAAAACAAGTTTCTTTCAGGAAACGCCATTAACCGTCTAAATTTAGGGTTGAACAAAACAGTTGACATTTGGTGGGGTAAAAAAGACCTCGTACACATGTGGCGGACGATGTAAGAGCACTTGACACCAGAGCTCCTATAGCACCCTGCTGGCCCTTTTGTAGGACCCCCTCCATCCTTTGCGAGTTATCACCCATTTCCCCCAAAGACCAAAACCATTCATTCTCCAAAAAAACACATTTGACTTCCTTCGCCTCGATTGTTTTCGTTGTTAAGCATAGTTTACGCATGGCATTGCTGCAGACAGGTCTTTTAGTATTACCGGTATTACTTATACATGGAAAAATTGAGTCTGATTGAAGTCAACCAACAGCTGGTACCTAAATTCTGCTATCCGTACGATTAACATTTTTTGCAGCCTATTATTTTTATTGGTTTTCTAATTGTTTGGAATGACTCAAATTTCTGCAGGGGTCTGAAAATATTCTGTTATAGATACACCCAAATAGAATATTAGCCAATAATCAATAATTTCTATTTATTATTTGCGGACGTATCTATATTTTCTAATTTGGTATCCGTCCAACATTATTTATAGTATGACTGTTCCCGCTTGCCTGCTGGCCTACAGTTACACTTGTACAAAGGCGTCCCTACATTTAAGTGCCGTCTGGAACCTAGTCTTTAATGTCTCCATTTCGTGGCCTTGTCGCCAGTGGCTTCCCCGAGTTAGCTTACGACTGGTGTGCTCTTCCCTGGTAGCCCCCGAAGCCTTGGTCGGTCATCGTTCTTCTAATTGCATACAGCCCATTGACGGGACTGGTTGTGGGGCCCCGGGGGCCGGGGCTGTGACCCGCAACCTTAATGACCGCCTTCTCAAGCAATGAACGAGCTGGCTAAATGCCACCCTCCAACCGAGACTCGCCCAAGCAATTGCTACCGCTTCTGCATAGAGGCCAAGAGCCGTAAATTAGTCAGGTTGCCTCGTTCGAATGTGATGTAGCATTTAGTCACTTCGACTAACCAATGAGTTCTTGAGCGTTTGAAAGCCCAGCACTGTAGCAAGCGTGTTTTGATGTCACTCGTTACGGAGTGCTCCGCATTAATTAAGATTACTTAAGGACTTTGATTTGAGACATCATAACCTTGGATAGTAACCTGAAAATGTATTAAATATAAACTACCTAGGTATTCCTAATATAGGTAGATATTCTAGGTATACCTACTGGGAGCTGTTTAAACTGTGATTGACATCTTTGCAGTGTTCTCATGCACGTTCAGCGGGTCAGATTAATTGAGTAAATGAAGATAACTAAATGTTGCTGACCAAATTAATGAATACCTACAGGAGAATAGAGCTGCTTCGGGCCATTCAGGCCCATCGCCGAGATAGCGTTGCGAGCCGGTGGGCGTGTCACCAGAGATGAAGCTTTGTCTTTGTGGGAAGTGACAGGTGACTAGGTGGGGGGTGCGGGGCGGGTGTGAACGAGTGATGGGGCAGTGCACCCTTGTAATGAGAAGGGCGGCAGTAATGTGGTATGCACCACGGAGCCTCCAAATTGAAAATAAAGCAGCAGCCAATCTCCATCTTTCTCCCTCTTCAGCAAATTCCACGTCCCCTACTAGGAAGCTTATAATAAACGATCGAAACTCTGACGTCATGGGCTAGAATTTTATAAAAGCGAAGCATCAGAAAACCTCAGGTGTAAAAACCTGGCCTGTGTCAACAAACGTAAACACTGCTGGCTGGAGAGGGGGATTTGGTAAAACGCGATATTCTCCTTATCATTCCCCCAGCCCTTGTGCAAACAAAATGCTGCATCAGGGGGAGCAAAACGCTGAGAAGTCTAGGGAAGATAAGAGGTACTAACTAACCACGGCAACCAAGATGTCTGGCAAGGTGCACTTAGGCACAAACCTCATGTTCCGGATCACGTCAGCCTACCTCATTAACAAGGCATCGATTTCTGTAGGAACGGCAAAGGGGACTCGAAACGTCTCCACAACTGCTGAGGGAGATATTGGGAAATCATCACCAGTCCTAGTTGAACTTTGATCATTTTTATTTTTTATTTAGGAAAGTGAGGACTGACTTCATCTTTCCTTGATTTGGACTTTTTGCACATATTGCCTTTATTCAGTGAACATTTTGCATGTTGCACTTGATGGCGGACATAAAAACGTATTGTTGAAGTAAGGGATCATTGCACATAAATGCATTTTCGGGGTTGAACGTACAGAATGCTAAGTCATAGTATTGAATCTTTTTCATTTTCACTGTACAAAGCAATGCAGATTGACGAATCATATATAGGACTATATTCGCGGCGTTCAGTGGTAGTGGTCAGACCGCTGCATGGGCTCTCACGACGAGGCTCCTTTTTCGATCTCGAATACCAAAAAATTTCTATTGTACGGCATCGGCTTCATCTTACTTAACTGATAACCCACTAGAATGGCTATAAGGATGCTGAAATCATTCCTCATATTTTAAATGATAAATAAGCCACTGGGCGTGCTCGCCCAAAACATTCTGAAAAAAAAAAGAAAAAAAAGAAAAAAAAACTTTATACGAGTGTACAGTAATTATTATTTTCCTCTCGATTTTCCTATATCCTATCATTGATGAAAGATGTGGTCGCGGATGATCTAGCTATGTTAGACAACAGAAGGCAAACATTAGTGGCCGCCGCCCACCCCAACCAAACAGATTTTCGAATTCAGCATGCGGCTGGCCCGTAAAAGCCCGAACCGCTCGGGGAGCTTGCTGCATGCGAAATCTTGGAGCACATCCACTCTAGTGCTCCGACCCATCAATGCCCTGCGGACCCCACATAACGGTGGAGGAATCCCATTGGGGACCATAGCCCGCTTGGAAATTCGAAAATTCGCACGCGAAGAAACTGACCTGATTCTTTACAGGTCTGTGCTTTTAGGAGGTGTATTAACTTTATGACCTATTGCTGCACTTTATCCCCCTCGTCCAATATAAGTAGTCGTGTTATTAACAGTTTTAATTCTTGCCAAATATGTGGATAATCTAGATGGTGCATGGCAAAAGTTCACAGCTTTCACATCGTTCACCACACAATTAAATCTCCTGCTTGAAAGAGGAAAATGTATAAGCTGAAATAACTGCCCTTAAGAAAGTGTACGCCTTTAGCCCTTCCTGTTAAAATACGTTGAACAAAATTTAAAGCTTTTAAATTTGGATTCGAGCTTTTATCTGGAAAAATACTGCTAAGGGATCAACTGTGTTATAATGTGGCATTACCGTTCTCGACTATTTTTACGACACTGTTAAATTCAAAATCGATGAGAGCGCCCTCTCAGCCTCGCGTTTCCAGTTTCCTTCCGCTTTTCCCCTTCACTCCCTCTTAAGCGATCATTTCAAAAGCTCAGTTTTCATGCAGAGTCGGTATAGTTCTGGATTTGATGTCTTGATTTAGCTGTGAAATAAGGAGGAAGGGGGCCGCCGGGAGGTAACAACAGGATCACGTGACTTCACTGATTGACTCCGAAAATAAACAGTCCCCCGCAAATTAGGCGCCTTGCAAATGCCTGGGTTTCAAATGAGGCAAAGTCGTAAAAGGGCTGGAAAAGCCACATCAACAACCAGCGTAAAACCTCCTCCTCCTCCTCCTCCTCGACACGAATGTGACATGTAAATTACAAAGGCAAGTTAGATTGACTAAGGCTCCTATTACGAGAAAAGGCTATTAACCAAATTGAGAGGAATTGACCTTGAGAAAAAGAAATGGAAAACGGTGGAGTGGAAAATGAACGGAAGGAACAGTAATTGTCTTCTCGCGTTCACGAGATCTCGGGGGATGACCGCTGCCACTGCCATGCTGCGGATGACAGAAAGGTGCTTCATGCACGCTATTGGCCCATCAGCTCAACCTTCGCGCACCTCTCTAAGGACAGGGTTCATGTGTATTCAAATGAGTATTTTTTAGGCCAATAACTGAAAAATAATTTTTTCTTCCATTTCCTTCTCTTTCCAGTAGTTCTTTCTTTTAGCCTTCTATACAGTATCTACTCTTTCTTCTGTTTCTGTCATCTCAAGAACTTTGGTTATTCCTCTCATCTTTTTCTAAATCTCTTCCCTGACTTTTCTATGGTTTTTCCGAAACTGAGACTACCTGACATAATGAATAAATTAAAATGAATATTTTTTTTTAATTTTTTCGTGATATCACGTGTACCTGAGTGGTTTTTTGTTCCTTCCATAATAGAGCGAAGGTTCAGAAAAGAACCTACCTCTTGGAATATCCAGCTTTGATTTCCTAATTTCCACTGCTATGACTCTTTCCAAATCGGTCGCAACCCTCATTTAGGTGAGCTGCAGCATGAAGACAGCTTTGACCTCTTCCATGAGTGAGTGTATGCGTAAATACATAATGTGTGTCTGCATGAGATTGACATGAATTGCTAGAGACTCATCTCCGAGCTATTATGCAGGTATGTGAATAAGTAACGCCGGGAATAAGATTTCCACTCGCGTGTCAGCTCCTCCTCTACGCTGCGTCTGCTGACTGCTGCCGCCCCAAGTCCAAAATCACTTTCCCTCATTCAGTACCTTATTGTTTAAAAAGCTTTCTAAAATGAGTTTTAAATTAAAATAATTAAGTATTTACTTTCCCCTTTTTAGCTGATTTGTTGTTGTCTACCTTTTCACCTGTTTCATAGTGGCCATAGAAAGTAAAAAATATTGTTTACTATAGTGAGCAGTATTTCCGAAACTCAGAGCTTCAAAAACCTTTCTCTGGGGCTCCGTGGAAGATTTACCACTAAGTTTTCTGATTTTCCGAATGCTGGATACTTGAAAGTTGAAACCCGAATTTCTTCAAGAGACTTTTCCAACAATTTCAGTTCAGCACAATTACTATTCTACTATACTCTTGAGGTAACTGAATCTAAAAAGTAACGACCGCTACCATCGCGGTTTGTGAAAAAATTTTCTCCGCGAGAACCGAGGCGAGAACCGATGTCAATACAATATGCGCTATGCTATTATTATCTAAGTTTTAAAATGATTGGGAAACATTGTTATTTATTTCCGTTCGGATGCTTTACCAGTTCCTATACCACTGTACCAATTTACTGTCTAGATTGCCTTTAAATCCGTTCTGGGAATGTAAAGATATACACGAGAAGAAGAAGTCACAAGGTGTACCTTCGTAGCATTTTCTGATGGTTTCTCGGTTGGTCGACAATCCTGAAAGTGTCTGATCTGCGTGTAATAGGATAGATACCAACTGAAAGGGTAAAGAGGAAATGGGTGTATCACGGCTTCTTCGGTTTTGTACAGGTTTTTCCTTTTGGTGGATGACTCAAAAGTTTCCTTTGTCAAAAAGGCTTCTGCTTTTTATTTTCTGTTTCACTGTATTTTTTTTATTTTACTCTGTAAAATTTTGTATTTTACTCTGTAAAATTTTGTATTTTACTCTGTAAAATTTTGTATTTTACTCTGTAAAATTTTGTATTTTACTCTGTGTATTTTACTCTGCCCTGTAGTGCGTATTAGTACCCATCTTGTGTCGAGAAACTGAAACAGATGCATATTAGAAAGCGTGGACAAGGGGAATGTCGAGACGGGCACCATCACCATCTAATAGTGGTCTGACTCATTCCGTTAATTTGTCCATTTCCTAGCTGTTAATTTTTCATGTGTGTGGGAATAATGCAGAGTGTATTAGGGAGGCAGGAAGTGGAGCCCACAGCCTTGAAAGCTGTTATCTCAACTGACCACGTGACCGAAAGCTTTCCGGAAACAGCTTACGGGCCCTCTCCCTTTCGGGGGTCACACTCGCAGGGACCTTAGTCAACACACCGACACTAACAACTATCTATGACAACAAGTCAAGAAGAATCATTTATTCATAAGGATATTTCATGCGCATGTCTATATATATGACTCTGACGTCAACTGTGCTACCGCCTTCTTAGCTTTTGACGCCTGATTTGTTTTTAAATTATTGTTGCTATAGCAACAACGGCATCAACCAATACGGTGGTCGAATCGGTCGAACAGCTGACGTCATGCGCCAACCGGACCTATTCCAAACACCAAATGAAAAATCCTTATAAATAAATGATTCTTGCAACAAGTCTTAAATCAAGATTTTCAAATCCAGTAAAGTACGAGTAAATACCCAGTGCGTAATTCATACAGCAGTAAGAGGTTACCTACTGCTTTTCCATTCACACGGATACGGAGCCTATTCAATTAACGCCCTTTTAAAATTTTAACAAGGAACCGTTAATTTGGTGGATCCTCCAGTTTTCATTCACGGACCTTGCCAAAAAAAATAGAGAAAACTAAACTACACACAAAACTGCCCCCTATTCGCGCTAGACACTTCAGCTTAGCGGATTGATGGGAGTTTGTAAAACGGACACAACGTGGATCTCTGGGATGGGTTGGGGTATCATTAGCCCCCTCGCCTCGCCAGACCCTGCTGTCCTAATACATTAGGATTTTAGCGACCGCGAGGGGAGAAAATGCTGACGCGACGGCCGATAGCGGTGCTCGCATCAATGCCTCCCCCACGTACCGCTCAACCACTACCCCACCTGGTTCACTTGGCAGAGGCACAAAATCCTGATTGCGGTTTATTTCACCTGTCTTCTATTAGAGGCCAATTGGATTCTCTCATTCCTGTCTCCTAAAAGGTTCAACAACCTCAAGCTATGTTTCACCCGAGAACTGATTAATTCGTCTCTGTAGTCAGAAACGAATAAAATTGAAAATCATTCTGAACCTATTCTTCTTCGTTGGGTACCTATTGAATGAATTTTTGAAATTATTTGTGGCGAAGTGTGAAGTGTCTATCGTACTGCTCATGAAGCTGCTGTTAAAATATATAATTGACCTGCATTTTGTAGTGCTTCTTCTGGATTTTTCATGATCGAGAAGCAGTGCATGGGAAGCGAACATGTATCGATCCTTTTTTAGGCAATCACTCTCCTCATATTGAAGGTAGAAAAAGTCAGATGATATGCAGACTAAAAGTTGGTTCTTCATGCCTGTTTCCTTGCTATATATCATGAGTTAAGGAAACACCGCCCCAAGTTATAATTTTATTCCAATGTTTCTTCCTTGAAAGTTCCCCAAGAGCTCGGCAGGTCTGGCTTTCCATCTTTATCTGTTGAATGCATCGGGAAAGCTGGCAGAGCTCCGGGAAAGGCGAACTCTGGGAATATGGGGGGAAGTTTTGGTTGCGGAGTTGTCTTTGTTTGCCGTCACTTGTTGCCCCTGACGGGCGACGGGTTCGTCATTCATTCAAATCAAAACGTAACACAAACACTTTTCCCATCGCCTACAACTCCCCATTCTCCCTGATTGGGGTCTGTTTAATTAAACCTCGAATGCTTATCTGTTTAGTTCACCCAGTTTTCAGGATTCAGTAAAAAACAAGGGGTACTTTTCCACATATATATGTTCTTTGAGCCAATTGGTTCTCCAGCAGGAAGCTCATTCCTTCCCCTTCTATTACCATTACAGCACTGTAGCAATGTAAACAGAGCTATAGTTCGCTGTTTCTTTCAAATGAAATAGACAGAATGTTAAGGGATTAACTTAGTCTGTTTCTGGTGTTGCAGGATGGCGCTGCGGTGGCTGGTAGTGGCAACCCTGCTGTCAGCAGCGCGCAGCTCTTTGCCGGAGCAGAAATTCGCCATGGAGCCGCAGAATCAGACCGCTATAGTTGGCTCCAGAGTCACATTACCCTGCAGGGTTGTTCACAAAGCTGGTGTTCTACAGTGGACCAAGGATGACTTCGGTCTGGGGACGCATCGGAATCTCAGCGGCTTTGATCGTTACCGAATGATTGGCAGTGATGAAGAAGGTAAGTCTGTCTATATAGTCTTTAACAAAGGTGTGCTTGACAAGTTGACTGATTAGAATGGTATTATGGGGTTATGAGGAAAAATAAGTAAAAAAACTTTTTATTAGCCTCTCTCATTAAGCACTTAGTTACGGCCCACGGGACCTCATGCGTCATGCGTCGTGCGTCTTCCGTTGCTGACTCGAAGTTCGCTTCGAGTTATGTCGGTACACATGTATATGGGAAAGCGTGCAGGTATTGTAAGTTGTCATCGCTGACACCTTTGTCGTCATCAGGAACCGTCACGTCTCATGAATGTACCGCAGAGAGACAAGACCTCTGGTTATGATGATGAATAGCAGGCCATCAGGAGGGACCTCTGGCGGTGAGGGCTGACACTTGACGGTCCGGCTGTCGCTCAGCGATGCTCTCGAGTCTCGACGGGATGTATAAATGCCTCACCGAGGCAACTTTCGAAAGGTTCCCCCTCTTCACCTAATGGGCCTTTCTGCGCCATTTTAAATACGTGATTTATCAAATTGACTTTTATTGTTCGACTCTGGGGGGCTTTGTGTGTGGCTGTGTGCCTCCCGTTCACAGAGCCTTTTCCAGTTTATATTTCCGTGTTACTTGGAGTCGCATTTCCCGATTTTTGTATTATATCTAGGTACTTTTGAAAAATTTAAAAATTGCATTGATATATATTGTCCAGAAAAGCACCACCTTACTTCTGGATTTTCAGTACCTGCGAGCTACCTTCAAATGGGTTTTTATATCCAAATGAAGTGTAATCGTTTCCTCATGAATGCAACATCAGCGGGTTGAAAAGTGTGGAAATACAAGAAAGTAACTCAGCACCTTTATTATATGGAAGTTTTCAGGAACCTGATTCCTAAATGCTATCGTCCATTATTAAATTAGGTGAATTGGGTTTTCGAATTCTCTCCTAAACCTGAGCTTAGAAGCAGTGTAAATACACGTAGACTCGTAGACGTGAATGTAACAATACCAGAAGGATGTTGGTGATATGATGAAGTGATGTCTGATGACGTGGTGACTAATGTCATATCACATGGTTGTGGTTTCTTCTATTTTCCGCCTTCCAGTGAGTGCCAGCAAATGGAATTACGTGTATGGGTAGCGCATTGCCGTCGACTCAGTAAGAAATTCCTAGCTTCCCTTCAATCGCTTTGCTAGGAAATTAACATTCGTCGAGGTTAAGTGCTCTCCCATTACGTCACTGATGAATTTTCTTGCTTCCTGTTAGCAATTCCTCTTGTCAACGTCTCTCAAGGCTCAACCTTACTTGCACTGCTTAGTCTCATCGTTCCTTGACAGTCTCTCCATCCTGGAGTGTTTTTGTTTCAACAGCCAGCTAAAGGAGCTTGAATCAACTGTTGCGTCTTTACAAATTTTTCGCTCTTCCTTCAAGACAAACATCCGCTGTAATAAAAATTCCGACCCTCATTTCCAATAATGGACTTTTTGCGTCGGTAGTTCCAGCTCTCTTGGTGCTTGATGTAAAATTTCAGCCAGTCATGATTCAGAGGGGTTTTGTCTTGTTATACATACTTAACGTATAAGAAAACGGTGTGGCCGTATAACTTTGGTATTGTTGATCTGTTTGACCGACCCTTGAACTGATATGGGCGGACCATCACGCAGGAGATAGGAAATCACGGAGGTCGCAATATCGAGAGTGGATGAGCAGAATGATATAGAAACATGAGAATTCGGGAAAATAGGAAGCGGACAGGGGAAATGAAAGGAACTGAGGTTAAGGTGGTGGTGGTGATTTCGCGTCGTAGAAATTCTCAAAGAATTGCTTTTAAATGTTTCATCATTACTGCTTTTAGAGAGTCGGGGTTGTATTGTTATTGCGGCGGCCATTGTTATGTCCCCATTCTCGGGGCCGTTCTTCTAGAATTCGTCTTCGCAAGGCAGATTCTAACATTTTCCTCAAACTGGAATGTTTCTCAGGTTTTTGCAGATTTTCTTTTTCTTTGTGGTTGTCAAGTAAATGCATTTAGGTAGTATTGGCACTGTGTACCTGTCTTCTTCTGTGTTTTATCGGATGAGTAGAGCAGAGCTGCCGAGAGCGTCTGGTCGGATATTGTGTCGCCTGCGGAGCGTACGAGGCGAATCCCCGGAGAGAAGATAGCGGCATCCTTTACACTACATTTACCCCGGCCTCTTTTTATGCTTCAATATTTCCTCGACTTACTCTTCCATTCTAACACTAAATATCGGGTCGAGATATGAATGAGTTGCTCTCAGTTAGAGGTTGAATGTTTTTCCGACCTGCCATTTTCTCTATATTTAAATTTAATTTGTTCAACATCAGCATTCCTTTTTTGGAACCGGCAGAGAGGAAAATGAATTAGATCGGTATAGAGGTATATGCGTTTGAGTTGATTGGTATCCTCAGTGATCTGTCGTACGTTATTATTATTGCTTCTGCTTTTCATTATCTTTTTCCTGTAAAGCGCGGATGATTGCGTTATTTCCCTGGAAATATTCATTTTCCCTGTGGCGCGTTGTGGAGAAAAATTGAAGTTTAAAAATGTAAAGCCTTTGTGCCTTTGTGCTGACATTTTCAGCAATCCAATTATTAATTGAAGGAGAGTACCTAACTGGCAGCCGAGTAGTGTCATTTTGGTAGGAATTAGACTTGAACATGACTTTGACTGAAATATTAACGGGTAATGCTTAATTGCTTGAAATCCTCTTAGCTTTGTAGCAGGGAAATCTTGATTCTGCCGGGAATTGGTTAAGCAAGCAATTTGGATTATTTCATTTAATTCCTTGTGTTAATATTTCTGGAGGCTGCAGCTTCAGAGGCTTGCGCGCCTATTGTATGGGGCAGACATAATGAAACAAATAATGTATTAGGCAGGCATTATGGGGGCTGTGGCCGGGATTAGGGTTTCATTGAGCGCTACGCGCGGCGTTGAAGCCTCCACAATTCGCCGGCACAATATCTTCCTACATAGTATAACCATCGGTATAACTATAGGTACATTCTGAGACTGCGATCACCCATTCTGTAACCCATTACCTGTTTTATGTAATATGTTACAAAAGAAGAAATAATCATTAATCAATAATTAATCCAAATTATACAATATTATACTTCTGTATAAGTACTCTCTTGTGTACCTGACGGTAGATAGGCTTGATAGGCATTATTTCTAATTTTTCTAGTAACAGTTATAATTTATAATGTAGGGAATGAAAATTGTTAAAAATCAAGAACTTTAGTTGGCCTTTGGGGAAGAAAAGCACGTTTTTAGATGTGTCTTATGTACCTATACGGTGTCTCTCTACGATATTGTCTTGTTAGTAATTTGTTTACATCTGAAAACTATGCAATATTTAAAAGGTTAAAAAGCCAAAAACAAAACCTAGTGAGAACGTTACGATACAATTTATTTTTCGCTACCCTTGGATGATGTAACAATCTGTAGGAGATCTATCTCGTCACAGACGTAACAAGAAACGTGGCACCAACACCATGTTGATGGTACACTTCAATAAGAGGGTATAGGGTTTAAACCCTGAAACTTAAAATCAAGTTCACCTATTTCATGTTTAAACCTTTTCTCAGTTTTCTCATTAGCAAAGTTAAATCAAACTTGATGAATAAGATTGATGTTATCCCCTTCCTTCACTTTCTAACGAATAACCAATGTGAAAGAGAAAATGACGCTCACGAGAGTCAAAAGTTACTTGTGTCAATAGTGTTATTCAAATCTTAAAATAGATTCAGGATTTTATGAAAAAGGCATTTTGATTAATTTCACTAATTGCTTGCTCAATCACAGTTTGACGATGCATCATTTAGCCTCCCACGAGTCTCCATAATATTCGCAGGATGTCACTCACTAGATTCTGTTTACTTTTTCTAGTAGATAGGAAGCAGTGCCTTGTTTCTCATTTGATGAACGTTATCGCTAACGAAGGAGCAGGCTGCTCGCTGCTGCTCCTCTCTAAAGTGAGTGAGCCACACAAATGAGTGGATGTCTCGAGAAGACGTGGAAGACGCGGCCTCGAGCGCCATTGTCTCCGAATCCTAATTAATGTTCTCACAATCGTTTGAGGCATTTCAGCAGCCGACACTTTCCTCAAAATATTAAGTATAAAGACTTGCTGTAATGGAGGCGATACCTATATTTACTTCTCCTGCTGGAACTTAAATATTCTCGTTTCATTGGGGGTCTTTCCTGTATTTTCTTTTCTCGCAATACTTAAGTACCTACTATTTTATTTGTCACCTTGTATCAAGCGACGTGAAGAAATATTGATATTTGAAGTTGGTGTGCAACTTCATTTGTATCATATAATATGTATCGACATATCTCTTTTCACAATTTGTAGTAGGTAATGAAAATGAAGATGGGCCATGAGTTACCAGTATGCCAGTATCCTGACTCAGATGCCGGAAGTCGAGAAATAGCTGGCCATTGGGCCGATGCCTACCACACCCTTATCTCGTATACAGTCGGAAAATCTTTGACTCGTTATAGTAACTGAAGAACCGAGACATTACGCTACTTTGGGACTTTTGGCGCCGATATAATAGGCTACTTAGTTGGACCAAGAGAGACTGTTTCATCCTGATCCTTGTTTCCACAAGCCTTTTAACTTCCGATATGATCTGCTACCTGAAATAAGTCCTCAAATGCTGTAAAACGGATCCGACCAACGAGTCCATGAGCGTATTATGTATGCGTAACCTTCGAACATCACTCTAGAACCCTTAATGACAATTTCTATGGGAAGAAACGTTCACGATTACGAACAGAACTAAGGGGTGTTTTAATTGCAATATTCTCGCCCCCAGAAAAAATAGAGGATGATAAACCTGAAATAATTATTCTCAGCCCCAGTGTCTCTCATTTCTGTCTTTGAGCTACAGTGCAATCATTATTTATTTTACAATTCACGAAAATATTTAGAACTAATTTCACGAGCAGAAATCTTGAGTAAGAATGTTTCGCATCAGTTCGAAACCCCCGTAATGGTAAGTACTCTTCTTTCTTAATTCCAATTTTCTTAGCAGTTCCGGAAATTGAAACCCTCAAAGGACCTTTGAAAGTCTGAGATGATTTTTAAATGTTGTTTTTAATTAAAGAGCGGATATTCCTCTTGCTCTCTGTACTCGTTTGCACCCCTTGTCTTCTAGTCTGTTCCTTTCTGTTGCGAGTTCTTAATGACGATAACGGGACGATTCAAAAGGAAAGGCGGGACACCCTTCTCAGCGAATAATACAATCTGAGAGTAAAGCTCAGCACGACTTCTTTCGAGCCGATTTTGTCGTATTTTTTCCATTTCATAAATTTTTATGGCTGTTATTCGTTATTGCTCTACGCTGCCACACACTCCCATCAGCTTTCAGTAGACAAGTTTTATATGATTTGTCAACGGTTGAGCTATCGTTCTCATTTCATTTTGTGAAATTCTTCCTTGCCAACAAAAGGAAAGCAAGCAGAAGCTTTTTAAAAGGCAAAAAACTCCTCAATCCTCCTTCCATTTCTTGATGTCACGATGGTTGTTGGACGCAGCTGTGGAAATTTTAATTCTTGCTAACTCAGTATTGTGCACATTTCTCACAAAAATAAAATTATCGTATGGAATAGACATTGGGATGGGAAAGATATTTCTTTTAGCCCTGGGCGAGGGGGTAACCACTCCAGAGATTCCTTGAGATTCCATGAAGATTTCCAAAGATTCCCAACGATATTCATAGAAATATGAACCCCGAAGGGGTAACCACTCCAAAAAATTCCAAGACTCCCTGAGATTTCATAAAGATTTCCAATGATTCCCAACGAGATTCCCAACCAGTGGTTAACCCCTCGGACCTGGGTCATTAGACAGTTTTCTTTGGAGGGCATCGCATAAATTTTGGTAGCCTATAATTTTCCAACAGTACATTGTCACTTTTAGCAAGACCTAGAGGCATGGTGCTCAACTTTTAATCAGTCCGAAAAATATGTGGTGATCCCGACCTGTTGGCCACGGGCTATTTGTTGAAATAGAGGATTGTTGACTTGGGAGACCACTCAGCATACACAACTTAGACTGAAACATTTGTCAACTATATAAATCCTAATAAATAGAAATATTTGCCGTAAATAATTTAGTTTAGGTTTAGGTATTGCGAATAGCTGTATGGCGGGCCTGGCAAATACAGCATTCATCATTGATGGGGGCTAATCTTCGAATCCAAGTCATCGGCGTTCATTGCATGTTCAAGAGCTTTATGTTGGTAGAAGTTTCGACTCTCTAATGCTGTTTAAGTTATTAAAGTTGCCTCGTACGAAATGGTGGTTTATGGGCCGAACACCATGGGCAATGCTACATCGATGTATTGATACAAGACTCAAAACTTGTGCAAAGTTTAGAAATTACAGAACCATTCCCATTCCCGATTAGCAACCGCCATTGTTTACTTGGAGCTTTTCACTGTTTTCTCTACTTCTGTTGTTGGATAATGGGGTAGACTGGGGGATTTTAGAGGTAGCGCTGTAATCCGGATTTGAATGTGTCGATTGAGTGGCTAATTTCGGTACAACTGATTTAGTGCAAAGCTTTTACCCATAATGCTCTTTGGGGTCTGTTAGTAAATATAGGAGTTGGAGTCCGCAACTTTATCACTACTTGCCGCAATCGGCGTTATTACTTTTGCTTTAATATTTCCTACCTGGTGCCCGAAAATTAAAGTTTACTTCTTTGGATTTTTCTTATCGCATACCTATATCTTGATTAGGAAGGGCCGATTTTTAAGAAGTCCTCAGTTGTAGTTTCTCTGCACAGTGGCTGGCTTTACTCGAGGGGTTAACCACTCGTTGGGAATCTCGTTGGGAATCATTGGAAATCTTTATGAAATCTCTGGGAATCTTGGAATTTTTTTGGAGTCGTTACCCCTTTGGGGTTCATCTTTCTATGAATATCGTTGGGAATCTTTGGAAATCTTTATGGAATCTCAGGGAATCTCAAGGAGTCTCTGGAGTGGTTACCCCCTCGGCTTTACTTTAGTTCTCAGTTACAATCTGTTTGGCCTCCCGCTCTCTGTAAACGAGCCAATCGACGTTTTGCGATGGAAAATGCAACTTCAGTTTTTCGCACGGTTACTGCACTCTCCTATAGACTTTCGTATAAATAGCAAAGTAAAAAATGGCAGTTAAACTACCTGACCACAATAGGTTTTGAAAGGAATGGCGGTATGATTTGGCACTGGAACTCGTGATCGGGTGAATATCGGATTGGAATGAATGGATCGAGAGCCGATTTCCGCAAGCTCTACGTCGTGTTTTCCTGTCTCCCATTAGTGGGGCGATTATTACGGCCGGATTTAAAAACACATGTTATACTTAAGGTTCAATACACACGTGATGGATTACGACGCGATCGATCCCGTCGTTACCATGGTTACAGCAACCATCCCTTGCCTGGTTACAGGGCTCTAAAACTTGCCCAAATCCTATGCATTTTCTTTTGATCATCGGCAACTGTAGGTCTCATTATCAGATAAATATGGTATCCAACAGCGGTCGCACTTGACTTTCTTGCATCATGCACTTTTAACTTCAGTGGTGTCTACATAACTAGGATTTTTTTTTGTGTGTGTTCACTTTTAATTTCCCGTAGGCATAGTAATAAAGGGGAAGTATTTGTGACTGTGTGAATTACCGATATCGCTTTTTGTGGTTTCCTACTAGAAATTTGGGGGAAAAAGCTAGGAGTCCGTGATAAGGCCACAGCACAAACTACTTTGCTGTTTTTTTTTTTTTTTCAAAATGTGTATGCAGACAAAATAGAAGCGGTTGACAAAGATCGTTCAACGGTCCATTGAGTCCATTCGGGTAGGCTGGTTTCAACTGAGGAGGGAAGGAATGTCTTGAATTTATGGGCGCTCTGTAACATAACATAACCTACTAACACAGTGATGCTAAAGCGGAAAACCCCCCTACGAATCCCCCCCAAGTGGACCCAAAAGCTCTGAATTATTTTGCCTTACTTCATATTAAATGATCCATTGGGGTAATTTGTCTTGCAGTGAACCGCAGCACGGTAGAATTTATATTTACAACACTTGATGTAGAAAGGAAGGAAATACTGCATGCGGAGGTTGAGATTTACAATTCGGAGCCAGCGGAGCAATCAAATATTGCCTATGCTAAAACATGCTTCTAGAATAGTCTCTGTTACAACATCATTGAAACGTAGATATCTAAGTGGGATTGCTTACAATGTTGATCTGGAATTTACGGGAAAGGTAGGTATTGGTAAAGAAGGCGCTGAGGGGAAGTGGACAGAAGCCTTGTGTCACCATTTGTAAAGCAGCAGTAAGTGTGCTGGTACGTTGATCACATCCAAGACCTTCGTTGTGATAGTCTGTTGTCTAGTCTCCTTACCTCCACTTCTCGGCCGCACACCTAACTTTTAAATTGCGTGTATTGTGAGCACAGAGCATTCCCGTGCATAAAAAGTTTGGAGTGTGGTGAAGTGCGACCAACGCGGATTTGCTGAGGAAAAGGTTGAGGGGTGGAAAGGCACTGATTGCCGGCAGCAAATATGGCTCAAGATTGCGTCCAGCCTTGAAGGCTACGATTTCTGGGCCGGGTCCAAGGTATCCCCGAGTTCCCCTCCTTTCTCAGTCTTCCGTCTTTTAAATTCTGTCCCTCCCCGACCCTAAAAGCAAAATCACGTTTTCATACTGATTTAGCATTTTAACTAGGTACTTTAGGCGAGGACTTTGGGGACGACGATGGTCTTCTTTTTAACGTGAGGTCAGTTGGATGTGGAGATCACTGCTAAGTCCACTTTTGAACGTTTGCTCAGCACCTATTTCAAAACGCCCTTATCTCTTTGTTATTGCCAGGATTTTTTTAATACTACGTTTTGCTGACCTTGTCCCTACAAAAAAAACGCATAGTTTTCCAGTAAAATTCTGTTTTGAGAAATTCATGTACTTATACTAAAACTAGGCCTTTAGCAATTTTAAGAAAATTAAAGATATTCAGATTTGATTTCAGCTGGGAGACGAACACCTTGAAGTTTGAAGTATTTACCTCATTACTTCATTTCTCAAGTACTATAGGTACTCGGTTCAAAACTGAAGCCAAAATTTTGTTCACTTGGAATTAGGTGCATAACTAAGGAAGCTGAAATGGAATTGCAATAAGCTGTGAATGTTTTGACGAAAATACTGACAAGGTGGCTTTAAGGACTGAGCCTTGGGGGGAGGGGGGGAAGGGTTCATTATTTCCTGATACATACCACGTGACCGGAATGCGATCGCCCTGAGGAACTTGCTATTCAATTACTCATTCCGATCCCAATCAGCTGCTGGATTATTAATTAGTGCGGTGGGGTTCCAGCCAAGACAACAATAGAATCACCGATAACTTGTCAGCCCTGCTTGGAATTTCCATCCCGTATAGTCACTGACAGAAGCTACTATTACTTCAGCCTGGATACACTGTGGGATTTAGATGTTTTAACCGTCGCGTCGGTTCCAACCCACGAATCACCGGTATTGCCCTCCCGGTATTTTGTCGCTACCCCGCTACTGCCAAAATTACGAATGAGCTACTTAATCTTGCATGGGGGTTATACAAAGTCTACTCTCGTACCGCATCACAAAATCAACTTAGAATAGTTGATTATTGTCGAGGGGTTAACCACTCGTTGGGAATCTCGTTGGAAATCATTGGAAATCCTTATGAAATATCAGGGAATCTTGGAATTTTTTGGAGTGGTTATACCCCTTTGAGGTTCATCTTTCTATGAATATCGTTGGGAATCTTTGGAAATATTTATGGAATCTCAGGGAATCTCAATGAATCTCTGGAGTGGTTACCCCCTCGATTGTTGTATGCAGCACATGTACGATGTTCATCTATGTTCACCGTTATACTGCGGAATACGTGTGAGTACTGTGGGCTAAAGTTGTCACCACGGAATCTGAAAATGAACTATGCGCAATTTTTGGATTATTCGTGTTTCGTCTAATTATGAGTAGAAAGCATGAGAAAATTGTCCGAGTATCGACCCTCCCAGCGGCAGCGTGATGGTGCGAGGCACAAACAATTCCAAGGTACCTACCGTTTTAGGAACGGGCTGTGTCTGCCTCCAGCGGCATTTGCGTGCCCGTTACTCGGCGGAAACGTCACCGAAAGAATTGTTATTTACCGAGTGAAGAGTAAACAGGCAATATTTTTTTATCATTTTTTTAACTTTCGGCATCAGCTTTCCCTTTAGTCCCCAAGTTTGTTAACCCGAGACAACTTGGGTTTCAATTGGAAGGCTTTCACAAAGCAACCCGTTATCTTGATTGAGATTCCAGGCTGGAGCCGCTAACGAACCCGCAGCTGCTTAAAATACACATTTAGATTTCCCCTTCAGTAGTCGAGGACTCGGGATTTTATCCCTGACTGCTGAACTGGGGTATCCCGTATGTGGTTGCAATATAATTTTGGTGTACTGCAGAGATATGGTCAGTCCTCAGTCAGCCGCTATTGGCTTTATATCTCTCATAAAAATCCACACAGGTTTCCGATATTGAGAGAAATCAAAGTTCAATCCCATATGCTGCAGCTTCACCCGACCGTTTTTAACCTCAAAGTTTTCATTTATTCCTCATCTCTTTCCTTTCCAATACTGATAGGTTTTTTTTCGTGCACATCGTGGATTGGAACTGCAAGCTTAAGGTAATTTCCACCTTTGGGGCATATACTTACTAGAAGTTGGAGCAAAAACCACTTCATATGGTCACATTCGTATTGCAGAACAATATCTAAGTACTTAGTTGATTTGTAGTTTAAACCCCAATCACCGCAAGAGGGGAGCAATGAAATACCTGAAATTTAAGTTAGCTATAATAACGGGGAAGTATGGAATATCAATTTTAGCTAAGGATCGTTAACAGAAATTTATTTGGCGTGGGAGTTAGTGGGAGGAGGGGGGAGGGAGGAGGGCATCCTATCTCGAGATTAAGCGAACCACTCATTAAACATGCATACATTAGCCTGGAGTTAGCTGATGAACTTGTAGTTGCTGACTGCAGCCTATTGATAGTGCTTCCTCCATTTATTCATCACGCCGCCTGGCGCCCGGGCTTCTTGCCCTCCTCCTCTGCTAATTTGCTGACGGTCAACGCTGTCCACTCCTTCTAAAGACCTTCGCCACTAGCCCACTGTCCAGGCTGCAGCCTACCCTCGCCTATTCTGTAACCTAACTGACTGGATGACGTTTTAGTAAAGTCACTAGAACTATCCAACTTAAACAACTGGAAAATGTGTGGTCTTCTTTTAAAACGCGAAAGGAATCATAGAGGGAGTCAGTTAATTGTGGTAAATTTTTGCAAATTGTAGGTCATTCTGAAACACCAAAAAAAGGCTAAGAAAGAACTGCTTGTTTCAGTGCTTGTCTCACGACAACACTGTTCAGTTAATAAAATGAGCTCCATTTCTTAAACCCGCTGCCGACAACTCGACGAGTCCAACGAGACACAGCGACATCTCGAGTGTAGGGCAAAGCTTTGGAGTTACCTGATGTATCGTCCCTTCCGTTAGTGACAGCCATGTCGCTGTTGCTGGAGGAAAAAGAGTGCAAAGAGAGAAAAGTCAGTTTTTATGGCTGCTGTCTCTGCACAGTTGTTTTCATTAGTTTATCTGACTATCCATCTACTTGCGCTTTCCTTTTATTCCGGACATTCCACTGGAGGAGTCGAGGAAATAAAACAACCGGATCTCTGGGATGGTTTGAATATTTTCATTGTGGTAATAATTTACCTAGTATTTAATGGAAGCCCATAGCCCATAGCCCATAGCCCATAGTTGTAGTTTGAGAATTTTAACTGTACAAATTGGAGCAGCACTGACAGTTTCCTTTGCTTCGTTTCACCCGATTTTCCTATTTCCTATAGGATGTTTACTGACTTAGCAAGTGTCGTCAAGCTTGTACGAACATGTATTGCAGTTTTTGTGCAATATGTCTGTCCGTGCAATGCTTCCTTTGGTGGCGATGGTTTTTCTATGTAGGCGCTTAATTCTTGGAATTGGAGTTGTTTTACTGCGTATTTCCTCATCAGCAGTGCTTACCTACCTTAAATCCACACTTACTAGCCGTCATTATTCGTAAACGTAAACAGAACTATCATATTTGAAATTAACTCATTGATGAAAACATGGCAAAAAATTATCAGTGAAATTTTGTACTTATATTATTTTTTAAGACAGTAAATAAGTACCTTGCTATTAAATAAAATGAAACATTCGTTGGTAGGTGCAGATTGGCGCAAGCTAGGATATTACACGTACATATCGTACATTAATTTATGATCGGTAGCATAAAAAACCTCTTTGTTCAACAAACCTGGGTGTAATAACAATGTTACTACCGGTTACTACAATACATCAAAATCAGAGGGATTTTGCAGTCTTTTCCGCAGAGACTTTGCAGAACGAGAAGTAAAAAAAATACTCGTCGTAAAGAAAAAAGAATAGCTCCGATTTGTTACTTGTTACCAGTTTCGCATATATTTCGTGTAGTGTGACAAGTCTGCAACGCTCCGTTAAGTTAGGACGGAGGGGTGGCCGGGCGGCGGCGGGTGGATGAGGGCTCAGGGCCATTATTTCAAGACTATTCCTTTCGTAAGCAGATCTTGCTCTGATTTCAATATCCCGTCCCATTACCGCGTCGTCTTTCATCTTTTTATTCATTCCCCACCCCATTGTTTTAATTTATAGATGCCCGCTGCCCTTTGTATTTCATTTTAAAAGGCACGGAGTAACTTTAACATTTTTTCCTGAATTAATAGGGTATTTCGAGAAGTCACCTTGTCGCCCCAATAAATATTACCATAAATTGTTTCTCCGCTCGGGTTTTGGTTTTGACGTATCAAAAGATTTAACGGCATAGTTTACGCAGCAGTATATAGCACCGATAAAAAATTCGCGAACGGGAATCGGCAAAACACTTTGTAAGGCACGATGTATACGCCTTTTAGAAGAATTGATGTGGCTGATGTTGTTCGTAATGTTGTTGGAAACGAAAACGTTTTTGTGTTGGCGTCGGATGTACCCTGAACCCTCTACCGATTTCTAACGCTTAGATTCTCAGCTCATGCACGCTTTCACAAACACATCTGTTACCTCATCTTACAACTTCCCTACCTACCTACAACAATAGGTACTTTATTCGCCTTACTCCTCAAATCTGCAAATGTTTCTATATGCGGGAACGAATGCAATTAAGGGTCCGCTTAACCTGACGATGCATTTTTTGCCGCCCATAAGATTAACATTGCGAGCGGTGATTCATTTTCAAGGTTTAACCTTGGTTGGAAAGACACAAAATTTTGCTGTACCTAGCCCTAACAATGTTGTAGGTCGTCATCGAAGCAGATTTCCCAATTTCTGACTGGTTTCTTTTATTGCAACTGGTTTTCAAATGCTAGCATCGCATACCTCAATTTTTAAGGGGAAAAGTGCTGTATCTCGAAAACCAGTAAAAAATTGGGAAATCTGCTTCGATGACGACCTACAACATTGTTAGGGCTAGGTATAGGCAACATTTTGTGTCTTTCCAACCAAGGGTAAACCTTGAAAATGAATCGCCGCTCGCAATGTTAATCTTATGGGCGGCAAAAAATGCATCGTCAGGTTAAGCGGACCCTTAACTTCTCCGCAGACAGTATACGCATCGGCAAAATCACTCAAATCAACCAGCTATTCATTGTTCCCTGATCTGAACATGAAATGTGTACAACCGCGAATTGGTGTTGTGGAGAATTGGAGAACAAGGAAGTTGGCCTGGAGGAAGGGAAGAGGAGTGAGGAGTGAGAAGTGAGACATTTTACTACCAGCCAAGTTACTCGTCTCATTTGCTGGAATCAACTCGAACCATGTTTGCTAATTTCTGTGTGGATTTGAGGCAGCGAGCCAAAGAGAAGGACGGGGAGGGAAGCAACGCTATCAGCCTCTAATCACACTCTCCCTGTCCCATATACATACAGGTATATCTCTGGGAGCTCAATTAGCAGACTTTCAGGCCGAGTCCATATGCAGTGGGACCAATGGAAATTCAGTACTTCCAACGCCTCCAACGCTACTGTATTGTTCCTGTTTTCCTTCCGCTAACCTTAACTCTGAGCAGGCTAATGATGTACCTATGTTCTATAATAGGGAGTGCTAAGTGTCTTCATAGGGTAAATATACCTAAACCAATGTACCACGTAGAAGTCAATCTGCTCTCTCATCTATAAGTTCGTATAAATTATTGCTGTGCATTCCAGTAATTAATTAATTTGCAACGGGATAGAGAGTTCGGTAATGTCTGCTTTCGACTTTCCCGTTTTGCTTTATCATTCCGATCGTGCAAAACCTTTACACTGTTGATTTTTTAATCGTAGAGCAGAGATCAGGCCCCCGGCCCCCAATAATTTATTTTTGCCAAATTATAAGTATTTGGCACCAATTTCTTTCAAATTTGATAGGTACGAGTACTTACTCTTGGATGTTGAGTGGGTGTCGGATTATAATTATGTCAGTTATGTCAGCCTTCTTAAAAACATACAAATTCCTCACCGTATAGGGCTGGGTAAAAATTAAAAAGGAAACCTTGCTTATACACGTAAATAAATAAAAAAGAAAATGGCGGTGCAGTCCAAAGTGAGAAATGTTCTGGCGTTGTAGGACATGGAACCACCCTCGAGTTACGAGAATTAACCTTGCGAGTATTGCTTAATTAGCCAGTGTTACTTATATTACTTCACATAACTCAGCGAACCCAGAGAGATCCGCCAATTTGGTGAAGGACTCTCTAACAGGTCATCTGGGGCAAAAAATAGTGGACCTCATCCTGCAGGGTCGCAGCAAAAAGAGACGAAAGGAACTTCTTGTTAGAGCAAAGGAATTTGCATTTCTAACTCCAATATGGTTTCGAGTTTCCCGGCAGTTTTAAGTTTTCTGTGAATTCACAGAGTGTCCGATGTCACTGTGAGAGCTATATATAGCCTAAAAACAGCTTCATTTTACATAACTCGGGATTTATTCTGTTGAAAAAAGATTTTCAATTCTACTGGGTGGTAGCTCAAACCAGAGAAATGTTTCCACAGTTTTTTTTTCCTCGCTACTCGGAACTTTTGCTGAGTGTCCGAGTGTCCGCTCCTATGCCTAAGAAAAGAGTAATGTAAGCCCTTACCAACCATATGTGGTAGTAGAGTGCACGTGTTTTGTAAGAGAGCTGAGAGTAGAGGGCAGAGAGGTATCAATCATGCAGCAGCAGCAGCAGCAGCAGCAAGCGTAGAAGAGCTCATTCCTCCCCACACGATTCAGATATGACAAATGATCCCTTGTTACCCTGAACGAGGAGTGAGCCACTTAGGTAGCTGTATACGAGGAATTTTAGAATTCCACCACTGCACTCCACCTACAGCTATCGCTCTCCGGGATAAAACATCTTTTGTGCTTTTAGGTATATTCCGGCGGGGCTCTGTTGATGGGGTGTGATTAGGGCGTTACTCCATCAGCTAGTGGGAGTGTTATTGTGTTATTAATACTTACCTGGGGAGATCGCTAAAGTCTGAAAATGTGCGTTCTGGGGCGACACGAAAAACATTTTCGTATACGACAACACGATTTGATAAAATTTGATTGGTCTCACTTTCCTAAAAGTATAAGTATAGAATGGTTGCTTGCATAGGAGCAGAGGGGGGTGTAGTTGTAACAAAAGCAATGCTCAGGAATTTTCCGAGGCCTCCTCGCGGCGAATTTAATGAAAATTGTTCGGTGGATTACATTATTTCTCATCAAGAATGGAAAAGTTATTAAAATATTTTACGTTCTTTAAAAAAGGTGAAATAAGGTTTTTAAGTTTGGGTCTGTGGGCTCTGCCTCGGGCCAGGTGGGCGGGAAGATGTGTTGAGTGAACATGACGGCAGCAGTGGCAGCAAGCAATTACAATTTAACAAAAAGCGATTTCATCGACGCCAAGTTCCTCTTTCCCATTTTCCCGAGCGAAACTCTCCAAGTTGAGCTTGTTACACGCACAACTCCAAGGTCTGTACATTGCAGAAGTTGTCTTGTGTGAATTTGAAGTAGGGTCTCCCGTTGACGTCAAATCTCACGCACCCTCAGTACCCTTAGGCCTCCAAATGCTGCAACACTCTGATTGGTCAGCGTGATTTCACAAAATCGGGAAACTCTACTTCGTATTCATACGAGACAACCTTTTCCATTTTCAGACCTTGCAACTTCCATACACATCCAGATAACGACTTCCTACGTTCTCTTTTTCATCCAACTTGAGTCAACTCATGATTATTTCTTATTGGAAAGTTGAGCAATTAATATTTATGGATACAATTTGCGCAGCCAGCACCGGAGCTTTACCGTTATTGCCTACAGTTATGAATTCCCTAGTTTTCGATTTAATGCACAGTATGGTAGTTAGAAAGTGTTTAGCGTAAACGAGGGTTTTAGCAGAAAATAAAAAGTGATGCGCGTTAATTTTTATGGTTAAGTCAGGGTGGCGCTGACTTTCGTACTTTCACAGATTATTGTGATCCGTCCGTAAGGAAGGGCATTGATTAGAGGGGGAGAAAGTTTTTAGGTAGGTATTGAGGGGAGAGATGGCAAAGGTGCGCTCATTATCCGCCCGCCCCCTGCCCGTTCGACGCACTAAATTATTTACGCGATGACTTTTATGAGAGAAAAATCACGTTCGCCTACTGGATTACCCGCACATTTACATTGTTCACCGTTTATTTTGATAAATGCTTTTTCTGTGTTTATTATTTCGAGCGATAATGTTTTCTGAATTGTCTTGTCTGTTTGTATTATGCGAAAGAGTTATGGCCTCCCCTGTTTCGAGCTTTTTTCTCTTTTCTATAGAATTCCCCCGAAGCTCATTGTGGAATTTTCCATGCAAACCGCGGATATGAAAGCAATCGACGTTACAATTTCGCTGAGCAACAAAATGCTTCGTGTACCCGCGTTCTCATGTACAACACAAATTCTGATTGGCTGCTGTTTCCAGTATTTCCTCATCAATATGCTGCCCCATTATCGAACGTTCCTCTCAAATTTGAAATGCTGTCCCAAGCCTATGGGGAACTGCTCCCTGTTTCCATGCAGTTCCGTGCATTTGTCATTAATTAAGTTAATTTAGACTCTGATTTAAAAAAAAATATCAACCAATAAACAGCGCGACTGCGTGACCTGCCCTGGTACGAGAACTCGCTGCATGATGCTAGTTTTCTCCAACATTCCACCCAAAAACAGGAAGGACCCCATTGTATGGGATAATAATACTGCGAAGGGACCTAATCTCTGAATGACCCAACGTCCATGGGATGGCATTTTGAATGGCACATTTAGACTTGACGACTTCCTGTAAAAACTGTTACTGCAGCCACAGTTCCAAGGGTAGAGCCCTTTTCCTAGCCACCAGGGAGTTGGCTGGGGGAGTGGGGACCCTGTATCGCGGCTATAGGAAAACATTTGGCTGGCTATGGTTACTCGTAAAGGACTATCACACTTTTGTAGTGAAAGAATGAGGAATGGAGTCAAAACGCGAGGTGGGTTCTTGACTATTTTCCAAGTAGGTAAGTATCACATTTGATCCCGAGCAGACTAGCAGTCCGAAGTTGCCTTAAGGTTGGGAACACTGCTTTGGAGTAATCGTGGGTAATATTTCACGGTAGAAATCCGGCTGGCAGGGGTCGGTGTAGCCCTGAGTCAGGGATTCCTTATCTCCAGAGGGCGCTGTCCATATCCCCCAAAACTTGTATTCCATTTTTAACGTGTTTAATGGTGTACGGCGGAATCCGGGGCGAGGGGGAAGGAAGGGGTCTGGTAATTGCCGTTCCTGAACCCTTTGCTTAGTGAAATATGACTGGTAGGCCGAGGGGGGACTGTGACCACTTGCTCCTACTCGTCCCAACCTTAGGTTTGCCTTTTTTGCCCTACTTAGATTTATAGTGTCGCCATCTCGAATGTTTTTGTTCCTTTGTCAAGCGCACTTGCGCTGATTTTGGCTCACCGCTGCTCCCCTCTAATTATTTACAGCCCTTTCCGTCACAGCCTCGTTCCGAAATTGTTTGATCAACGTTAAACGGATGAATCAATCTTCTAGACTCAAGACCAAAATTATCCGAGTCTGAGACATGTGCATTTGCTACAAAAAGGGTATAACACGTTACTAAAAAATTCTTGATGTTCTCGAAATATTCTTCGGGTTCTTTTTCTTTCTTCCGTGGTGGCTAAGAAAATTAAAAAGTATGGAATGCAATTCAAGTACGAGTACGGTACTACGGTATATAAAAATTAGCGTTTCTGCTATAAAAAATGACCGTCTCCCATCGGTGTAAGTTTTATTTTCGCAACCAGTCTGTTTTGTAGAACACTTTTTCAGTGTTTTGACTTTCAGACTGGATGGGGAGAACTAGTTGAAAAGTGATCAGTGATTAGTGAATACTCAGATCAGTGATCACAGAATCCATCCCGTATTCTACACCTCTCACGTCATGCAAATTGTTAGTTAACCGCGAAGGAGCCCACGTGTTGGGATTATTTATAATCTGCTAATTTAGTGACACGGAGTGTTAGACGAGGGCGAAAAATTGCATAAAACAACTTGGACATAATAAAAGGGGCGTGTAAATGTGGGCGTTGACTGACCTGCAGTTTTCTGATTAGATAATAATCTTTCATACACGCTATCATCGCCTACACGGACTTTATACTCTGAGCAAGCAAAGCGTGCGTAACGCTGAGCGTTACGCTCAGATTCGCAAATTCACAAATAATGTTGGCCAGCCTTAACAGATTGCCGAAACTGGACAATATAAATTTATGGCACTCGGTAGTGATTTGGGCTGAAGATAACCTTCCCGACTTGACGTCTGCACTTGCTTATCTCTTTTGTTTCCATACTTAATTTGTGGATAAAGCACAACCCCACTAACCCCAGTATTGGAATTTTGTATATTGTAGGTAAGTACCCGAACCCAAAAATTTTCAGTGAAATAATTTAGATCTTCAGTACAATCACCTTCTTTTTTTCTTCTTTCCAGGAGACTATTCTTTGGAGATTTACCCGGTAATGCTGGACGACGACGCCCGGTATCAGTGCCAAGTAAGCGTAGGCTTGGATGGGCAGCCTGGCATCCGGTCCCACTTCGCATCCGTCACGGTCCTCGTGCCTGCGGAGCCGCCGAAGATTGTACAGGGTGACTTCCTTGTTACCACCGAGGACCGTGAGATAGAGCTCGAGTGCATTTCTATCGCAGGGAAACCTGCTGCAGAGGTGACCACCCCAAATTTTTACTCATTCAGAATATCACACTATAGGTACGAAACTAACAAAGTAGGCACGGTGCTTTCCATATTGCACCATAGCTTCATATACCTATGTGAAGCTGTAAGCTGCAATGCACCGTGCTAACGAAAACCAGTGGTGGGCTATCATGTTACACATGTTGTGAATGAAATTCCATTGTATTTACCGAGCAAAATTAGCTTTTTGAGGATGGGTGAATTGAAAACAACATCGAGAGAGAGCAAAAAGGGCACCCTAGTTCAGTGGTTTTCAATTAATAAAAGGGAATTCTGCATTAAATGAATCAACCTAATGCGATTTTAAAAGAAACCAGAGGAAAGTAAAATTGTCAACGTGGAGAAAGAAAGTTTTTAGGATTGAGGGCAGAGCGCGGAGTTGCGCTTGCACCGTCGACCCTGAGGTCCTCATAATTAATTAATCATAATTTTAATTTTGGGAGCTCGGCCATGTTTTCAAATTAACATTATCTCCGTCCCTCATCGAAGGGTAAAAAATGAATTTTCTGAAATGGAAATGTCCCTAATTAGAGAGGAGCTTAGCGTGCGATCCGCACAAAACACATTAATTACAAACAGAGTGCAGGTAAACTTGGGCAATTTTATAATTGAGTTTTGCCCCAACGACGTCTAATTTTCTTGCAGGAAACGTCGCTACCTACCTCTCTGTTTTCTTGCCTCTCACACCGACAGCTCTATAGAGTTCACCATTTGGTTATGTACCTACACCTGTAAACATTTCGGCTACGTCCTTCCATTATCGGTTACGGGAAACCTGTCGATTTTCTTGAAAGTTTAACATGGGAGAAAATAGTCGATTTACCCTTAACGGAGGTGGTGGGACGCAGCCTTACTCGTTTACCGAAGCAGTTGTACTTATGAAACTGAAACAACAGATACCCCTATCATGTTATGTTCCTATATCAATTATCGATTCTGCTGAACTATCGACGTATTCTTAGTAGGTATCACTTTGTTCCGCCCTGCATAGCTCCTATTCAAAGTCATTGTTACTGTTTTGAAACACAACATAAACTGGAAGTAAACAATTCATTAATAGGCGGCTCACCTACCTTACTATACTTTACCCTATCTGTCGTTTCTGGTGCAGCTGCAGTTGAGTTTTAGACCTGAATTATTGTCTTGACCTTCAGCGCTTTTGCTTCAAGAAGAATTTGCAGGATAAGTTAGGTACATTATTCTAGCCTCAAAAATTATGCCATTGTGTAGATACTGGATGGTTTATAATATAAACCAACTTAGGCACATCTTAAGTCATGCGCCTGATTCGGTAGAAAATGACCCAGTTTGTGTAACTCTGGACAACTCTGAGCAGAGCAATAGGTCTGAGTTGGTCTGACCCCTCGCCACACAATGGGGCCCACAACAAAGGACTTGCCTTGTGAACTAGGGTTCCGGGGGGGTCCAAGTCACGTAGCTTCCGAACAACGAGCAACAAGATCCGGTCCGTTATCTTTACAACTCAGATTGCCAGCGAAGTCGAGTCAGCGACAATTAGCAAAGTTGGAGTGGAGTAGTAATTTGGCGGCTAGTCAGCAACCCGCCGGTATGAAGGACTGCGAGGACAATGACAGTTCTGCCGCAGAGCCCCTCATTACTACTGACGCTTACTCCCTCCTCCTCCAGCTGTCAGTTCTGTTTTTAGAATAACTGCAGGTCGTCACGTCGAATAGTTGGAAATGAGTTTTCAGCTTAAGGGTCTCTATCAAAATGTCTTGGAGTGCTGATTCAGCGAAGAAGCACCTGACTCCCTATTATTTCCTTTACTTTCCGTATTTCCTAAATGAGGGGCCGACAATGGTGGGACCTGAGTTAGAAGAAACCTATCCCAAGTAGGTATACCGGACTCGGTCACATGCTGTTTGACTCTGGTTAGCTATAAGCAGCTCACTATGTATCTAGGCATCGTCTGGCCTAGAGGTTACGGGTTAGCAGTAGTTACGAGCAGTTACGAGTGTAGGAAGGGGGAGTTTTGAGATAAGGGTCGTTCGGTTTTTCTGTTTGGGCCTATAGGCTGTAATGTCGTGTACAAAAGCTTTAAGCCGAAAGTACTGAGTATAGGTACTGACCAGAAAGTGCAACAAATTCCTGATTGGTGAGAAACGAACTTTAGGTATCTCTGGTCTGGTACTTACAGTAGAGCAGTCATTTAGCTACTAAACTGATTTACCTACCAGAATTTATGCTCGTATAATGGAAAAAACTTGTGTGGAAAAAATAATGAATCGTTCTGAAAATAATTATCATCCGCCTTTATTTTGGGAACTTTTCTTATTTCAGATAACTTGGATCGACGGTCACGGGAATGTTCTAACTGACAACATCGAGTACATAGTGGAGCCATTGTCAGACGGCCGGCGCTTTACCGCCAAGTCTGTCCTCAAGTTGATGCCTCGCAAGAAGCACCACAACACGACCTTTACCTGCCAAGCGCAGAATGCCGCCGACCGGAATTACAAAGCAGCCAAGCTTCTCCTAGAGGTCAAATACGCTCCCAAGGTATGGAAGTCCTCGAAGGACTGGGCAGGGCGAATATAGGGTCCCGTTTGGGGGCTCCCTTCTGTACATGAGGGAGTAATTTCGTTAGAATTGAGCCCGAAAGATTTTTCTGGGTAGTGCAGTTCCAGCATTACCCGCTGGGGCTGCGTTGGCACAGGACTACGTAAGATCCAAAAAGGAATGGTTTCCACTGGTTGGGACATGAACCTGGGTGGAGGAGGTCGGGGAGGGTAACTGAGATGTGCACTTCCTCTAGTAAAAGAAATATTTCACGCAGTGACGACAAGTGCGGGGGATCCAATTGCTCCTACAGGCTCAGGACTAGTAACGGTTCAGTACCAAAGTTCAGCAATCATCTAAAATGATGGGGGAAGTTCAATAACCGCAACCCAGCCGGCGGGGCCCTGAACATCAGAATCAGATGTGCCCTTCTCAAACACTTCGCAGCGCGCTATAGAAATACGGTCATCTAGTGAGATGACATGTTGGCCTATTGGTTAAAACTTGAAGCGTGTCTTTAGCGTTCTCAGATGAGGAATCATTAAAATAATATCCTTAAAACTTCAACCACTACTTTGGTTGTGTGGGTTAAATAAAAATAAAACAAAATTTTAATAAGTAGCTCCACAAACGAGCTGAATGTCTTACTGGCTTGTCTGTGATACCGTCCTCAGGCGGTACACTATTGTATTTACTGTTTCTAATAAATTTTGTGGCACTGTGGCAGTGCCATGGAAGAACTGAAATAACCGTGGTAACGAGCCACTATGACTCAATTTTCCACCACGCCACCCTTGAAATTTGGTAAGCAATCGATAGATAGAAGGACCGCATTGTTGGAGTGAGCGATGGTCTCGTTGCGTGATAATGGCTGTTAAAATCAGTCAAGTGAACACACGCGAGCAGTTGTCGACGTAAAGTACAATAGGTACGCACGTTCACGCGCGCCCTAAAGCCACAGCTTTTCGCAGGTGGGGTGCGAATGCCTTAAATAGATGTGAGGTCATTGTCTGAAGTTCAGGACCCTTATCACAAAACAGGGAGAAGGGTTGGGAGGGCAGCGAAAGGTTGCGAGTGCCGAGTGGGGCTTTGTGTAAACAAACGATAGCCGTCGCCGTCCCTCCCTCGTATGAAACGCATTCGTTTCAACCCCAACGAATTCCATTAGTTCTTGGACTTGGAGACGGATCCCGTGCTTCCTACAAATTTTAACAAGACAAAAATGCTTTTGAGTCAAGCTCCACAAACTAAATGAAGGTAATAAAAATGGGAAACGAGTTTTCAGTTCTCTGGCAGAGAATTCGTTGCCAGTGACAGTCGCACATTTACTTCATTAGATTACTTACGCATTTTAATTAAGGAAGGCCATAGGCAGTTCGGGTACCTTACCTACCCTACAGCCCTTTGATTCTCGTCGCGTGCACGCACAATAATTAACAAGAGGTAGATGAGTTTGTAAAGCAAACAGCAGATTTAAGCTGTAGACTCCATGGCAGCTCTGTTTCTAACTTTTATATACCTATACTAACGTGTACGAATTAGTCCCCTTTCGTAGGTACTAAGGTGGTATCAGATTGAGTGTCTCATGGCAAGGTAACACAGGTTAGGAGATATTCGTATAGTGGTGATCCATGTCTGGCTAAACATAGTGTATTCGACAAGGAAACAAAGACTGCGACTAGAACGCTATATTTAGTTGTCTGTTCCTCCTATAAAGATTTACAAACAAAAAAAAACTCATGGGTACATTTTGTTGCTGCATAGGTCTCAGTCAAAATAGTGTCCGGCCTCGGTCGATCAGGAAGAATCCCGGAAGGGGCGGACGTGCGGCTGCAGTGCTTGGCTGATGCCAACCCGCGCTCCAGCCTGTCATACACGTGGGTGGTAAACAACGAAGAGGTGCGGGAGCACGGGACAGAGCTAGTTCTACGCAACGTGACTCGCGACCAACATGATGCCATCGTGCGGTGTCGCGCGCGGAATGCTGTCGGCGAGTCCGAAGCCTTTGAGACGCTAGAAGTCAGCTGTAAGCTTATTTTATTGGAATAATGAATTTGTTTTTTATTAAAACATATTGGAAGATAAATATAGGTAGTGACTGTTGAGAACTGTTGTACTATTGAGATAATTTGTTGCTGTAAAATTTAGTCCGAGGCAGCCTCGACATCCGACTGCTCTGCTATGCCTAGAGAGTTGTTGTCTGTTGCTTCTATCTGCGATACCATGGGAATCAGATTTCAGTGTTATAAACCACATAGGTTGGTACCTACATACAAGATACCTACACCACATCTGCGAGTTGCAACTTTTCAGACAAGACATATTGGGGCTTTGAAAATTACGAGAACTTCTGAGTGCCGTGCTTCGGAGCATTGGAGCCATGAATTTGCTGAATTTCCTCAACCTCTCGTCTCCTTACTTGTATTCGTTGAAATTGACCCATTGTGACAAATAACTGAATTTTCAGACGCTCCTCAATTCCGGCACAAGGTAGCCAGCGTGCAGGTAGAACTTGGAGCTACTGCCACCCTTTCCTGCGATGTAGACGGCAATCCACCCCCTGATATCATCTGGATCCATGAAAACACGCGCAAGGTGAGGACTACGGAATTCTTACCTGTTAAGTTACTTCTTCAGCAAAGAGTCGTGCATCGTGCATGTAGGAACTGAGCTAATCTGTTGGTAAACTTACCCCATATCTAGTTAACTCAGGCGTTCAGTCTGCTTTTGTCTGTTTTTCTTTTTTCCTTTTCCCTCTCCTTTCATTTGGGGGGTAGGTAGGCTAGCCAACCTGGCTACATCACAGAATCATACCCAAACGGAATAGACAGCTTGCAATGAGACTCGTACCCAGAGTACTTAGGACTCGACGAAGCGTCAAGGGCACAGCCACTGAAAGGTGCCTTGAAGAAATTTATTTTTATAGGTCATGGGGACGACCCCAAACCTGACCCTGAACGTGGAGAAGGGGATGGGCGGCAGGTACATCTGTAAAGCATCAATCACGGGGTTTCCAACTGTATGGGAGGCTGGTTCAATCTACATCAAGGGTCGGCCGCATATTAACAGCAACGGGCAACAGTTCGGAGAGGTCGGGGAGTTAGCTGTGGTCGAATGCACTGCTCACGCTATACCGAGACCCGACCGAGTCACGTGGTCATTCAACGGACAAGAACTCGACTATACGAATCAGGTATGACTATAAAGTAGGCTGTCAACAAGGGCGGTGTGAACGCGCTGCTGTGTAGTGCACGACTGCATTGTAGCACTGCATTGTGGGACGTGGTTCCAACATGAAATAACTCAACTCTTTACTCACATTTTTCATGACTTTCCGTGTACCTGAAAAAACCAAGCAAGAAATTACACACCCTTTCAGGGTATTGGAACCACCATGGTGAGGGTCTAAACAAAAGCCAGAAGCCCGTACTAAGGCAGTAAAATTACTTACCTACAGTTCAAGTTAATAATGTTTGCAATTTTTCTAGGAGTACTCAGTGGAGGAAAGTCCTCTTCCAGACGGAATTCGAAGTAAGCTCCTCATTCGGGAATCTCAGCTGGAACATTATGGTGTTTACAACTGCTCCGTCACGAATCCTTACGGCACACATTGGAGAGAAATCACTTTCAAACCAAAGAGTACGTTATCTTGTGCCCCTCTAGAAACTTCGTACCTCCTTTACTGTAATAGATATTTATCTACCTACCACTAATTCAAGCCACTACAGCCCTGGTAGGCTCATTGTCTCCTGGGTGCAGGGTCCCATCTTTGACAATGCCATTTGCTCGGAAACACGCCCTACTCTGAAGTGAGACTTTTGCATAGTTTGCAAGGGTCACAGTTTTATTTCATCAATAATAATTATCTTTTTGTTTTTTCAGAAAACTTCCCTCACCTGCTAATCTTAACTGGCGTGATTTTCGGTGTGATAATCATCGTGTCGGTGAGTCTGATCGTGATCCTGTGCCAGAGAAAACGACTGAAGAAACCCCCGATCCCTATGGACTGTAACGGCGAGAAGACTTGCAAAGAGTCAGACCGCTCCTCAAACATTTCCGATTTGAAACTTGAACTGAGGACCGGGTCCAGCGTTTCAAACGTCCATTGCGAGCTCGAGTATGGCCCTGAGAGTGAAACAGGAAGTGAAAGCGTTGTTACGAGAATAGGTTAGTCTTCTTCAACTACTAATCCTAGATACCTACCTACATGTTTCATATTACGTTTCCAAGCTTTGCGTTAAGGTGAATGAGAAATATTTATGTCCTACGTCAAAGAAAGGCAGATTTGTCTCTTCACATAAGCTGATTCTTCACCTACAATCAGCTATTAAAGTTGTTTGACTGTTTAGGTTGAGGTGGTGGAGGCTCAAAGAGTTTGCTATCTATGCGGTCTTTTCTGAGTTTTTTTTAATTTTTTGTACTAATTTTGAATTTGTTGTAGGAGTGCCGCTGGCGGGTCCAGTTGCTCTTGGGACTCTGGGCTCCATCTCGCAAACCTCCACTCTGCCGCATTCTGGGACTATTCCTCAGGCTAATGGCGGCGACAGACTGTTCCGCTACTCCGCGGAGTTCAATGATCCCGTCTTCCCCCCAAAGGTAACCACATACTTCAATTCAAACTTCTCTTATGAAAAAAATCCACAATCGATACTTCTCGTTGCCACGAACTTGCTACTTCCAATTCCAACCGTGGCAGTTAGTCCTGTAATCTGCATTTCATTTTAAAGTATTTAACCAATCGACTGGACTCCCTACCATTTAAAGAGCTAATCTGGAGCTTTGTGCTTGGAAGTAAACAGACATAACTCAGTCCTGGAAGCGATCAACGTAATAATTGAAAAACAGTCGTCTCCGTTGCAGGAGGGTCAGAGCAACAACGGGTACGTGCCGTATGTAGATTACTCGCGGGACTACAACCCCCCCTCGCTCAACTCCTTGGACACGAGCCGGGAAAGCGTGGCTGTCGCTAACAGTTCTGCAAGACTGTCCTCCCTGTCGGGCGTTGACCCGCGCTTCTCCGCAGCTTACGGTAATTCACAGCTCAATGTTGAATACTCCACTAGGCACGCATTAGGTAAGCAAAGGATTTTTGTGCCTGTCTTCGACTTTAGTTAGAATCCAGTGGAACTGAGTAAAATAGGATAAATCTAAAACCACTGCTAACCATAAGATAGCATATTTTATCTCTAGGGTGTTCTGTTTTTCAGGTAACCCGTACCTGCGGAATTCTAATACGTCCCTCCCGCCTCCCCATTCGGTAACGGGGCCACACACGCCCGCACCACCGCCATACAGCGCGCGGCAAAACGGCGCCGCTCCTCAAGTCGCGCGCCTGCCTTCTTCCCCCACGTCACAATATATCGTACCGACACGCGAGGCTGTAACTATCAAGCGCGGCACGCTGGCCACGCACGTATAACCCGAGCGGACCACGGTCCTCTAACGCAAGTGCCAGGACCCTATGGACTATCGAAATGTTTTTACGAAATTGTTTACTTTTTGTTGCTAGTTGCGGATAGTCTATGAAAGGTTATACAAGCCAAGCGCGCAGCTCTGAGCATCGATCCCTGTGTACTTATTTTTCTCAGTGTTGCCAACATATCAGCCCGACTTGGGATGCATACGAATAACACAGATTAATTTTGTACCTACTTGTAAACCTTAGCGATCCTTGTGATCTGCCCAAGTTTTATTTAATTCAGTGCAAAACCATAAGTTTCTGTCAAGCCTTGATCGGCCGTCGGGCGCACAGCTACCTACGGGCTCACAGTCGATCACCACTTGACACTGGAGTTGCGCTAAATCTGCGAACTGATTTTTTATGACAACTTGTGTGATTGATAGTTAGAAGGCTAGAGTATTATTAGTAATTCACATATCCTGGCTTTCCTCCAGATACGTCCCTAGATAGGTAATTACTAACGCTCAATTCATGATAGGTAATGAATGAAGATTTTATACAAGTTCACTGTAAAATCAGTTTCCATTTCCTCGATGCATTTGACTGACTGCTTTTTAAAGGTAACTGAATTAGCATTCGCGGTTGTTTCTGGGTACCTTTCCATGAGAATGAGTGGAAATGCGTGTAGTGCGATGTACATGTACAGTGTTAAGCCAATTGTCACGAGAGGCATGACCAGTCTCAATTACACTTTTTATCTCGCACACTGAGCTCTACCTCCGTCTTCACTGTCAATTATATTTTGGTATTGTTCTATTCACATGTCAGTCAAACAAGAAATAACTTGAAAGTAAGCGATGGAAAATTGCGAAATTTGAGTGAGGAGGCAGGGCTCCTCAGGCTAATCTGATTCCCGTGAATGATGGGATTGATTGGTTAGTTCGTAAACAGTTCGGCCACAATCTAAAGGCTAAAGGTTCCTAAGTGGTGCACTTGCTGGGTTGGGTCTCAAAACCCAAATGATCTCAGCTCTCGGCAATGAGGCACCGCCGCACCGTATTCATGTACAGATCAGTCTCTAAATTTTCGTGCATCCGTTAGCTTACAGAATGAGGAGGTCCTCGATACAAACCTGGGTGATCTTCAGGGTACTTAACAGAGAACTCTTCCAGCTTCTCTCACGAGTTAATCGATTTAAGGTTCACCATACTCCGCACTTAGTATACCTTTATTTAATAATATTTTTCCAACAAAATTACAGATTTTTTTTTTTTAAATATTCTGAAGTAGGTACCTACCTATAACTTGACGTTCTTACGTCATGTGGTATTGTAATCATGTAGGTACTATTAGATCAATTGACATCAAGCTACAAAACAAAATACTTACCTACTCGATGGTAAAATCTCAACTATTTTTATTTTCATTTGTCAAGTATTTTATTTCAGAACAGAAAATATCCAACAGTTTTGTAGGAAATATGTGCCTCTTTGAGAAACGTAAATTAAGTGTACTGGAGTGGTGAGCTTTGATAATAGTGCAGTAGTCCTGACCTCTGTCTTGCTTGATGTACCTACACCTCCCTACTCACTTACTATTTAAACTGATCTGCTACATGCTGTATGAGCCGATGGTTTGTTTATTCCCACAATATAATTTCGTTACGTACCTATTGTCACAACGAATGAAGCAGCCTATTTTAAATCGCGAAAAGCCAAAGATTTCCAAGTTATAGTTTAATTATTGTAATATTGAAACAGTGTATTTTTGTACAGTCATTTAGATGCTTACCCTTTTAGGTTATTGCATTATATTACTTGAACAGCTCTTGAGTACAACACAACATGCCAAGGGGTTCTCACGGAAAATGAAAGTGCTAACCTATTTAGAACCCTCTTGGCTAACTGTAGGTACTTACTATTTTCCACCCAACAAACTGGAGAAAATTCTAACGAATTTGTGTGCTACATCAGTTTCTTACTCTTTGCTTCTGTAAAAATGTAAGATAGCTTAGTTTTATTATTGACGACCTTGTACAGTAGGTATGGCCATTTTTGATCATGTAGACGGTTTGTTATCGGGAGGTGCAGATTTGTTAGACCTTTAGACTTATTGTAAAAGTAAATCAAGTTTGATTTATTAAACAAATGATCAATTACTGTATTGATTCGTCGCATAAACCCTTCACATCAGGGGCCATAAACTCCATATAGTTCAGAGGTAAATTTTATACAGATATAGGAGGCTTAAAAAATAAAAAAATGATTATGAAATCTGTTGTGGAATAGTTCTAATCTGAATAAACTGAACACAGTCGGCAAGGACGGATCAATTAATAATCTCACTACCTAATGCTCCTCTGGCATAAAAATAGTTCTCGTACCTTAGTAGGGATTAGTAACAACTGATATAACTAGTGAGATAAGTCTCACTAAGTACGGGATTCCAGAAATTAGGCAGCCTCTACTGTCGTTTCTATTTATTCTCCCGCATATAATTTCTTAAGAAGGGATCTTCAATAATTCTTTGTTCCGGAATTTAGTTAAACATGGTAGCTATACGTTGCTAGGGAAATAAAATTCCAACTAGAATTCATAGAGCCAATATGGCACCCATGTTTAATTTACAAGTAAACACTTTTGGGTAAAAAAAAATTCCAGAATGACTAAACCCAGCCTTAGGGCTGCTGAGGACCTACCTAGCTGCGTTTTCCTGCCGGCGGTAGGAGTTGCGCACTGCTGAGGACCTGCCTAGCTGCGTTGTTGATGTGTCGGAACCGATCTGGACCAAGGTGGACGCCCCCATACCAGCGCGAAACTACTACCAATACGTCTGAAACATCCACTATCTGAAAAATACAAAATACAAATTTATTATGAAATCTGCAGTGGAATAGTTCTATTCTGAATAAACTGGTTACACATAGATACATAGACACACAGACAGCATCGGACGCTTTGCAAAGTGAGTCATCAGCCATCACTGAACTCGAGGCTCATGATAATACAAGTAGGTATAGGCCCTAGCTACCTAGGTCTTTGAAGTCCCTACTACACGGTAATCCGGGTAAGTTGAACAATTTACATAATAGTCCACGTTCCATTAGGTAACTTATCAGGTTGTTTCCCACAATGCACCTGATTTTTTGTAACTTGTTCACATATAGGTACATATAGGTAACCAATATGGTTTTGTATGGCTTTGTTATCTAATTCAGAACCCAGAAACCTTAAAAGCTGTTAACAGTAAAAATAAAAGGTAGAGGTACCTGAAGCAGATGCAGAAGGCGACCACCAGCCTGCGTCTCTCCGTCATCTTCACAATCCTGCACAAAAGAGGAATTCCCCAGCGATATTCGATACGCGAACATATTATGAGTTGCATTTGCTATCTTCTTATTTTCCTTCAACGCCGCTATAACTTGTCTGGAATTAAGAAGGATGACTTATCAGCCATCACACAATGAGAAAAGCAGGTCTCGATACTTACCACCCTCGAAGAGTACCCATTTCCAATGCTTGTCCACGTCGACGACTACCTTACCGACGAAAGTCTTGGGTAAACTTAAATTGACCTTGTCTCATTTTACGTACGTCAAATCACCCAGGCCAACGACAGTGTTTCAGTGAGCCGAGCGCAAGCATAGAAGCCAAGGGTACGGTCGACATGATTCGGGTGTCGGATCCGAATCACGTCGACCTCTACGTCACCTGCTGTGGCATTGTTAGACCGCAGACCCCTTGGGTAGCTATAGTCCAAGTCAGGCTAGGAGCGTACCGATTACTCATAATTTCTTGCAAATCTAGGGCTGATCAAAACTTTTTCTTGATCAGGGAAATATCTGCTCAGGGTCGGATTGGCATTATTAGCGTATGGTAGGATATGGAACCCAAATCCGGATCGGCATCAACAGAAAATCTTCAAATCGGTACGCTCCCAGCCTGACTTGGACTATACCGACAACCAATCTAAAATGCTATTCAAACGCATAATTTCTTAACAGTCAGTCGACAGATTTGCATTTCAATTTTTTTGCTTATTACCTTACTTGCTGGACCGAGTGAACGCGGGCTATGTGACCCTGGAAAGAGCTTTTTCTATCATAGATGACGTCACCGTGCACTATAGAAGGCAGTTCGGAGACACTGTTTGCTATTTCCTCTCGATCAGCATCCTCAAAACATTCAGCTTCATGCTCGCTGCCTTCAGGTTCAGAGGGAAGGAGCTCTAACAAATATTCACGGATTTTTTCAACCCACTGGTACAGCACGCTCGCACCAATATTCTCTCTAAAAACAAAGAAGCACTGATAATAGGAATAATTCAAAATAAATTCGGTTTTAAAATTTATTTTCAATTATATTTTAGCAAAGTAGGTCCTACCAACCTTCGTCCTGTCAAGTCAGTTTGTCAGTCACCTGCAGTGAATTTGGTTGCACCGCGTTGCGAGGTATTATCACCAGTGTTCACATTGTGTATAGTGTATACTACAGTGGGTACATTGTACAGGTCCACTAAAGAATTAGGTGGGATAAAACTATCTCACAATCAGTGAGAAGGTAAGCAGAACCCTCTCATTAACGATGATCGTACTTTCTGGGCCTTGCATCTCCTTTAGGAGATGCACACTTATACTTACAGGTATTCATTACTTAATAAACTGGAAATTTGATCCTTCTGACTTTTTGAAAGGGTAGGGGCTGATATTGTGTAGACAGGGGGGGAATCGTGTGGGTAGGTTTCGGGTAGGCTCACAAACAGGGACACTGTCACCCCATTCTCTGTTATGTCCATGGCATAAGAACCAAATGCCTTGCTGTCCGTCTTCCAAGCATCGCCATAGATGGACTGCAGCACTTCAATTTCATCGAACTGTGGACCAATAAGACAACCAAGTTAAGTTGGACTTACTAGAAAATCTAATAGAACCTTTCTGAGAAGATCACAGTAGATGATAATACCTGGGCTTGTAAACAAGTAATGTTGTTTTCCTCGGACATAATTTTTTCAACTTTAAATAATTTATTTTCATTATTTTTTTACGTAACAAGGGAAGAATATGGGAAATGGGAAGAAAAAGTTTGTACACAAATAATGGTGAATAATGGCGATTCGAGATTGTCAGCGTGGCAGCAGAATTTTTATTTCAGCGCCAAAATTTTTTAAACTGTTCCATTGGCTCCACTCATCAAAACTAGAAAGTAGATTTAAAACTTGCGATAGGTAATTCAATCCCCATCAAAATTACTCGCCTTCAGAAAAAACAATACATATCTATTCTCCCACGTCTCCTACTACTTTCACTATCGTGATGACACGTTTGGATACTTCCAGAAAATAACGGTTGATAAGCTGTCTGTATATTAGCAGGTGCGGACACTATTTGGGACGTCAAACCTAAAGAATTAAGAAAATTGAAATGTACGTTACATAGGTGCTGTATTTTGTCACTGACCAGACATTACAAGTTTGGAGAGACGGATCCTGGAAAACGGTGCTGCTGGCCTGGTGTTTTGCAATTTGTTCAGCTCAGGTGGAAGCCTCTTCGGCGACCAACAGCACACTGAGCTGCAGCCTATACCTAGGTACTGGAACATGTAGTTGGATTCTTTTTTGTCCTGAGTTCCGTACCGTTGAGGGCGTTGAGATGATACCATATAAAGCCCAAACAATAGATACTTAGGCATAATTAGTTACACACAGATAGGTGTTGATGTAGGTACCTACTTTACAATTTTTTTTTTTCACTGACATAATAAAATTCATAAAACTATTACCTACTGATTTGTTCTTAAACAAACAGGATAATACATTACCTTAACCTTCATTTTTAACGTCAGAAACTAGTTACTTAAGTAGAAAGTTATGATTTTACAATCGAGTATTTTTGACAAAATTTTTAATGACAAAAATCACTCGAACGTAAAATTACAACTAAGTTATGACGTTAAAACCACAAATTATATTTCAGACCAAATAAATGAACACAACTGCATAAAAGAAATAGCATTGAATCTCCAGTCTTTAGGCCAAAAACGTTGATAGAAGTCAAGTTTTTTGAGTTAAGTCATCTGTTCCTTTGCTGGACTTTTTGTAGTATTCCAAAAGAGTTTTGCGAGAGCATCGCTTGTTGGACTGAGGCCGATGTCGTTTGATAGACTTTTCAGCACTTACTGACGTTTTGCCGGTCGAGCGCCGCCTCATCTTGGTCAGCCAGTCCAAGTTCTCCTTACAGCGCGTGCGCGGACATGAGTGCGATGGTCCTGAGCCCTCGGCCACGTAGTTGGGAAGGTTGAAGGTTGGTGAGCGGTACTCGCCGTTTGTTTTGCTTGGTGACAGGATGAGCCTTTTTGAGGGGCTTCGCTTCAGAGGGGAAGTCTCGTTGAATTTCCGTTTTCCGTTCGCCAGAAGGATCTCCTCCGTGCGGACAGCTCGGCGCGGCGGGGTCTTCTGTCGGTGCAATGCCGCCTTCTCATAGTTTCCCAAACCGACACTGGAGCCTAACTCATTTTTTGAAGTGTCATTTTCCGTTTCACTTTCTGGCATTTGCCCCGTGTCAATATTTCTAAACCTGGTTACCATAATGCTAACTTGGTCAAGTGATGATTCGCTGTTGCTCCTCTCTAACGAAGGGAAGTCTTCCATTCTTTGACTTCTCGTCGAATTCTGGAGGAAAGGCTTGTTTGATGAATTTAGTGGTGAGGTGTGATCTTCTAGCTTTGTTTCCGACACGGCAGTGTCTTGGCTTGTAAAATCCGATTGTGTGGCAGACGGTCGCCAGGCCCTGATGGTGCCGTCATCTCCACAAGTCGCCATCTGAAAGAGTCACATGAGATTTATAGATACCTCGCCCCCCGCCTTAGTGGTAGGAATACCATTCTCCTTTCAGGGAAATAAGGAAGGCGAACACCGTACACAAACGCAAGCGAATTCAGGGATTCTATATTATTAAATCCCAACAAAATTTGCTTCTGATGTTAGTACATTTGATAAATACATAAACACATAAATAAAGATCTCAGTGAAAAAAAAAAACTTTCTTGGGCAGTCACATTACATTAGCGAAAAATCTGAAACTTGAACAATGCTGACAGTAACTGGCCTAGATACTCCACACGGTGAATAAAAAAGCAACAATACCGTCGTTCTCCCGCTCCAGCTGAAGGCGACACCAGTTACTTCAGAGATGTGACCAGTGAAGCGCAGAAAGGGCAGCCTGGGCTCACACTCCAGCTCAGCCGCTCCTGTCTTCCAAACACAAACGGACTTGTCTGAGGAGCCAGAGGCCAGGTACAGACCATCACTGCTCACGCTCGTTCTCACGTAGAAACTGCTCGCGTCGTGCCCAGTGAACTCCGCAACTAAAATATATCAAGTTGGAAATGTTATTAAAATTTCAGTAAAGACATCAGTATTATATCCAATTAATGAGTCAGTCAAGTAAATTTTTAAGAACTTTTGGTTACGGCTACGGTTATCGTTAGTGATATTGACAGAGGTAAGTACCTATCTCCATTTTTCAACTACCTTCATCAAATCTTCGTTGCATGAGAGTAAATTTAAATAAAGATCTAAAATACGAGGATTCCACCAATATGTTTATTTTTCAATTTATTCCTACACTGTTATTCGTTTAACGACTGGAAAATTACCTATAATTTACTTTCATTTAGCTTTACCAAAGACATCACTCTGTTGTTAAATCCCATCTCAGTGTAAGTTACATAATTTTTCTGTAGTGAAATATCCTTACTTGGTTCGCAGGACGCCGAGTTGAGATTAAAGCAGAGGATGCTAGCATTGATGCAAGATGCGTACAGCTTCACTCTGTCAGGGCTAAGTTTGAGATCGTTGAAGCCACACTTCCGCGCACTTAAAATTCTTTTAGGTTCACTCAATTTCCAAGAGCAATATGTTCTCCTCATGTCCCAAATGCGAATGAACCTATCAGTCGACCCACTGCACAAAAGGCTGGTTTTGTCTTGGAATGCGAGGGCTGTCACACTATTTGCAAATCCATATCTCTGTCCCTTCCGTTTGTGCTCCACTGTGCCAGCTGCATTGGGGATTGATTGGTCTGGCTTGTACGTTGAACTAGCACTTTTGTGAGAGGCCCGCGAGTCCCACAACATGATGCTTCCATCCCGGGAACCCGTCGCGAAAGTAGCTAAAAGAACAGAGATAAGTTCTAAAGGCAAAAAATTAAGGGCATGGCTGGTGTAGGTAAGGTTGAGACGGCAGGTTCAAGTCTCCAGTGACTCCAATGTCAGGAGAACCATGTTGACGTTCTTCCGACAGTAAAACCATCCGTCTAGACTCTTCTTACCAGATACTTCAAAACAAACCTCTCTACTCCATTGCAACTACTTACGGCCTTGTCACTGAAACCCACCTGGATCAGTTGGCATAAAGTCAGCAGTTTTAACACTTTTGCTGTGGCCAACAAAGGTAGCAACGTTGGTTAGTTCTGCTTCACGGATGTCCCACAGGCGAGCAGTGTTGTCCCCGCTCATTGTCAATATCTTGCTATCTCCAGGCATCCATGCAATGTCAAATATTGCGTTTTTGTGCACCCTTGATGAGCTTAATAAATTTCTATTCGCGTTCATGTTGTGTAGAGTTAAAAAGCCGTCCTCATCCGCAGCTGCCAAAATATTGTTAAACTGAGGAGATGGACAGAATTTGCATGCCAAAATAGGCAGGGTGGGTTCCAGACTTTCCCCACTGTTTTCACTATTATTGTATACAACAGTACTTTCCAGCCGTATCATTTCCATATCTCGGTGAGTTCCTCCAGCTGCAATATAACAAACTGTAGGTTAATGATTTAATTTTATTGAAATTGAGACTTCGGTCCGTAGGATGTCTTTCTCTACAATCTATCGGCTGATGAAAGGGTCAAATTTTGAAAATGTTTTTAACGAACAAATAATGTCACGATTCCTACATACCTACCTCCCCTATAAAATATTTTTAGAGTGAGGACCGAATCTGGAGCTAGCCATTTTCTCCTGTTTTGGAGGCAGAGAAAACTGGACTCAAATCTACGGATTAAGAAAAGCTTTAGAACCTTACCCTGCCAGTTGGTTTGCATCCCAAAAAGGTCTAAACAACCAAATTTTTGGCCAACCTTTCTTTTCTTCATTAGCTCCCACTTTTTCTGCCACTTCTCACTTAAAACGCTCATTTCAAAAAACAATACCCCCACTGAATTAAAAATGCTTTCAAAAATTAAAATGATTAAAATAATAAAGGCGGCAGATAAATAAACAAGTAAACAACGAAAATTCAAAGGAAAAATGATTTTGTCAAAGGAAAAGAATATGTTGTCAGCTCTGTGACCGCGTCATTTCTTCTGCTAGTTTGAAGTACTGATCCGTCATTTTATTCTAACGCGAGTATTTTTTAAGTGTTTTTCCGATCAGTCATGGCAGTGGTAACTTATATCGTTGTTTCAGTAGCCGTTGGTCTTGTCCTCATCCGGAAATATCGAGAATGGGTATGGGGTACCTACAAATCAACCCTATCTCTCAAAGGGCAAGTGTTTCTAATCACCGGGGCAAACTCTGGCGTTGGTCTGGAAACAGCCAGGCAGCTTCTTCAGCGGCATGCAACGGTTATTATGGGGAATAGAGATGTGGCCAGGACAGAATTGGCCATCAAAGATATACGGAGAACTACGGATTGTGGGGAAATCGTAAGTTTAGTTCGTCTCCCCAAGTAGGTACCTACCTATCAGTGTGGTTCTATCTAGGTGGAAAGCTCAAAGGTTGTTTGAATTATTCTACCTCCAACCTCCATCTTATAGATAACTATGATAAAGATGTGTTTCATACTCTTCAATCCAAACGATTTCTTTATCAACTTCACCCTAGGTACGTAGTAGGTTAGTTAGTTCCCGGAACGCTAACGTGATCGCAAATTTTAAATCTCCCCCTACGAAACTCGTTCGGATATGAGTTAGTGACATGCTTTTTCGTCCAAAGCAGATACACAACTCTCCCTGAATCTGGATAAGAGTGGAGAAGTTTGAAAACTCAAAGGCATGAATATTTTTCAGATAACTTATCGCTTAGATTTGGCGTCATTCCGATCCATAAAGCTGTTTGCAGAAGAAGTCAATAAGAAGCACTCGAAGATTGACGTACTAATTAACAATGCAGGGGTTTCTATACCTCTGCACCAAGATATTCGCACAGAAGAAAACTTTGAAATGAATATGGGAGTGAACCACTTAGGTCATTTCCTTCTCACTAATCTTCTGCTCAAGAAACTGAAAGAGTCAGCTCCGAGCAGGTAAATTTGGGTGCTTCCTGAAAGAATTTAATGGATGATTGAAATTTTCCCATACGATGGGGGCCGCGAGCCAAAAGTTTTGAGTAGGAACAGCTGACTGGAACTAGCATAGCACCAATGGTTTTTCATTCCCTTCCACCTTTCAGAATAGTAATCGTATCGTCAACTCTCCATGAAAAGGGGAAGATCGACTTAGATGACTTGAACTTGGAGAAACTGAGAGCCACTGGAGTCAAGCCAAGGATGAGTCCCGGCTACTCCAATTCCAAGCTAGCCAATGCCTACCACGGAAGGTGACAGAAATCTTAATTACTTTTATTTTATCCCGTTGTTAAATTGAGCATATAGACTAGGCTCCGCTTATGCCTCTTAACGTACCCGAAAGCGCAAACATAGATTTACGGCGAAGGTTTACGGGCGAAGGGTGGCTCATTCTGGATTTCCTCAGACTGTTGGTATTCAGTGCACGTAAACTGTTTGTCGATTATAGCTTACTTCATAAATATCAGCTCCCACCTATTGTGCGGTATAGGTAGGTAGGTATATACCTATACAGTTTAAAGTAAGCCCCCATTCCAACTAATTTCTGATAGGTAGATATGCCGGGTGTACTTAATAAGTATATTGCGGAACAAAAAAATTTGCTGCAAAAAATATAAAATCACCGTTTTATGTTGTTTCTTTAACGCTATTTTAAGGGAGCTGGCAGAGCGTCTGAAGAACGATAACGTGGATGTACGCCTGTTGTGCCCTGGCTTCACATTTACGGGACTTTTCCGAAATTCCAGCATCAAGTGGTGGCACTATGTCTTGTTCGCTCCAATAGCGTTCTATTTCATGCGTTCAGCGTGGCAGGTAAAAACACTGATTACAACAAGACAAACTGGGTTAAAGGGTTGTAGGGTGGGTATATAGTCACAAAGGTTGGGAAATCAATTTTTTGCTACTCTTCTTTCCAATGAAAAATTATAAATGTAAGTATGCCTACTCTGTCTCAGTTTTATTTGTTTGTTCTTAAAACTATTGATTAGAGATACGTGGAATTCTGTTTTGATATTTGACAGAAGGATATTGTTGGATGTTACAATACCTACCTACCTATAATAGCTATTTTCTGATGTTAAAGACTTTTGTGTTATACTCGTACAATATTTCATAACATAATATATCCAACAGTTACCATAAAAAATGGGAAGAAAGAACATTGGCAGAATTATGAAATCCTTAAGGGCCACCATACATTCTCGACGAACTCCGCCAAAACCACTGTGCGAAAGTAAATATTCGACAAAAGTAATGTTTACATTTTAGTACCACCGGAGACTGGTAATTGCAATATCGTATCGGTTGTGTCTACTCTAAAAGCTAAACATAGTGTGCTAATTGAACGCGAAACGAACGAGTGAAAGTAGGACACTATGTTTAGCTTTTACAGGAGAAAAAGTAGAGAAATGGTGTTGCAATTACGAACTTCCGTAAGTGAAATAAAAATTGTCAACATGTAACATGGCGGCGGTAAATATTACAAACATTTATCAAGCTTTTCTACTAAATGTGACGATAAAATCATACTGTTTTAATCCGAAACGTTACAAAAAAATATTTCGCGTGAGGTAGTGTTGTGTTTTCGCGATCTGTCAAAAAAACATGTGGACTGGTAGTTGACTGTTTAAAATCGCTCCTGTGGGCTTATTACTCCATTTCATGCAAAAATACAACACTACCTCACGACAAAGAGTCTCAGGTTTACATCCCCCTATAAACACTTTTCACTCGCCCTGTAACTTCGGAATAGGGTGTGAAGTACTTAGCATTGCGAATCAAATGGGTGTATTTCCCCTTAAGGGTCCGCTTAACCTGACGGTGCATTTTTTGCCGCCCATAAGATTAACATTGCGAGCGGCGATTCGTTTTCAAGGTTTACCCTTGGTTGGAAAGACACAAACTTTTGCCTATACCTAGCCCTAACAATGTTGTAGGTCTTCATTGAAGCGGATTTCCCAATTTTTTTACTGGTTTTCGAGATACAGCACTTTTCCCATTAAAAAATTGAGGTATGCGATGCTAGCATTTGCAAAACAGTTGCAATAAAAGAAACCAGTGAGAAATTGGGAAATCTGCTTCGATGACGACCTACAACATTGTTAGGGCTAGGTACAGCAAAATTTTGTGTCTTTCCAACCAAGGGTAAACCTTAAAAATAAATCGCCGCTCGCTATGTTAATCTTATGGGCGGCAAAAAATGCATCGTCAGGTTAAGGGGACCCTTAAGTAAACCTTTCGTTCCTTTTTTTCAGGGCTCCCAAACGATTATGTACTGTGCAACTGAAAAAAATTTGCCTGGAAAATCGGGCGATTTCTACAGGGATTGCAAGCTCTATCAGTCCAAGGCAAACTTTGATCCGGCAATACAGAAGAATCTGTGGGTAAAAAGTGAGGAGCTCACTAATGTGTAAAGCTGCTATAGGCTCACCATACTGAGGAAATTTCTGGCCATTACCTAAGTCTGTTGAGAGAATTCTGTTCGTTTAGGGTTTTTTAATGACATTTTCTAATGGAACTTTTCGATATTTTTTCCTGAATTGTTTAGTGACTTTAGTCATTTTTTTGTCTCTAAAATCACTCGATTGTGAAATCGCACCACTTATTCAACTAGATTTAAATGTTAAAAAGATATCTTAATTCGGAAAAAATATATATAAATCCGAAAGTTTCCTTAGATAGTTAGAACAAAAACCAACAGATGAAACGTAAGTACCTACCTACTATCTGCAGCCAAGGTTGGGTTTCCGTAACAGCCTCTGTTCGGGAAAAGTGCAAAAATGTATGTGGAAGTGGTACCTATTTAAAATTTACGCGGTAAACCTAGTGGCAGATCAGGAAAACTATCTCCCTGGTCTAATACCCGTCCTGACTTATCAGGCAGTTGAGTTTCACACGGCTAAGTAAACCTCCTCCTCCTCCTACCCTCACCTTGCCGCAATCCCTTAAGTACCACCCCCTTAGCAATTAAGTGTGGTGTTTGTCGCTCTAACCTGCCGTTCAACCAAGTAAGTCTTGCAATTCCAATTTCGATACAGTCCACTTGCACAAACAGCCTCCAGGCATGATTTTTTTTTTTTTTTGTAAATTAAAAATGGGCGTGGAAGATTTAGGTAGTTTATTACGGTCATGCTTTTACATTATAATCGCTTACCTTAACCCAGATATTTCTAGTCTGCTTCAATTAGCAATTTATTATAAGTAATGGATCCTTTTATGCTATCACCAGCTGTACAACGTGTACAACCACCAATAAGTATAGATAGTTACTTAGATAGTAAGTAGATAGCTACGTAGACATGATTTTTAGTTGATGGCTGCTACTTCTTGTAATGCTTATATAACTTATAACTAAACTAATAGAAATTATTCTAGGATGCAACTTGAAATTGCTCTCTTATACTCTAACTTTGCCGTTGTCAAACGTTTTCTGAATAAACAATTAAGTAAGTACTTAAGTACAAGTTTGGGAATTTATTTTGTTTTTCATACGCCTGCATAATAAGAAAATCAATTTGAATTTTCGGTTTTTATTCTTTTAGCAAGTTCCTACGTACTAAAATCCAAGTAAAAACATAATCCTGAACTTTCGCGCTCACATTTCAATTTTCCCGCATTTTCTAATGAAATTATTGCAATCAGATTGCAATGTTGGTAGCTATCTTTGAAATGTTGGTACCTTGCCAACCTTGCTCGTTTTTTAGTAAATAAAGAAAAGTTGTTTGGAAGCTTATTTCGTTAAAAATATTCAGCCTATTTTACTTCTCCTTCTGTCATGGACAGATTAGCGCCAGACCTACTCTGGGCAGGAGGTTGTTGCTACAGATTGCCAGTTCTTAAAGACGACGAGAAAGAGCCTCGCTCCTCCAAGTCCTTGGAAGACACCGAAACCTACAATGAAGGTAGCGATACTACTTACCTAGGGCAGACCCTAACTCAGAACCAAGATGTTAGGTACATAAAATTAACTGTAGTGTCCTGAATTTTAGACCTGCAGCCGTGCACGGATGAACCCTGCGATATGGAATTTGATGTAGAGGTTTTAGAGTCAGGCCGATTCCGTCTTCAGCTGCCTATTCCGAAGTAAGTGCCAATTAACTTTCATTGTAAGATTAGATTAGGAATGCGACTGTACCTAACTAGTAAACCTAATAAGAAAGGATAGAGATAAGAGGCTTGGTGTGGTGCTGAACACTGCAGTTCAAGATTTGACGTCTGCACCTATTACCGTTAACTGTATATTACTGTAGGAATATACAGTTAACAATATTACATAAAGTGGCAGATGTATGGAGAATCACCCTCAGTCCCGGTTCCAGTCGCTAGTCGGGGAAGGCTCAAGATGATTCTGACCTCCCTTGTTATACATGAGACTTTAGCCATTCGAGGTTGGCCTTTATACAGCAATTTTTTTAAGGGTGTTCTGGCCAAAACTTGTTGGTGCAAAAGGATCAGCAAAAAGGCGTGTTGAGGAGGAAACCCGCACCAGCGTGACGATCCCACGTCCGAACCACGACGGTGACGTTATAATCATCGGTGACACACGCAGAGACGTAAATCTCGCCCGCTTACACATAGAGGAGAGTGTGCGCGCTGCAAGACAGCGGCTGCCGTACACTCACTTTCTGTCCATCCCTGCGCAGAGTGGGGAAATTCACGCAAACTTTCAGACATTTAAGGTGGAGTGATATTCCAAACAATTTAGTTTCATTTCAGAGAGAAATATCTTTTTATCATCATAAACTAGTGTCATATCATTCGTTGTGTTTTTACTATCGAGTAATTTTTGATAATTTTTTGACAAGAATATGTCGATAACATAAACAAGTTTGTGAGGTTCAAACGACATATTATACATATTTCAGAACAATTAAATTTCCAATAGTTTTTCTCAAAAACTGTCTGATCTTGAAAATATACTAATAGTGAGTTTAGTTCCATCTGAACTTTTGAACCCAGAGTGACTGCCTCTATTAATACATGGGTATGGGAATGAAATTTTAATTATTTTAGATGAAAGCTCAGAGTCTTAGTCCCTCCTTACCAGATGAGTTGTTCTCACCCCCTGAGAAGCTGCATCTCACTTTGACAATGCTTCTTCTCACGGACGATAACGAACGGAAGCAAGCTTGTGACATGTTCCAACAACTATCGTCGGTCCTTTCGTAAGTACCTAATTCAAAACTATACGTATTTTCCAAATATCTGACTCCCAGAGAACACGAAGACACGAATGATTGTAGGTACTCTGGAAGACGACAAAAGTAGACATTGGTTGATCCTACAATCCTTGGAGGAAACTGCTGATTAGCTCAACCTGACGTTAAATTCCATTGCTCTAACATCGTGATAAATAGATCTGATTAACACTTCATATTTCATCAAATTGCAGGGCGAAAATGGCAGGGAAAGAACTAAACGTAGACATAAAAGGCTTGAACACTTTCAACGACGATCTTTCCAAGACGACAGTGGTTTATGCGAAGGCTGAACATCATCTACTGCAAGAGTTGGCGGATGAAGCGGCTGCGTTTTATCATCCGACTGGCTTTGTAAAGGAAAGAGATATTCAGCCTAAAGTCAAACTGCATGTCACACTCTTGAACTCGAGGTTTCTTAAAAAAGAAGAAGAGAATGAGGAAGCTCCACCACGAAGAGGAGGCCAGTACGCTCGAAAACCGAGCATTTCCTTTGACGCTCGCCCATTTTGGGAAGTAAGTTATTTTCGAGCATTTCCTTTGACGCTCGCCCATTTTGGGAAGGAAGTTATTTCTTCTCTTCTTCGAAGAGAGTCCTGTAAATTGTGAAAGATAAAATGATTATCAAAAATTGTTTGGCAGATTTTAAGATGGTGGATTCTGGAAAGATGTGACGGTAGTTAGGTAATCGTTTGATTTCAGTATCCCACATGCCAACCGTAACATAAAATTAAATATGCCTCATGTTTTTTTGGCTCACGGGCTCGTCAGATGTTATGTGCCTCACGTTTGATTAAATTTTGATTCTAGGACTTGAAGGACTTCTGTTTCGGCTCGGTAAATATCAAGACTATCCATCTGTCTCAGATGGGGAATCGTGGGGAGGACGGGTACTACGTGTCATCGGCTACTATGCAGTTCTAGTTAGCTGGTTGAGGTAAAAATGAACTACTGGAAGCTTTAAGGCTGAAAAATGATGTGGCACCGTATTGGGGTTTTCAGTACTACTTGGAAAAATTTCCGATTTCAGTAGGTATATGAAAATTCTTTGTTCTGGAATAAGAAGGTAAATAATTTTAGCCTCCAGTAGGACCTCAGAACTATTTGTTCTAAAATACAGTATGCTTCTTTTAAAGTTAGAAGGCAGTTTAATCCTATGTTCCGATTTTAAGATCGAGTGCCTCATAAAATTGTCAGAAATCAGATCGTGCAATTTTGGTATTGAACTAATTATTTGTCCCGTTAAACTGAGGCATATACTACTCAGTTCGGAAAAAAATAACTATACTAGGGTGCAAGGGATAAGGAAATGCCTCAGGCGACGACCCAGCAGTTGGCAGGGTGACCAAAACAACTCCACCCCAGTGTAGGCTGGTGACGTCACCACCGGTTATTCTCATTACATTGCGGTACACTTTGGTCACCCTGCCACTTGCTGGGTCGTCGCCTGAGGCATTTCCTTATCCCTTGCACCCTAGTATAGGTATTCAACTTTTTAATGAAAAATAGAAAAATGAAGAAACGTCAACAAACCAGCATTGGTTGGAAGTCCAATTGGAGCTTTCAATTTTGACATATTTTTAAATTTGAGACTGTAGGTAGTTGTTCTGTTTGCTGCTATCGCTTAGCCATCAATACATACTATTTTCCTCTTATCATATCAGCTCGATCTTTAGTTTGACCTCTATGTGCCAACAACACCTTGCCTTCGCCTTGCTTGGATGTTACGTCATGTAAAAAGTCTTAATTTTCATTGTTCTTATCTGTCGTCTCTACCCGTAGTCTATACCTCAGGCTCATAGTGAATAAGTAGGTATATATGTGAAGAAGTTGAATTTTTAATGATTTCCTGTTAGTGCGTCTGTGTTTTTTTTATGCCTGCGCACCATCCAGCAGCCGAACTTGGTACATAGTCACTAATTGGAGACAATTTCTTTCTGCTGCTGCTAGGTGTGATTGGAGAGGTTGTCTAGTTTGAGTGTGAAGTAGTGAAAGACTGTCGTTGCTAGGCACAACTCAAGGGGTTGTCTCCCGGGTAATGAGGAATGTCTTACCTAAATGATTCAACAGTAAAGTGCCCCCCACTCCTTTCAAGAGTAATTTAAACTTGACTTAACGCTACGTTTCGTTTTATTCATTATTTTCCTTCTGTGACGAACGATAACCCGAGACGTCACACTTCCTTAACCTAAGAAAGCTTTTGGGTTCATACCTCAGCTACCTATGGATTAATTCCCCTAAAACTTACAATGGAAGAAATAAATTGAATTATTTTCTAATTTTTTTTAGGTCGTCCCTCTGAATGTGACCATGAAGCATCAGCCCACAGCCCACCTCTAAGCACAGTACCTATATACTTACACACCGCTTTCGGGTAGCCGCGTGGATTGCGTCTAGACATGCATTTGTCCTCAGTTTTATTCTGAAATGATGAAATAAAGACTCAGTTTGAGATGAAACGTAATAGTGAACAGAACTCGGTCGCGTATTATCATGCATACCGATACTCCATTCACAGTGCCAGCATCAGTAGACGTGAGTTCTTTCATAATGTGAATCCAGTGCTCGCAGCTAGGTAGCTAGATACAAGTAGTTTCTCTCACATCTTCCACTCCTTGCCAGTTAACCCCATTAACAGGTTTGTGTTCTTATGCCTAGAAATTCTTAACGTCAGCTTAAAGTTTAAAGTTATAGGATAGGATGGTCACTAGGAAGGTACTACCAGGACTACCAGGTAGGTAGCAAATAAGAATTTATAGTACTCTGTGGTAGGTAGTACCGAGAAACCTATAACGATACAGTCTATGTAAAAGTGCGGGGAGCAACCAGAATGGTATTTGACGACATCTTTCCAAGGTAACCGTCGCGTTGGATATTATTCAGTATTAGTTGGTTGTTCTTAGGTAGGTCTACCTACCCACCCACCTTATACTTTCTAACCTATGATTACTGGCGAACTAATGGTACCTACTGATATAAAATAACCCCTACGGATCATTCTTATTCTTTAGTCTAATCTCTAATCAATAAATTATTGTAAAAAGAAAAAAAATAGTAATCTACGTTGAATTTTTAAGTTGTTATAATATTATAATTTATGTCCGAATATAACCGACCCAGAAAAGAGTTTGAAACTCTGAAAATGAGCGGGAAAAGTGACGTGTTGGTACGACTGCTAATACTTCCGTTCATTTCATCTTCTGCTAACATGTTTTGATTTGGGATATTTTTGATAATCCACCTGTTAGTTCAGTCAGTTTTAACTTATTTAAATCTTTTTAACGTCTTTTTGGTAGATGACAGATATTTAATTAATTCTTTCGTATCACACTGATCTTTGAATGCATTTTGATGCAACTTCAAAATTGCTGAAGACTTTTAATTTCTCTTCCGACATGTAAGTACCTACCTGCTTTGAGATGTGCAGCTACCTACTACGATGAGCTCAAGGTTTTAATGTATACAAGACTGCTCCTTTAGAATTTTAGAAAACTAGACCGCGAAATTTACAAAAGCTCGTCTTAATGCATTACTGATGACAAAAACATGGATAGGTAGTCGTCACAAGGAAACCAATCTATTTCGGCTGGAATCTCTGCATGTCCTTCAGAATTTACTCTTTTTTTGTTACTTTCTCGCCCTTATGTAATACATTGGTTGAATCGCCATCGTGCAAAATGTTCCTTTTTCCACTGCTTGTGACAAAGTAGGTATCTATAATAGTCCAAAATGTATTGTGAAGGCACGAAAAGTGCGAGAAAGTACAGTGCCCTCACTCGACGCCCCTGAGTGTGATACCGGAACCAACTGTTAATGTTTGTTGGTCCCTATGGACCTACTTAATGAAAAAGAACATTTCTTTCTTCTCCAAGGCGCCTACCCACTTTTCTGATTCTCATTCTTCTCTGAACTGCTTATTCACTTTATGGGTGTGAAGTGTAAATCGAGTCTTTGGTGGTTGAAACCATAGTTGGTATTTAGTGGTTCCGCCAGAAGAGCACAGTGAAATAGTTTTGAAAAAATTGGTTTTTGGGTTTGCCCACAAACATAACTGACCTTGGTAAGTACTGTCTCTTCAACTTTTATTTTCTTTTAAAAAGTTGACTGATTTTTGTTTAGATAGCCTAATGATGAATGGAGCTCGGCGAGTGGTTATTTTCTGCTTGCTGACCGCAGTTCTTCCTACAATTCTCATCATCATCCCGCTTTACCTCAGGCACAATGTATTCTCTGATGTCGTCTACGAAGTTACCGAGTCAGACGTGCTGGAGATCGGGGATGAAATCTCAACCATCTTCTGTCAGGTAGGTCATATTAGAAGCAGAGCAGCATTTGAAATTGCTTTAAATTTGTCGTAACAAATTGGTACATGGTGGATCCATTTTTCTGACCCATAAATGTATCGCGGAAGGACCCGAAATTGAGGAGTGAGACCTAGAGAGTAGAAGAAAAATGGACCAGTATAGGTGGGTACAAAGATGGTAATAGAGGTGACAAACTAATATGTCTTGTCTTTATTTATATTAAGTGCCTCACACAGTCATACCACTGGTGGAAAAAATTTTGTGTTCCTACCTGAACCTGAGTTGAGCAAATCGTTTTTTTTTTAAGTGGATGTTAAAATATTTATTTTCTTGGGCTTGTATTCCTACAGGATCATACAGTGAAAATGAACACATCGTTCAGCGCCTATCAGGTGGATAGCAAACCGGAAATCAGCAACACGAGGAAGCACATCCGGTTAAAGAAGAGTATGCGTCTCCCTGATGACACCATGGAATACTGGGGGTTCTTTCTACCAAAAGGGTCCACGGTGCGACTTTCTGTCTGTTCAAGGTATGCTCAGGGTGGTGATTGAAGTCTCTTTGAACCACTGCACCAAAGGGAGCGTAGGGAGTGTTAAGCTGGGGAGCGCAGGGAGTGTTAAGCTGGGGAGCGCAGGGAGTGTTAAGCTGGGGAGCGCAGGGAGTGTTAAGCTGTCAAGCGTTCACAGTGTTTACGGAAGTCAAATGCTTCTTGAAGAGCCTCAAAACGCCACTCTGTTCATTTTTACAATACAAGCGATAGTTGGTTAGTACCGTCGATGCGCATTTTTTCATGAAAAAATAATGCTATTCTGAGTGTATTATGACTTATGACCCTAAATTAGCTGTAAAACAGGTTCCAGAGTAGATATTGTGGCGTCGTAATCATATATTTTTTTTATGATATACTTTATTAAAAATACTCGATTGTTAAACTACCTCGTTTCTTTCGTCAAAATGATATCAGTGATAAACAAAAAATGTCCTATAAGATCCATAATATGAAATATTATTTTAATAATATGGAAAAAAATTGTGTTGAGCACAGGTTACTGCATTTGCTCGGAATATTAAATAAGGTTTTAAGATGAAAATATTTGTATCCAGATATGACGGGTCGCGGATCCTGGTCGTGAGAGGAGAGAAAAACCTGCGGACGTGCGGCCTGCTGGATCGCCAGTCCGCGGTGAAGGAGTCCCAACCCACGACGCCTGCGAGTGTGGGCCAGGGGCAGTTCCGAGTGCGCTTCGAGCTCAACCTGGAAAATGGTGACCAGTCCACCACGACACCCACTCTCTTATCCCCTGCAAATACAACAGATGCTATAGCCAAGCCTCCTGACGCGTCTTCGCTCTACGGCACTGGAAGGGATCTTTTAGTGGATGATAGTGCGACTAGGAAAAGTCGTTCTGCTGGTGAGGATGAAGACAGTGCAGCGGAAGACGAAACAGACGATGGACTCAAGACATTTTTACTTGTAAGTGAGTACGCGCGAAAAATAATTGAGGAGCGTAATAGTAATAAACCACAAAATCCTCGGACTGTTGAGGAATCGTTGCTTGGCCACAGACTTCGGCATTCTAAAGGCCGAAACGGTTTGAATGACCATCTTCATAATATATTGGAACATGAGGGTGAAAGAAAGGCATCGAGAGTACGGAGAGCCGCCCAGCCGGTACAACCACACAATTTGGATGCCAAAGTGATGCATGGAGGTAATGCAGCTACTCATGTCGATAGTGAGGAAGAGAGCTCAGCGTCGAGTTATGAGACAGAGCTTCTCAACTGCTACGGGGGAGACATCCTCCTAACGCAGGGGTTCCCTCCATCCCAGCAGTGCGTCAACGTCACGTACCTTCTCACCAACCATACGGGGCGTATGACTACCACGCACAATGTTAACGAAGACGGCTACTATTATTACATTTTTTACAGTGATAATGATCTAGTTGAGAACGATATTCATGCCATATTTGATATTTACAAGCCGTCATATCAGCGCGCAAACATTTCAAAGAACTGTATCAATGAGACCGTCTGCTCTTTTCCAGTTGCCTTGTTTTCCAGTGAAATTGTTATTGTTGAAGTTCCCACTAGGGATGGCATTGAACATGAGCAGGAAGATTATTCGACCCTTGTGTCTGTTTGCCATCCTCGCATGTCTGTGTACGTTATCTTTCCACTCCTGGTTCTTATACTCATTTTGGGTTGTGCTTTTCTCTAAGTAGGTATCCACTCGTCTTGAAGACTGTCTGTATTAACTCAGCATCTGAACAAGCCCAACCACTTTAGGTGCGATTCCAGCATGTAGGTCGTGAGAAATAGGAGAAATAGTTCTCGCAATGAGTTTTGCCTCGTCATCCAGTAGGTACCTACAACGACAGTGATAACCAGGCTAAGGTGGTTGGACTTGTGATATTGTGGACACGTTCCTACCATTAGTCCGATGGCTCCGATGCCAGTGCGACCAAATTTTGAAGACTACCTGTGTCTGGTTGTGTTCGATCATAAGTTGTAAAATTTTTATATTTACCATTGTATCTTCGTAACTATTGTGTTTTTGTTTTGTATTATGAATATGCTCCCCTTTCCAATTACTAGTCTCACATCACATTGCATTCCGAAGTTTTCCAGTGTGCAAATTATTACCTGTTACAAGATGTCTTTGTTGGTAGCTAAAAATGGAGGTTGGTAGACCACCTACCGGCTCCTTTAGATATTTTCTTAAAAATATATAAACCTTGTTGAACCCCCAGGAGGCATCTACTACCTAACCTGTCTAGTACCTAACTTTTCATGGTTTGGAAGAGCCATATGTGCTTACAGCATTAGGTAAGTACGTTTGGTAAACACTGTAAACAGCATACCTGCTTCGAACTTTTATCTCTGCTTCGAACTATAAATACAGAGAACTTACTTCGAACTAATAGAAAAAGGCGGGAAAGTTTGCCAAAGGAAATCTCGTATCCTAATTTTTTATGTTGGTGCACCTGACAACAAAATCTAGTTCTTCACAAAAAAAACTTAAAAATAAAGTTTTCAAGCCATAAATCGGTTCTTAAAAATAAAATACTGTTTAAATACTGTTTACAATTTAAAAAAACATATTAAACAAATAATTTTTAAGAAAAAGCCTGAAATAGTCTGGCGGATGAATACCATTGTTGACGTCACGTTGAAGTTCCTTTCCCACTCACCATAAGTTGGAAAATGTCGTACACTGCGGAACGGAGGTAACTTATAACCTATTACTGTGTTTCTCTAATATTTACTTAAATTTGTAGTTTTAACGGTGTATTAGACCTTAAAGAAAAATATTTTATTGTATTTTGGGCCATTAGGGCTGTACTAGCTGCTAAATTCGGTTTCAAAATGAGGCGATGCGCCCATGCACTCAACATGGCGTGGCGTGCAGATTTGGCTATATTGCTGTATTGCCTGCAAATTTCCCGTTTAGTTGTAATTTTTACGTGGTGTTAAGTATTTACTAAAAGTGAACTACTGACCTATTATGTAAAATTGAGAAATAACCTATAAATCTTTTGCCGGCGAGCTGGTAAATTTAAGATAGCAATGTCAGAATTTGGTTAGCTTTTTTACGCATGCGAAATATTAATACAGTTTTATTCAATCAACTATATAAATGCTTAAACTTAATAACATACGGCCCCTGTAATATTCAGTCGGGCGAGATTAGTTCAAGGCCAACTTGGTCAATGGCCCTTCCGCTATCCCAACGTTTATACCGCCCAAGTTGTCGCCCTCACCTAGGTGCTCTGTACTTCCTCATCAATGAGATCCCCGCCCAAGAAACGGACTCTTGGCTGATATGAGTTGTGTAAATAGAAATACCCAATAGGTAGGTATGTTGTTGTAGACAGTTTGCTAATTTCATACATCGTACCCAAGTATGTCATCTGCTGGGTATCAACTTCATTCTGTACCCTTTTGTCTCGGCGGACCAGTACCTTTACGTATTTTTGACAGCTCCGGTATAGTTTTTTAATCCATGAGTGGTACTTTCAGAAATGAAGAGTGGTCGGAGGAACCACGAAATGGGCCTGGACCTCAAGAGCAAAGCGGCGCCTACGACGGCCCCCCAGGCATGGACCCGGACGGTGTTATTACATCCAACTGGGATGAGGTTATCGACAGTTTCGACGATATGAATCTGAAAGAAGAACTGCTGCGTGGCATTTACGCTTACGGTTTTGAGAAGCCATCCGCCATTCAGCAGCGGGCTATCATGCCATGTGCTAAGGGTCACGACGTCATTGCCCAGGCCCAATCTGGAACTGGCAAAACTGCCACCTTTAGCATTTCAATTCTACAGCAAATTGACACCAGTATCCGTGAATGTCAGGCTCTTATCCTGGCACCTACGCGTGAGCTGGCTCAACAGGTGCACCCACTCATCCTATTATTATGTAGAACGGCTCTTCCCCACTTCAGCTGAGTCACTTGCCCAACCTCGTTCAATCAATATTTTATACCGAGGCTAGACTGAATCTTTCTTGGTTTATTTCATTCTCCTGCACGGTTAGACTTCAGCAGTGGCGAATTCTCTGTCTTTTTTGCCCGTGCCCTAGTGCCTCCGCCTTGGATTACTTTTCCAAAAAAGATTGAAACATGGGGGAAATACTTGTTGAGTGGGGTTGGGTGAGTGCTGGCTTAACTGAGGACGAGCATTTATAGCGCGATCCTCTATTCTTGGCATGCCCTACCGAGTTGTCAGTGGGGTATGAATGCTAATAGAGGTATAGTAATCGTGGAGCTTGCCTTCGGTGCCGGAATCTTTGAGTCCGAATCCCATCCTCTTAAGCTTCAGACAGTGACCTTGATGCCAAAGTGTCATGATTACAACATGTGGTGACATCTCTGATTCATAGATCAAGAGTATTCAGATTATTTAGGCTCTTAGTACACTGGCTTGTAATTATTGTTCCGATTTGTTGTCGCCTTATCATCTGTGACTTATCAGGCATGATTAGTAAATTAGACACGTCATATCTTCACTGATTTCAGCCAAGTTGTCGGGAGTTATTATATTTTCTCGTTCCCATTACATTAGATTACTCCAGATTTTATCGAAATAAATTTCGAAGTCAACCACTATTTGCTTATGGCCCTTAATATTTCAGCAGCTGACCCATCATATATCTGTCAAATTTTCAATTTATAACACCTTCCTGTTTCTTTTTTAGATTCAGAAAGTGGTGGTGGCTTTAGGGGACTTCATGAATGCGCTGTGTCACGCATGCATCGGAGGTACCAATGTGCGCGAGGACTTAAGAAAACTGGAAATCGGCGTTCACGTCGTGGTTGGCACCCCCGGCCGTGTCTACGATATGATCAACAGGCGCGCTCTCCGCACCAATAATATCAAAATTTTCGTCTTGGACGAAGCCGATGAAATGTTGAGCCGTGGATTCAAGGAGCAAATTCACGACGTCTTCAAAACTCTGCCTGCGGAGGTCCAGGTGAGTACCTCTGTGTTAGGAAACCTTCATTGACATTCTCCTTTCCTACCTACCTAATGCTAAGAGACAGCTGGCTGGTAGCAGTTTCTTACACGAAGTGGTTACATCGGTATAACGGCGGTTGAAATTTCGGACGCTGTGACACAAAACTAGCGCCAAAAGGAGAAAAATGTTTTTGCTCAAGATACCTCCAACTATTTTCATCGTATTTTAGGAAATAAAACGAAAAATCACTGTTACAACGATACAACTCTTTAGCCTCCTCCACTGCGGCAAATGGAGAAGTGCGTAAATTTAGAAAAGAAAAAGGAAGAAAAATGTCTAAAACTCAAATTTTGTCATGTGAACGAAGGGTCTACAGAAAAAACTTCTCAAATGAAAGCTTTGGAGCTTCCATCCTTTTCTTATTCGATATTGTGCTACCTATTTCAAATAATTTTCCGTTAGTTTCCTACTATTGACGTCAGAAACAGCCCTTCCGCCACATGTGTGTTGTCATCCTTAACCGCCCATATCTGTTCGGACAGGTGATTCTGTTGTCTGCTACGATGCCTGCTGACGTATTGGAGGTGAGCAAGTGTTTCATGAGAGAACCGATTAACATCCTGGTAAAGAAAGAGGAGCTCACGCTGGAAGGTATCAAGCAGTTCTTCGTGAGCGTTGAATGCGAGGAGTGGAAGCTGGAGACCCTGATTGATTTGTACGACACACTCAGCATCACTCAGGCCGTCATCTTCTGTAACACGCGACGCAAGGTCGACTGGCTCACCCAGAACCTTCACGAGCGCGACTTCACTGTGTCAGCCATGGTCAGTATTTTTCGTTGATTTGTAGTAGATCTAGGAAACATTATCTCCAGCCTCTATGGCCCTGCTTTTGATATGAAAAACCTGAGTACTTATTTAATTCAGTTAGGACCATCCTGTTTTCCCCTATCATTAGCTTAATCTCGTAGTAAAACGCATTTTACAATTAGCTTAATCTCGTAGTAAAACGCATTTTACAAAGTTATCGTCAATTACTTAAAAAATAATTTATCTAATTTCACAATCCTCTGTTAATTGTGTACTGGAGGTTAAAACTAAGTACCAATTCAAGTAATAATTAAATGTGTTCCCGCTCATACTATGTCATGTCGGTACACACTGTTCATGCAACGCTGTTACGTAATTGTATTTGTAGGTTATCATTATGTCCTTAGTGCAGCCGTCGTTTTGTCTAATGTGACTAAAATGAATTTGAGTATTCATCCTAAACGATTTAGTCAGTACTCCGACTGCCTTACTTGCAGAATATTGGTTGGCTGCTCAAAACCAAAGTCTGATTTTCCTTGTCTTACGAGTTTTGTATGGTTTCAGCACGGAGACATGGAGCAGCGCGAGCGAGACGTGATCATGCGGCAGTTCCGTTCCGGATCCAGCCGAGTGCTCATTACCACTGACCTTTTGGCCCGCGGCATCGACGTCCAGCAGGTGTCTCTGGTCATCAACTATGATCTTCCTACCAATCGCGAGAGCTACATTCACAGGTATTTGGGTCAGCACGTGTACAATACTGTATAGCTTCGTCAGCACAAGGGATTAGAAAAATAATGTGGTAAATACTACAAATCGTAAATCATGAGTTCCAGTGACGAAGCTCTGTCAATTGTTCTTAATCTCCTCTATTCTTGGCATACTCTACCTGGTCGTCAGTAGAGCATGAATGCTAATAGAGGTACAGTAAAAGTGGAGCTTGCCTTCGGTGTCGGAACCCATGAGTCCGAACCCCATCCTCTAAGGCTTCATACATTAACATCCTGTGAAACGTCTAATTCACTGGAAGCAAATGTATATTCCGTCTGTTCTGTCGTAAATCCAAGACGTGTAATTTTTATTTTGCGTGTTACAGGATCGGACGAGGTGGACGGTTCGGTCGTAAGGGTGTGGCTATAAATTTCGTGACGAATGCAGACAAGCGGAATCTGAAGGACATTGAACAATTCTATAACACGATCATCGAGGAGATGCCGCGCGATGTGGCTGACATGATCTAGAGTGTGTGAGTATCGCTGAGAGAATCCGCGCCCCGTCGCCGCCATGTTATTTCCAATCTCTGATGTATTCGGGTACAACCGTGATGCGCGCCTCCTTCGCTTCTCAGTGCCCGTGTGCAATGCGTGTAATGCGTGTGGCCGCCTGAGCCGCCGCTGCACGCTATCCTGGCGGTCCTCGATGCCGCCGTCTCTGCGTCTTATCACGTTGACCACAATATGTCGTCGACAGTTCATCTATTTATGTAAAAGCTTGGTTGGTTTTTGGAAGGGCTACTTCAATCGGAAAAGGTGTAGGAGACGAAATATTTTTCTGATTAGACTTGATAAGTGCCCATTTTTTATGCCCTTATTAAAATATTGAATATAATATAGAGTTAAGTACCCTTAGTGTTGTTGGTTTAGAACTTTCGAGGCGGAGCACATTATGTTAGATTCGTAAGTCAGATTGTAAGTAATTATCTACTTAGCCACTGCAGTTGATGGGAGGCATGTGCTGCTTAGTTTATTATTTAACGAGTAGTCTTTTGATTAGAATTTGTAAGAACTTGAGTTTTGACTTATTATATTAATTTGAGGGGAGGGATGGTCCTCCGTCATAGTTATACGCCGCAGACGCGAATCTTGTTGAAGCAACGATCCGACTTTTTAGTGGTGACAACTTGATCCATAACCAGTTGAGAAACGTGGCGTGTTTTGCGTTGTGCTTCGCCTCTGTATCGCGGAAGGAAACGGCTGTTTGAACAATCAAGACTTTTTGCAGAAAAATATTTCGCCTCTCCCTTTGTCTGCCCTGTAGGTATTTAAAAAGTCTTGTTTGTATTGCAGGGTGTGGCCCGCGGTGAACCATGTTGGATTTAAACATCCAGCTCTGCTTTAATCCATCAAACAGTGGTTTTCTTCCCCAATATACTTTTTTAAGTATGTTATTTATATCTCTGCTGTATTTTGTAGCAGCTAAGTCCAGTGCCCCGGGTTCCTACAATAGGAAGTTCAGTTTAAATCTTTGCATGTCTCAACCCTAGGGGATCGGCAGGACTTATGTACGTGCTCCGCGAAACAATTGCCAAATTTAATGATCTACCCTGGAAAATGTCACAACTAACGCAGCTTCATGGAAATTTCCTTCCAACCGCCACTTTAATTTTAAAATTCGTGACGGTTGTAAGTGAAGAAGTCTGGAAGCCGCTGCCGTAGGATAGTGACAGGAAAAAGGGGGAGTCGATGACGCCGAAGGTGAAATTGAAGCTTCAACTGTATTTCAAAGATGATGCTAATGCCGCCTGTCTATGTGCGGATTGATCTTTCCATGGCAAAGTGTTCGGATCCCCAACCTTAGATCGCCAACATTTTCCTCAAGAAATGGTGATGGAATTGACAGAGGACTCACCAGAGAGTAGAACAAGAACTTCAAGAATAATTAACTGGCTTGTAATTTTACGGTCGAGAGATTCTTGTCAACAAAAAAATTTCCAAAATTACTTGATCGTTGAAACACAACATAGCCATGGCTAGTAAGGGCAGAAACTTGTGACGTTTCACTTTGACGTGCATGCCTCTCAATGGTTGAGCAGTCAAGGAGTCCGACTTGTGTCTTGGGAGGTCTGGGTTCAAACCCCGGCGTAAGCAGTATTTCCCGCTTACGGCATGGATGTAATAGTTCTTCGGCACCAAAGAAGGGCCCACAACTCCCACAAGAAGGACTTGGGGAAGCTCCATTCCAGCTCCTGCGTCACCCTAGTATCGGTTGACTGCAGTTTATGTTTGGTTGTTACTTAGTATGAATTAAGAAAAGAAAATCTGGCAATCGAGCACCTACAGGCTACAAAGATATAACACCCTATAAGCATTAAATTTGTTAGGACTTTACATACCACCTTCACCTTAGGTACCTACATACTACTTTCCTGTTCCAAATTTAGTGCTCTTGGATCCTCAGACTAACAGGAAAAATTGAATCTCGATGCAATAAAAAATACAGAGTGATACAGGATGAGTTCCTTCTGACCCTGAACTGAAATGAAATGAAAACTTCATTATTGTTTTGGAAAATTAAATTGACTACCACTTCCTTGCGCTCTCGTGGGAAAAGGGGGCAGTGTTGTGAGAATCTACTGTCTTGAGAATGATAAGAAGGATATGGGCTAGAAGAAGAGATTATCAGGGTAGGGAGCTGTCAAGTCAAACCTTGTTCAGCAGGTATTTTCAATTTCAGGATTTATAGTGCTGCTAAACGAAGTGCAGTTCGTTCTTTGAGGATAAATAATGGACACATTATATAGGTACAACCTACAATATGTTAAAGTAACCTACTGTTAAAAATTAAATAAAAGTAGTGAAAAAAATATATCGGTTTCCCGCTGTGAATGATCTTGAACAAAAAGAGCGGGAAAAGACTGGAGGAGAAAACTGGAACTAAAACACAAACTAGTCCCATTCAATTAATATTTGTTTTATTATTTTATCGAAACAATTTAAAGAAATGGTAATAAAAAATGTTTTTATTTATAATTTATTTTCTCTTTAAATAAAGATTTAACGAGAAAGAAGTAAACTAGCGCCTCGCGTTGCGGAGGAACACACGGCCGGGCCTCAGGATCTAGTTGCATCGATTCGCCAGTTCCGCAGCGCAGGCCGTGCCGAAGTGTTTAGTTGTTTTCTACTTGTGCACCATGAGTTGGCAAGATTATGTGGATAAGCAGCTGCTGGCCTCTAAATGTGTTACAAAAGCAGCGATTGCTGGCCACGACGGCGGAGTTTGGGCCAAATCGGACAATTTTGAGGTAAGTTCTCGTGGAGGCCCCCCGGCAAGATGGCGGATGACAGGCCGGCTCTTTTTAACCAATCTTTAGGCTTTTACGGTCTGTTTGAGACGGTAGTTTCGTTTATTCTGGAATCCAGCGATATGAGTTACTGGTTCTGTTAGGGGGGGAAGGTGTTTTGAGTGCCCTTTAGTGATATCTGATGAGGTACCCGCACCGTGTGCAGACACCCATTATAACCACATTCCTTTCGTTAACATGCCTGCCAAGTGCCAACCAACTATCATTTGAATGAAGATTTTACTCCTTAATTTTTTTTACAAAATACTAGCCCTACATTAAAAAAAATGCTATAGCCTGTGTGACGTCGTATAAAAGAGTAGTGTCTAGTGATCCCTCGTAACATTTCATTTCCTCAGCTATTTCTAAATTAAGAAATAGGCAGTTTGCTACCTAGGTACCTTGCGTAAGTACTATCAAGGTACCTGACCATCGGGCGACACGGCGCCTTAGGGCGTGGTGTGTCAGTAGGATGAGTCAGTGGCGTAGGTATAGTACTGGAAGTAGCTGAGACGTCGTAGATTCCGTGCTAAGTAGGTACGAGGAAATTGCGGTACCAACTTAGACATTTCCTTGTAGGAGCTTGTTGACTCAGCTTGGTTCTGTGCCATCTTTGCTTCACATTGTGCCTGCCTATGCGATATGCGATGACTCCCATGGCCAGCTTTCCCAAGATAAGTTTAGGTATCGTGTATCGCTAGGCTAATATATTTCAGCGTAGGTTCGAGCCCTCCTGCTTTTTGCAGGTCAGGTTGGGTCAGACAGTGAAATTTTTAACTGTTTTTGGTTTGACCAGGCCCGACAGCCATTTTACTCGTACTATAGTTAGGTATATACCTAAAGGTGAAACAAATTAATGGCTATTTGAAGAAAGGCAGGTTTCGAGAAAAGTTCCCCTTCGTGCCGCAGAAAATGGCTGACTATAACACTGCGCTTCATTTTGATGCCAAAGTGCCTGGAGTGGTGGTAACCTGCTGGGGGCGTGTGTGGTCATTAATTGGTTCCACCTACAATACCTACCTGGCTGCGGTCACAGGACAGCAACTCAATTCATTTTCGATCGGTTACCTATGCTATTTTTATTTTATTTATTTATTTGACCGGCACCATTCGTTTATTTCCATACCTTCTAAATCTGTAAAAAAAAATGTTTTCTTCTCATTGACTTCTTAAATAATGTGAGAGGAAAAACATGGCGGCATGATTGGTCAGGGACTAGAGGGCAAGGTCGTGGCGAGGTCATTGCCCGCGATGCACTTGACTCTGGATCCGGATTGAGAACTCAGCGCAGCGAGCTTTCCTGCTATGCGCTTCTTACTTATATCCATTTGCAATGTCTACTAAGCTATGTGGGCATTCAGTATTTTATTGTTTACAGTGTTTACACGATGCTATTTTATTACTGAGTTTGAGACTTTTAGACACTCCCTAAAACATAGGAAGGAGTTTTGCGATTAAAAAAAACTGTGCAGGATACCTTTGCGGAATATTCTTGACTACTCGACGCAGTTGACGCTAACTAAATTAAATCTCGGTTGGGATGACACCCTCAGTACCCGCACGTGTGCCACGAACCTGGGTGTTAACTTACCTTCATGCTAACCATTCCCCCTTGAGGATTGAAGTAGCTGAGTCTACTGATCAGGAGTTCACAAAACATCCTGTTCAGCTGATAACCTGGCTTGGTTATGGACCTACCGCAATAAAACAGGAACTGATGTTTTTCTTGCTAATCTAGGTCTTAGTACCTACCTAGCTACAGGCAGGCGGGAAGTGGCGGTAGTAGGTGTCTAAATGTGTATTTTTATAGTGATTAGCATTTTTTTATGATAACTTACACCATGGTAGGATAGGGTGCTAGTGCAACAAAAGAATAAAAAAAGGTAGGTACATGCCAGGATCGTCTCTGTAATAATTCAAGATGAATACGGTGCTGCTACTTGGTAGATACTGAGTGAGAAAAATTATTGTTGGCTTGAGATGAAGGCTTGGGAAAAAAATGAAAACTAGGTAGTTTTCTGGATTATCCTAAGAGACTCTGGATCCTCCTGTGACGTGAGTACTGACACTGTTGTGCTTGTTTGCAGGTGAGCAAGGACGAGCTGAGCAAGCTGGTGCAGGGGTTCGACAAGCAAGATATCCTCACATCAGCCGGCGTGACTCTGGCTGGCACGCGCTACATCTACCTATCCGGCACCGACAAAGTCATACGGGCCAAGCTCGGCAAAGTAGGAGTTCACTGTATGAAAACCACGCAAGGTACGTTTCCTTTATTCACTAGCGTTATCTTCCAGAAAAGAAGAACTGGTACCTTATCATAAGATCGGGGGGTGGACTTTTACAATTGAGTGATTTTCGACAAAAATGTCTTGAGTGAAAGAAATATTGTAAATAGATATCTATTCAGACACGTGTCATTAAGAAACGGAAACAAGCGGCATTGCATCTGCACCAAAAGAGTCATTATGAGTGCGTCCCACCATACTCGGTTAACGGGTAAACTCCAGTTAAAGTTAGTTTTTACCGTGCAATAATTGGAATTTAACTGGAGTTTAACGTTAACCGAGTATGGTGGGACGCACCCTAAGAGTACCTCAAAACAGTTAGCTTGACCTTAGCCCAGCCATTCATTTCAGTGAGTGAAAGGTATTTTCCTGTCAACTCCTAAGGCGTTTCACGGCTATTAATTTGTATGGCCTGACAAAGGCCAGTTATTGTTATTAAATTTTTTGTTACTAGTCTTGATATCAGTAGTTGCCTGATGTCATCCTCTATTCTTGGCATACTCTACCTAGTCGTCAGTAGAGCATGAATGCTAATAGAGGTATAGTAATCGTGGAGCTTGCCTTCGGTGTCGGAACTCTTGAGTCCGAATCCCATCCTCTAAGGCTCCAGACACAGAGTTTGAAGTATTATCGAAGCATTTGAAGATAAATTAACTTGCTGAGGACTGTTCTCAATGCGCCCTGTCCCGTATTTGATCGTTAGTTAAAGCTGAATAGCGAACAAAAGTGGTGGCTCGTGTAGGCATAGGAGGTGAACACAGCTCTTCGCAGTCGCACTGACTCGCCAAATTTTCTGAGTCAGTTTGACCGGGAACTGCGTGGACACGTTATAGCAGCTCCTCTGCCGATAAATGCCTCTCTCTTTTGTTCACTAGAATTCCCCGTGTTAAAGGATAGCGCAAGTCAAATATTTAAGAAGCGGCTCTGAGAACGGCCCTACAAAGGTATGCAGTGGGTCTGTTCCGGATCTTTGGTCGTAAATTACGCTTTAAGCTCCTATCGGTAAAATATGGTGAAGGGTGGAATTGACCACTTCTCTAAGTATACTATAAGTAGTGTCTCCTATTAACTTATTGAACGAACAGATTTACTTAATCTTATTTTTAGCTTATGTTTTTTTTTTTTTTTTTTTTTTTTTTAACGCGCGACGTTCAGAGAACATATGCGCCGATGAGTTGGTTTGTTAGAAGTTTCTGGCCGAAGCCGAAGATGAAGTGGCCGAAGCCAATACATCCATGTCGGAAGCGGAAAATTTTTCCGTTCCGCCGGGATTCGAACCCGGACCTCTCAGGACACAAAGCGGTCCCCTTAACCACTCGGCCACTGAGAGGCACGATTTAGCTTATGATAAGTTTTATCGCACTATAGTATACTTTAAGAAGTGGTGAAATCCACCCTATTCCACTTGGGCGTTATCTCGTCGTTAACATTGCGTCAACACATGCGGAACACACCTACAGGTGTGCTGTGTGTGCTTCAGCACCAGGCTAAACGAAACAAATACAGTGGTGTGACTAGCGAGGAGAAGCGTTTGTTCCTCTTGCTCCTCTTTGTTCCTCCTTCATTTGTTTCTTTTATCCTTATCTGAGCGAATCTTCTCTCATGTCTACCAGTTGAACACAGTGGATGGAACAGACGTCTCTGTCTCCTTCGGAAATGTAAAGCTATTTAATTTGTTGCAGCGGTTGTCGTCTCATTATACGAAGATCCCATCCAGCCTCAGCAAGCTGCCTCGGTAGTGGAAAAACTAGGAGACTACCTCGTCTCATGTGGATTCTAGAAGTAAGTCTTCCTTCATATATAAAGAGATAACTGGGGCCCATTTTGGTACTTGCACGGACATGTTGTTTTGTTTCCGATACTCTGTTTTGTATTGTAATGCAATACGGCCGAGCTCACACCAAAATCATTCCGTATGTTGGTAGTGAATGGGGGGAAATTTCGGACATAAAAGTAAATAAAGGGTCCGACAACAGTCGCACTTAACTTTCTCGCCCAGAATGATTTTTTTTTTTTTTTTTGGTTTTTTGAGATTTTTTTGCGGGCGTAATTTTTAAGCAATCGAAAATCGGTTGAAAATGACCCACGAGCATCTATCTGAGATCACTCATACCAAATCTCACGTCTGTCATTTTATTACTGTAGTCCCAAATGCGTTCCGACCATTCAAAAACGTGGTTTCTCATTCTCAACTCATTTTCGACACTTTTTTGACAAAAACGGCCGTAATTTTGAAGATAACAAAATTCTGTTCGACAGATGTTTAAGTTACATGGTTCTACATAAATTTACCAAATTTCATGACAATCGGTCAATAAATGTGAATGGCGCCGAAACGATCGAACTTTGGTCCAGAACGGCCGTAATTTTCAACCAATTCAATTTTAGTTGAAAATGACCTCGAAGCATCTATTTGTCAACACACATACCAATTTTCAGTGTTATAGATTGAAAAGTGTACCGTCGGCACTTGTCTAAGTAACCAAAAACACGATTTTTGAATTATTTTGGCGGTTTTTTGACAATAGCGGCCGCAATTTTTGACCAATCAAAAAATCCTTGAAAATGCCCCTCGGCAGTAATTTTAGACAGGTCCATACCAAATTTCATCAAAATCGGATGAACGGTATAGGCGCTAGAGCACTGCACGGACTGACGGACGGACTGACGGACTGACGGACGGACTGACGGACTGACGGACGGACTGACGGACGGACAGACTTTTTCCAGAAACCACTTTTTTGGACTCAGGGGACCCCCAGGATCATGGGAAACCCAAAATCTCAATTTCGAAATTTTGCACGAAAACAATACTTTCTCGCCATATATGGCTAGCGAGAAAGTAAAAATCAAGATAGATCCACTGATATAAGCTAGACGAAATGGTAAAGGAGAGTGAGAAACGAGGGGGAAAAACAGGAAAGCTCCTCCTATGGTTTTAGTTCGCCTTACAAAAATTGAGATGCAAAGCACTAGTAGCCTTAGTACCGGTACTAGGCGATTCTGAGATAACGAAGTTTCACAGATCATCTTCCAATGTACTGCGAGTATTCGCAGCATATTTCCTTATTTAAGGGCGACCACACGATCTTGTTTGTTTATTTTTTATCTGCACACTTTATGAGGAAACTGTTGGATGTTCTGGAGTATAATATGTCTGTTTAACGGCCGAAATTAACAGGCGATCGAGTGATTTTTGTCATCAAAAGGTTTGTCCGAAATTTACCAAAATCACAACAAAATATACTGTTAATTTGAGAATATTTCAATATCCAATAGTTTCCTCATAAAGTGTGCAGAAAAAAGTAAACCAACGCGACTGCGTAGACGAGTGTTCTCCAGACTTGTTTTCCCCAGTGAGCACGGTCTTATGTTTCGGACAGAGTATATATAAAGGGTGATGGAACGTAATTGTACATATTATATTAATACGCTGTCGTACTCATACACAACATGATTATTGAGAAATCAGTAGGCATTGCTCAGGTACTCAGGGGTTTCCCTATCTGTGACACTCGAAAGCCATTTTGGTAGTTCCACATACGAAACCATATCGCCAGCCTCGTGTTGGCCCACAGGCTCGCGAAAAAGCGAAAGTACGCGTAATCACCAACACATGCCTGGCTTTGTAGACAATCAGAAAAGCAGTTAAAATTTAAGTTGAAAGTTGAAGCAGTTTATTTTCGTTTCATTCCATAAGCTGCATGCCACATGACTACGAATCAGAAACAAAATTAATTTTTTTACCGTGCAAAAAACGACATCAGTGATGAATCACCATCTCATGGGGAATATTTAGCAATGTTTTCATGAAGTAGCGGCAGTTGGTCTTCAAGACAGTTGAGACGCTAGGAAATTATGAAGCTGATGACTTCCAAACTAGACTCGAGCTCCGAGCTCCGAGAGATCTTACTCGCGAGTGTTAGTAGTGGGTCTGTTGTTGCAGGTGACTGCGCGCGGACTGTGTCTTCTCGAAGGTACTGCTACAGCAAGGACGCGAGGGCGGTGCGAGGCCAGGAGCCGGGCTCGGCTCGCATGGACTGAATTTTACTCAAATCTAGGCTAAGAAAAGCTTCAGACGTGTGGAGTACAGTGTTGGTGATTTTTTTATATTTTCAAATGAAAAAGATTGTGAATGCGTTCCTCCGGATGTTAGACGGACAATATTAGCTTTTCCATGTACCTACTCGATTACCCGATACCTGATTGTACCCGCAGTCCCACATCCATTGCTAGCTAGTCCAGCTTCTCCCGAACGACATGGCCGAAACTATAAATATTTATATAAATATGTTCTTTTTTTACTGCGAGTTTAATTTAAATCATATAGGCTTGTATTAAATTGTGAGAGATGAACGAGGTGGTATTTGGAGGTTGGGGGTGGTGGCTGTGCCAATGTGTATGTGTGGTTCCTGTATCTCATCCACAGATGCTTTTATATTAATATAAGTTGCTCCATCTGACCCCCAATAAACTCTTAAAAGCTCATTTCCGCGTCTATTCCCTATCAACTTCACCATACCAATATGGTAACAAAGTGGCGAGTTAGCTTTCTATTTGTTATGAAATGTACATAGCTTACAATTTTTGTGCTACAATACAAAGCCTGAGAGCCATTCTATCGTTACTCAGCTGCAATAATTTACTGTACACAAACTTTAAAACAGACATTTACCAAAATCCTCAAATATGTACAACAGGTGAAGCTTATATGCTGAACTTGCCAATCAATAGTATCCTGAAACCAGCGCAAGATTTCAATGCTTCATTTCCTAAATATGCTGAGTGACCGTGCATTGATTGGTAAAAGGTTTGCAGGGGTCCCGCAGTGATTTCTTAACGGCATGAGCCGACTGACACCTCTAACATTGGCTCTACAGTGGAACATGAGGAACCTCCCACTAAGATATCTACCTACCTACCTACCTACCTACCAAGTAGTACCGGTACAACAAGCAATCTGCTAACAATCCTACCGTTGAAGTATAAAAAAGTTGACGTACAAAAATTCGGTATAAAGGCTACAGCTTGTGTCGGATTATCACTCACTGAAATGTAAATTCTAGGATGAAGTACGGAAGCGCTGGAGGCGGTATGGGGAAATGAATGAGGCACATAGGGCGCACGCCTCGTGTTACGCATGTCACGGTTCGCGGCTGCCAACGAACCAGCCCCTTCACCTACTCGCGCTTCCCATCCTAAGTGAGAGTAATTGCTATTTGTCTTCTTCCGCGGCTTGCCGGCTACCGACGCCCCGCCATGCGATGCACACCCACAGGACCGTGACCGATGCTTCGGGTCGTTATCAACCGAAGCACCAGGGGCGTCTAGGAGTTAACGTGCTTGTCTGGATAATGCCTGTAGTGACCACAGGGCAACTGGTCCTCTTACGTGGCGGTGGCAGAAAAATAGAAGTCTGACTATGCAGAGGACAGTTGTGGAGTTGCAAATCCGTGGTGCAGGTCAAGGCTCGAACTGTTCGAGGATATGGTTCTCAGTACTGGAGCCCCTGGAACGTCTCAGTCACTAGGTGTCCTGCGTGCGCTCAGGCCAATCAGACAATCAGCAGTGTCCTCGGGTTAATTGTAGGGTATTTGTCCTGACTGTTACTCCCTAGATTGGTGGGATAGTGGCCTCGCCCATGAATCAGACCACCGCCGCCGGCTAGAATTCAGATTCATAGGGATCCTCCGGGTAGATGGTGGGTGCGCAGCAGAGGCAGCCAACGCTGCGGGACCGTCGGTACTGTCACTGTTGATCAAGCGAGTAGTGCCGCGACCGCTTCCACAGGCTTCTGAAGAAACCGCGCTTCTGTCGCGAAGTGTCGGTGTGCTCTAGAACAAGATATACGAATTTAAGCTGACTTTCTCCCACTGTAGCTGTGGCAGAACATAAGACTGGGTGACACGAGCCTCGCCTCTCAGTCGTTACCAAACAAGATTCTTGAATATCGATAAGTGCCACACCCTGAGGAGGGAGCAGATCCGTCCTCTTCCAAAATATGAACCCAGCTTTAATCTGCTGCTGCGGCTACATCACCTTCGTGGAGTCAGAGATATGGCAGAAATTGTAAATTCCCTATCCGGGGCCCGACTGGCTGAATTCGAAACGAATTTGAAAGTTAAGAAAGACAGTAAAATGAGTGTGGCGACGTTATCCGGTGTCGCCTCAGCTCGGTTCGTGATAATGATAACATAATCGCAGGAAACAGCTCAGATTCGTGGTCTGCGGCCTGTCAAAGCCCTCCTTGACTCTCAGTGGTATTGCCTGAGCTGATAAAAGACCGTAGGAAAAGTTAAATTTAAATCGATGAACCCAATGAGGTCACGACATCATTAATCACAAAATTACACTTTTACAATAAACGTACATACCTATGCTAAAACTCTACTGTGTGTGTGTGCCCCCACTTGGCTATTTCAATTTTATTCATAGTGTGCAAGCTGTACCTACATAATATAAACAACCGCAGCAGCAGAAGAACAAAAAATGGCTAGGACGTTAGCTGAAGCTGAAAGCAGGCAACTTTTGGGCATAAAATGGTTAGGTATTAGCCTGGAGGAAACTAAAGACCCTGACTATGGGGTGTGGAGTCCAGAGAAAGTGGCGGTGGGTGCGCTGACAAAGCAAATTTTATTCATAGTGTGCAAGCTGTACCTACATAATATAAACAACCGCAGCAGCAGAAGAACAAAAAATGGCTAGGACGTTAGCTGAAGCTGAAAGCAGGCAACTTTTGGGCATAAAATGGTTAGGTATTAGCCTGGAGGAAACTAAAGACCCTGACTATGGGGTGTGGAGTCCAGAGAAAGTGGCGGTGGGTGCGCTGACAAAGCTTGTCACCTTGCTGAGCTATCAGGCAATAAGGCATGTAAACAAAATGAGGTGCCGGTGTGACTTTGCGAACACACTGGCGAGGAAGGGGGAAACGTTGTCAGCACCCGACTGGGATCGATACTCGCCCCTGCCCATCACCTCGAAACCAGGATTTTCTCGAGAGGGACCTTTAAAGTTTCTCATCCTACCCCACTATTTCGAGAACAGATAGAAGGGAACTGCGATGTTATTTTACGAGAGACATTACAGTGCCCTGCCTAATTAGTGCCTCTCGATAACATTCGTCATCGTACTTCGATGCCCCTGCAAACTACACAAGTGCCCAATTACATTTAGTACAGACTCGTGAAGATGACTCACCGACGGGCATAGTCGCGGTCATCATGTCCTTTTTAGCGTCTTTGGAACTTGAACCTGCAACAAAAGAAATGAGGCCGTCAAACACTAGCACACCTTGCAGTTCCTTTCGTGGGGCTCAGGTGTATAGTCTCAGGCAACAGGCAACCTTGCTGTGCAGAGTTGTATATGAGCATGCATCGGTTAGAAGGTCAAGGCTGGCAGCCAAAACAGTGAGAGTCTGAATCTGAGAGTAGAGAAAGGCTCAGGCTTGGGGGGCTAGCCCAGGCCGGTCTGGTCACCATGTCTGGTGAAGGTGCTGTCTATCCATAGTTAGCTAGTACAGCTTGGACGGCTATTGGGACTCGCCACCCGGTTTGAGAGACCGGTGACCCCGATGCGCTATACAAGGCCAGCACAGATAGCGCCTGGTCTGAGTGAGGCCTCTCGGAGACTACCATCACCATCCTGAACCAATGTCCTCTATCTTGTACACAGAATAAGATTCCAGTTATTTTTGACTAGTGACAACGCACAAACTCAACTGACTTTTATTTCTCTCCAACACGCCGTTGAGTTGTGTGAGAAGTTTTTAGAAGTAGACAGAAATAAATTATCACATTATCAAATTATAATAATCATGTCTGCATTGGAGTACAGGAGTGTTCTCTTTAATACCAATATTTTATCCTAGTCTAGGACCGATAAGCCAATAAGCAGAAATAAGTGGAAAGTTAGTAGCAGGTCTCACTGACGTCATGCCTCCAGCCCGCTTTGGTCTCTCTACTAGACGCTTCGCGACTCCAGTCACGATTTGCAGACACAGCCAACATCCTACAACTATCTTGCACTAACGAAATATCCTTGACTCGTTGGCTGCTGGCCTATTTTCCAGTCTGCCTTTCACAAAACTCGAAGCAGGTACCACTGGCAGGTATACCACTTCAAGCTTCCACTGTCATGGAAAGTATAGCTAGGCTCATCAACCCACCAAGTAACCTAGAAAAAGGCTAAGAAGGTAAAGAATTATTTGGACTGATATCAATAGATTGCGTTATTCAGACGCACCTAGGAAGGCTGAGCGTATTAGATGCCCAACTAATGTACAAACGGTGGAACCAATGAAAATGAAAAGGAAAATGAGTGAACGAAACTGTTACTAAGTAAGTACATAAACTCCTTATCAGACCTTATTTACTTTCGATAGCTCAGTTGACAGTGCAGAGGCCATGGTCGATCGGTAAGTAGCTGCTCAAAACAGAGCTGGCGTTAATTAGCTTCAGCAGCAATGCGGTAGGAAATCACTTTCAACCCTCTCTCACACAGCCGGAAGAAACATGTTAGGTGCTACCCAACCCTCGCTCGCCACGCCATATGAGGGAAGCGAAAGTCAAGTCATTCGACTGAAGGCGAGTGGCCTCTCACACTTTGGCCCCAACGTTTACCAGGTTGGTAGACCAAGTTTCAGCTCATGGGTCAAACGTGCACCACATACTGCTAACACCAGACCACTATGTCATTTTACTTTTCCCCACCGGGATGTGCAAAGGCTGAAAAAGCAATGCAATTACGACAAATTTCGATTTAGAGGTTCTTGTTCCCGTGACTCAAAAAATGTGTTATACTCCTATAATTCAGTCTGCAGCGCAGAGCATCATGCAGGCACACCGCTCAAATTTCTCATTTACCTAAGTGACTAACGGTCGTCAGATACTTTTAGCTTAAAATTCCGATACTCCCATCTTCAAGTTCCAGAAAGGCATATTTGTAACACGGTGTTGGCAGAACTTGAACTGATAAGGCTGGACTATTCCTTCATTTCAGGAAAGCAGTGACAATAAGAGTTCCAAGCCCAAGTTAGAGAGCGATTATGCGGATTACCGGGATCATGCGGTCAGTAGCCGCTAATCGCCGTAACATGTCGATGCCCGACATCACTGAATTCCACATGTAATCTATGCAAAACATCATCTGCGCTCTGCTAGTGAAATAACGCAGGTACAGACACTAGTCTTTTAAAACCAACACTCGGCACCACCGGTCTCCGAAGGCATAGTGGACTTAAATTATGTTTGCACATCATTGGGGTAGTTGGCATTTTTTAATCAGTTTTAAAATTCCATATACCGTGCCTCTCAGTGGCCGAGTGTTCAAGGCATAGCCGTATCCACGGGGGGGTTAGGGGGTTAAACCCCCCCCCCCCCCCCCCCCCATGACCGGAAAATTAACATGGTAATGCCAACATGAAGCAAAAAAAATATAGGCTAAACCCCCCTCATGACCGCTTTCTGGATACGGGCCTGGTTCAAGGTATCCGCTTTGTGTCCTGAGAGGTCCGGGTTCGAATCCCGGCGGAACGGAAAAATTTTCCGCTTCCGACATGGCTTCGGCCCCCACTCCTAAACTGGCTTCGGCCACAAAATCTTACAAACCAACTCATCGGCGCATATGTTCTCTGAATGTCGCGCGTTAGAAAAAAAGGAAAAAATCCATACAATCATTTTTTCTAGGTACGTAGATTCTGAACCTGTATCTATAAGAGGGTTCCGTCAGATAATGCTATTTTACAAAACTGCCCATCTATTACGTAAGTACAGTTCCTTTCCTGTAGTAATCGGGGTGCAAATATTAATATTCCCTGCCGAAAATTGCAGGAGCAGTAAGAAAACGTGAAAATAGAAGTTTAATGACACCGATGACCTAAATAAACCGCGTTGAACTTAAAAATATGGAAGACTAAAGTTAGATCAAGAGGCGATGAATCTGCATGGCCTCACGCTCGAATGTGAGTGGGCGCCACATTCCACAGCAAACCTCTCCTCTCTCCTATGTGTGAGCTGACTGATTGTATTCTGTAGCACAATATGGTCTTTCAGTAGGCCGACTCGCCAAACAAGCAGCCCATACCCCCACGTTATGTGCACAGTCGTTTGCCCCCACATGGCATTCAAGCATGCACCATTTAACCCACATACGGTGTTAAGGCGCTCGAGCTAGTCCTTGTCCACTTTTCTATTGACTATTAATTTTAATATTTACTTAGCTATTATGAGTAACCGACCTGAAGAAGAGAAGACGGAAAGAGACGGTAAGGGAAAATGGGAACCAACTAAAATCTAGACACTAGGCAGTTGGCAGGCAGAGAAGAAAAGTGTCTCGCGTATTTATTTCCTCGTGAGATTCACCAAATTTTCCATATTGAGGTATTAATAACTCCCAGGAATTCGCGAGCACAAGGAAATAGGTATTGTACCTATATGTGCACTGAGTACCACGCGAGACAGCAGTCTTGTTTTGTAGGAAAGCTTGGTGCTATGAATAAGGGCCCGAAAGTAAATAAATTGAACATGCAATACTGCGATGAAGTGATAGCGTCCGCACTCTGCAGCGTGCGTCATACAACACGCGATGACTCAGAGGGACTTCGGAGTCGGAGAGTGTATGAATCGGTGACGATAAAGGCTCCACGTTGCGGTAACCACACTAAAAGGTGCTTCATTGCCTTCCGTGGAATATAATGACTCTCTTGTTGAACAGAACAGAGATAGCGTCACGGTGTTATGCAGGGTTACATCATGGAGCCGTTAGGCCGTTACCAACCAAGTGATTCAGTTTACCTATAGGTACCTCCTCACAGTCTGAAAATCTCCGAACCGTCGATGACGCCAGTAAGAGAGTTAGAAGACAGTGGCAGATCCGATAGCCAGGGGATTATGGACGGTTTGGCTGGTTACATGGCTAATTACTGATTCGGTAACTGCGCCATTGTCATTCTTGAACGAACTAATAAGATTCTATTCACTACCTGAAAGTTCTGTGACCAGATAACGTAAGAAGGCTAACACTCCGTCCGAAACCGCTGTTGGTAACAGTAAACTAATTGTATCTTGTGATATGCACACTGCTGACTCGTGTGATATGCACACTGCTGACTCGTGTCAGTCGTGTCCTGCATGAGAGTTCTGGGGTCTGGGTTCGAATTCAGGTATAAACAAGCTTCTCACTTGTAATGGCAAGGACGTATAACAGACCTTACTGATCTAAAATAATTAAAGAATACGGTGTGGCCAAGAGCGTGCCGAATGAAGGCACTGGAGCTAGAATGAGTCAGCCACCTATGTGCACCTTCCAGTTTTACCTACTAAGGTATACAAAGACGGCACTCACTGTCTCACTGACCTATTTAGCCAAGGCCTGGGTCGGGACTATTCGGCGCCAGACTGCTTCATTCCGCTGGAACATGCCCCATGTAATCCCCAAAGTCAACCTACTCCACCTCCATAGAACCAGCAAAAAAGTACCTACACCCCCCCCCCCCCCCCCCCCCATACAGAGGATATTTGTTACCGTTCTTTCAATTTTTTCAACCCACCAGCAGCACCGTCTGGACAGTGCTTGTCTTCGAATAATCAGTTCATCGGTCAGTCGTCACTCGTAACTCATTTATATAACAATTGAAGACCCTGAGCGGGTAGTACAGCTACTGCAGTTGTGATCGAGGAGCCGCCGCCCTCACAGACCCTTCACTCTCTCTTTCACCGAGTTCTCTCAGGCTGCTATGCTATATTGATCGGCGGTGGCCGCCGCTTTCTCCCATAACCCGCGCCCGGCAGCGGATGAAGCCTGCCATTCTTACTCAATTTTATGAATTTTCAACCGCCAAGACACCAAGAAGGCAGAAAACAAATAACCGAGTACTTTGATCTCCACTAAAAAGGTGTTGAATAACTATCAGTTTAGCAAGATTGGAACAACTTAGACAATTGACTCTCTTAATGCTCATTTCTCAGCACAATAAACTCATGTTGTTGCGACTTGGAGACATGCGAGCCTGAGATGTCAGCTCAACTGTCAACTAAATCTAGGAACACCCCTATATGGGCATATATTCACGTGTAATCTGACTAGACCTGCAGTGTGCAGATCAAGCTGTGAACGGCAGAGGAGATTGAGTGATAGATGCATAAGTATTCATTTTTAATCCTAAAGGGTTGGAAGACCCAGTTTGATGAAGAAACAGCAAGTGGATGATCACCATTGCTATAAGATAATAAAGGGTAAAATAAAATGGAATGTATAGAATCGGGTGAGGGTTGCGTTGTCTACGGCAAAACCGCCTCTGATCCATTGGACAGCTATAGCAACTAAATATGGAATTGCAGACGCTCTGAAGTTTCCTTGCCATCTGTTTCGAAATTTAAATCGGTAAAAAATAAAATTACAAGAGAGAGAGTTACTAGAGATTATTTACTCAGGGCTTATGCATGAAAATTGACTTTCCATCTCCAAAGTGCAAGTAGGACACTACAACAGTGAAAATGGAATTCCGACCAGTAGAATATCCAACGGCCACGGTGCCCGATTCTCCGCCTCAGTGCTACTACCTCGTCTCATCATATCTCGTAAAACCAGTCATTAGTGAGGCCGGTATGTGTAGACAGGGCCGGCCACTCCATAATGCGGGTAATGCGCGGCGCATTGGGGCCCGGGGCCCCGAAGGGGCCCGCGGGCCCCCAGATTTTTTCCAAAGTATTGCCCGGGAGTGGTCCGCATTGGGGCCCGCGAACGCTGTGGGCGGCCCTGTGTGTAGATAAACTACTGCTGGGCCTACCGGCCTGCCGCTCAAGAAAATGGCTGCCACTCGCAGTGGGAGGCACCACAGATTCAATAAATCCACCTTTTGCTCTTTCTTACAGAGTATTCAGCCATTCATTGCCTGTTATGCAGAAATCATTGCAATATGATTTGCGCGGATGACTTAAAATACAGATTACAACCAACAACGAAGAAAAAGTAGGAAAGAAAATAGTTTGTTTTATTTTGAGCGCTTGTAGGCAAAACCTGCCCCCCTGAAGTTCCAGAGGGACACGTGGGTGATATGGCTGAAGGGAAAGTGGTGCTCACAGGAGCCACAACACACCAACACGTCATGACCCCAATTCAATTCTAATTTTGAATACTTTCGAAATTTCACGTTCCGCTCAATGGGGTCAGTGTTGCGTTTTGTTTGGACGTCTATTTTTATATGAGAGAACAGGTGAGCGCGTGGACGTCGCATGGCTTCTGAGAGTGACTACAACAACGGTCGCGTTTTCTCGCTGACCAAATTTTACTAAAATAGGTTTCTAATGATTTAGGTAGGGCAGCACAGCTCTGGATGGAATAAAAAAAGAGGTAGAAATAACAAAAGAGCCTATGGTCTTGAAGATATTGATGGAGCCGACGGAATCAAATGTCAAAAAAAAAAATCAGTTCGACTGATTGGTGGGTATTCCAGCAGGGTTGGACTTCACTGCTCGAACAGGTTGGCAGAGTCCTTTGGTGAACAGCACCAGTATAGGTACGTGATTTAGTCTATGGATAGAATCAGAACTCAGCCATTCTGACTTGAAGAAAAATGATATAGTTGAAAGTACCTACACTACTTATATTAGAGATATTTTTCCAACAGGATAGTGCGAGTGAGGAGGGGTTCGAGTGTCTAGGTCAGCAGTGGCTGGGTTTTAGGGATTGGTGGACGCAGCACTGGCGGAGTTGTTATCGATCCTATAAGGGGGGCAGTGACCTCGCGATTCCTCTCGCAGCTTGCTGCGGGCTGGGGCTGTTTTCTCAATTCGCAGTCTCCATCTAAGGCTAAGGAAATTCATTGTGCTGACTAACAATGTCTTCGAACATTGGGCCACTGAGATATTCAATCAATGTGGCATTATACTCTGGCTTTCGTCTTTCACTTCGGGCCAAGATTTCCAGCTGTCTTGTAGTTACTAGGGGTAGGTGCATGTGGAATCAGATTTAATTTTCAGAGTTTCAATTTCAATACAACAAACCTACAGATAAGTAGTATTGTATTTATCTAAACTCCATCTAACAAGGTATTCATCAAGAAGAAAATGGCCAAATGCCATACTCATAAAACTGAAAAATAAAACGCTTTCGTGAGCTTCTCAGTGGCCGAGTGGTCACGGCCTTTTTCAACTTAATGGGAAGGCCGCACCTCTATATATACTTAACGCGTATCCCCAATCGGGCTCGGGCCACCTGATATATAAAGTGACTGATATACCTAGGTATACCTATAGATACTTTAGGTGTAAGTAGTGAGAATATGCCTTCTCCCGTGTGTACCAACTCGTAACATTTCAAGCGTTACAGTCTTGGGAGAAGGACGGTGATCCGGAGATACCCGGCAAATTTTGTCGCACTCCAAATTGGTGACGAAGCATCCCTAGATACTTGATTACTGAAGACGATTATTCATTAGGACAGGAGAAGCGTCCGTAATCAGACAGCTTGTCGTTCTAAAGAAGGATCTCTTAATTTTAACTGGTGCATTGAGTGCACTTGTCACTTGCGAGCCCTCTTGAGCAGCTTGAGCCCTGAGGAGCAGCATGCTCTGCTCAGCATGCTCGCACACACTCTCCCTCAGCAGCTTGAAATTGTCTCAGATGAAGCATGAAACTGACGAGGGAAAAGTTGGAGTGATTGCGTTAAGCCCCGCAGTCCCCCAGTGGCGTGCCACACCCCTAACAAACAAGAAAACACGATCGAGAGGGGACAGGACGGTATAAACGCTTCTCCAATCTAGAGAGGTGACCCTATTCAAACGTTATCTTATCACAAAAGGCTTCGCCAAGCCTAAATCTTGCAGGGCCTTTCAGAAAAATTTCTGATTTCTTTTCAACGGGAAAATAAATTGAGGCGCTGGTATTCAGCTGGTGAATTCATTATTTATAAACTCGAGCTGGGGAGCTGGGACAAACCTCGGAAGCTGTACCCACCCTCCCAGGCTTTTCATCAATTAATCATGACATTTAATTTGCAGGCATAATTTGAATAGCTGCTCCGATGGTGAGGAGTTTCTCCCTGAGCCTAACAATAAAAGGGGTTCCCTCAACATAAATGAGTCACGCAAGTCGACCTGCAGGGGGCACCGTGACGTCATGACTTGAATAAGAAGTGACTCATTGGTTTGCCATCCGGGAAATAAAATGCATCACCAGACGGATGTTTCACTGAATACTCATACTTACACTTCGAGAACTTGAAATGTGTTGCCAGCAGGAACTACTTCATGCGCTATAAAAATTTATTATTAAGTCGGCCAGTTACAATGAAAGAGTACGAGTACGTCTACGTCGGAACCAATAACAAATCCACACTCAAGGAAATCGGTCATCTATCTGCAATAAGTAGATATGCCTATCCTATAGCATTGACTTTGAAACCCTTAAGGTCAACTTCCTGCATCTAGATATTCCATAGCAGACATGTCTACCTTGCACAAAAAATTAGTGCACAAAGTTTTTTTCAACGTCGGAAGTCTTCCATAGGTATCCTATCCTGAACACAACACATGACCCTAAGCGGCTGCCGGACACAAATCACACAGATGCAGGAAAATTTATAGAAAGATAGAGGCCCGGGTCATTCCCATAAAGGCCGGGATGGAGATCCATTAATTTTGCCTACCTATACGTAACCTAGATGCGGTTTCGACTGTAAGGGGTTGTCCGATTGTGTTTCCATCTGCAACACGGTCCTCGAACGCCCGAACGGCCCGCTAAGCACCTATCAACTATACCACCAACATATCTTGGATTCAGATAGGTAACACAACTTGCTCAATAGAAAATCCCTAGGACGAAGTAGGTACCAACTAATTAGATGTATTAATGCAGACATCGAATTTTTATCATTACCAAGGTAAGTAGGCATGACTAGGTATCCTACACACGGGAACATTGAAACTACAGAGGAAGCAGAAGAAGCAGGAATTGAAATAAACGAAAAGAACAAGGGATGCTGCAGTGATCAATGAACCTCCGCCGCGTGGGGTGCTGTTGTGCTGGGGGCTGGGGGGCAGTAGGGGGCACCGGCCGCGCCATGTGCGTCAGCCACACCCGAGTTGCGCAATGCCGACAAATTTAGTTCGCTGGCTCGCCACTTGGGAGCGGCACCTCTCGGGCATGCAACATGTGGCCCCATGCCGTGCATGCATGGGCTTCAACGGGTCACATTAGAGATGGATTCTACAGATGGCCGGAGCCCCACATGCAGGGAGAGTACCTAGTAGTAGGCTTCACAAGGCAAGAGAAAGCTCAGTTTTTTGAATGTATGAAAGCCTAAACAAAGGCGCATGCGTCACTACTGTCAATTTCTATCAAACGCAACAGCTGAGTCGAAGGTACCAGGTAGCCCTACTAAATTTTCCTGTTGTCGACTCGACAGCTGAGTACCTAGATTCACTGGCAGACCAAACGTTTGCTAGGCCATCCCAGCCGTAGGCACACACAACCGTTTTCCCGACAGAAGGAATGCGCAACATTTGACAGAACTGTTGAGGTAGGTGACACCGTAACGGCTCTTTCACATTCAACTATACACAAGTATAGTTTGATTGAACAAGCACCCTAAAACTACTTACTTTACTATCTAGGTATTCCTCAAAAAACCTTGTTTTGAAAGTGCTACGAAATGAATGATAAATGGCTTACCTTTGCCGCGTATAAGGAGACTGGTAACACGGCGCAAGGCGTCCCTTGGCGACCGCTGGAAGAACTTGGGGGTGATGTTGGGAGGAAGCGTCATCGGCTTGCGGGCTGTGTCCCATGCCGGTGGCAATGGAAGTCTATCCAGGTGCTCACTGGACGCAGGGCGCGGGTGGCGGTGCCGAGGGTACCAACCTCTGGCCGGGCCGCCCGCCAGCCTCAAAAGCTCGGCTCCCGCCAAGGGTGCGCCCGCTGGGGCAGGCCGATAGCTCCCGGTACCTGGACCTGTCGACCCGCGCGCCGGGGTCCGCGGAATATCACACCCCCGAGCGAAGATAGGTGTCTCTGGCAGGGAGCACGAAGTCTGCGCCCCGTCTTGTGGTGAGGTAGATGACCGCTTCTGCAGAGTGCGACGACGGGACGCTGGACCAGGCAATTCGGAGGGCAAAGTACGCCGCTCTGCCCCACTCTGAAAGGATATAATCTTATTGGATTACCCTTGCTCAGCGTAATTTCTAGTTCATACTGTACATATATTTTTAATACTTCGGAAAGGTGAAAACGCCAGTGAGGCGCATGTTTTTTTGTGCGAAGCCGAGGAGACGAGAAGTTGGTCGAAACCAGACAAAGAGTGTCAGCTACATCCACGCCGCAAGTGAGAAAGGTACTTTATACCGGTATTCGAACATTTCAGCAGATAAACTAATTTCAATTAAGTAAGAAAATATCAATAAACCCACTGATCCAATGAGGAATCTGTTTGGTTGAGCAAACACCATGAAGTCATTTTGTTTAATTTTTGCTTACTTTATGTCCTTAAAAGAATTGACTAAGTATAAGTACCTACGGTGCTTTTATTTCAAAGGAGGGTAGTTTCAATGATAACATGAGAGCAAGTGCTTTGTTTTGCTCCAGATGAACGTAAATAAACATCAGTCGACCCATCATATCGTAACGCACCTCTCTCCTTGAGCCATTGCAGTAAGCCTTTGGGCCGCGAGCAAACCCAGCGTCCATGGAGCGAGTCTTGAGGCTGTTGCTGACGGGTTCCTGGCGATGGGGCGGGGGTTCAGGTGGGCGGTGCAGAAATTGACCACCTGGGTCACTGCCCAGGTCGCAGCGGTAGAACGGCTCGGGTAGCGTGTCTGCCTTACGGCGCATGGGCTGCGAGGCCGGGTGAAACAGCTCTGAGTAGGTGTCGAACTCATCGACAGGGGACGGAGGCAGGGGACCGAACTCGTGAACCTCCACCTAAAAAACAAGGTTAAATATATTCCATGATAGGCAAATTGTGGGCATGACTTTTCAAGAGTGATTTTGTTACTCTTTGCTAATTCTTAAAGAATGGGTATATCTCTAAGCAGAGCTGGATGCAAAAGGCTGACGAAACTGAATCCGGTTTAAGTTATCGACCAGCGTGTCAATATTTTCCAAACATTGTGGGGGGAGAGCACACTTTTCACTAATTTTATTAAATAGTTAAATTACTTATTTTTCATTTAATTTTATTAGGTACATAAGATAAATTATTTGTATTATATAAACGTGTATTGTATTCGTTTACATTTTCATTCAGTATTAACCCATAGCATGTATGCAATACTGTTTTTTCCAGCAATATCCTGTTGGATATATAGCTGGACCTGCCTACCTATCTACCTATAATACCTATCTAAGTATCTATATCTATATCTATATACCTGATACCATAATTAAGTGTTTTATTTGATTATAGTTGGCAGTAGCAAATGTTTCAAGCCTTTCAAGAAGTTTTTAGTGGGTCAGATTTTTTTTTTTTTTTTTTTTTTTTAAACGATTGCTTCCCCCGCTGTTGAAAATAAAAATAATTTTAGCATTTTAAAAAAGTGCTGTTTTGTATTATTTGTTTTTTTAAAGAATTGTAACTGTAGATCACTGGCAAGATTGTTTAAAAATTTTGGTCCAAAGAAGTGAAGGGATAATTGAAAATGGGTAGAAGTACAATGAGGCACAACAAAGGTCGGTTGGTTCCTTGTATTACACCCATAGATCCTGTTCCCGTGGGTGATCTGGCCACTTCTATTGTAAAAAACGCGCGTTGTAACAAACGCAAATAATGATCTAAGAGGGAGAGGGGCACATTCTGTTTTCTTTTTCTATTGTCCGAATCAAGAATTTCTGAGTAGTCTGCAGGGGTTTCAAAGTTGTTTTATACGTCCCTCCCCAGATAGCTAAAGCTAACCCATATGACAGACGCGACTGAAAAAGTGCAATGTACAGCCCTCTTTGAATATAAGTTGGTGTGAACTTTTGAACATAAAACATAGTTCTCAGGAAGTTCCTGCCATGTTTATTTACTTTGTTGACCTGTTTTTCCCATTTTAAGTTAGCTTGGAAAGTGACCCCCAAGTATTGTATAGTTGTATTATAGTTGTTAGTTGTATTATATTGTATAGTTTCAAGTTTATTGCATAAAATATGTAAACAAAACAAAAATAGTGACAATAGTTCCTTAAAAATGATCTGTCAAATCGAGAGAAATTCCCCCCAAAATGGTATGACGCAACCGGAAAGACTGAGAAGCGCTGAGTCATCCTATCAAACTTTTACCTATGTCTATACTGCTCAGTGTTCCTTCAAAATAATATAAAAGAGACAGCTATGAGGCTACGTGAACTAGTAGTGGTTCCCTCCAGAGAGTGCTTTTCCCAAATTAAAATGGATCCAGCAAACCAGAATAATTAGGGTGACAGCTGACAGCTCACCTGAACCGGGAAGTCGGCAGGAGGCAAGTCCGAGACGCGGACCCAGGGGTCACCGGCTAGGTCCCGCTCCTTCTCGCGTTCTCGCTCCAGGGTCGTCTTTATCTTTACTATCTCCTGGATTTTCTTTTCTACCTCCTCCAGTTCTGACTTGGTCTTGCTAATCTCGCGGATCTGTTTTCCAACCAGTTCCAATTCCGTTTGCGTTTCTAAATCACTGAGGTCAGTCTGAGTTTCCACCTGAAAAATAGAATCAGTTAGGAAAAGAGTGGACCGATGGTGATGGATAACGGTCCTGTTCCAGTTCTCTAAACACCTTACCCTTATCTACCATCAACATCCCCCTTAACAATGGTAGGTATGTAGTATGTATCCCAACCTTGTGGTGTTAAATGGGTGCCATTTGGGCGTACAGAGGGAGGGGATGTACCACTGAAACCTTCTGAAACGTCTTCCGGTCTACATTCAACCACATAACCCAAACAGCAGAACCGTAAGTGGGGCTTACACAGTTATTCCTCCATTGAAACGAGCCGCGACAGATTTAAGACACTACGTACAGTTTCCAGTCCTATAAATCACTGCAGCAAATTCAATGAAGAAATTACATTACACAAAGCCCCTCTGCCCTCTGCGAATGCTAATTTGAAGCTAAGCCCACTGACTCCAGTTACGCTGCTTCAAGCCACACTTGCGGAAGGTACACTTGAAAAAAAGTATTTCAAAATGAAATTGGGAGGTAAAAGATAGGAAAACTCTTTGAATACTTGTCAACGTACCTCAACAGCTTTGAGAATGGGTCCCTGAGCGTCGGCAGTAGTAGTATTTGCATCGTCAGACGCTACCACTGCGTCCTCGCTGTCCGGAGGAGGCTTCGGCAACGGCTTCTCATCATAACACAGCGGCAAGATGTTGACATAGTTCAGACTTGGGTTATCCAGCGAACTAAGCTCATCCTCTGCCTCTTCCATCGTAGTAGCCAACTCGTTCGAGAATCGATCACCAGTCTTTGAATTTCGGTCACAACGATGGTGTTGTTCATCGACAACCCGATATTCTACCTCTTCAGAAGGCAAAGTCGGCAAAGACAAAACGCGAACTAGAGTGGGAGGAGTAGGAGGCTGGAAATCTGGCGGAGGGTCATTGAGTCCCTCGATGCGGCCTTCTTTAAGTAACTGCTTAATGTTGTCAAAGGTGGCGCTTGTGCGGTTCTCTTTCCTTGCGTCCAAACTGCCCTGCCGTGTCGGAGGTGGTCGATTCGCCTTGTGGACGGGGGCACGTTCTCGCTTTCGCCCTTTGCGGATGACATAGGTTCCATTGAAGGTGAGGTCTAGGGGCAGGGCTGTGGGGAAGACGGCGTCTGGATCGCTGTGCGCGGATGTTGCCTCCTCCTCTGCGCTGCCTGGGGGCTCGGGCCAGTCGTCCGCATCTTTGCTCCTATTCAAAGACCCGTTACCTAAAAGTTGAGAAATACAATGGCTTTTTTATACTGAAAGAATCGAAAAGAGTCAAGGCGGTGACAAATGAGGCCTGCAAGTAATTCGAAACGATTCTGCATCCATTCTTTTCCTATTTCTCTCTCTTGCCAGGCACAATACTTTGTAATTGTAATAGTTCTCGAATATCGTAGTAATTCAAAACCGGCTAAACAGACTATACAAGCATAACATTTGACACCGCGATTCTAGAAATTAACCGTGTTTCAGTTCCAAGTTCCAACCATTCAGAAATGCGAATTTTGAATTACCTACCTAAGACAGTAAAAGTATATTCACACTTCTTCGGCAATAACTCGTGTAAATTTGACTAATGAGAAATGTCTGATTGTGACTTCAGCAGTACCAGAGTACCAAATTTTGTAAAAATAGGGCCGGAGGGTAGGAATTAGGGCTGGAGGACTGACAGACTTTTACCAAAAATCGGTTTTTTCGACTCACAGGACCTCATGGTACATATATACAAAATCTCAGCACTAAACATACATCACCGGTACTTTCTCGCCATACCTACCCTTATGACTAGCGAGAAGGTAATAAAAACTTATGACAAGATCCCCGTACAGGATCCCATGTAAAAAAATAATATTACAATTTTTTCTTCTTTTTCAAATAATTTCCAATTTTTTCGAGAATTTTAAGGTAGGAAACGAATGTGTGTTAGTTTGTTTTGAATTGTATACCCCACTCACTGGAACGTTCATTGGAATGCCTTCGCCTTCTCCCCACAACTTTTGTACTGCCTGGGGTCAGTAGAATATCGTCGAGTGGAACCTCCCAGGCGATACTACCACGGTGACCCGGAGACAGAATCACGTCTTCGGCTACGCTGCCACGTTGATCTGAAGAGTGATCGTTGTCTTCCTTTGAATCACCCGCCACGACTAGCTGAGCCCGCTGTGCTCCCTCCACGACCTCGCCGCGTTCACTGCCCTCCAGTGAGTCGTCCGAGAAGGTGGTTTCATCTTCGTGAGGCGGTGGAGGAGTCGCGCAAGCTTCGTCGGCCGTCCTCTGTCTCCGCACTTCCCGGTGCCGGTCTACAGCACCAGCCAAAGTGCGCGGAGGTAATGGACCTGAGGAATAGGAGACATATTCGATTATAACTCCGTGAGAATGTTACACTGAAAATTTTATCATGTGCCTCATCTGTAATGGTCCTATACCATTTTTATATTTTTTGATCTTGCCCAATACCATTTTTATAGGGATCTAATCTAGTGTAACAATGGGAAAATTAGATGTCGTGTCAAGTCTCGCTAATTTTACGATGCAGGAATGAAATTTCACGCACAAACTACTTAAGCGTAAATAAATAATTGCAATTATTTGTCAAATGGAACGTAGCTCTAAATGTAGCTCTAAAAATGTTTTATATTAAAATAAAACAAAAACGGTCCAAAAACTTAGTCCGGAGCATTATTATGCCAATAATAGCCACAATAAACGAAAAATTTCGGGGAGGAAATACAAATCTTGTATCAATCCTATATAAATTAAAAGGAGACTTGGGTATGAATTATCGGACAGGTTTTGAATTTCAAAGTCAGAAGCCTTTAAACAAAACAAACCAGGAGGAACGTGGAATGAAGTATAGGGGAAAGAGGCCTGGAACAGAGCCATCCTATATCCCATTGGATTCACCGCCTGAATAGGGAATAGGCAATGACATCAGGCAGCTCACCAGCCTCAGCCTTCCACTTCCATTCATGCTTTTTATCAAATGAAGCCATGACCATGTCATATCGTACTATCCTCTTCCATTCTGCACTTCCTCTTCCTACAGGCAAACTCAGTATACCAACCGTGAGATTGTAACCGACCTTGTTTTCGAAAAACCCAACAGAGTGAATTGTATAAGATCATCAAGTATATGGCAAAACAGAATCAAAATTACCTATAGTTAACCGATGCCTACCAAATCTGCCATTTCGTAGGAAGGTATAACAAAGAAATCTATTTGTACCTTCTTGCCTACACAAATTTGGGTGATATTATTTTATTTTCATGCAAATAATCTAGGTTTAGACGATGGTGAAGAAAATTTCAACCAGGTTGGTATCCTTTATCATTCGGTGAGTCAATCATATTTTTTCACATTCCTTCAGAATTAAAACTGCACAGAGATCTAACAATAATTAATGACCGAGGTGACAGTCTCACGCACCGGGGCGATGCATCCAGGGTGGAGGGTAGCGCGAGTTGTGCAGCATACCCTCGTACGGAAGACTCCCGAACTTTAGCTGCCCTTGCAGATGGAAAGGTGTCTGGTCTTGAGTGGAATCATCCCGCCAACCGAACGGCCGCTGGTGCCTAGTCTTCGGCTGTGAAAACCAACAAAAATCAGTGGCACATTTTAGTACCTATATATATGCCTACGTATATGTTGGTAGGTTATATGCCTACGTATATGTAGGTAGGTATATAATAAGAGTAGACCACTCGACTATCGCCTAGATAGCAGATATATGGCTATATAAGTAATGGGAACAGACCAATTCACCCACCATTGTATATTTGTATTCACCTACCACTATGCATTTGTAAACAACAGTAACGACAAAAGTGGGCAGGATTCACACTGGAACCTTCCATAAGTCTACGTATATAAACGGATAAGAATCTGGGCACGGGTCCAGGAAATTGTTAAAAAGATGGGAAACTTTTTTTTAAATCCCTACTTTCGAATTCTCCTCAGAAACTGAACCGTTTATCACTGTAAAGTACTAACCAGGGTGGTTTGCGTAGCCGCAGCAATGGCTTCACCATTATGCAGGGGTTCCGGACGGAGACTCGCAGCACTCATCAGCGGCTTGCCTCGCGTGCGGGGGTGTCCAGGACTGCCCATCACCACCGGTGCTGGCGACGCCACCCTGCAAACAGACAATAACAGTGACGGGTCTAAAGTCTAAAGCCTGTCATACAAATACCTATAGTAGAGATGAGCACACCTACCTAAAAAAAATCCCTCAAGGGCTAGAAAGATCACCAATATTCTCTAATACTCGTATACCTATGTATAGGGGTCAGTATCGGATTGACGAATTGAAAGAAGCAAGACTTTCATTCCTTTCATACTAAGGCTGAATTTCACCACTTTCTGATAGTGTCTATAAGGAGAGGATTTAGCAAACGGATTTACGTTATCGTATGTTTAGCTTACGACAAGTGCGATCTCAGAGAAACAAGTGCAAGCGCAAGGCGCAAGGCAAGGCATAAATCCGTTCGTTAAATCCTCTCGTTAAAAGACACTATCGGGAAGTGGTGAAATTCAGCCTAAGACTGAATATACATCACGCATAAACCAGTTTCAATTGCAGGAAGTTCTACAAATTTTGCCATTAAATATTTTTGTACAATATGAAAAAAGAGTTTCACCCATGTAGTGGTGCGAAGATTTACAAAAGTGCACCCTCATGCTGGAAGGGAAAAGACATAGGTCATCGGTCACTGCCCGCCGCCCGCCCCACACCGATTTGTCAAATTGGAAAACAGATCTCCAGCTCCCACTCATTAGAGAGAGGACACTCCCCCCATTCCCCCACTTCTTCACCAACCCTAGCTCATTAGATCACGAGACAAGAGGCCTTTTCAAGCAAAAAAAAAACGATTAATAATTAGTGCAGGTTCTATCTCCTCCACAAGACTAAGGCTGGATTTCACCACTTTAACGTGAAGACTATCGTGTACACGATAGCGCTATCGTATCGGTATAAAATGTTAATGGCTTTCACCATGCACCGTTACCGTTTCGTTAGCTTTCGAGTGGATTTTCCGTGCGTTAGCGAAAACGATAATTTTCATACCTGCGACTCATTTGGTGTAGTCTAATGTAGTCTAATCAACATTTTAACTTCTTTCTCCGAAAAAATAGGGGTTTTTTCAAGTTTATTTCCACTTTTAGATTGAAATTGTTGAAATAAATTTGACGTAAACAAAGCAGGCGAATTCTATTGACACAACAAAACCTAACGAGAGGATCTCTGCTTTTTCGAATCGATAGCTATTCGAACGTTAAAAGGCACTATCGTGAGGTGGTGAAATTCAGCCTTAGTACCGTATAGCTTCTTTTTAGCTAAGCAGGTAACTTAATTGATGATTGTTGGTATCCAACCTGTAAGTATACATATAACTACTCAAGATTTTTTCATCGAACTCCCTCCAGCAGCTGTCAGAAAATGTTTTAGACAAAACTGGCCTCCAAGAAGGTAGGTATAGGTGTTGTAGCGGAGTGCCTTTCCCCACCTTATCACTTGCTTAATGTTTTCAGTTGCCTAGAAAAATAATAACTTTTCTGACCAACCCTCCGTCGCCACACTAAATGACAAAATTCGGGTGCACCTACCTAGGAAGTAGATTAGCTATGAGGCGCTGAGCCTCTTCGGGAGGAGGCGGATAGTCCGCCATGTCCGGGGGCGGAGGCCCAGCGGGCTCGGGGGCAGGCGGCAGATCCAGCAGGAACTTGGCGCGGGGGGGCAAAGGGCCGGAGGGCTCAGGAGCAGGGGGCAGATCCAGCAGGAACTTGGCGCGGCGGCCGTTCATGCTCATGTAGCCGTCGTCTTCGGACTGGTGGCCCAAGCTGGGGCTGTCGGCCTCCACCACGGTGGCCCCCGTGCCCCCCACGTTCCCGTTCTCAAGGTCGTCGAACTCCGACAGCACTTGGTCCAGCAGCTCCAGCGATTTCTGCACGTCATCACCTCTGCAAGCGAAATAAAAGTACGCAATCACTACAACTTTCCTTCTTTTCAGTTCCTAGAGCCAAGAAGTTTTCCATACAGACACAAGTTGCAGTTGTCTTTAAATTAAGGGCTACCTAGTGGCTGCATTCCTGTAAAAATTGCAAAGCAAGCGAAATGAACTGTCATTAGAGATACCTAGTGGGCTCATAGTATTTATGAAATGTCTAAGAGGTCCGAAACTGCAGCAACTTTCAAGTTTCTACAAAGAATTTTGCACCAAGTTTAAGTACTCCCGACGGTCACTAGAGGATTCCCTGCGCTCAGCAGGAAGAAGTATTCCTTCTTGTACAATACCCAAAACCTCTAGAGGTGCCTCAACAAAAGTGACAACAGATATGATACAACGAACGTGGGCACAGGCATTACCATTTTCCACCGCTCGGGGTTTGGCTTGCCTTCACACACATTAACATGTTGATAGCATGAATTAGCAGCCAATAAGGGTCAAGTGTCAGGATCTGAACTTTGGCTTTAAGTGACTTAAGTCCAATAAAACAACTGAAATTTATGGAAAACATTTTTCTACAAGAAGCACGAAGCGAGGAGATGATTAGATTTCGAAGTGAGCCAAGGCGCAGAGGTTGGGGCTGGGACTACGCGAGGGTGAGGGATGCAAAAATCATTTGAACCGCTTCCGGGGCGCGTCAGGCGGCTCATCAGTTTAGCGCTCAACTTCCGCCCCAACGGCGAGACTCCTGCTATTTCGCGCACACTTTCAATCTTTATCCAACGCAACTGTTGACTCGCTGAGTGAAAATATATCCGGAGATAAATAGAAGCTCATACACCAACTAAATGACATGCATTGACCATAAACTCCAAAACTAACTACTGGACAGCAGAAGAACTGCCATACTGAACTCCTATTTGATTGACAGTTTTGAAAAACTATTGATTGATCAATTCGACTACAGTCGATTTGAACTGATGCTACAGTTAGGTAGGTAATACCTACCACCTATACGCTTGTTTTATTTCGGGTGGAAGCAATTTCCATTAATAACACTCGTAATAAGGAAATCAACTGATAGGTAGTTGCTCTTGTAAATTGTGATTGCTGAGAATATTGACAAGGGTGATTTGTTGTCGAGGAAAGAGACAGAATAAGTGCACAGATTGGGAAACTGGCCCTGTTTCATATCCGCGGAATGAGATTTGTTTCCCGGGGAAATAATTAGATGGTAATTAGTAAGGGTGGAACGTCAGATTGATATTGCGAGCAACTCAAGCGAAATCCATTTGCTGATCCGAAAGAATCTTTCAGGAACTTCTCCTTCATCTTCTGTCTCATTTCGCTTCTTTGTAATAGGAAGGAAAGACAATCAACGAGATAATCCCGTCGAAACTGAATCCCTCCTCTCTCACACTAACCAACTCATGTTTTTAGTTATAGTTCCACTGCATGTAAAATCCATGGAATAAAAAACACATTGACATTAGGAACAATATAAACCTTCAACACATTAGAATCATTAGATAATAAATAATATCAAAACAGTTGTTTTAAAATCAAAGCACCTGACCTGTTTAAAATTCAAGGACAGATAAGATCATCCAACTGTCCAAAATAACTGGATGTTTCGTAAAGTTATTCCAGCAGGGTGAAAGCAATTAGAAGTGCTTTATTTTTCGCCGAGTGCATGAAAGTGCTGACTGTGAGTTAGACACTCCACAACGAGAACCACCAAAACCGCAGTTACATACTGCCTGTAGGCAAAATTTTAACGAGCCCCCTTCGAGCTTTCCCAAAAATGTGTAGTGGGTGGGTTGGGCCTATGGGCACGTTTGCTCGATCGATGCCGTAGCCCGCAGCCCGCAAACACCACAGCCGTACACCCGCTGTTTTTCATGAGCCCACCGCCCACGGAACCCACCTTTAGCAACTTAAGAAGAACTAAACTGATCATTCATGGCTAAAAATTCATCACGAATCCAAGAATCCAACGGTGTCCTCAGTTTTCGGAAGTTGTAAACAGCAGTTATCTCGGAAGATTGGACTGGATAATTTTGAAAGATATTTAGTTACAATACTGGCAGGAAGTGTATAGATACATACAGCAGACTCGCCAAATTTGGTCGGTTTGACTTTTGACTGGAGGTTGAAAAGAACCGCTGTTCCTATACCGCGGCACTTAGTGCGGTTGCGCATACCAACTTTAACCACAGATCAAATGTTTTATTTGACTAATATGAGAACTACAGTGGCCAGTGGCCGGCTGATCGTGATGGAGCTGGTTGGGAGGGTAATGGAGATGGAGACGGAAGGAGATGAGGGGATGAGCGGCCTCCCTGCGGACGTGCTGGCGACCTCACACGTCAACCATCACGACAGCCTGTTTACCCAAACAAAGCCCTCATCACCAATGGAAAACAAGCTAAAGGGCTCTTTTTCAGACTTCGCAAAAGTGTGAAGAAATGGATGCATACCCAATCTCCTCACCGAAAAAGTAAAATAAGCGAAACGAACTCTCGCGGAACTGTTCAGCGCTTTAAAGGGTTACCCGGGGTGAAATAGTATCCTCACGCAATTTTTTAAAAAGGCACATTACGTTGCAAGACCCGGTTCGGGAACATAATAAATCTCAGAAATTACACTTTACGAAACACAGCTTTTCAGGGGTCAGTTACTTAATTGCATTGTATACTGGAATATTCCTATAGAGGAAAAAGGGATCATACAGGATCATTTAAACTTTTAGAAACGTCATAACTGCACAATTTATTATGTATTAATTTGTTAGGAAGACACACCTGTCCAAGCGATGCACCTTACACTGAACTACCTATACATTGGCCTCTTCTCAGAGCAAAGGTATAGGACCGTTAAATACTTGCATATTTCATTGTCAGCTATTGAGAGGGGGGTTGACGGCTGGCAGAATCCATAACGTCTGACCTTAAATACACCCGTCGAAATGTCAGCAGGAAATACGGGGCTCATTTTTCTCGAATAAAAAGGCTTTTGTTTCCGGGACTCGCTCGTGCGGAAAACCAATGCGTGAGATAATCGGGATGCCTTTCACCTCCGTCGTATACCCAGCATCCACCACCGTAACAAAGCAGCACTCACTCAACCTTTACTACCCCATACCCCATCCTCACGATCGATACTGCCTATACTTCCCCGTATTTACTGGAGGATGAATAAGCTATACCTACCTGACGCAAAAAACTGATAATTTTAATAGAAGCAACCACGCACGCCCGTGCAAATTTTATGGGCGTGAGTGCGTGCTCGTGGCAGTCGGAGCTCCACTGGGGAATAAGCTAAGTACAGAAGAAAATAAGTTCCTAAAACTTTGCATTGTGACAAGCACCCAATACTACAGTAAATGTAGTCAGCAAACTCGTAAGTATCAGAACGCGATATACCACTCTCAACAGCAAAAGTTTATAAATAAGAGCACGAATTCGGAAAAGCAGAGGTTGGGGAGGGAGCCGTAATCTTTCTCAATTATTAAGTAAATTTTCCAAGAGGAAAATCTCACAGACTGCACTAGGCTTCGTTCTGAGACATTCGAAACATAAAGTTGAAATCGACTCCAGCCTCTCCAGACGGCAATTGGCCAGCCTCCAATTAGAAACTGGAAGTGCCAGAGAGAATCAATACGTCGCCGTATCAATGCGTTCCAGCAAATCAAAATGCTATCATCAGTTAGGGCCCGATCACACATTACAAAAAATATATGGTCATATTATTATATGATCCTATTTTTTTAGTATCATAAAATTTTAGAAAAACTGTAATACACATAACAATAAAATTGTGATCATATTTAGCAGAGATGCCAACTTGACGTGGTAAAAAAATAAAATTCCGTAGATTTTTAGGGGCCTTTTTTGAACCGTTTCTGCTATTCTTTACCTATTTCTATTTTCTATTTAAATACCTTTTGTAAAACCTATTTCCTATTTTGTATTTCAAATAGATTTTTTTCAACCTATTTTCTATTTCAAATAGGTTTGAAACCTATTTTGTCACAGCTCTGAAACTAACTAACTAGGACTTAACGAAAGGTTTATCAAGCTACGACAGCCAGCTTTATTGACTCAGAGGCGTAGCCTACACTGCAGCCGACTCCATGTGCGGATGGGCTAAGACAAAATGGAATTTCTCCATAAACACTTTGGGCGGGGATCGTTTGCGGAGGAATTTAACTGATATTAATAATCAAGAAGGATGTCCAGAGCGGCGATAAATTACCGGGGCGACAGGAGCGCTAATGAGCGTTTGCTGTTCACAAAAAGACGATATCTCGTCCCCCGAAATGGCGGCATTTATCACAGCTTCAAATGCAGAAGTGACCAAGCGAATTCCTTCGGTATCGCAATATATCCGTAATGAAAAATCTTACAGCAAAGTCGAAAGGTTTTAACTCGGTAAAATTTTACTGGATGTGCTATTCATTTTTCTTCAGAAAGCTTGGTTTTTATGAATCTCAAATAACATAATCATGAAACTGCAGGCGAAGTCTATGCGTACCTATATAGTCAGCGACTCCACACACCCAAAAGACAATGGCAGGCAGGCTGTCCGCTGTTTCAACTCTTCCACAGCCCTTACTGGCCAGGTATATTAAATTAAAAAAGAACCAAACAGCCTGCAAGAGGCCAATGCCTGTTCCCTATAGTAGTGCAATCTACAATCTGGCTTATAGCGAGAATAGTGCAATATTATGGGACCATCTTTACAGACAACTAACTCACCGACACTCATCGAGTTCCAGTGCAAATGTTTGCTTATCGGCTGGTAGTCGGTCAACAAACCAATATTTACCAACGGAGATTGAGTGCTATTCTTCCTATATTCAAAATCCTCTTCCCATGAAAAATTATACGTATATACCTTCGAGGTACTTGCACAACGAAATCAGCTGCAGTGAAATATACTTATATAGGTACACGTAATATAGGTCTAGGAAATATTTTTTAGGCTTAGACAGGGTATAGTACCACTGCAAGTGACCCGAAAGGGAAAGATAGTACATCAGCGTTTCCAAGAGAAAATTTGCTGGTTCCGGGATGCGAACGCAAGACCACCATGGTGCCCTGGTGCCCTGTACACCAAAGAAGGGCTCTAAAAACATGAAGGTGAAACGTGCATTCGTGTCAGAATCTAGAAGACACAAGAGGTTCACCCCAAGCACTGCGTGCTACTAAAATACTACTAAAAATATGAAGGGCGGTTCAGAGAGCTCTTGGCTGCCTCTTCAACCATTCACAAATGCCACCTTCGAGCGGACTCTTCGTTCACAACACCTCTACAAGCCTCAAGAAAAACCAACGCACAAAAAGCAATGCGAAAGGGGGAAACCCATGGAAATGTGAAGTACACCTTCTCAAAATAAACGACCAATATAACCCTGCACCTGCAGACACCCATAATAACAAATTTTCAAATGTACATTTATGTTTACACTGTAGGTAGATTTGCCTCAAGCCCTCAAACTGCCCTGGGAAACGCCTATCTACTATTTAAAATCAGAAAATATACCATGCGACATATTAGAATCGAAAATTTTAATCCAAAATATTACGGTCACCAACAGACATAAAAAACCAAACGTTTAAGGTACAAGCAGCGGAAAAAGAGAAATAGGGAGAGCAGAACCCATTCAATCCGTGATTTAGTGTAAGGGGGTAGCAAACCTGCGCCCTCTGCGTTGGTGAGGGAGGAGAGGGGATGACAATAATTTAGGGAATGGAGGGGTCAGCCGTCAAGTGTCAAAAACAAAATAGTCGCCAACCAATAACTTACAGGGGGGCTTTGATTATCCGTGAGCTTTGCGGAGCACATGGGTTTAACTGCCCACAACACCCTCTGCGGGTAACTAGCTAACCGTTCATGAGAGAAATCGCGATTGTGAAAAAGGGCGGCAGTTTTTGCGAGATGAAAATATATTGTAGTAAACTGCGACGCGCCGCAGCTCAAGCGCCTGAATATTCGTGATTAGATAGTTCATTAACATACACGCTGGCGCTGCCGATACACATTTTATACTATCAAAACTTTTAATTGTTTTTCATAGTAATAAATATTAATGAATTGGCCTTTGGAGACAGAAACGCGGAATAGTTTGCATTATTTATCATGCACGACTGCACATAAAGATTCCACTGGCTATCTATCATATCTGAAGTTGTGGAATGATGATGAAAATACTCAAAATGAATGGAAACAAGTGTTTTTTTTTACTTTTTAACAACAGTAAACCAGTAACTACAACTACAATAGTAGGCACGAGCCCTAAATGTCTAATGAGTAATTGAGAGATCGAGAGGCCTAATTAGAATAAGAGGATGTGTGAAATGGAGGGCTAGAGTAGGGGAGTAGAGACTATCACCTCTAAGCCGCAATGCGGCCAGTCAGTGGATTAGTTACGACAACTGGGGCAAAATTAAATGTGCTTTATGGACAACACACCTATACACACATACACACGCCATCACACCTTCACTAGCTTCCGAAACGTGACTTCATTTTTATCTCGACTAATAAAGTTCAGGGCACAGTGCATACCAACCAAAAGTACATTAATCTTCTAATCTGCATGAATAGAAAGCAACAACTAGGTTGGTAGCATACAACAACGTCCCTCACCCAACATAATAGTTGATGGGACCTGATACGTAGAATCCAATTAGCGGCGTGTTTCTCTAACCTTTGGATAATGAAGCATATGGATACAATACTCCCGCTTATGACAAATTATCGGCGCACAAAAGCATTATGCGGAGGTTTTAGTGAATTCGGTTACGCGGTAAGCCCATACTGGGAGATGATATTTCAAAGGTAATCCGCTTAATAGTTTCAAAGGGTTAAAGTATAAGCCCAGCGGCGGGATTACTGTCACCCTCACCACATAAGTAAGGAGCTGGATATGGATTCGCGAACCAAGAGCCCTATCATACCAATACCTCCCTCTTATAGAACCCCCCTCCCCCTAGGGAGAACCGGAGAGAAATGTCAAAATGATTCACTAATAATTGATCCTCTTGACTTAAATCCTTTCTGGATGAAACAATTTTTAAGTCTAGAACTAACTACCTAAACAAAAACTTTCACAATTATTGTCCTTCTCTATTTCACTATAAGAAATGAATAACCACCCTATACATGCTGCAGATAATAAACAGCCATTGTGAGCAAGGCTTCTGCGTAGTCAGTGCGGATTAGTGAGCAAATAAGCAGTGAGGTATACTAGCTCTTCCCAACGATAAGAAACCCTGCACCCTCCTTTGGCAGAAGGCAACCAAGTGTGAGGACTCGAAGCGTCCCTCAACCCCCTCTCCTCTTCAAAGCATTTTAGAGAGGAGGTGGAAAGGAGAGGCTGATTAATTTTGGTCCTGCCATGTCACCAGAACAAAGAGCGATTAGACTCTGTAAATGATGAACAACTGTGGCCAAAACCTATCAAATGTATATCATGAGACAGTTCCCAGCCATCACCCATTACATGTGCATTTTACTTCCACAGGAATCCTCTTTAACAGAAAGCATACGTTCAGCTTGCAAGAAGTGTCCAAACGCCCGTTTCCACAGCCATTAACGAACGGCTGAACACTCACTCTTGGCTCAAAAAGTGAGTAATTTATGCATCCATTAAAAAGGAATCGAGGGAAACAACCTTTAATCTGAAGTTCTAAGTCTGGGTTTTAATGACATCTTCCTGTCAGTTTTCGACGGTAAAGAAACATTTTATATTTCAGATTTTTAAAAATACTCGTTAAAGAAATGACATGAGAATTCTTCAAAGAAAAGCGCTCCTGTGGAGTGAAGTGAACTGAAGACATGAAGATTTAAAATGGAATACGGAAATGCAATAAATACAAGAGCGAAAAATCGTAAGTTCTGGAAAAGGCTCGTCGGCCACATGCACATTTCGGTTTCCAACCCGAGAAAGCGTAATTTGAAAAAGAAAGAGAAGCAAGAAAAGAGCGCAAAATATAGTCTGAGGTGTGGGAGCGTTGCTGGATTGAGGTTTTGTCCAACCCTGCGGGACAAAGAGAGGAAGGAACAGGCCGCGCAGGCACACTGCGGTGCTGTCGAGCCTCCCCAACCCGCGGGCTGATCCTTTCTTTCATTTCCGTCAGATATTTCATTTTCCCGAGAGGAACAAAAGGTGCGGGGTCGCCACGTTTTTTATTATTAATCCCATTTTTTAACAAAACAGAAATAAGGATGAAGCAGAAATGAGTAAAAAGGAGGCTGAATTATCTTGGAAAACAATTCCTGCCCGGAATTCAAAATATTAATGGCATTTTCATCCTTTCATTGAGAACTGCAAGGAAGTTCTTCTGAAGAATCAAGGCCCATTACCATCTTAGGTTTTCTGATCATCATCGCAGTCGTATACAATACATAGCAATAATTAAACCAGTGGCGGCTTGGCCACTGGGATAAGGGAACAAAGAAAGGGGAGATTGCAAAAATAATAAAAAATAAAAAAATAAACCAATTCAAACAATTATCATGCATGCATAAGAACAGTAGGTATAATGACAATTTTTAAATGTCAGGCGTGTCTACAAATGCACCACTGTTAAAAAATTTTAAGTACCCGGTTTAAAAGAGTAAAGTATTGTAAACACGGAGTAATACAATTTGCCACGAAGAAAATAACACCATAAATAATTCGCGGCCTCGGGCGTAGGATTTTCATGGCTCAGCTAGGCAGGCATTGACAGCACAACTTTCCCTGCTATAACATGGAAAAGTTGTGTCATAAATATTTATGTTGTTATAATGGGGTGTGGCAGATCAAATCCTCACACCCCTCAGACAACGTCTCGTAGCCAAGCCCATCGTACCAAAGAGGAAAATAACACGTACCTTTCGTTCTTACTCAACAATGCCGTTATTTTTCTGGACAAATTCTGGAATCATGGCGGAACCATGACATCCAATTTAGACAAAATATGCTTTCGAAATACACATCCAACATCCAACATAGTATGACAGGGCAATTACAGCAACAAGAGAACGTACACGTATTACAGTACTAATAAGTACAGTAATAACTGCTTTGTACGAGTATTAACTGAGAACTGGTAGATATACTTTATTGAACTGTAATACCTACCACTTTTTATGGGTAACCGGTAAATATGGTGGCAGTTGCTCGTAATGTAAGATTATGGGTTATTGATTATTCAATCCGAAACAAGATTTGTTTTTACAAAAGGGAAGTTATGCGAAGTCACTGAAGATTTCAGTCTAGAAGCTGCTACAATTAAATGCAACTGAACGTGATCACCAAAACGTTGCGAGGTCTTTCAGCTGGGGGAGAAAATCTCATTGAAATTGCAATAATACAATAGTTATCAGAGTAATATAAACTGCCTACAATCAAACACTTTTCTTCCTCACCGAGAGGGGAAAAAAAATCCCATGTTTTCATGTTCTTGAGTGTCGAGGCACGCACAGGCTTACAAATGGGATTTAATAGGACAGAATGGCCTGTAGGGGAGGGAATATGGGGGAAGGAATAGAGATTTGAAATATCTGGGATTTATCTTCTCAATTGATAAGCAGAAGTCAGCGATGGAACTCCCCAAGTGTATTATCGAGGCAGTTGCAGAGAATTTGTGGGCACATCTCAGGCGGATGTCACTTTGCTCCTATCTTTCCAGCTGACTGCATTTCGCAATGCGGCTTCAGACAAAGCAGCGTTCGCAGATTTATCAGCATCCCTTTTCTGAATAATACGAACAAATTTCAACTAATTCAGGACTTACATCTGCATTACCACTATTGCCCATTTTCCCTCAGAGAAAGGCTGAAGGAACTCACGAAAACATTTACTATGCGCTCACTGCCTTCACTGTCACCTCATAGGTACATGTACGTCATAGTACAGAGTACAGTAGTAACACTGCTTTCTGCTGCAGTTACCATTGGGTAGTATGGTAATATATCATTATAAACCTATATATCGTTCAGGGTAGATAATTGTAGAGGCATATGAAAACGGAAAATACAGGAAAAATGCAACAAAATTACGAGGGGGATTTTGAAGCTGCTTGATTCACTAAGAAGGTACCCAATGCAACAGCCACCAGGCACAACAAAAACTAATTTTCTCTCAGTTAGGAACAAGAGTGCAGTTGTAGTAATATCTTTTCAAAATTCACCGTCCCACAAAGTGACAGTTGAATCCTGTTGGAAAGTTATACACTCTGAGAGGTCGCAGACTCGCAGGCGGCAGGACTTAGCGTCTATCAGATGTCGGCGGCTGATGGGAGATGGGACTAACTACCTTGCTCCTGTCGCTGTCGTTATCCTTCCCCTCATTTTACCTATCACTTTATCCCGTCTTGCTCATCCATACTTTAACAAGCTTCAAAACTTTCTATCGATATCGTATATCTACTTACTTATTTCTATCGGCAGTGTCACTTCTCCCAACTTTCTGTTTAGATAGTATTTATTTGGAAGACTTCTTTGGCAGTCTCATACGTTTTTTGAGCGATAAATAGGTTTATATCCTTGGCCAGGGTATAGTATCAGCACTGCGTCATTAACTTATACCATAAACAGAAAGGGTAAGCCAGTGATCGCACTTATAAAATAGTGCATGCAATTAATTCTAATTAGGTGAGTTTGTTCAAATTACTATATACTGACTCGAAATCATATAATTACTTTATTCCTCTCAAAAATAACATACAACAAGAATTGAGAAAGCCAAAGAAAAAAATTTAAAGATGTGGCAGCCATCCTACCCGATAAGCGTAAGGTAAGACCGACAGGTAATGCGATTAGGGAAGCAGATTAAGATAGAACGAGGACTCAAGGGAAACCTCACATGTCAGCGACCGACGCAGCTAAGACCCGAGGGGTCAGGGTGTGGAGGAATGCCCACTTCTACCTATTATTCACTCACCCCATGAAGCTAAGGTAGTGCCAGGGAAAACGGTCACTTCTCCCTTTCCTTCGCGAAAAATTTCTAATACTCTATACAAGATACAAGATACAAGATATCGTATACAAGAAGTTTATACAAGGGGTTAACCACTCGCTGGGAATCATTGGAAATCTTTATGAAATCTCAGGGAATCTTGGAATTTTTTTGGAGTTTTCGAGGTTCATCCTTCTATGAATATCGTTGGGAATCTTTGGAAATCTTTATGGAATCTCAGTGGAATCTCAAGTAACCTCTGGAGTGGTTACCCCCTCGAGTTTATATCTAATAGCTTGATAGTACGAATATGGTATGGAACTGCGAGGCATATTGCCCGCGTGCAATATAAGGTATGCAGTATGCACTGCAAATTCCTACACTGGTTCTTTAACCTCAGGTTAGAATGTTAGAAAAGAAATAAGAAGAAAGAGGAAAGAACTAAATTGGTTTTCAGATACCTAACATTGAAAATCTGCATTCTCCTTTTCAAATTACGCACAGAGTGAAAACCAGATATTGAAAAATTTCGAACCTAAAGTAAACCGGAAAGGTTTTCAAATGATCACGGCAGTTACAGCAGGGGGACTCATCTTTCAACATTGAGCGCACCGCTGCGGCGTTGGGTTCTGCTTTTGCATTGGTGCGTGGTGGCTGTGGTCTAATTTCGAGAAAGCGAACCACAGGCAGCCCGAGGCTGGGGAGGCTGTAATTCTGCTCCCGAATAATTTAAGTAGGTCAACCTCTCGGCTAATCCCTGGAACGCGACATCGCTCCCTGTCTCTTAGATGGACAGCTGCCTACTGCGAATCTTGTCTTCCTTAACCTCAAGTAATGGTATCACTTGTCTGCTATTTCATTATAGGTATGAAGGTCTGTCTAAGCGTGAATTTCAGTTAGTGAATGAATTATACGTAGTGCTCGGTTTATGGCAGAATTTGGGAGGGGACCAGAAATGACTAACATACGGAGTTAAAAACGGCATTGTAAAATTTAAATATAATGCGTATAAATAAGACTTATAGTTGGTTTGTCATTCTATTTTAAGGGTCCGCTATACCTGACGATGCATTTTTTGCCGCCCATAAGATTAACATTGCGAGCGGCGATTCATTTTCAAGGTTTACCCTTGACACAAAATTTTGTCTGTACCTAGCCCTAACAATGTTCTAGGTCGTGTTCGAAGCAGATTTCCCATTTTTTTTTACTGGTTTTCGAGATACAGCACTTTTCTTGAGGTATGCGATGCTAGCATTTGCAAAACAGTTGCAATAAAAGAAACCAGTGATAAATTGGGAAATCTGCTTCGAACACGACCTAGAACATTGTTAGGGCTAGGTACAGGCAAAATTTTATGCCTTTCCAACCAAGGGTAAACCTTGAAAATGAATCGCCGCTCGCAATGTTAATCTTATGGGCGGCAAAAAATGCATCGTCAGGTATAGCGTCCTCTTAATAGCGAACAAAAATGAAATAAAGCTCTTAAACAAAACACGCTTTTTCAGCACTGCCACTGTCCTCTTATAGAAAAGACTTTCGACAACAAAAACCCTCAGCACCCGCCCAAGGGAAGTGCAGAGGCGTAGCAGCGTGTTAGGTAACAGTACACGTGTGGAGTACGTGCCCAATATGTGTTTTTACTAATCTTTTGTCTGACTGCCTTGACGTGCTTTGAAATTTTCCAACAGAGCCTGAATTCCATTACCTTAATACATAATTCTCTCACCCTCCCTCTTCCCCTCAGTTTCCCCTTCCTTTTCCTTTTATTTCTCCCCCGGCTGCTTTGCGCCCCTTCTGGTCTCCCCACCACTCCATAGTTGCTTCATTTTACGTGTTTTTTCTCTGCATTGGGGAGCCGTTATTTATTATACCATTATTACCGTGAGGTTCTCCTTAAATAGCATTCACGTTTAATTGGCTAGAAATTTACGAGGTGCTGCTGGTGCGCTGGAAAGATCAAGAACACGGCATTGTGGCCAAATAATGATGTTGTAAAGGAAACAAAAATTATGATTACCCTGGTGAACGGAGAACTACACCCTTCCCCCACCACACTATGTACTCGGAACATTCTTCAGGTCCATTCATTTTAATTCATTTATTTGCTTCGTTCTCTTATCCTTTGAAAGGGGAAGCTCAACTCAAAAAGGAAAACAGGGCAATCGGCTGAGCGTCCAGCGGGAAAGAAGACGTAATGATCCATTAAAAAAAGGCCGGTCATAAAAATAATGGATCACAGATGATGTGTGTATAGAATACAAGAATATTGGAAAACAAGGCGGCTCCTGAAGGGTGAAGCCGCAAAGAAGGCCCCGTTGTGGGTCATGAACCACGATGCAGGAGGAGGGTGTCACAGACGGGGAGGGAGAAGACGATGGTGAATGGTAGAAGTAGCACTGCCGCAGACCGAGACCGTTACCCACGATGCTGAGGGCAACCTCACGAAGCGAAGGCGGCAATAAGGTCAAATAGAAGAATTTCACGCTTCAGAAAAATGGTACGAACGCTTCTGAATTCGGATACGTTTCACGTACAACTAAAAGATACACTGTCAACTCAACAGGAAGATTTCTTCATGCTTGTACAGTTAATATTGAATTTCACTGGTTTCAAAAAATAAGCTAAAGGTCGCATCCATAAAGTAAGAGATAAGGCCCCTTTTTGGCAATAAAAATGGTTTCCCTCCGAATGACGCCAGGAGAGAGGCTGAAGACACGCGTAGTTGCGTAACTTGCGTTGCCGCCCCTGTGTCCGGGTGAGGAGTCAGATAAGTCGCATTTCCGTAAGCTCACCACATTAACGGTCGATTTCACCAGGAGCCTCAAGTGTTCCATAACACTTGTCAAATAACAAAGAGGCTTTCACCCTTCGATGCAAACCACTCTGATCAAAAGCAGGCTTTCCCATTAGTTCATACTCAAGAGAAGCAAACTCAAGATCTACAGATCGACCTTTCAAAAAAATAAATAAACGTTTTTCGTAAGTGATTTTTCGCGAAATGTTGCGTCCGGCGACAGATCAGTGTTTTCGCTGACAATTTGGATACTATCAGACAAATAATATTATTAACTATGTGAAAGCGGAATTTTAACTGCGCCCTCTTCAAGGATCAGATTATATCGGCCAGGTAAGTAAAAGCACAGAGAAAATATCTAAGTATAGGGTATAGGTTTTCCGTCCTATAAGGATTATAGTGAAAGCGACCCTGACTAGGGTTGTGAGAAAAAGGCCCCCATAAAAGGCGAGCGCTGGCTTGAAGCCTGCACCGATAAATATCCCGCTATCGGCCTTCCGTCTTCCCTCCTGTCGGCCTTTCCACAAACGAAAACTTAGTGGGCCTAGTCCTGACCTGCCTGCGGAAGCACACATTTTACGCTACGACCATTCACACCTTCGCCTCAGCCGATTATTCATCGAACAGTACCCCCTACTGTCCCTCAAGACCTGAGGCTCACCCCTTCCTGATTTTTGAACTTTTTTAACCAGTTAATCAGCCTAAAAATAATTGAAAAATTATGGTGCAGCTTGAGCGATAAAGTGCAAGTATTCTCATAAAGTATACTTTGTCACCTACTTGTATGGGAGTATATTATAATAACATTTCCCTCCTAACAAGTATACTTCTGAGTGCACATCCATCTCTCTAATCAGCACTGTCGAATGCAAATTTTAGAATGGAGTTTCCCGGATAAGACCCAACCCTTCGTCAATTACCCTCTAACAATTTTCATGTTATTGCGCTCCCCCATCCATTTTTCATTCCACTATTATTTACAACGTTCACTTTCTATATGTTCGAAATTACTTACTCGTGTGCGAGTACTACAATAGCTGGAGAAGAGATAGAAATCATCTCTTCAACAATCCCACTAACAGTCATCATAACGCTTAGTTATTCAAAGGGAAACCTAGGTTTTTTCCTGTTGATGGATCACTTGTACTAACTACTGGTACTTAGGATTTGCAGTACATTGGGTGAAAGAGATTTCAGCCAAAAAGTACCGCAGAATACAAAAGTGTTTCACAGCGGATAGATTGAGTTAAATTGCATGGAAAGGAAAAAATGCTCCCCCAAAAAAAAGGCACTGGAGTGGCATAGAGATAAAAAGTAAGCCTTTAATATACATGCATTACCTACAGCGGGGGGCGTTATAGCTCAGCCGAGGCAAGTAATGCATGCTAAGTAATGGGACAGCAGCCGGTGCAGCAACAAGGGGCAGAGGTGAGCGTAAGGTAAGGCCCGACGTCTAGACGGAATATTTTACCTCACAATCGTGAAAAATGGGACTCGTAAACATGGTGGGCATTAAATGGAATGACAATTAAATTTACCACCGGTTCCCTACCTTACCCCTAGAATAAAAGCTGCCATTTGGATTTTTTCTTTAAAATAGACTTTATACACTCAAATAATTTTACGAGCAACTGCTCCATATAGTTTCCGCTCTTAACTTTCTGCAGCGAACACTGCAGGTTTTCCAAGCAATTCCTGATTTAATTTAAATGTAACTCACCCTTCCGCAACCGTGGCGTGCCTCCCGCGCCAGCCGGTCATGCCTGCGCGCGCCATGAGGCGATCGCTGCCGCCGACTCCAGTTTAACACCCGTCTGTAACAACGAAACTAGTCAGCTAATTGTGCGAGCGACGGGCAGATGATGTCATAAGAGGTAAGTTGCTCCTGAGTCTAAAGTATTAATACTAAACTGATGTATACCGTGTAATAAGGCCTGAAGATTTCAGAAAAAAGGAATAGTCCTCCCGGGAATATCCGTAACCTTTTCGGTCAGCCCTCAGAACGACCGCAACCTTGCTTGACCTGAAATCAAAAGCAATATCCGTCGTAGAAGAAAGCATTCAGGGAGAACGGATAATTGCTTTTGTTTCCATTGGCCACTGATCCGGCTCAGCGGGTGATTTTCCTTCTTCGAACTCGCACAGAAGAATCGCGGTAAACAACTTAATTTGATCAAGGAAAACTTTTTCTGAGATTGATGAACCCTGCGACAAAGAATCCTAATTCGGGAAGAGACTCTTTTTTCTCCCAAAGTTATCTAAAAAGTATTCGATGTCAGTGAAGATACTTTTGAGTGTCTGGAAACTTAATTTTATTTTCAATTCTATATTACACAATATATTGTATCATCACTGGAAATAAAAACAATCAATTTCTGCGCCAATCTCCTGAAAGGTTTTTGCACTCAAAACCTTTAGTCATATTCTTGGAATAGTGTAAAAAGAAGAATGCATGCATACTAGCAAAACATGTCCCTAAAGTTTTACTAAATATACATAGATCCCATAACTCTTCATTAAGCATTTATCACCGTACTACGAGTACACCCTTTCACCATAAATAACTGTCTACGTGTCTTATAAGTTATAAGAGACCACCAACTATGCTACAAAGCCGATGACATAAAAGCCGCAGAGCCGCTTCAGCGACTAGGTGAGGGTGATACCCTGGAGAGCTGGCAGAGCAGTTCCACCCTCCAACGCACCACCGCTCACCAAATACACGAACCACTAGAAACAGCCCAACTTGTAAACACAAGTCCCACTCAGGCACATCTGCCAGGCATCACTGGGTAAACACTATCCATCATCAAATCCACGCACTCAACTGCTTCAAGCCCTACAATTTCCATCGCAAGGTTTTAAGATCTTCCAAGTCCCCCAGTTTAATAGAAATCGGGAAAGCAATCGAGATGTCATTGTTACAGATTACAGACCACCCACTTTAGATTTCTCTCTTATCTTTTCAATCTTCTGCTACTTACCTAGTCATGAAAAAATAAAAATTATAGTTGGAAACAGCGGACAAGTTTTGATCGGAAGCGAGCGCGCTAAGTCAGATAAATGATGAGTTTCCGCCGAGCACTCTGATTAGAAAACGCTGGAGTGGAAGGATGAGACCTCACAATGGTAGAAAGAAAAATCCTTTCAGATTAACTCAGCGATTCTTCACCAAGATAACTTCTCCATTCTCCTTCACCAAGAAAAAGAATTAGAGCATATCCTCACAATCCGTTTCGTTGACGATACTCTTCACAAAAATAACTCCATCCGCAATATCTAGAAGCTAATTGGGTCAATGGAAACTTCAAAGTAAATGACTCTTCTGAAAGAAAATAATTCCATAGTATAAAATAAAGTAAAATTAAAAAGACGCCTCTATACCAAGTATCTACGGCCTGTGTTTTATAAAATCCCCAAGTTCTTTGTTGGAGTCACTTGTAAATAAAGGAGAAAGTTTTTTTAGGGAGTGAGCGAATGTGAGGCATAAGATTACAGGGTTTTTTTGCCGAACCCGAAAATGAGTAAGAAAAATAGTAAAGTCGTCAACAATCAGTAACCGCGGTTCCTATACCACACTAGGTGATTTCCTCTTTTATCATGGCAAAATAATAAACCTTACCTGGTTTCAAACTAAGCTTGGAAACGATTCAACCACCCTCAGTAACATTTAAGCGGAGGTCAGTAGTACGAGTATAATTTGTCTGATGGACATTTACCCTAATACGATTACCGCAAAATGAAAACTCAGGCGGAAAGCTGGGGGAGTTGCGGAGGAGAGGATGAAGGCAGTGAGGAGGAAAGTCAGCAGGTGTGGAGGAGGAAGAGTCAAAGTCAAAGAGGAGGTGGGCGAGGCGGAAACAAAAGCTTCAAGACTGGAGAGCTATTCATATTAAAATCAGAACCGCGGAAGGGGTGGCCAATAACCCCCTAAAAGAGAGGGTTTGCTCCCTTCCTTTGGGGGAACTTTCAACCGAGCCAGTTCACTGCCAATCAGGCGTTTTTATTTATTTATCAGACTGTTGAGTTAAAAGGCTCCCCATCCCTTAGACAGACATGTAAGCCAATATGTATGCTACTTCCACCTGCTGACTTTAGGGATAGTCCCACCGAAGCTGAGCTAACGGTTACTACAAGCCCACTTAAATAACCACACTCAAATTTTAAGACCTCAATATCGACTGCTTGCTACCTAAGCGTGTTTTAAATACTATGGCCGGATTTGATATTTTATTCAAATATTATGTTTATTGAACTAATAATTTAGGTATTTTACGTAGCACCCACTTTCATTCCAGTTTTTGGTTGCCAACGAGGGGTTAAACACTCGTTGGGAATCTCGTTGGGAACCATTGGAAATCTTTATGAAATCTCAGGGAATCTTGGAATTTTTTTGGAGTGGTTATACCCCTTCGGGGTTCATCTTTCTATGAATATCGTTGGGAATCTTTGGAAATCTTTATGGAATCTCTGGAGTGGTTACCCCCTCGGTTGCCGAGCATATTAGTGCCACATCGAACAAACACACCTAGAGAACGGTAACGGTACCAGAAACCACTTTCACTAATGTACCTCTCCCATTCTGCAGGCACACAAAAGAAACAACAGCAAGTCCATAGAATATAAAAAGTCAAAGGAAAGTGAGAGGAGAAAAGTTTGCAACAATGTGCCATATAACTATTCTAAGGAATGAAACCAACTGAATAAGACTGCATAGGAAAAAGCGTCAGCGGTGACAATGTATAGGTACATTAACTAAGTACAATATCACTGTCTCGAAAGTCCTTTCAAGGCAAGAGATGGCATTCAGACAAACTTGATTACTTCATCTCTTTCTCAAACAATACTGTTGTTTTGGAGCTTTCACGGCAGTCAGTGGCACAGCACTGGTACTTTCAAAAATATTTCCAGTGTCATTATAATGTGCAAAAAATAATGTAAAATGTTACCATACGGCACTGCTTCATTTTCATTATGATTTAGTCAGTAATGGCTCTTCAGTCTATACGAGACAATGCCATTTTTTGCAGCTAAACAACCATCACGCTCTAGTAACTCTTTAAGAGTTATTCCTTTACAGTTGACACTGTTTACAGAAACATATTCGCACATACGCACGCAAGTGGCAGATATCCTCGGCAACAAAACGGCCTGACAGAGTTAAGGAATGGTGTGATACTGTAAAACTACTTTTCCTATAGGACCACCGATATAAAATAATCCACGCCGACAATGTTTCAGTTCGGTTTTGAGTTCAAATACAGCTGAAGAATTTCGCATCAACAGTGATACACTCAATTGACTCAATTATTGGCGAGTTTACTAAGAACGCTCAAATGTTAAAAATTGAAGAACATATACAATAGTCGAAGGATTTGTAGGTATTATCTATGGTGACTGATGGATGGAAGACAAGTAGCTGATCGCAACAGAGGGCTGTAACTGTAACATTTGAAGCAGAGGCAGGAATGGGGAGACTACGGAAGACAAGGGCTGTAACTGTAACATCTGAAGCAGAGGCAGGAATGGGGAGACTACGGAAGACAAGGGCTGTAACTGTAACATCTGAAGCAGAGGCAGGAATGGCAGGAATGGGGAGACTACGGAAGACAAGGGCTGTAACTGTAACATCTGAAGCAGAGGCAGGAATGGGGAGACTACGGAAGGCACCACAGAGCTGACAGGAAACTGAGTGAGGCGCAGCAAATTTGCGAACGGAGATTGGTTATGATTGGGGAGTGCGTTCGTTAGCGAGCGATTGGTTATGGATTTAGCGAGTGGGCACGCTCCAATGCCCCTTTTCCCCACGCACAATCGGTTCTGAGCGTATATGTAAGGTTGATATAAGTCAAGTAACGCATAGGCACACCTAAATGTGCTGACATATTCTGTTATTTGTAGCGTCACGAACTCGTCAACAATTCCGGTTTTCCTGGGCGAATCAAAAGGCTCTCGAAAACTCGTCCACCGTGTTTTTGAGAACCTCTTAGGTCTTAAGATTGTCTTAAAATTACGAGCCAACTAGATTAAAGAGCGAAATGATACATGAAATGCCGAGGGAATAAGTTAGCAATTATTTGAAAATCTGCATTATCAAAAGTTTCGTTTCATTTGGGTTCAAAGGAATTTCTCTTTGTGACACTGACGGCTGATGAGGGATTGGCGGGACTTTCTAACCAGAACAACTTATTTAGCAATGGCTAACTGTACAAGGGAGTTTGGATCCCCAGAATTGGTCAAGCTTCCATTCTGTTCTCAGCTTTAACTTTCTGAGCGTTGTCCCTCCTCCACTTCTGGGGGTTCACTGACGTCGAGCTTTCCGTCACTTTCTCCACAAGCCGTGGCTTAGCAGTTCCTTCATTCAACCAGCTCTGCAAACTTAAATTTTGAATCAGAAAATTCTTGACACATCTCTCCATTTGAAGATCTAACAGTTCGTCTGTTTCTGTAAGACATTTTTTATGCTGTAGTCTGGTAAAGTATTGTCACTTCGGGTTCTTATTTAGCCAACATAAATGACAAAATTGCCTTTTATAACCCCCACATCAGAAAAGTGCATGTTTTCTGCAAAATATATTATGCTTAAGTATACTCGTCCTCGAGCATGTGTTGACGGGAGCACTTTCCATATGGAAGCAAACTAGGTGGTTTCCTGATTAGATAAGGACGGAATCAGCACCAGCGCTGACATTTTCTTATTTGCTTTGTTTTCAAGCGATCAGATTTGGAAAGCATTCGGTATCCCAGTTACCTATCCCAAGGTATACATAACGGTCAATAATAATTATGGGCCACGTTCGTTGTCGTCACAAATAAAATACGAACGGATAGCGTGGTTTCACTTTATGCTATAGTCCTATATAGCTGAACTCTCGCAGTGTTGGGACAACACAAAAGCCTGAACCTAAGGTAGAATATATATGGTTTATGAGGATTAAAATACTTCTCTATTTCTCCGCAGAATATTCCTTCGAGAGGGAATCCTTCTGACGTCTGACTTGAGAATAAACAGGCTATTGTGAAGATTCCCGCTCCCCTTACTTAAAATAACAACGGATTACCAACTAGCACAATTCCCGCCTTCACACAGCTCCTCTTCACTGAAAATCTCACCTTCTGCATGCTGGATATGTATACAGGCGTTCAAACTCCCATCGTACCTAAATGAAACTTGAAAGTAAAATTTTCTGAAGAATATTTATCGCGATCTCTCCACTTGGGAAATTTCCCTAATGGGGTATCTCGATAGATAGCAAGGGGTTAACCACTCGTTGGGAATCATTGGAAATTTTTATGAAATCTCAGGGAATATTGGAATTTTTTGGAGTGGTTACCCCTTTGGGGTTCATCTTTCTATGGATATCGTTGGGAATCTTTGGAAATCTTTATGGAATCTCAAGGAATTTCTGGAGTGGTTACCCCCTCGGTAGATAGATACATCACACTCTGGAAAACAGACTGCATCTCTTGAACCAGGGTTTTCCCAGATAACCGGCTAACAGGATATTTTTACCCAAAATACGTTCAGTCCACAACTAAGCAAACTAATTGTTTTTCCTGAGTGACGAAAATGATGGAGCTAACGCAACCTAAAAGGCGTGAAGCACTGGGGCGAATGTAACTCACGAGGGGTGACCCCTTCCCTCTCACCGCTTACCGCCAACATTTTACGTGAACCATCGACGAGCGGTTTCCGCTCCTGCCGGAAGTGATTGATGATTTCCCAAATCACATAAGCTAAGTATAACCAAGACTCAAGTCTTTGTGCCTCCATTTCCAATCGCTCTTACGAGACGTCAGCTGAAAGGACTCCTGAAAGAAATAAAATTGATCCCTCCAACCTGGGTCCTCCATATAACCGGATAATTCCTTACGTCAACGAAGAATGGGATGATTAGAGCGGAAAAGGATGTCGAGATTTTTTAGAGTGGAAAGACGGAAATAAAAAAGACTCTTACCTTGACTACCACACTGAAGAAAGGCTTGGATTTTCATAGCGCATGATTTTCCGAGGGGGCACTCTGAAACATAAGATAATCATACTTCAGTTTTTAGGTACATACAAAAGTTAGTAGTAAGCACGTTCGTAAATAACAGGAAGGGTATCTTATGGAAAATACTGAAAGAAAAAGTGATTTCCTAATGCGATTATGGTTGTGATTCCTAGGTGGATCCAGGGGGGTACTTTTTAAGAAATGAAAAATTATTGAAGATCCCTGTAAAAACAATAAGAAAAAAAAAAATTGCCCATCCAAGTGAGAGATGACTGACAATCGAGCATCTTGCTGATGGTGGTAGAATTTCAGCACGGGGCACGAAAGAGATACCCCTCAAAGAAATTCAGGCAAGTTTTATTCAATAGAGGATCTCGCTTACCTCGGCATCCGTAAATCCATAAAACACTGGACCGAGAAATAGGTCACATTTTACAGCTTTACCGGAAAGGCTGCTCCATCAGCGGAACAGCTCTTCTCAAATTCCAATCTACCAACCCTTGCACCGCTTTTTGGTTCGTTTCACTTTCCCCAAATCCTCACCTCTTTCGTTCAAAGAACCGGAAAGACATTTAGTATAGCAACGATACATTCCTTCCATATTCTCATGGTATTTTTGCAACTTCTCCATATTTAGGTATGAGTAGAAGCAACGATTCCAATGTTTAGAAGGAGTCAGTTTAAAAGTTGCCAAGGCATGGGCACAGGTGTGCAATTTTCTTGCTACAAGATTTTCGATGGACAAATCATATAAAAATCAAAACTATCAGGAGATAACAGATGAGATTTAAAACTTGGGAAAGAGGCTCGGTTCCAGGCGATCGAGCAGTGTGACAGCGAGCCGATCGGCCATGTAATGACAGCCGATCCATCACACGGAGAAGGGCTAGGCGCTAAACCAACGACGGCTGATGGTCCAACAGGACAAGCCGTGACGGATGCTGCGTTGCCATTGGGCCACTGGGCAGTTTGTCAGCGTAAGAGGTACAAATTTTTCATTTAACCTAAAGTTCGCTAGGGCTTGGATAACTACGTTCTTAGGTGAGAATGGCAAGATGAAAAGTTTGTAAGGAGAGAAAGGAAGCCGCGCCGAGGTGCCCGAGGTCACATGGGACGCGTAGCTGTGAGAAATGGGCGACGCTAATGACCTGAAGTAGTCAGCAGAGGGCAGTTTATCTGCGGCAACTCCTAGAACCGCCCCTTCCTGCGTGGGTAAGGTAAAGAGAACTCCTTCGAGAGGGACTGCAGGCAACTGCTGGACAAGAGGTCTATAGCCAAGCGTCCACTCACCACTCTGGCGCGGCGTGACTAAGTGGAGGTCACAGTGCTGAAAGACAAGGGGATGCCTGAGCGCCGAAATGACATTGCTGCTATTCGGTGACTACGCCACCGCCACCGCCACTTAATGAAATCTCAGGGAATCTTGGAATTTTTTGGAGTGGTTACCCCTTCGAGGTTCTTCTTGCTTTGAATATTGTTGGGAATCTTTGGAAATTTTTATGGAATCTAGTGGAATCTCACGGAATCTCTGGAGTGGTTACCCCCTCGGACACTGTGAAAATTTGTACTAGCATACTACATTGAACTGTTACATGAACTACAGGACTATAAATTCAATTAATCAGTCCGACCCATGCGCCCAACGGCACAGTTAAGAGTATGCATTAGTTAAAATAACAGTATCAGAGAAGCAAGTAACGAAAAAGTAAAAAGAGACGAGACGCTCGAAGAAGGCACTTAACATTGTCAACTGAAGTAGGGAACAGCAATGGTCGGAAAATTGCATTGTGCATGCAAAAAAGCGCTGCTTCGTCAAGCTCATATAAAAGGGATGCAGCCAGCTTTCAAATTCAGCAGAAAATTTTAACTCAGCATGGTAAAAAGCTCGTTTCAAATCTAAACTGAGAATGATAGATAAATCTGAAAATTATCACGGTACAGAAAAACAATGAAATGTAGAGCGAGACACGCTCAGCTGGAGATGGAACGAAACAATGCAGCCGTGCCTCCACCGTCAAGTAGGCTCATTCTAAAAATAAAAAATAAACAATGTCATAATGGAAAATGCTGGAAAATTGGTGCACTCAGCTCTGGAAAAACATCAGTTCCAAGTATAGAAAAATGCAACTGCACTCAGGCACTTTCCGTGATAAATGAAAATAGCATGGCACACATTTGTTTCCTGAATTCTGATGCAAGAGATATATGGGCGACAGCAGCTGGAGCCAATATCACCGACAGCGGAATAAAAAGAAAATAAAAGTCCTGCGCTGAGGGTCATTGATGAATTCGGCCATCACCGATATTGGAGGCAATGTAATCTCGAGTCACCATGAGGAGCTGTCACAACATCAGAGATAGAGGATCCAACCTTCCAAGCTTAAATCCAATTTGTTCCCTTACGAACCTCGTACAAACTTCCATTTATTTTATTTTTATCTACTAAGAGGGTCTTAGGCTGTCTAGGTACACCTATTTGAAAATTTTTAAGAACACGGCTGAAAGTTTTTCCTGGAGGAGTAAGTCCGCTGGATTAACTGGCAGTAGTACAAGAGGTAGGCCACTGGACACAGAGGATGCTGGAGGCAGGGGCAGGGCCGGGGCACAGCTAGGGGGGCACGCAGGCAGGCAAGTATAAGAGTAGATGTTGATCTTGACGTTGAATGGCGCCCGAGACGAACAAAGGGTTGCTCCATGTTAATAATTGTTTTCTGAATTTTTCATGCCTCCCTCTTTCTTCCATGTCGCTGTCAGCCCCGGTTTCACATCCCCTCTCCCTTCCAGAATCCGTGAAAGGAATTTGATAGCTTTCCTCTTGTGTTCGTCCGTGTATCATTCGGTTTTGACATGTTTCGGCTTTTCCCATATCTCCCTTTTAGTCAAGTAAAAGATTTACGGCGAGCATACGATCCCAGGGGGGAAGACTGCATGGACGAGTGACTTGTCGATTAGCTGTCAAGTTAGCGTTCTAATGAAGAAAAATGGAGACAATCCGCACACACTGATTTGCCCCTACGAACCTTTTATCTACAGACTTTGTGGGAAGGTATCCCAGGCACGGTATCCAAAGATCAGGGATTCTATACTTCCCTTACAGTACTACTGAAACGGCGAGAAATACGCAATTATTTGAAGGCAGAAGTTAGTCCACTGAGCTTTCAAATGAGAAACCTGGTATTTACCCAATTTGAGTATGCTATTCACAATAATTCTATTTCATCTGACTCCTTCCCCTTGACAGAAGGAAAGACGCATGCACGAGGGGGTTGTGGTTGACATCCATCACAGTCCACCCGCCGCCATGTATCAAAGCATCAACTGGTGGTTGCTCACAACTCTGCGGCGTGGAAGACCTGCCACTCTCCACCCTCCCACACCAGCCCCTGGCAGTCCGCTCTCTCTTTACATGTTCCGAACCAGACGGATCCCATCCTAGAGTGAGGAGGACTATACCAGCGGTAGCGGCTCATTGCTCCTAACACTAATTACAATTACTCACAGAAGATCAGAGCAGAGCCCACGTAATGCCAGCAAGTAACCACTCCTGAGATTCCATAAAGATTTCCAAAGATTCCCAACGATATTTATAGAAAGATGAACCCCGAAGGGGTAACCACTCCAAAAAAATCCAAGATCCCCTGAGATTTCATAAAGATTTCCAATGATTCCCAACAAGATTCCCAACGAGATTCCTGGAGTGGTTAAACCCTCGAAACCATTATTAATGCGACTTCCATAAACTTGATCCCTTCCGTTTTCGGGTAGATTTCCAATAAATAGTACCAACTGTAGTCGTATCAGTGTCATCACTCTATGTTGTCAGACCAGTTCCGTCAAGAGGCGTTCCACTGGAAAATACAGTTCACTAGCCGTTTAGTAAACAAAGCATGCACACTACAGGACAATTATTATGGTATCCCCACCCTGACGTGCCTGGCCCGAGGGCATTCTGTGAACAGTGCAGAATGCCCTCCGGCCAGGCAGGTCAGGGTGGCGATACTATAACTGAGGTGGCATAAAATGATTCCTGATAGAAACTATGCAATAAGAGACGAGAAAATATACGTCTAACTATAAAATAATAAGTGTGCTGTGAGTGCATTCAGTCGTTGGGGCAGCTGGAGATTTCCACAACGCAGGATTCGCGGAATCAATGAATAATTAACGCAACACAAAATCGGTTTCAAGCCTGAGAGGATTTTTGTGTCTCCCGCCCAATGCAATCGGTCAAACCTCACAAAGCTGGCACAGTCCTGTCAACGCACTTGACACATTGCTTACACAGCCGAATACCAAGCCAAATGTTCCCTTACTGTCTTCGTGATCGCCAGGCAAATGATTCTGTCGCTTTAACGCAATCGTGCACGTGCTTTTCCAACAAAACACTGACACTTCCGCAATAAACTTATGCGTAACACTGGAACCGTAACACAGCAAGAGATGCATACCTTCGATATCATAAATTATGTAGCAACTCTCCCCGAGGAATAAAACTGGAGCAAAGGTGGAAATAGGAATTTTATGGGTCAGCTTAGAATCTCATTTCAAGTGAGAAACTAGGTCACATAGCAGGGCCGATAATTCCACATCAAAGCGAGTTTGATACTAAAATAGAAAAGCATAGTGGGAAATCCAAGCGCAAACTTTCAATAAAGCCACATTGACAGTACCAGGAAGGTGTCAAATCCCTTCTTGAGTTTTTGTACTTTATACTTTCTTGCCGTATAACATAAGGCTGGCTAGAAAGAAAAAATTCAACACAAAATGTGATAACATGCAGAACAACAAGCAGGCGTTCAATAGGCACAACAGGCCCAGCGAACAGCGGAAGTGAGGGATGACGGAGGGGGTTATAAAACACGGGCAGCACAAGGAAAAGACCTTCGAGGCTTCTTGGTAACGGAATTTAGCCCTCTGGAGGAACCGCTCTCATTTTACCGGCCTCACAAAAAGCCACCGTTCAGTTTTCGTGTGTTAAATTAAATTAAACAAGTTTAAATTAATTAGTAATTACGCAGCTATTGATGGCTTTTGTCTTGTCTTCGCGCCTTTTTGCTGACCTCCAAAGTTTATGTTTCTTCATCAACAGCAATAGATCGGAAAAATCTCATCACCTAAAAGCTCACATCTTACTGTACTCAACCTACTGTACTTACCTACCTACACACAACTGAACTGTGAAGTTTCAAAGTGGCCAGCTTTTGTAAATGTTTGTTTAAGATCAAACATGGACAAAAATTTCATATCACTTTCCTATTTCTAATTATATAAGGACAGTTATGTATGGGAATGTACAAAAATTTATTTACGTTTTGCCGTAGACTGTAGAGCAATTCATGTACACCTACTTTAAATTACATAATCACGGTTTTTGCAGGCGTAGTGAAACACGTGCCTTTCAGCTCTGAGACCGCATCATCATATGTTGGAGTTCGCGAAGCCTTGGTAACATTTGTTAAATTTCAAATTTAATTCCAATTAAAATCAATTTAGATGGAAAATGGCTTCCTCCTCCCTATAATTTCTAATAAACATATGAGAAATTGCTTAATTAATTTTACAGATATTTAAAATAAATTAAGTTAAAAACTGTCTCCGATAAGCAGCCACTGAAGGCGCTGACAGATGAAGGGGTAGAAATGTTCATGTGAGATTGCGGTATCCTACCACACTGAACGTGAAGTTTGTGAAGGGTACGTCAGGTCCTGGTCAACCACAGCCAGCCTCACAGTTCCCATGCACCTCCACCCTCCCCACACCCTATCTATCTTTGTATGGTCATGTGTCATGTGTATCATGTGCATGTATACCTATGGGAGCCCGCACGGACATTGGACGCAAACAGAATAGAATCAACGCAAACTAAATGTGCTGGAATAGACAAATAATTTACCCGAACCATCCATACTACAATGGCATTTCCTCTGCTACAATAGTAACATGTATGCGAATCCGTCTTTTTGTGTATTTCTTGGCCCCTAGCGTCCAGTACGAAAACTACGAAAAGTATGTGTAAATCGCTTTGATAATCTATAACGCATATCAATTAAATTAAAGTCATTTTTCCATAGTAAGAGGGTCAGGGGTATACAAACCAAAATAACAAATTCGCAATAAGTCTGTTTTTAAATACTTACCAACGAACATTTACATTATTGATTAGGAAGTTAATATGTAGGTTACGGAAGGAAAGCTGAGACAGCTCCCACTCTGAACACATGGAACGGCTCTCAGCAATTTCATTTCCTTCCCCATGCGTTTTGAAGTTTACAGGAAATAGGTGGAGGTTGGAAATGGGTTGGTAGCAGAGCAGGGTAATCGACGCAGCAAACTTGTAGAGGCTTAAACTTCGAAAGAGCGATCTTCTAGGAAGGTTTCAGCCGGTACTTGTGCGAAGTGACTCAGGCGAATTCGGGAGAAACTTTAAGAATGTTAAGCATGCCCTTTGAGGTTAGCCAAAAATGCAAGTCAGCACTCCGGGCTACACCTAGCGGAAACTTTCCGGTTGATTCCGAAAATAGCTCGACCTTACCCTTCCAAGGAAAATCATACCAAGTAAGGAGTTCGAAATTTTTGAATACCCAAATGACAACAAACCGTCTGTCTGTACACGCGGTACACCAAGACTTCAATTACCTCGCAATTTGCAGTCATTTTTTATCTTAAAAGAACCGAGTAAGGATTGTTGCAGCTGTAATTTTAATTAATAGGCTAGTTTCATCACTTTGGTTGCAAACCTGTCTTACAAAAACTATATTCGAAAATAAACGAGTGATAAGCAACAGAGAGTGACGTGTGGCTACAGACATTCCGGTATCCAAAACCGCTGTGAAATTTCCCACCTGATGTAGCATTAACAACAAACAATGAGTTTCCCTTCAAGACCATACTTACGAACAAGATGTTTCTGTACGTTAAGCCCGCAAGAAATACTGGACAGGAAACGACCTCCAGACATATTACAGGTCATGACAGGAAAAACCAGTGCTGACGGCAGCTCGTGAGGGGAGGGGAGAAAAGAATAGCGCTTCTTTGTTAATAAAAGTCTATTGTGAGGCCATCACCGAACAATGTGTTATTAACCTTTGAGTCTGTCTACCTGGAGAGCGGAGTCAGTAGTAGAAGCAGGATCTCCAATCATCGGTGACAATGCTAACTGTTGTGGTGACACAAAGCTTTCCCTCTTACACTCTGCAAATGTCGCATTTCTATGATTCGCCTCTAATATCTTCTTTTCGACCAAGAAGAAGGCAGGGCGGCAGGGGATGGATTCGAACTGTATATATAAAGCAACAGAGTAAAATAAAATAGGTGGAAGATCTAGCTGGCTGCATAAGCTTTCAGGTGTACAGGTTGCGTAAAAATGTGACCCCCGAAATTCAAAATTAATTCCTTCCGGAAAAACTTGCAAAACTGCCACAAACTGTTCCGCAACGAACGAATTGAGAAATCCATTTCTATCAGGTTTGTCGCGGCGACAGGATAAATTGCGTTACGCTGTCGCCAAATGAAATTCCAATAATGTCCCCGGGAGATTTCTTACACGGGGAGATGGGCGTGGGGGCCCGGGGGGGGGGGGGGGGGGTGTTATCTGCAACAGCCCCTACGTCGGGCAAAGGTGGGGGTCTGATACGCCGTTATTATTATTATTAACGGTTATTCCCCTCATCATATCCTGTCACCCGGCCTGTTCATTCTTCCCGGTTTAGGGGGGAGTCACCGAGACAGGGAAGCAACTCTCCAACTCACGTGCTGTTCCTCTCTCTACCAAACAAAGTATGAAAATTTGTTGTGTTATTATCCGTTGAGTTGTTATTGTGTTATTATCCGAAATTCACGACTGAAAAAATACTATTTTTCTCAGCTATCAGTGCAGTGGTTCGTTGTTTCTTCAAAATCAATTTCAACCCAACGATAACTAATTCTTGGTGATTTTTCAACCCCGTATATATGGACCATCCATTCCTGTAAGGTAGCTATTAAATGGTAGGTAGGTATATTCATTTATACTTTTTCAGATCTATCTAAATTTCAAACTATCACATACCTACACTCGACGTATTTTCAGAAGTATACACTCACCGAAGAACACCGGAACAGTAGGCCTCAAATCAAGAAAACGTAACCAGAGGTGGGAAGGGATTCGGGACGCAGCCAGTAAATCGCTGAGGGGTGCGAGTGGCTTGTTTAACTGCTTATTTATGGACCTCTTTTCCGATCAAAGGCTTTCGCGCGTCCCTAAAACTTTGCTTCCCCTTTTCTTACCTTGCTGTCTCTACCTGGGTTGTATATTATGGAAATTTATGCAAAATCTAGAAGACACCATAAAATACCCTGCAAGGATGGTATTTTTCTTGCACTCAGTGAGAAGGGAAATGGATGAAAAGATGGTAAACAATCAACTTCTCAGAACGGTTGAAATTTTTTTAATTTTCTGTACGGGCAAGCAAAACGAATTTTTTTACTGGGGGCAGAGGCGTCATCCGAAGTGTTGGGGAGGGGGGCTTCAGAAATGAATTCCTTCCTTCTCATTGAGTTCCCCATACACAAGACCTTTTCGGGGGCTGTATTTGGAGGGGGGTAAGGGTAGGATGGACCATTTGGGAAAGTGTCTGCGGCTACGATCGGACCACTTGCTATAAGCAGACTAAGCGAGAGGAGAGGACAACGGAGAGTTAGAGCATAAACCCAGCTCGAACGACACCTGTTTCGTTCAAAACAGTACAAGGAATTTTTTATGCACAGAGTTCCTGCATGGGCATGGCGTCACCTACCACTGTGGTGGCTCCAAAAAGATGTGAATGGAAAGATGCATGTTCTCTCATTATCTTCAAGGAAAAGGGGGAAGTGCGGGGAAGGAGGGAGGGGGAGGCGACTCTGTCACAGCCCTTGTTTGTCTTTCGGGAAATTGATCCTTGTTCAACCAAAGACATTCGGTCCTCTGGAAGTTTGTGAAAGTTATTGAGCAACTACGCGTATTGCTATGGCTGATGAGTCTCCGTGGCTGAGAGTCTCACCGTGTAATGTTTTAAATGAACTGCCAGTCTCGGGAGCTTGCTGATGAAGTACACCTGCACCGCAACTTCAGCCCTTCAGACTTCCTTGTTACGTCTCAAGAGCAGAATAAGGTCCTCTTATAACCCGTATATAATTGCTAGTTGGACGTCAACAACTTACATCCGGGAGATCCCGGAATATCATGAGTCATGATACGATCATGACAATAGAGGGTAAGGAGCCCAAGTGCTAGACTTGCAAGGTCAGTTAGGGAACAAACATTTCATAGATCGAAATCAGAACAATGGGCAATAAAAAAGCGTAAAATACGATTGTAGAAGCAGAGGAACACAGACTCAGAGCCAAGTGCCTATACGAAGTGAATATTTGCAAAACATCTCACTCATTACAACAGATAATGTACCTATACTAACAGCGACACAGTACCAAATAGTCATTGTTACAGTCCAATGTAACACGTGGCTAAAATTATAAACACAACGAAATAACCGCCAGTATCTCTCAAATGGAAATAATTCAAAAACACAGGAAGGGCTCAGCCTCAGTTTTCCCTCCCTGTCCTGTAACTGGAAGCGCAAAGTTGGGTAACTAACAAGACCATGGGGTACCCCCTCAACACTCACAACGTAATAACAAGCAACTATTTCAAGAATTTGATTGGTCGTAGATGATGAGGCTGGGGGAACCGAGAAAGGGTTCTTCTGACGGTGACGGCTAAAAGCATCATTGTTTTCACCGTAGCGCCCCCTCATTCCATTTCTGCTTTCTCTATTGATGAATATGAATGCCGGGGCAAACACTGACTTGAGAAATGATTTCAGAGGCAAGTCAACTAAGATAATCTTCAGTCAGATTCCAGTTCCAGTTTCCAGAGGCAGAAAAATGACAACTTAATCGAATTAAAACATGTCAACTCCAGGCCACGAAACTCAACAACTAATGAAGGGAAGTTTTACCAGGCCACAGGAAGTTATATGCTGCCTCTTGAGAGAAGTGGCACAAAGGTTATGCTGAGAAAAGTCACTTGCGTGTAGGGTGTATAGGTGTAATATAAGGTATAGTTCATTTCGTAATCTTAAGTACAATACCTATATGTTTAAAACGCCCGACTTTCCTCTAGAAACAAATTTTAAGAAATTCATCTTAAATGTATAATAAGTTACCTAGGAGAGAGTTTTAGCAAGTTTTTAGATACTGTTCAACCAACAAAGAATGAACAAGGAAATAAAAGTATCTGTAGCAGGGTATCGACGATCCCTCTCACCAATTTCTGGTTTTTCATGGTCATCGTCAGTGTGAATTGCTGAAAAATTTGCCGCACCTCGCAACCTGCTGCTGCCAAAGTAAAACCAACTGACAAAGTGCGTACGCAATATCACTGACAGTGAAACAAAGCAAGCTCACTTAGACCAATAAACAGTAAAGTGGCGAACAACGTCGAATACACGGGGAACAAAACAGAATTGGCAATGCCGGCATTTGGCTAATTGAATTCCACACGCCAGTCAATAAATCCATAACCAATTTATATACAAGCATCCATCATGGGCTCTTATAGCCCCTTGTAAACAACGGACCAACTACTTCCCCCGACTATAAATTGGGGTGGGCATGAAATGATAGCATTGCAGAAAATATCTCACACGTCCCTGAAAATTAACTGCCAGTTACGTCAATAAAACGCGAAAATTTACAGGTACTACAAATTAGCGCACTTTGAAGACACGCAATAGGTATGTCCATCAAAATTGAATCCAGACCGATACGAGCGACTTCAAGGGTGCATTTCCTTTTCACATTTCTATAATGCCTTTAAAGTCCACAATAAGAAGATGGAAAGGTACTTTCGAATGTAAGAGGAAGGGGGGAGTTTGGGTCAAGAAACAAGGAGGAATAAAATTAAATCGCCCAATTCCAAGCTATTTTCGTCAGTTAGCCCGAAAAAGGGGGGTTTACGGAAACAAGGTGCTTGTTATTTTGGGATTATCTGGTTTGTATACTTTTTACTGCATGCAGCATTACATACAATAGGATCCTTTCCGAGCTTTTTCATCTTTTTCTCCACAAGGTCCGTGGTCCATTTTATTTTATTTTAAACTCAATTCCATTACCTATCCATCTACAACATTTCTCAACCAAAAATAATACCACGCAAGTTAACTGCGTATCGACAAGGTCGATTATTCAGTACAATATCCATAGCCGATGTTGCGGCTATCGAAGAAAATTCTACTGTAGAAAAAGTAGAAAGAAACCCTACAGCAGCCCATACGTCTTCTCATCTTATCAGGAAGACAGGGGGAGCGATATATCCTATCTCACAACAAGGATATCATAAAAATTCTAGGAACAACTTGGAGATAGTGAAACTTGTAGAATCTCTCGGGAACTTTCGGACGTCTAGAAATTCCGAAATAAGAAACGAACATCATGTTGAAAGAATCCGCGCACTATTTTCTCAACTTTCACTTCATACTCCGTTCTTTACATAGATCAAATTCCTTTCTAGCGTTGGTGGATTGTAACTGAAATAACGTCATAATTTGTATGTGGTCAAGAGTGAATAGTGAAAAATACCTGCGATAGTCACGGTCTTGAAAAACTTTGGAAACAAAGCTCTGACTATATACGATATAGTAAACCTATAATATACGTGTATAGTCCAAGATACTACCCACACTCTAATTACTTTCCTCAAAACGGGCTTAACGAATAATGTTAATTTACGGAAAAATATTAAATTTCATATCAATTCGTTCGTCCGTATATTTCCTACTGAATAGTATTTAATTTTTCCTATATTGATTTGCGAATAGCGTGGCATAGGAACAAAAAGGTCCTAATGAGAATTTAAGATTCAGCTGAAGAGAGGAGAAACGAGATTTGACTGGAGAATCCCGCACTCGGCAATGATTCGATGGGGAAGATCCCTTCCAGCATAAATACCGCCACAAACCACACATTTACATAAAATGATTGAATCGGTTTTCATGAAATGTAGGAAGCAGGAATCCGTTCCGATTTCGGTACCGCAAGATGGGCGCCATAAGTATTGTCAGTGAAAAACAAATTACATTCAATAATTTATCATAATAAACGAGAAACAATATAATATAATCCTATACTTATCTCCTATTAATATTTTTATAATCAAGTCATTTAAAATACCCGCCATACAACAACTATAGTTAGTTTGCGACTTCCAGACGGGCTACAGGGGGTAAGCCATTCACAAAAGTTATTTCAAGACAGATCCGCAGTAATCTAAACAGCCAAAGAGCATGCATGCGAGCTAAATCAACTTCTCTATTATTTCTACTTTACTCTGCCATGAAGGAGATTATACGAAAAGATTGGGTCATATTCCCTTGAAAGAAGAGATAAAACCCTAGCACAAACGCTAAAAGAACGAAAAAATGAATTACGATATGGTAATATTCAAGAACCAAGATGGCGTCATTTCGGGTGGATCCATAAGAATGCCGGATCAGAGATATGGGCTCGCCAAGGACCTTTTAAAAGAAATAGCAAATGCAGAGTGAATTTATTGCGTACTGGAAGATGGAGGCCCAAAAAGAAAGTGAAATCCCTCTTTTCACAAACTATTGACTAACCTTGAACCTTCCTCGCATGAAAAGGAAGTCGCACAGGTAAGGAGAGCACAACAGTTCTTACCTGAAAAAAATAAAAATAAAATAAACAACGATTATTCATTCAAATGATGAACATGGAAACTGTTGTTTCCGGTGGGTCATATACTACTTGTCTGATCTCGAATTTTGAATCGCTGAATTACAGCCAGGTAAAGCCAGATATACAAGGGGGTAACCACTCCAGAGATTCCTTGAGATTCCCTGAGATTCCAGAAAGATTTCATAAAGATTCCCAACGAGATTCCCAACGAGTGGTTAACCCCTCGGCCAGGTAGCTAACAACAATTTGTTAGTTTACCTTTCAACTATAATATAGGACTAACCCGCAGTAGTGTATACAACCATCTTACACACCCGGTGGGATGGCGGGGGCATCTTTGCCGAAATTTCTCCAACTTGGACTACCAAAGCTTGTTACCGTCAAGTTCTAACCAACTTGGATTAGAGTAAACTTGGTAAATGGCGACGTCATGCTTAATCGACGTCACCATCGTGGAGCTTGCAGGCCCCCGCAGGCCCCCGAACGCCCCCTCAGTTCAAGCCCTTTCCACTAGGCTACCTCCTGAATGGCACCCTGGATTGCCTGTTAGCATCCACTTAATGAGCCTCAAAAACATTACCAACACTTTTTAATGATTGCTGAGTTAGAAAAAATGGATGCTCCACACTTTAGGAAGACTTCCAAGAAGTACTTACCACTTATTGCAGTGGTTATACCACATGTGAGAATTTCAGGAATAATTTTTCGCTTTATGGTCTACAGCAGACCTCTAAACCAATGTCAGTTTATTTTATTTCACATTTCACAGTATGGAAATATGGAAATAAACTACGTACCATATTTTTGACTGCTGAGGGTGGGGGGTTGAAATTTCAAAACGGACCAACTCATTTTGAAGGCACTAAGTATATCGAAACCATTATTTGTTACGTCGAATTTCACTTAACTTTTATTTGGGGTTTTTCATCGAACCTGCCCTTATTCTCGAGAGTGTGTTTGTCTCAGGAGACAAAATCCTCTGGCTTTTGATGGTACAATCGTTTACATCATTGTCTCCCCCAGCTAAAGAATTATCAACAGAACAAATGAAAAGATGTAGAAAAGTAGTGCTTACGTAAGTACAATATACATATTTCATATTTTCAATAACACATTATTAATTTCAAATATATGCTGCAACATAAAAACTCCTATTTTTTTCAGAATAAAGTGCAAACCTAGAGAGTACGCAAAGGGGTGAAATGTCGGTTTGGGTGAAGGGGGTGAACTGACAATGACAATGGGAGGGGATTTTGAAGCGGTGTCGGTGTGCTGGATAGCGGGATGCGTGCTGCAGGCAACCAGCCAGCGATTACCGCAAGTTCATAGCAGCCCCTATAATCCTATTTACGTCATATGCACGTCAACGATCAGTCCTCTCTGACAACATGCGAATAATAAAATTGAATCCATTGTAAGATTTTCGAAAATATGTCCAAATGGTTATACCGATAAGTACTTCCCCAAAACCTAAAGTAGGCAATCAGTTCTTCTCTCTCGAAACTAGCGGTCAAATCGTTTTTACTTTATCCACGGCGATGTAGCGGTATTCTTATAAAGAGCGCTAGGGCGATTTATAAATGGGTATTTTTCCTTAGCAACGACACATAGGACAAGGACAGTGATTTCGCACGAACTGCAAAGTTTCGTTGTCCTCTGGAGAAAAACCAACTTCCAACCTTCCTGGAGGGCTGCCGAAATAGTGTCCAACTGCACACCTGCACTAAAATCTCTTCAGATGACTACTATACCTACAGACTCCTGCAGAGTGATATACAGTAAAGGCACTGCCACTGCTCACTCAGATTAGCTAAAACCTTCATCGCGAGTATTTACAAAGGAACTCGGAGTCGCAATTAACTCCGTTGACATCTAGCTTTTGATTCGTTAGGTACTGCCTTACAGGCCGCAGAGCACCTGGTGGGGGGTGGGGCTTTGTGCGAAAGCTTCACTAATGATTAAATGAGGACCCCCTTTAAAAACTGGGAGTCGTAGCTTGCAGCACTTTACTTGGCTCTTCATGATATCTCCTCTTTCCCCTAGACACACTTTCTTCTTTTTGTCTTAGTTAAAGTACTTAAAAATTCAGATGTAATTAAACAAAATTGAAGGGGTGAGGTCGCTCTGGGTTTTGTTTACTTTTATTATATATAAAATCTCAAACTCACAAGATGCCAAGGCAAGTTAATTTTTGATTCTAAGCCTACCATTCAGGACTTTTTGAGCTCTGAATTGTTTTCCAACTTAATGCAAGAAACTTCGGACAACTTCTGAAAACTTCCGCTGATTGTGAGAAATTCTTTGAGCACTTTGTAAGATGAGAAGTCGTAAATATATAAATTCAACTTCTGTCTGTGAACAATTTTATAACATTTTTCAGGGTTTTCTGACGTCGGAGAATACAGCCTCACATAATACGAATCCGTTTTAAATGATCACAATGCAGAGATTTCTCATCCAGCAGAGCGGCCAAAAACAAACTACCAAAACAACGCCACTTTATTGTTATTTAATTCTTTCTTTCTCGTGAAAAAAACCGCCTGATATTCTGAACCTGGGGAAAGGAATTCTAGAGACGCGTATCAAAAAAATGAAACTAAACAATGTTTCAATTATTGATTAGACGTCACTGCAAAGGGAAAAGGGGAGAAGTGTACCCTTTTGCAAGAGTAAGCAATAAATTCCTGGCTGTCCTCAATATTGGCTTATAGAGAAAACTTTCTATCTAATGGAAAATCCTCTGTAACAGAAAGGGAAGATTTCTGGAAATTTAAAAAAAAGGCATTCTCCAGATTTCAACAATAATCTCATTACCAGCCTGGCATGGGTCCAAAAGTTTCAGGTTTTCGATAAGATGAGGCTTAGGAGCAGGTTACATTCATAATATAATATGCCCTAATTCAAACAATTCGTAGATGGATTTTCCTACAATTTTTGGGCTAAAGGCAAGAGGATAAATTCAAATAGGCTATGAGAGGAGAACTCGTCGCAAGCACGTATAGTTTTTTGAGCCAGAAACTGGGGTCGCCACAAGATGGAAGAAAAATCAAAACCTATGTGGAAAGAACCGTGGAATCTGGAGAAGTCGCCTACCAGCGCAAAATAACTCACCAACAACAACTCAGAAAGAAAGAAATGCAAATCCGAACTGAAACTGAAAATAAATACAAGTGTTTAAAGTTTAAAACTCAAGAGCACGGTAACGTAGCTGTCAGGGTATAAAATGGAGTTCCTTGGAGCAATTTGTAAAATAGCGCGAGCTCACGCATCGACATCTCCATATTTCCTTCATCGTTTCTCGATAACGGGCAAATGATCACTGGCAAGATATTTCCGAGCACGTGGCGTCTCGACCTGGCCCATTGGCTTTCGAGTTAAACAACTCATGTCTTTAACATATTTTTCTAACTTTGGTAGTAACAGGCTTTCCCGCTGTACCCCCACGCAGGTACTGATGACCTCTGATGAACGAAGCTAGTGGTTTTGTTTCACTTGTTCTTGTTTTAACCAATTGCCAGGTATCGAGTACGAATCTATTACTAAAAAAAATCAAGTCGCAACCAACCATTAACAACTGGGACATGCAATTTGGAAAGCTGCCCCTCAGCTCAAAGAGATCATTTGTGAATTTGTGAATCCAATCGAATTTCATTATTTTCAAGAAACTTTCAATAATTTTTCTACTATTTTCAGATACCAACTTGTATTCCTGCATTGTCTTGCACTTATTATTCATTTTGGCAGAAACAACACCTTTGAACTAACCCCTTAACCTATGGAAATATATGGAAAAGTAAAAGTTAGGCAAAGTTTGCTTAAAGGTAGCGCGGAGTGTAAATATTCGTGACAGGAGGTCCTAAGTGCCGCACTCGGGCTAAAACCTTGGAGTGTATACAGGTGAAATAATAAAACCAAGAGAACGGAAAGGAAAATAAAGAAAAGTTGTGCCTTTTCACTAACACCTCTCAGACAAGATTTATAAGTAACTAATTACTGGAGTATTTCCCAGAATTCTGAATTCCCTCTCGAGACAACATCGCTCGCAATACCGTAACATAAACTCAGGGTTGAATAACTTTTAGATAGCCACAAAAGCTCTTGCCTTCACGGGGAACGGGCCTAATGAAGGCGGTAATGAAGAAGCCATCGAGTGCCTTGCTAATTGAACAGGCTACGGTGGCGGAGAGCGCACAGAGATCGAAACTAGGTCAAAGCTCAGGCAACTTGGCTCCATGCCCTCTCAATGCCTGTGCTTATTGCTAGCTATACCACGCTATACTATCTTCAGCTCACTTTTTAACTGCCCGGAAAATTCCAGAACACTCAAGAGAGGCGTGTGATCGACCAATATTGCCAACAATAAGAAGGCTTACTCAGTCGTGATACCTTACGTTACGACGTAACGATACGTCGTCGACCTGAAATTTTCTCTCGTTCGCTTCGCATAAAAAAAATTATGGAAAAAACAATAGCCGCTCCCCCCCCCCCTAATTAAAAATAAAATAAATAAATAAATAAATAAATAAACTAGGTTCAACCACAGAATGTTCAAATAAGCCGAACGCGAGTGCATTAAGTAATCTTGACGCCCCCTCCATTGAAATAACACCCGGTAAGCTCAGATATAGATTACTCTTATCTCTGGAAAATTTAGGGCTTGAAAATGAACACGTGTCGCTGACTGGACTGCGGCAATGAATCTGGGTTAATTGTCTCGTTTCACGGTACGCTGGCGCTGGTCGGGGAAGCTCCACTAGCGGATGGACCCTGAATTCACACGTAGATTGCTCTTAGCGCCACTCCGACAGTGTCTATGTAAGTTACCGACTTACCGACAAAACCGTCGAAACACACATTATTTCTCTTGATAGTAACTATACGGAGCTTCAGGGAAAGAAACATTTTGAGCAATGCCCTAACAACGAATCAGTTGCAAAAAACATATATTCCTAATTAACCAGGGCCATATCCAGAATGTTGTAACGCTTTCCTAACATTATAAACATTTATCAAAAATGGCCAAGGCCACACAATTTGTCTTCAAAGTATCTAAGAAATCTGAATACCACCCTCTTCTAACTGTCATGTCGGTACAATGCACTGAATGTTACATTCAGAATGTAGCAGGTACCCAGAGAAATGCTCCAGCCTCACGTTGCATAAAATGTCACATACATTACACAAGTACATGAGACGCAGGATTGAGATAGAGGGTAAAGGACTTGTTCACATTCTTTTGCGTTACACAGAAGGGCTCTCTACACCCCTACTTAAGGCCATGGAGAATGCAGGCGCACAACAAGGGTGGGTAAATCATACAAGTGCCTAACTAGAGACTTTTTATCTTTCTTTTAAGTTGTGTGTGCTATATGAAAAATTCAAAACAGTGCATGAGATATGGATCTCTGCTAAATGATCTCTCTAAGGCTGCGGGTGTTTTTCATAGCATTCGTCATTTAAGTGTTAAGAAATGAAAACCGGGGCCGCTTTGCCAATCTAATCTACTTACTTTTCATTTAAAGTCATAAAATACCTTCAAATAAATACAAATCAAACAACGAGTACACGAAGACGGACATACAGGTGACCCAAATCGGAAGTTCCCCTCGAGTGGCACGTTCAGGGTTGCAGGGTTGCCAAGCCAAGCAAGTAAACATCCCGTCTTTCTGAGTCAATATTAGCTTCCCCGCGCTTAGCCCTCTCCTACTTTCCCCTGAGGTAGCGCAACCCACTAAAACGGAATACCATACGCATAGCCCACAGAGAGGGGATCATGAATTTAATTCAGCATGTACCTATAGGTAGGAAGTGTGAAGAGAAAACCATAAGCAGACAATGCAGACGAAGAAAAGTTAGCGCAGAAAACGGCGAAAGAACAGCTCTAAGGTCAAAGCAGGTTCGCACAATATGTAAACGGATCGACAAGAGCCCTACTGGACTTTCTCCTCCAAAGACAATTTTTCGATTTATACATAACAAGGTCAACCGATGCATGGGCAGCCACAAAAGCAGATACGACAGTTCCAATTTACAAAATGTCTAACCTCAAAACAAAATAGAGAACAAAAATACATAGCAGGGACAGTACTGTATTATAACCGCTGCCTAGATTCCCCCACCTGTCATCATTTTAATCTCACAGTTACCGGTATTTTAGAGCTGACATTAAAATCATGTGAGGTACAATGCGGGATTCAACTTTGTGACACTGCAAAAATATAACTGAGAGTTTTCCAGTTGGCAGAATGGAGTTAGCCCTGCGAGGTCATAGTACACTTTTGCCTTCTGTACTACACTAACGAACCCCGAAGCTTATGGCAAATTAAATAACTCTAGCCATCTAGCCGCGCCGCAGCTTCTGATACTATGGACGATGGAAATCATTAAGGTCTCGTCGATGAAAAGAAGATAAAATAACACAATAACAACCTTTCCGGAAGAGAGTGCTTAACGAAGAAACAGCAGGTTCAGAAAAACTCAAAACGATTCCCATCACAGAAGTGCAAAATAAAACTACTCAAAAGTAAACCTAAAGGCACGACATGTCAAACCCAGTTTATGTAAATTTAGCACAGAACAAGAATTGCAGATGCGCCAAGGTGACAGTTCAAATTGTAACAAATATCGGTGCTGTCAAAACGGTTCTGCGGCAGGCTGCAATGCTCTGCGCTTCCCTTCCCCTTTTTTTTCATCTCTGCGGTTATTTCTTTAGGCTGGGTCCTTCAGGCCTCCCTTTAATGGAGCCCATCCTGCTCGTTCGATTGTGGTCGGCCACGTTCGGCCACTGACCAGATAATTGAACTGAGTTGGAGGTGACCTTCCTTGTAAAGTTACCGTTCGGCTGATGGTGATGTCTCCTCCGTAAAAGGTAACTCTAGTGATAGTAGATATACTCAGAGGTTTACGGTTTACCTTGGTTGCTCTTGGTTCTGTTAATACAAAAAGTTACTGTAGAACACGTAACTTGTTCACGAAGGAAGAATACAGAACTAACAGTTCTGAGCTTCCCTAAGTAGTTCTCAGAACCCTATTAACTACAAAAACCTCGACGAGGCGCGGGGGTAGCACCGACAGTGAGAGAGCATCCGTCGACCGCAGCCTCCGTGATGAATCGAGACCGCGAGCCAACGAGGGGCCCTAATTTATATGCATTAAACTCCAGCTTTAATTCCCGGCCTAAGTGAGGGAAAATGCTCATGACTGCTGACCACTACTAACAGAAACTTATCCTCGCAAATTATTCTGACAGAGGATAAAGGGATCACGCCCTCAAACATTACAGCAAACAATTCCGTGATGTAGAACGTATACTGGTCGTCATGACATTTGACTTGTTCCAATACCGTTTAGGGGTTTTGAACTGTCCACATATTAGGTGTATATTATGAAAGGACTACTTCCTGCAGGACCCCTTTCCTGAAATTTTTTATTCTTCATGTCCCTCTCGTGTTTATCAGAAAAATTTCCAAAATGCGTGCAGGTAAGATTTCCATAGATTTCCGTTCAAACAGTCCTTCAACTTTCTCTCACATACTCCCAGTTGAAATCAATTATTAATTAGGTAATATACTTTAGACCCACCTATTCTAAGAGGGGTGCGGTCAACAAAGTGTACAGTGTACTCAAATAAATAAACAAAGGCAGGTAAGGACACTCAGCACTGTGAAGGAGGATGAAAGGTACTTTGTTAATTTTAACATTGATATTAAAGGGGAGATAATCTTGAAATCTCTCAGGAAAATCGCAATGAATGACTGAGCTTCCCTGAGCTAACCTTCGACTATGACTATAGTATAATGAAATATTACTGATAGTCTGAAAAGTGATTTCTTCGTTTTCGTGTCAAACAGAAATCCTCGGAAGGATATCTGGGTCTAAAAGGGTTTACTAAGACGCGGGCCAGCTGGAAAAGGGCCAAAGCTCATCAAACGTCCTCGCTTGGAGGAACAGTCAGGCTGGAAAAGAGAGTGATAAAGCAGAGCAGGGATCACGAGTAAATGAGCTCGGCCCCAAACAAGCTAAGTTTTAAGCAGAGTTAAATTAAGCGAAGATTAGATCGATTAAGAGCCTCCGCAAGGAAATGAAGTCGAGCAAGTGGCTTTAAAATGTACTTTTTATTATCTTTTAATTAGGTTTCTAATTGCGAACTGCGGACAGCAGAAATAGATACAACAGAATGAAGAACATGCCAGACCAGAAGGAACATCACTATGGACACAGCATCCGCACAGGGATTTAGTTTACGGCTATGTTAGGTTATCTTGACGCATGCAGAAAACGCACTGTAAAATGTCTAATGATTCGAAATTTGCAACAAGTAGAGTAGCGCCTTTATATACACGACATTTGATACAAAAAAAAAAAAAAAAAATTGATAAGCCAGTGACAATACCTTTTGTTATTTTCAACATTTTACTTATGGCTCACGAAATTCGAAAATGAAACTCAGAAGTTGTTAGATGAAATGGAGAGCAACAGGAAACGAGAGAATTTGCTGAGAGTTGGCTTCGTCCTAAATGAGTTTACAGGTCGAACGGAAAGCGACCTTATTGGAATTTCATGCGGAATTAAACTAATTCTGACATTCTCCCACCTTTGAGTCAAAAATCATTTCTACAGAGTTCCTTGACATCCTTGCAAAACAGCAAGAAAATATTTTATACTTCAGTGAAATCTTGACGTAAAGATTTTTAATATGTGACACTTCACGAGGGGGAAACAAACAGAATATTGCTTGAAAGAAGATCAAGATCACTTTCAAATAAAGGGTCCGACAAAGGCTGCATTTGACTTTCGGGGACTACGAGTAATCATTTTCTTTTTGAAGCAAGTTTTTGGAGTGTGACTTGTCATACAGTGATAAAATAACTATTGATTGGAAGGATTAATTAGGAGCTGGTGAGCTGCATACGGCAGCAGCAGCAGCAGCAGCAGCAGCTGTCTCAGCCATTAGAAGGGTCGCTGCGAGGGTGTCACCCTCTACCCTCGCACCCCGTGCCGATGCTGAAAAGCTGAAGGCATTTCCCAATGGCGTTAGGGGCTAATCGCTCGATAATACGGGCCCATGACTTTACCATTTGTATAGAAGCATGCAGGACAGCCACGCAGCAGAGCAAGAGTGTCTTTATTACTAGCGATGGGATATTACTGTTGATCTAGATTTGTTGCAGCCACAAAAGAACATTTTTCTAGAAACTATATACCACAATTCAGTCAGAGGAAAATGCCAAAAGGTGTAAGTACACGGATCTCTAAAGCTAATGCTACTATACCAACTAAATCCGATTTTTAAAAAGAGGGTATATTCACAATAGTGAGGTAATTCTATAATGCAGCCATGTCGATGGATCACAAATATGAATTTCTCCAAAAAGGGAGCAGAAGCTTAAAGGACAAAAAGATAGAAAAAGAAATGGCAGAAAATTGTTTTCAGGATTGGAGCCCCTCCCGCGAACTCCGCGAGGGGCCTGAGGCCAGTAAGCCTATCCGTCTCCGTGGTGGGTCAGCTCGGTTGTGTATATTGTTTATCGTGATTGCCGGACACATCTGGCGAGGAGGCGATGGGGAGATGGGATAACGGGAATGGGCTGCGGATTAATTTTCCATCATGCTGACGCCCCTCGCCGAAAATGGGCGCTGTTTTTAGGTCCGATCCCGTAGTATTGTTTTCGACTCTGCTGATCCTTCCCGCTTCCTCGACGCGTTTCCACTGTTTGCCGAGGGATCAGCACGTCACTAGGATGGACGGCCCACTTTCCCCCTTTATTCCAATTTATACTCCTGTCATGGTTGAGTAATAGGTTTGGAAGTATTAATTATTTTATACAACCTTACTTAACACAGAATATACCTAATTTACTATAAACACGATTTGCGTGGTCTCGCGATGATTTCCCTGATTTCTAGCCTAAACTTCTTCATCTGGGAAAATGAAAAACAATTCTTCCGTTTCATGGTTAGTCATTCCCACCTGGGGTGGTGTGTGACGTACTGGGAAGAGGAACAGGAGAGACTGGACTAATAATGCAGAGATAAGTGACTGGGAAAGCTTCCAGTCCATATTTGCCCTGAATTATGCAAAATCCTCTCACACTGCCGGAACTCCATCCAAAATTAACGTTGTTGCTTCGCATATCATTTAGCACTATGTCTACAAAGCGCACTTCACCAATGGCCATCCATGAGTCCCATAACTAAAGGAATACTGTCGAGGGCCAGCTCACATGAATACAACTAGCGCAAGCACCGATTTTTTCAACCTGTGGCAGGGGTGTTCAAATAAGCTCGAGCCAAGGCTGGGGAGCTGGTATTTGGTAATGCTGCCAGCTGAGCACAATGGATAGTTCTTGAAACGGTCTAGTTGCTGGGCTTGTCCCCCCAACCCTCAGCTATTATTAAGCTCGAGCCAAAGTGCTTTTTATGTAAATTTACTGGAAAACCAGGCGTTTCATACTTTAAGAGGACGCTATACCTGACGATGCATTTTCAAGGTTTACCCTTGGTTGGAAAGACACAAAATTTTGCCTGTACCTATAGCCCTAACAATGTTCTAGGTCGTGTTCGAAGCAGATTTCCCAATTTCTCACTGGTTTCTTTTATTGCAACTGTTTTGCAAATGCTAGCATCGCATACCTCAAGAAAAGTGCTGTATCTCGAAAACCAGTAAAAAAAAATGGGAAATCTGCTTCGAACAGGACCTAAAACATTGTTAGGGCTAGGTACAGGCAAAATTTTGTGTCTTTCCAACCAAGGGTAAACCTTGAAAATGAATCGCCGCTCGCAATGTTAATCTTATGGGCGGCAAAAAATGCATCGTCAGGGATAGCGGACCCTTAATCCAACCCTTATTTGGGCAGGACAAGGTCAACAAAACGTATATAAAAAAATGGATGGTCGCTGCCCTTCCCTGGCCACGGAAAATGACTAGTTTCGCTATGGTCAGCAGTCGGTCATGGTGACACGTGTGGACTGGCACAGTGGTTAGAGGTGGTGGACTACGCCCGGCGCCCTCAGTTCGATGCGCATGAGAAGCTGCACGTGCAGGTTGCATGCGACGCTGTCGTCACAAAGAGTGATAAGGGGTGATGCTGTGAAGGGTGCGTAGGACGTCACCATGACTCACAAAGCTTTCAGCTGCGGAAGATCGCTCACGTCATAAGATGAGTACAAGAACATGCGGGAATCATAATACTGTTTCGTATAGGATCGATCTGAGTTCATGCTCCCATGAAGACAGCTTTATGGCTTTTTCAAAGGGAGCAACCATACTTCAGAAGTTTAGAGTATTGTAGATCATAATAATACAGTCGAAGAGAGTGGAATGAGGAAACCAAGTAAACCATGATACCTGACTGCTATGAGGATTATTTGGATGTAATGACGGCACTTCTGTCTGAGAACGATCCACAAAATAATTTCCCGAAGGTTAATGAAAAGAACTCAAGTAAAAATATTCTGAAAGGAAAATATTTTATTCCCTCAAACATCGACATTCTACCTGAGATTGTAAGTGCATAACAATACGAAGTTCGAAGCCACAGAATGAAGCGAAAGTGCTGGCAAATGAGAACCGCAGCTTTGTCTGAATAAGTGAATTCCGACTGTAGGAAAATCAATGAACAATAATAGGGGGTCAGAATATCCAGTCCGACACAACTCGAGTCAATAAAGCCAAGTAATCCTTTGGAGTTTCAGGGAAAGTTTGTAAACAGTTCTAGACCCATGAGGAGGGGACATTAGGGGCCACAGAAGGGTTTCAGGGTTTATGTCGTCGTTGGAAATATCCCCTTAGGGCCACCATCAAAAGTCATCCACATCCCTCTCCTAAACTAATTATTGTCAAGTTGCCAACCCCTAAATTGTGGATACTACAAGGAACCACAGAAAGTGTCAATATTAGTCAATATGGAACACAGGTCAGGTTGTACAAAAGCAGATCAAGTGAACGGATTAGCGCCTTCTGACACATACCCGGTGGCACCTGCACACAGTGGCTAATGTCCGTGGCAGTTTTCCTACTTCTTAACATGGTACAGATCCAGCAGAGTCCAACACTTGTGTATGAAAGGAAATAGCACAAGTGCCAGCTTTGACGGAACACAGTAGTGCTATCACAGTAATGAATGAAAGTACAATAAGTAAAGCTAAATATTTTTTGGTTTCATGTTTCTGATAATAATCAAGAACCTCTTAAAATAAAACTGAAAGTAACAATAGCTTTACACGAGGTGCTGAATAAATGGAAATTCATTTAAAATAGAAAAATAATGAGATTTAATTTTCTGTAGCACACATGCATCCATCATGATGAGCACTTCCACTCTAAAGGACATCACATTAGTGATACAATATAATTATTACGATGAGCCTGTAATCAGATCAAGCTGATATTGCTATTTAAATTATCCCCAGGTCAGTGGGTACTAAAGTGCTATTATCAAATCAAAATATCATTATCAGTCTGCACCAATAAAATCCGCTCAGGTGTATCGTATTGTATTCATGGAAGAGTTCAAACAGAAAATTTGAACGTACCTTAACTCAGTTATTTTCCTCAAGCTGCTTCTTCGTACCTACAGAAACAAAAACAAAGAGAATCTGAGAGAACAAGAGAGTAAATAAAGATATTTCAATAAATGAAATCGGGACTTACACGGTCTATGGGGGGTCCAAAAGAAATCCGTCTCGTTCACAAAGTATAAAGCATCTCGCTTATTATCTGGACCCGGTAGAGTGGAGAGCTTCTTGAGTAAACGGCACAGAAGGTAAGAGTTCGCAACCAGCAAAGGGGAAAAGAATTTCCCCGCTCGATTTTCAATTTGTACGAAAAAGCGATCCAATCCGAATAAAAAGCAAGCGGGAGTTTTCCACTCTGAATCCTGAACGCATTGACAACTTTCGCAAAGGGGCTCATGCTTTTTTATTCACAAACTTAGAGCTACTTCCTTAAAGCTCCATCGTGTACACATTCAAAATGAAGGCGCCCACAATAACACACTTAAGAGGTGAAAGCTCACCGCACAATACCAGTATAAAAAACTCCTTTTTATTTACACAAAAAAACTTAAGTTTGGATTTTTATCTAATGAAAAGACGCAAAGATTACGACATCACTCCACAATGGGTTTCATGCGAAAACGGTAGGTTTGTGAATATCGTCATCAAGATGTTGGGAATTATTGAAAATTTTTATGAAATCTCAGGGAATCTTGGAATTTTCTAGAGTGGTTACCCCTTCGAGGTTCATCTTTCTATGAATATCGTTGGGAATCTTTGGAAAGGACGCTATAGCGGAACCTAAAAGCACAGTTGAAAGCAATGGTTAAGAAGACCGAATACAATTTTTATTAACTTTATAACTAAGAAAACATTAGCCGTATCTCACATTCGGAAATTAACTTTAAATGGTAAATGCGAGATAGCAGTACAAAACCTGTTTATCTCCTTAAGTGTCAGGGATAATTCCTTCCTCAAACAACTGCTGCAGGAAGAGAAACGCGTAATGCGATCAACTGCGTATATGAAGCAGAGGTGATAAATCATAAGTAAGCGAGAGAAGTACGAAGATCAAGCAAAAAGAAGCAAAAATACGATTATCTCATTTCTACAATTTAACGAGTAATATGTCCTTTACGTTTGATTTATCACTGTAATATCCGATATTCATTTAGAAAAACGAAACTTGAGCTTTTTCAGTTTGCAAAAAGACTCTTCTTCTGTAACAAGGTCGTAGTTTCAAACAACCTTTATTCTTTATAACAGGAAAGTTTAATAACGGGCTCGTGTTTGAGAAGCAGAGAAGTAAAATATGATCGGAAATAATACGTTCCCCCCCGTGATATATGGAACTAATAAATTGCAAAGTTTGGCAATGAAGCCAATAGCCACTCGAGCGCTGTCGGTCAAGCACAACAAGAAGATATTCCTTTTGCAATCGAATTTGGAAGCTGGTTTAGGAGTTTGTTCAAGTTAACCCTAATACTTCTTAAGTAGGGCAACAACTCAGAGCCAGCGGATTTTTTTTCCAGCACGTTTTCAATCACATTAATCCCACAAGACTCAGTCGAAGGGAACTGAGCCTGAGCCTGAATTTAAATTCAAGACAGCACTATCATGTTGAATACTTTTTGCAACTGACTTTATCGTGCATATAGTACAAGTCCATAATAAACGAGATAATATATTAACAAGAGACGTTTCAACAGTATATCTAGGTCTTAGGTATTTTAATGAATTTTCTCACTATCTCGCTTTTCTATCCGATTGACGAAGGCCTGAGCTCATAGGCTCCCTTCGTGGGTTAAAATGAAATGCCATATCGGGACCAATTGTCGACTGTATAATAGAGGTGAAACTCAATAAGAATTCATTTTCAGGATTACTCAGGTAGACCAGGGGTACAAGCGATTGGCACAATGGTGTTTCATGACGTTTATTAATGACAGTTTCCCCACAATAAAACCATTAAAAAAAAGTGAAACAAGCGGTACGACACGGTCGGACAAAACTTTACCTGCTTACTTGCGTGATTCCTAGAAAAAACCCTTGGTTAAATGATTGGAGACAGAAAAACTTTTTGACGAAAGGAATGGCCCCAGAATGTTCCCCCGAGTACTTAGAGACCCCACACGACGTACTATGGCAACCACCCAAAACTACCCCCTAAAACGAGGTGAGGTGGTTGGGGAAGCTCGGAAAAACTTTTTGACAAAATAAATTGCCTCAGAACGTTTCCCCGAGCATTTTGATACCCCATACAACGTACTTTGGAAAGTAACCAAAACTCCCCCCATAAGGGGGGGGGGGTGACGAAAAAACATTTTGACCAAATATATTGCCTCAGAACGATCTCCCGATCATTTTGAGCCCACACAACCCATATTTCACTAACCACTCAAATCTACCCCCTTAGGGGGTGGGGTGCTTGGATACGTTCAGAAAAACTTTTTGATACAAAAAATTGCTTCACAACGTTCCCCCGAACAGTTTGAGACCCCATAAGCCGCACTTTAAAAGTCACTCAAAATTGCCCCCCTCCCTGGGGGGGGGGGGGGGAGGGGGAGGCTCGAAATAAGCCATATACCATTTGTGACGAGTATGGCCGTTGTCACGTGTCATATCCAGAACTACTCATATAGGTACCACAAACAACTGAATCCACTGATTTCACCCTTTTACAGGTTCAGGGGGGACTTCCCCCCTTCCAGGGAGTTATGCGGGGGTAGTGGGTGGTATCGTTGGATTCGTAATTATTTGTTCTATAATAGTCCAAAATTTGATCAAAATCGTTAGAGCCGATTTTGAGCAAATATTTTTTTTCTACCTTTTGGGGGAGTTTTGGGGGGGTAACCCCCCTTAATTTTAAAGGGGGGAAACTGAACTTCCGGATTCTGATTTCTTCCAATTTTAGAAAGGTCACTACCGATTTTGAAGAAAATCGGTTGAAAAGTGCGCCGTCCAGGTCAATGCCACATACATAGCTAGCTACATACATACATACATACATACATACATACATACATACGTACTGACACGGAGTACCTGACCTCTTCTAAAAATTCATGTGGGCAAACTTTTCGTCGGAGGAAAAAAGTGAGATGGTTTTCATATTCCGAAGGAATGGACGTTTCCAAAATGTATATGCAAGTTTCAATCGCTTTTGAGGTCTGGGAGCAATGACGGTTCAAAGTTGAGGTTTGCCGAAAATTGGCCCGCACGAATACAATACTTTACCTTACGTATACTCCGTATACAGGTAAAGTAAAAACAGTAATGAATAATTCGTTTTAAGAGTAACCGACCCCACAAACTACTGTGCTGATTTTCCTCCATTTTGGTATCCAGACGTCAGAGGACCATTGCACGTCACTTTTCTTATGGTCACACGGGCAAATATGTATTTTCTTATTTTTGTACATGTATACGTTTGCGAAATTCCCCCCCCCCCCCCCCCCCTTAACTGACGGCCTGGGACCATACAATACCATACCAAAGCTTCACAGTGACCACCTCCCCACAGTTCTAATTTTACTAACTATTGTACTACATCGCCCACATGAGTAAGAAACAATCAGAGTTGTGAAACTTACGTTAACGCACTAAAAGTAAGTTCTCTATTGTTTAGCATAAGCATAAGCGAGCGCTGAGGGGTTCACCACTCGTTGGGAATCATAGGAAATCTTTATGAAATCTCAGCGAATCTTGAAATTATTTGGAGTGGTTACTGGTTACCCCTTCGGGGTTCATCTTTCTATGAATATCGTTTGGAATCTTTGGAAATCTTTATGGAATCTCAAGGAATCTCTGGAGTGGTTACCCCCTCGGCGAGCATTTTCCTTTGGGAAAGTTCCCGCAGCCTTGAATTTCTCATAAATGTTTCCTCCAAGTGACAGATGAATGGGGATCAGGTGACGTTAGCCCAAGGGAAAGCTATTGTAAGGAAAGCCTCACTATTCACGAATGCAGTGTCAGACCTTTCTATCAGACAGTTTTCTATCGATCAGCCATCTAAGCTTCAGGTTTTAATCTCGGTTAAACTGCGGGTACTTATCGTGATTAAATTCAAAACGAAACCCAAAGTAATCATCACCTTATTTGGTTGGAGCAGCCGTTTAAAGTTTAAGCTGAGAGAAGCTGCTTCAATAGTATAGTGGTTACTGCTACAGCTATACAATACAATATTACAAAAATAATAAATATAGCTAATTGAGAATTAAATAAGCAATCAGCTTCATAAAACAATTAAAATCCATTTACGTCTAACATGTTTTCAATTGGTAGTGGTAATAAAATTAGCGCGTGTACATATACTGTATAAATTAATACAATTTGTGCATGGTAAAAGCCATCAGGTGTGCATTCATACAATACTCACGAATCGAACAAATATGACGATAATTCTACAATACAGTGGGAAAGTGGAAGTAATAAGCAGTGGACCAAACTGTAACTACGTACTTATGTCGGCCATGCGAAACACAGGCAATGAAGCAAGGTAGTAACTCTATACCTCTCAATAAATTATGGATACTGATTCCTTCCACGAAAATACTAACTCCACTTCGCACGTTTTACAACTCACAATTATTTGTTTTCAGTTTCTACAGGTTTTTAATTTTGAGTTTCACCCCACCTTCCAAGAACAATAAATTTCAGCAGGTTCTGTAGTGAAAGGATCAACAACTTACCATGAAAAATACATTTCAGAAAAGGTTATTTTTGGAGAAGAGGTCTCCACGTCCCACTCCCGACAAAATCACACTGATTTGTCGCAGCGTGTGCGTTGAATAAGAAGGTAGGACAAATTGCTAGATGCTGGGGAGAACATAATGATCTGGAAAGATAGCCAAGGACTAGGGGCGGGAAGCAACTGCGGAGGTGGTATGAGGCGGGGAGGTGCGGCGCCTCGTCAACTATCTGAAGTTACCAGTACAGATCGACAATGTCACGACAGCGCAGCTTACGGAATTCTGTAGCAAGTCTATTAGTGGCTAGGTAAACCTCGAAAATATTCTAAGGTTTGGACGAGTAAATCACCTTCAAATATGGACACCAACAAAGGCTGGAGCGGTAGCATTACAACTTCTACACCTGAAGTGACAGGAAGGACGAAACGGGACTAATAAAACAACATAAAATGGGTGAAAGCCTCTCTCTGGGATATGCGGAGGGCTGTAAAGCTCAGGCAGTGCTGAGGATCAATTACGCTAAGGAAAAAGCTGAAAAACTTTCCCTGAACTGAGTTCCGTGCTACTACGTCAACTATTTTTCTTCCTAACAAGCTTTTCCTTTTAGACTTGTTTCCCGAATAATTTGTTATGTGTCAAAGATAAGGCGGGGAAAATTCGTGTAAAATTAATGAAATAGCCATTTTCGTAATTTTCGGTGGGGCGTTTGTTACCACCCCGTAAAAACTCAACCTATAAAAAAAAGTTACGGAGCGCAGGTGAAAAGAGCTACGCTGAAACTTGGTTGATTGGTTTTCTATGCGTATAGCAGCGAGAAGGTGATGGCGCTTCCACGGAAGCGAAGAAAAGGAGTTCCAGCACGGACAAGTCAAGGTGAGGCAGAGCATTTTGCTCGTGATATTGACTGGAGAAGCGAGGAGAATTCGATATACAGAGGCAAATGGGACTGGCCAGGAATGACTCAGCGCCTTATAAGCACGGTACAAGTACTAGTCACAGGCACAGCCATGGACAAGTGCCTATTGCATGCAATCGCACAACGGTTAAAGCCGACTGTATGCACCCAGAGCCCAGATATCGGTCATCTCAAATTGATTAAGAAGCTTGATTCAAGATCAGGAAGGAAAAAAAACACCAGGGATTTTTACCAAACGATTTTTCACCACTTTTGGGTGAAGATTTGTGAGCTCGTTAAAAGTTGCTAAGAGAAGGAAGCGGAAGTGAAATGTGCACTGTGAGATAAGCGGTGACGTCTCAGCACAGAGTTTGCTTATCATCGATGCGTCTGATTGTTTCGGTGATAAGGTAAACAAGACAAATATCTCAACACTCAAGATATACGGCTCTTTTTGGGACATTCACAGAGAGAGATAGAAAATGAGAAGGTTTCCAGAAAAAATAAAATGATTGGCATTGTCAGTTAAAAACCCCTCACGCCTCGCGCCAAATTGTTTCTGTTGTTCTGAATCACTAGTGTTTTGCTGTTCGCTAAGATATCCCTCGTTAACATAGGGATGGGGTATACAGGGAGAAGTCCAGGAACTAGAATATTTCAAAAATTATTCATTTTCATTGTCCTCAATATTCAGCACTACCACAAACTCCAAGCCTTCGGTAGGTAATGATAAATACGTTGTTTCGGCAGGTTCCGGGTTCCAAATAACAAATTGAGGAGAATGGTGAACAGAAGAACTTCGGTGATATGAAACGGGTGCGGTAACGGCTCTCCTCTCCACCAGAAATCATTGTACTATTGAGTCTGTTTTCAAGGGAAGCTTATAGTTCGTTATCATAAAGCCCCAGTCAATTATAATTACTGATTATATTGTAGTATCACGAGCACAGCTCTGATTATGCTAAATATTGTAGATTCTCTCCCACTAAGCGCCAGCATTAAATTATTCCATCACATCCTCAAGCACAATATAACTCAGTACGTATTTACCATTGAAACTTATCGTATTATAAGTACATGCACAAAGTAAATTAGATGGGCTGGTGGGAAAGAAGAATGGAGGACAGCTACTCGAAGCCAGGAACTCGAGAGGAAGAAGGAATCACAGCCATGCGAGCGATCCTTCGCCTCATTTACATACAAATGACATCGCTAGCTTTTACTCCACCAAGAACTCCGGGGAGGTACTTCCTCTCGGATCGAGGGTGGCCCATCCTCCTAACAGCAGAAGTTCGGCTTGTTCAAGGCACCATCTACCAAGTCCTCAACATCAATTACAAAATTCTAACCAGAGGCGGCGATAGAGCACGGTCATCTCCTGGTCATCTACTGGTCCCCTTCTTCTCAGTCCACTTCCTACTTTCTCCCAAGCTCCAGAAACCTACATATATGGCGAAAACAAAGTAAGCCGATTTTGAAATTCTGGTTCCTACGATCCCAGTGGTTTCTGTCCCCACAGCCTACAACCTTCCGCCGATTTTAATGAAATTTGGTGTGCGACTATAAAACCGTAACATAGGTAAAACATTTCGATTATTCCAAAATTGCGGCAGCTATTGCAAAAAAAAGTGCACAAATATTAAGGCCAGGGGGCAGTGCACTTTATTGCTGTATTGCTGATACTCGACACGGAAGTGACATAGCCCCAGGGGAGATTACAGCAGTTTAGCTGCTTCTCTGTGTGCCTGAGAATGGTTCAATGGTAAAACTTGTAATTGGACACCTATACTAAACGAGGGCTGAATTATTGTAAGCTTTATTCTTATCCGAATAGCACATTAAATTATTTTGAATTTTTTCCCCATAAATCCCAAATAATAACGATATTTGTTTATCTTCAGTGAGCTGGAAAGTTCATTTTAAATAATTAGCACATTTCAAATCCGTAAAGTGATGTTATATAGGTATACATATCATGGCTTTGAAACGCTCGCCAACCGCAGCGCGCAAGAGAAATCACAGCAAAAAAAAAAAAACCCTTCCCACAGTGTAAACGGAGATAAAAACCAACAAATGAGTTATTTCGAACCCTCCAACACAGATTATATCGTGTAAATTATTTTAATTGACGGCGCGAAAGTTTGCTGTTGGTGGTGCGGAAATCATTACCATCACGCTCTCTCCAACTGACTCCTATTCTATTATAGCTACACCTACACTATCACCACAATCAACTTCTTGGAGTACAATAAAATAAAAATATTACGATACATCAAAGAAAATTTTACGAAATAAAACATTTAAATAAAAAATACGAATTGAATTTCATCACACATCGGGCGGTTGTTCCGACTCAGTTAACAAAACTGTTCCCTGACGAAAGTTAAACTCAAAAACAAAGACTTGTCCAACATCTTAATTGAATACAGCTATTAGCTGTTAAATAAAACAAAGGAAGCAATAATCGAAAGGGACAAGCTACCTAATGGGGACGTCAACAGCAGTTTTCATCACCCATTAGTACCACGTCCCGCGTTCGCCACGTTTTCATAACTATCGTTATCCGAGTGCTAAACGGCGCAGAGCGTGTCTGTGGGCCCTTTAGGTGGGATATGGCACTTTCCTACGCCTCTACCAATTGACGGAACTGCAGGTCAGTCGTTAGCACGGACAACGGCCTATCGTGCTACTATACGTACGTGATAGGCAATTTATTTGCGAATTCAGAAAGTGCTGCCAACAACGCATGGGTTTGTACCTAGCTCTTCTACTGACTGCTCCTCAGTCATTCAGAAAGGGAGCATGAAATGAATCTTGGAATTATTTGGAGTGGTTACCCCCTCGGGTATGTATATCCAAAATAAATCCACTAGCAGAATCTGCAGGATATCTTCATCCCTACTGGCTGTGGTAATGACCTTGCGTGCTGCTTGATTGCTAATGTCCGTGCTTCCAAGTGCGTTTGGTCCCTTCCCTTCACTTTGAGCAAACGAGTACTTTTCCGTGTTTCCAAAGCCGCTAATGATGCTTGTTAAGTTGTTAAAACGGACTTGGTATCTAATTCATAAAATGAAAAAATAAAATACCACCCCTTCATTCAAGTATGCAGAGCTAAAATTATTATTTTACGTCGCATAATTTCACACGGCACTAAATTAACTTACTCGTTTAACCTCAGGCTAAGAAAACAATCAAAATAACTGACTATTTCAGCAAAGCTTTCAGTTGAAGAAAAAACGCGCTCGGTTCATCAATGTGCAATGGAAACCTATCTTTGTACTGCTATTTTCCAAACAAAGGGATTAGAAGAAAAAAGAAGAAACTTGAGTAGTCATAAAAAGACGAACTGACAAGAAAGTTGGAAGCTGCGGTATAATATGAAAGGTAGAAAGGTATTGAATGGCCTGCTTGAACTTAATTAGTGATTACTGTTTGTGCAAACGCAACAATCAACTTTTTATTTCAATCAACGGGACGATATTTCTATTTATTTTACGGCTCTGCGATCTTTCCGCGTCAGTCCGATCAACCCCGTGCCTTTTCCGATTTATTTTACTCACCAATCATAACAATCAAAGAGGTGAAAGGTTGGTCATTATATTCAATACCTTCGATTTCAAAGCCGATCAACATTTTTGTGCTTTTGACTTTGTTCCTTTGCCTCTGAATACAAACTGTCGGTCGTTTGGGAAGTTCGCTTCTTTTCATGTTTTATGATGCGGAAGGATTTTTAAAAGGGAATGTGTTCGTAATAAACCGTCGAGAACCTCCCTCTAAAACTGGCTCGCATGCATAAATTTTATTTAATCAATAGCAGACGGTTCCAGAAAAATGTAAAAATATACGAGCACTGTCTATTTTTCTCCATTAAGTATGCTCTCTACCTCATGCATGACAATGACAACGCAAGGCCTACTAACTGCAGGTTGTCTCGTTTGCAGATAGCTTTGGAGACGATCCCCATGCTGACCATAAGTATGGTGAGCGTTATAGCACTGACCTACGCCACTCAACAGAATAATCATAAAATTAAATTAACTACAATACCTGGCAGTTGCTTTGCTATACCAACAAATGCAGAGAACGTGAACTCTACCATAACTCAGCAAAAATAGGAACCTTGTCTACCTTCCGCATGACGTAATAATTATTCACCCTTTGCAAACAGCCCTCAAGTTAGAGAAGCAAACAAGGGAAGGAAGGAGCCGAAGGAGAGGTGGAAACTGTAATAAAACAAGATGTCTCAGGTATGAACTGATTACAAGCAACGTCAATGAAGCTCCCGCTAAAACGCCCGCCTTCTTTCCTCATTACCAAAAAAATAAGAAGGGAAATTGTTTAGTCTTTGAAGCGCTAATTTTTCGCGCAATGATTTTTGACACATTGATGAATAGCGAGAGAAGTAGAGTGGGGTAGAAGTATAGAAAGCCTCCACAGCTTCCTTCATCAATTACGGTAAGTGATTGCCCATCAAACTCCATTCATGAGCCTTCATCTTCCTTTTATTGCATTTTCGCCATCCACAGGAAAGGAAGAAAAAATAATATCGACTATTTTATCAGTTCACTTTCAACGCCAAATTTATGGCCAGAAAGTACCTTGCCGCACATCTACGACAGTACCGGCCATATACGATTATATATACATAATATAACCATTTACATTGTGTTCTATACCCACAGCTAGGTGGTTGAATAAATAGATGTTTTCAACAGTTATGGAGAAAAGACGGTACAGGTATTCAGTCCCCAATATACCACTGAATTTCAGAAGGGTAGAGGAAGCAAAAAAGTTGGGTAAAACTGAAAAGGGACGAAATGAGCTCACAGAGCAGACGACAATGTTGATGAAACGAATTCCCTCACCCTCCTCTTCAGGTTATCTCTAAACTGAAAAACACAAAATCCCACAATGTACTAAAGTAGAGTAATTTCAACAATTTTTATTCTAAAATATTTTTCATGAAAAATAAAAAAGCGAGGGAGATTCAAAGTAGAAGAAATTGTTGCATTACATTATAACTTTATTTGTCTCGGGGAAAGTCGGTTAACAAACTTAAAGTTCGTCAACTTTAATGTGTTTCTTTTGATGAGAAAATAATTTCTTTTACAGCTGTTGAAAACCAAAGTTTGATTAAGGTTTACAAGTTCATGAAAGCCTTGAAAAAAATACATGACACCAATAAAATTACAAAGAAGTCACGAATTCAAATCCTTGTTCAATGGAAAAGCTCAATGAGAAAAGATGGACTGAATAAACACTTCTTGTTCACCGAAGCTAGTGGCAGACAACATCAACACTAAACGCTTCAAAAATAACTGTATTATTTTGTGGCTCCATTTACGTCTATCAAATATTATAGAACTAAGTATTGTAATCGTTCGGACTGCTCAATGAATCCTCAAGGGTGCGTCCCACCATACTCGAAAAACGTCGATTTTCTCTTTACTGAGTTTGGTGGGACGCAGCCTATGGAGGAAAAATAATTCGAATGAACTGCTGCTAAAGAGAGACTTTTTTCTGCACACATGAATAATGAAAAGTGAGGAAGGTTGGAACTTTTGTCAGGAATGAGAGAATCAGGGTTTGCGATGCGAATAAGGGACTTGCCGGCTTGAGAGGTGATGTGCGGAAGAGCCATATTAAAATTTCATAGAGATAGTAAACTGGCAACGGACCCGGAAACCTTCATCGATTTTGCCGCCGCGCCCGCAGTCCCGCCTGCTGCTTCTCTCGGGCTCTCTTAAGACAGCAACCTTTTGCTGCTTCCCTCACTATCAAAGGAAAAAAATTGAAAATCTGACTATGTCATTCATTAGTTCTTAGTTAACTTCCAGGCACAGTTTACTGGAAACAATAAACAACCGCGACCTGAGGTTGGTGGAAAGTATATCATCACTATCATCAGTCGTTTCAGTTCTTTGTTATTTTATATGAATTATCTCTATAAACCCCGAAAGAGCTGAAGAGGAAACGAAATCGTAGACAAATTTTAAATTTTTTGCTCTGATTATGAGAAAAATGTAGTATATCCGACCAAAAACACTCCGTGTAAAAAAAACAGCCAAGTTTATAACCCTCCAAAAATTAGCCTAACTCAACAGCCCTTAAAAGGGTTTGATATCAAAAATGTTGGCCAAGTTCTCAACATACCCACTATCACTCGGCCCCCAAAATTAGTGATATCACTTATTACAGGGCCAAGTCCTTGGCGCAAATCACGTAAGCGTCACAGCCGGTCATAGACACAGACTTTAAGGTTGGATGGGGGCTGCGGACCGGGGGTATTGGAAAGCAGGTATATGACAAAATATGTCGCCAACATCCTTGTGATTCGCGCCAAGGACTTGACCCTGTAATAAGTGATATCACTAATTTTGGGGGCCGAGTGATAGTGGGTATGTTGAGAACTTGGCCAACATTTTTGATATCAAACCCTTTTAAGGGCTGTTGAGTTAGGCTAATTTTTGGAGGGTTATAAACTTGGCTGTTTTTTTTACACGGAGTGTTTTTGGTCGGATATCATATAATTTTTGTAAGGTGGTACAATAGTTTCTACCAGTAGGTAAAACATCAATTGGCTGTCGAACGGACTCAAGTTTTCTTGCCATACCTGGAAAGTACCTACCAGTACCTGAAAACCAATTCCCTGTCAACCATACAAAAATTACCAATCTCATACCTGAAATACCTGAAAAGTACCTACTCGTACCTGAAAATGAGTTCCCTGTGGAATCTCCACAAATTACCTTCCCATACCTAAAATGTACCTAATCGTACCTGATAACAAGTTGACTGTCGAATGGAGTCAAAATACCTTGCCATACCTGGAAAGTACCTCCCAGTACCTGAAAACCAGTTCCCTGTCAAATCTACACAAATTATTATCCCGTACCTGAAATGTACCTACTCGTACCTGAAAGTAAGTTGCCTGACGAATCTACACAAATTACCTTCCCATCCCTGAAAATATAGTACCTTCTTGTACCTGATACCTGAAAGTAGTACGTAATCGTACCTGAAAGGAACAAGGAGACATATCCACATTTCACAACATTGTAGGTAGGTATAGGTAGGTATTTATTTTTATTGTTAGGACAAGGAGCTGGAGGCAGTATTTGTTTTGTAAATATCTGCCATAAGTTAGTACGGGAACTTTGAATCGAACCTGAACCTATAATACTGAAGGTACTTCGGGTTTGCGATTTTTCTGGGTGTCCATGGGATGGTACCTACAAGTGTGCTGAGTTTCAGCTCTATCGCACTGCTGGAACATGCTAATAATTTGTATAGGTGAGTGAGTGAGTGAGTGAGTGAGTGAGTCAGTGAGTGACCCTCAAAAACAGCTAAGTTTGGTATGTCACTGCTCAGGTACGGTTGGACGTTGAAGTTTGAAATTTCATTTAGGAGGTCCCGTGCGACCCTACTACAGGAAAAGGGTACCCACTGTTCGAGCCACGCCCCCTTGCCTCCTGTAGAGAGGCACGAAAAGTGCACAACTCTGGTTCCTGTATAACATGCTGGCAGTGCTCGAGGCTTTGTCGCGCTTTCTTTTTCTTTAAAACTTGGCTGCATGCACTGCCGTGCATGTTGATAAAGCCGTATTTGTAAATTATTGTCATTCAATACAATGCACAGACCAGGGGGGTTTTATTTGATAGCCCTCGTGAGAATTTTCCAAAGTTCCTTAACAGAACAAATCGCGAATGTTCGACGAAATTCCTGGGACCAGAAAAGGGGACAATGTATTGGACGAACCACTTTCTGGGAAACTTAGGTGAAATGAGCTTGGCAGCGGAAATCACCATGAAGTTAGGGAAGGAAACGTAACCCTCACCATTCTATGCCTCGTACAGGCAGACCATATTTAATTAAAATTTTATACCCCCTCTGTTTACCAAATTAGCCGGTAAAAAAGAAGAGAGAGGGAAGAGGGGGTAAAAAGGCACAATGGGTCGGTAAAAACTGAATAAATGAACATGATATTATCTGTTTACGGCGGACTTGGTAACCAAGGATTACCAGCCCCCCAGTTTTACAGCTAGAGTTTCAATTTTACTTTCCTTCTCTACTTTTTGTAAGTCACCTTTTCATCTGAACTATGTTAAACTTTCCTCAGAGATTTCTTAAAAGTCGAACTTAAGTCACATTTCATGAAAATATGAATAAAGATGATTTGCGTTGGGTCAGCACAGGCCACTGCATGAGGCTCGGGATGCTGAACTGCTGAAGGTGATGGACAGAATGTGCGGATAGTCTGAATGCATTGTGTTGAGTCAGCCTACCTGAAACAGCGGCAACCACCCGGAAACTTCAACCATATTCAGTCCTCCAGTCAAAGAAGTACCATTTTACCGAGCACTTTACCTTCTCTGAAAAGGCCGTCATTCTGATAAAATGTAAAACGGACCAGAAAATGAATAGAAGGCCGACTGAATTATCTCCAGTGCTAGAATCTTCTCTTTCAACTAAAGGGACAAAGCTGAAGCTAAGAAGGCCCGATACGATCGTCATTTCATAAAATGTCCCAATGAATTAACGCAGGTGCCCACAAAGGGACTAAAAAGAAAATTAAATACGTCAGTATGGTATGTACAGGTATGTAAGCATAGCCGTACATTCAGTACTGTGTGACATTAAAGTATTCAATTAAGGCTGAATTTCACCACCTCACGATAGTGCCTTTTAACGTTCGAATAGCTATCGATTCGAAAAAGCATACATCCTCTCGTTAGGTTTTGTTGCGTCAATAGAATTCGCCTGCTTTGTTTACGTCAAATCTATTTCAACAATTTCAATCTAAAAGTGGAAATAAACGTGAAAAACCCCCTATTTTTTCGGAGAAAGAAGTTAAAATGTTGATTAGTCTACATTAGACTACACCAAATGAGTCGCAGGTATGAAAATTATCGTTTTCGCTAACGCACGGAAAATCTACTCGACAGCTAACGAAACGGTAACGGTGCATGGTGAAAGCCGTTAACATTTTTTACCGATACGATAGCGCTATCGTGTACACGATAGTCTTCACGTTAAAGAGGTGAAATCCAGCCTAAATCGGAAAGAGGAAATACAATACATGCAGCAGGGAACTCAGTGACAGCGATTCTGCAGTGCCCCTTAACGAAGCAAACTTTGTCAAATGCCAATTTCGACTTCTCGCCAGCAGAGCATTTTAATTTTTGAAAACACCAACTTAATTAAACTTGTTACTTTTTGCTGGCCCTCGGGTTGAAATTGAAAGCTCAGTGATGCGGGGATATCTCCAGCGCTGTCATTTCATTTCGTGACATTATTATCAGCCTCCCCCAAGTTTTCGGATGCTTGCTCCTCATCAGGACGTAATGTGAAAAGGGTGATAATTTAACATGGAAAATAAAATTTAGGAATGGGACTTCTCGCTAAATGATTAGAAATTTAATAAAAGGCTGACGAAGGTTGCACTTCACTTTCCAGCCGCTTACTGCTGGGAGGGGGGATTATAGAAGTAAGCATACCGCACCTCACCGCACTCATCAACGCAACGTTTCGACTTATACTTGACAGGGTATTAGCAAATTGCAAACAAATAAATTATGATAAGACCACTGTATAGTTCCACAGAGAAGGGAAAGCAATTTCTACTTCGGTTTCTACTTTTTCGTGTCTTTGAAGGATCGTAAGCAAGAATATGGATCAATGCAAAATTGTGGTTAGCAGAATTTGATGGATATTTTTCAGAAACCACTTTTTTTCGCATTAGTGGACCCTAAAATCAAGATGAAAACAGAATATGAGGAAAATTTCCACCAAAAATAGCTTGGGAAAAGCGAAAATTGAACACTTCAGTAGTTAATATAGGTATCATAAATAAATGAGGAACCGACAGAAGCTGAAGGTGGATCAGTTGAACTGATTGACGGGCTGCATGTCAGGGTTCCTATATGTCCACTCATGGTCAGTGAGGTCACACCTGCCATATCCATCTACTTCGCCTACTTATAGGTACGTCATATTAAATATACCTTTTGACCGCGAAGAAATAATAAAATAAATAAATAATATTACAATGCTTCTTTTTAAATACTGCTTCATTCGAGAGACTCAACAAGGTGCAAGTGCAAGTATATGAGTACCTTCCCCTTGGACATACCCTTCATATCTATTGCACTCAATAATCCAGTAAATCTCTACGAATCCTAGGGGGTAACCACTCCAGAGATTCCTTGAGATTCCCTGAGATTCAATAAAGATTTCCAAAGATTCCAAAGTTGAACCCCGAAGGGGTTCCAAAAAAATTTTGAGATTTCATAAAGATTTCCAATGATGCAATGATTCCCAACGAGATTCCTGGAGTGGTTAAGGGTCCGCTATACCTGACGATGCATTTTTTGCCGCCCATAAGATTAACATTGCGAGCGGCGATTCATTTTCAAGGTTTACCCTTGGTTGGAAAGACACAAAATTTTGCCTGTACCTAGCCCTAACAATGTTCTAGGTCGTGTTCGTAACAGATTTCCCATTTTTTTTACTGGGTTTCGAGATACAGCACTTTTCTTGAGGTATGCGATGCTAGCATTTGCAAAACAGTTGCAATAAAAGAAACCAGTGAGAAATTGGGAAATCTGCTTCGAACTCGACCTAGAACATTGTTAGGGCTAGGTACAGGCAAAATTTTGTGTCTTTCCAACCAAGGGTAAACCTTGAAAATGAATCGCCGCTCGCAATGTTAATCTTATGGGCGGCAAAAAATGCATTGTCAGGTAGAGCGTCCTCTTAACCCCTCGTACGAACCAATAATAAAGTAGTTTAACCCCTTCAAGCTACCTATAGATAACAGGAACAGGAACAATAATAATAGAGATGGTCACACTTAAGACGAGATAAAGAGCAGTAAGCCAAATCGAAAGGAGCTGGGGGTTTTGCCGATGGCAATTACAAACTCAATTGAGCACTCTCTCTGCCCATTGCAGCACCCGATTGCTCAAGTGCCTCCTCCTCAGACCTCAGCATTTCCAATAAAACAGTAACCACAGCGAAATTCACCATCCCTTATCCTCTTCAACGCTTCAAACCTGCTGAGCTGTTTTGTTTCATCTTCCCCCTTCTTGTTATTAATTCCAACAAGGCGTTGCCCATTTCCTGCCTCCTTCTTCGCATAGTTTGTTAAATGACTCGAGGCTTCGATTCCCAAGAGATGTCTTTCTATATCTCTACTTCTAGAGTTAATACTTATAATGTGTAGGTAGTTCAGGTACAAAAACACTGGGGGTGTCAGCCCGGTCTACTAAATGAATCCACTGTCAAGACTGGTACAAACGTTTCACTTTCGCGCAACTCTCGAATCACCTCCCATCAGACTGGAGGCTCCAATACCCTTAAGATATGATGGAGTCCACAGCTCACACGGGGTCTACCAAACTGATACGAAAGGATGAATGTAAATACAATACTTGCATAACAAGCATCTGGGGTCATGGAATACGAATATACGAATCGACGCTTTGATGAACTAATAACTATAGGGAACACCAGGACGAGGAGCTATTCAAGAGCCGTGACAGTTGTAACAAGTTTGGCTAAACGGGTGAGCCCCCTCGCCCCAGTCTCCATTCTGCCCGCTACAAATTCCGAGAGATTTCAGAGTAGTGGACAAGTTTCACGAGCGCAGGAGCGACATACCTCCCCCCGCGTCAGCGACATTGAAGCGAAACTTACAGTCAAGTTCTCCAAGAATCCCAAGTCTAAACTGATTAACTCATCGACGAGAATCTCAAGTCAAGAAGCAAATATAAACAGATCTGGGAGGTCAGAGTCAACATACAGCAACTCAACTTGGCTCAGATTGATCGAAAAGCCGAACAATAACGACGCTTATGTCAACATCACCCAATCACTGAGCTTCAAAGCTACGTTTGGCAAAACTGAATAAATTTGGTGGCAGAAGGGCGGGGGTACCTCAGGAAAGAATGTTTCCAACACTTCCACCTCCACGTCATTTTGGAACGTTTATCTTCTTGGATAGAGGTTATCGGAGGAAGGGATGATGAGAAAGGCTGCTTTCCACGTAGGCGAAGTACAGGATGGGGCCTCAGGTTACAAAATTAATCAAAAAGGGAAGTCTGGTTTGAACTGGGATGTAGCTTGAGCAGTGAGCTGGCTGCTTCAGGCTATGGAGCTACTACGGGCCTCCAGCTACAGGGGGCAAACACAGCCAGTAATTGCCACTGGCACCAACCTAAAGGCTCAACAACCGTTATCATTATGTTTCGGCGCTGATTAGGCAACGCGCCCTACGGAGAACTTCGGTGCTTTCACCCTCCAGATCACACTTTCAGCTTCCACTAATTACGAGAGGCCGCAGAAATTCCACAGTCAATCCACTTTTTGGTTAATATTCAGCAAGACGACTGTAAAAATTTCAGGAGGATGCCGATGCAGAATGCATTCCACTAAGTCGGATGGATGGGTCTCAAACTACCATATCAAAGAGAATGAACAAATGGAAAATATACAGTACATACAAAATATTCTGCACTCTCCCCACTTCACGGGTCAAGTACTAATTTACTACAACGTCAGTACCTCCTTCGTCACTGATCGACGGTAACGTGCAGGAGCTACAGAAGGGAGCAGGGCGCACCAAGTTGAGAACTTTCAGCTAAGTATAGCCATTAAAAGCCAGTTGAGCAAAAAGTACTTGGAGCACTAACTTACCACCAGCATGCGCTGAGGACCGGAAGTAAGCTCACCTGAAACAGGAAACAAAAGGCCAGATGAACAAAAGGCTCTGGGAGGTAGAAAAGGGCGGGAAGTTGCAGTAATTGCTCAACTTGGCTATTTATGAATGAAACTCGATTTGGGTGATAGCATCGACATGGGGCTCAGGTTCAATTTCACCCGTGCTACTTTATCAGCCTTTCCTTTCCCGAGCCAAATCCTTATTTTCACTTCGTTCTGTGAAAATCTCAAAGACTCTCCAATTTCATCCTATGATACTGCGACTGCAAAGGGCATTTCGAATTTATTAACTCTGGAGGAGACACAATTTATTGTTATTTTTAAGGGTGACCACACAAGTGTGTTTGTTACGTTTTTTTTAGCACCTTTTATGAGGAAACTATTGGATATTTATTTCCTTTGAAATATAATACGTTACGTCTTTTAAACGGCCGAAATTATGCTGTGTCGTGATTATGTGATCGAGTGATTTCTGATTTCTGTCAGCCAAAATTATCGTGAAATCACAACATAGCCTCTTAATTTATGACGATAAATCCAATAGTTTCCTCATAAAGTGATCATGCAGAAAAAAACCTAAACAAATACGACTGCGTATAGACGCCGCCCATAAGTGCGGAGCCACTAGGGCACTACACACAGCAGTGGGGGAAATTCCCCAGTAACTGCATAAGTAAGTCTGACTGACAAATAAAAATTAATCGAGATTTTTAGATTGACAAATGAAGAGCACAGGGAAATATCGGGCTTAGTCACACAAAAATCATTTTTGAGTTATCTATGCCATTTTGTAGCGGAGCCATGGCTCTACCTTTTAGCAATGAAAAACTGGCTAAAAGCAAGCTAGGTCCCGAGTTATTAGCGTGGGAAAATATGATATGCAGGGGAAAAAGGAGGCTTTGTCCACCGACACTGGGGAAGACCGGGCTGAGTCCAACCACGTGGTATAGGTGCGCATGCGTCCTGACTCCTAGTCCGTCCGTCATGATTGCTTACTTCGCGCAGAATTTGTGGTGCATTAGTTTTGATGGTTTTTACAAACTAATTTTTGTCAATTAAGTGGAGTTAGCGTTTAGAATTGAGTGTGAAGACATAGATAAAAGTGTCAGAAAAGCCACAAAGAAGAGACGGTCTTTTGGTAGACTCACAGACGTGGCCAAGCGTCTAAGGCTCCAATCTCATGTTACTGGAGACGACTGCAAGTGCAAGAGACTGAATTGTTTTACTAATGTGAGGGAAATCAATAATAAAATAATAATCGTCTAATTTTTTTCCAATATTAGCTTTTTGTAAACAGGGAGAAAACGGGCTAGGTCCAACCTGGCATGGGACATGGCCGATTATTTCCTTTCTTGATCCGACCTACGAATGCCAAATAATTCATTATGATTCGTAGATGGCATCCTGGGTCTTCTTACTTTCAAAACCATTTGTACAGATATCAGTGATTACACTACTTTAAGAAGAAACACAATTACATTTATAGTGCTACCCACAGAAGGTTTTAAAGTTTAAAATTCAATTTGCCACGAATTTATTTTTTGTGACTAAGCCCGATATTTCCCTGTGCTCTTCAAATGCTAATACCTAGATATACATTTCTGAAAAGCTGTACACCCCACAAGTGGAAACATGAGGTCAGAAACCAGCGGTAAAAATGGCAGCACGATGTAAACAGCCAATACAATAACACACTCAAACACAGGCAGGATATTTGCGAAAGCGATCCCCCCTCTTGCGTTAGATAGATCCCCGTCATCACGGTGGAAACACAGACTGGTTAATAAAATGAAGACATTTCTAAGCGGACAGGCAAAACAATATTTACAGGGGTGGATAGTGAGGAGGGTGATATACATGAGGGTCCTGGATGAATCCCGAGAGAAGGGGGGGGGGGGAGGGGGGGGGTCATTACAGTCGACATTTCATTCTCGACGCTTGCTACATACTGGATCTGATGCACCTCATTCAGGAGCGCCCCTTCGATCAAAGAAATCTATTCTGATGTTTATTTTTTCATCAAATACGTCATGGCACATTTGAAAACCCCCAGAATCACAGAAGCTGTTAAAATCTATGAAAACATTTCCAGCGCGGCATGGCATTTCTCTTTCTTAGGGTGCGTCCCACCATGCCCAGTTAATAGAAAACTGGAGATTTTCTCCCAGGTTCACCATGTTAAATTTCCGAGAAAATCGGAGTTTTTCTCTTAACCGAGTATGGTGGGACGCACCCTTAGTTGTGTAAAAAGTTAAATCAAATTCTGGGCAGAAGAGAAGACGGGGAAGTAAACTAGAGTAAAAGCATAAAATAAAATAGAAGAACTGCCGAAAAGGTTGTTGATAAACCTCTTGCGTCTAAAGTGGATTTACCCGGAAATAAGCCTTTCCTACTTTTTACGACGACAGCCATCTCTTCGGGCCGTCAAAAACTAACTGGCCTCATTTGGTGGAATGAAGTTCGGCGGCTGTATAAACAGTGTGCATGTTTACGACGCCTCTTCCGCTCCTTGCCGCCCCAAACTTCCCAGCTTTGTTTTCGACCATGACGAGGAAAAAAATCAAATACCCGTGCCTCTTTCTCCATCATTCTTCGGCTCTTCAAAATTACAATTTTGATTACTTCGTCCGCTTTCCCCCTAAGTTTTGTTTTGTCACAGTGGGAGATTCATTTCTTTCGATTTTTCTTCGCCAGTAGTTTCTGTTTTTTCGTTCTGAATCCATGAATTGCGTGGGATGACTTCCGCTTTCCTTTTATTCTTGATGGCTTCTTTTTTGTCACTCTCGTATCAAGATTTGGCTGAACGATGTTTCCGCCCCTCCAGTTTTGTTGCTCTTTTCCAGCGGATCGCAGGTAACTTTTCAAAAATTCCAACTTCAAAGCTCAGAAAATCATTAAAGGTATATAGGAATTTAAAAAAAATATTTCGACTACCTATTCATTTAATACCTGGGCAAAAGCATTTTTACCTTTTAGGTAGATTTCGAAGAAAAATCTACCTATTGTAGTCGTACCAGTAGTCTCACTTTTGAAAAATTTCTTCACAGTTCTTCTTTTTATGACCCCTGGATCCCAAAACCACCATCAGTTCAAAAGTTTATATATATATATATATATATATATATATATATATATATATATATACATCTATATATATATCTATGTATCATTTTGACTTCCTTGTGAACACGCTAGCAGCCGTATTTTTGAAAAATAATTGGTTTTGACTATTTAATAAAATATAAGGGACTAAAATCTCGGTCGAGTTCGTTAATGGGGGAAATCGGACCAAGGGGGGGGAAATGGGGGGACTTTTTCTAAATCTGGCTTTTTGGCCATAACTCCCTTAATATTGCAACTAATGAAACGTAGTTTTCTCTGAGGGTCGTCTAACAGTACTGCCTACAACTTTTCTTAGTAACGTTTTTTGATCCCACCCTTAATGGTTGAATAGGGGTGGAAAAAGAGGGTTTTGCGCACAAAAAAATTCATAACTTGTGTCCTAGGGGTGTTATCGAGTTCTTTTGTTTTGTAATGCATTTGCCTCAATATTACCTACAACTTTTGTCTGAAAAAGTTTTTCGTCCGACGCACCGTTTAGGCAGGGGGTGGGGGGTTGAATTTTCAAAACGTCATAACTCACTTATTTGGTGAGATATTGAGTTTTATCTTTTTGCTATGAGTTTCTATTAATAATATCTACAACTTTTATCTGAAAAAGTTTTTTGTAAAATCACTTTCATTTTCTTGTTAAGGGGGGGGGGGGGTGGGGGTTGAATTTTCAAAACGTCATAACTCACTTATTTGGTGAGATATTGAGTTTATTCTTTTTGCTATGAGTTTCTATTAATAATATCTACAACTTTTGTCTGAAACAGTTTTTTGTAAAATCACTTTCATTTTCTCGTTAAGGGGGGGGGGTGAAATTTCAAAACTCAATTCCTCCGTTGTTATTGTTGAGAATGCATTTGGGTCAACTGGAAATCTTCTTAACCGTCTTCCTCAATGATTTTAGACTGCTTTTAGTGGATGGAAGTAATCTTCGAAATCTACCTACGCCTTTCGGGGCTGCCGAAAGGGATTTTTTGATCTGAACGCATTACTTATATATATATATATATATATATATATATTGTACAATTGGAATCAACGTAAGCAGTAGGGCGCGGCTGATATTAGTGATGTTTCTAGGAGTAAAAAATAAAAGGCCAGCTGAATGCAGAAATGTGATGAGATGAGGGTTGTCAAAAACCCCGAAAGGTCTGATTTCGAGGTTTTCATTTCCGCCTGTGGTCTCCCTCTATTTTCTTTGGCGCCCAGAAGTTGATCTTATGGAACTATGCGACAGAGCGACATGTCTTCCAGTCCTCTATCAGTTCCGACATCCAACCCAATCACATCGAATTCCGATTTTCGAACTGGTCAAAAGGTCAGGGCCTGGAGGCACCAGGAGTGAGTGCTGGCACTGACATTTCTGCTGGATGAAAAATACGACTGCTCAATAGGAATTTAAAAACATATTTCGACTACCTGGCCAAATCGCATTTTTACCTTCCCTACCTCCCATTTTTAACGCCTATAAAAACGCAGAGCGACATCAGATTTCCGAAAACACGTCGTGAAAGCCACTTGGTTACCCTGTTACCCTGTCGTCGAAAAGTACGAACAGTGTTTTAGAAAGCATTGTCGCGGAGAAGCTGACTCGCTGCCATTCTTTAATTGCATCGCAATGTACATATACCAATCCGCAAAATCTCATCTCTGGTAATACAAATTTAAAACATGAAATTCTGACAATGTTAAAATAAAAAGTATAGAGCTACAAATCTGTTTGAAGAAATGTAGGGTGTCTGGTGTGAAGTGCCCTATATACATTTCATAATAATAGTACGTCTGAGGGCACTTAAGTGTTGCGTTTGGAAAATTCTTGTGAAGGTAGACAGACCGTTAAGCAGGCTTTTAACGTGAGAGGAAAATTACGGGCGTGAGTCTGTTTTTCATTACAGCCGCCCCGAGAGCGACGACTTTCTCCTTTCGCTTATTTTATTTCACGACTATGACTGCCCCCGTGCAGTTTTAAGAATCATGGTCCTCTAGAATTTATAATAAAGTAAATTTGCACATGAAATCACCGAAAATAAAATGGCTCAAGGACTTGCGCACGAATCAAGAGGAACGTCGCTGTATCAGATGATGTAGGACACTGGTCCTGCGTTAAAGAACTGAAAAAAGCAAATAACTAAACAAAATCATTTCAAATCTTATAATTCATTGTTGTAAACAGTAGACACAAGGGAAATGAGAATATAGCCGCCATCTTAATTTGAGGGAACGCGTGGTTTGTGCTAATAGAGGTGGACGTTGCTTAATGCAACTGCTGCCGAGCTGGAAGCGGTTTCGGTCCAACGACAAGATTTATGGGGCTCCAAAATTATCTTAAGCCGGAGCTTCGCAAACTTGGTAGGTTCGTGCCTGCCTTTCCAGATCGAACCTTTCGCGTTTACAATTACAACCGTTCTTACCTCACCGTAGACGTCACCTAACGCTTATTCCGTTTCCTATCTTTGGGTGGGGGTTTATCACCGTCTGACAAAGTAAGACATGGAGAATTTTGTATCCAAAATACTTTGAAGGGAAATGAACACTCCGGCGGCATGGCAGCATGTGTACACGAGAATATGAGTAGGTACGAACATCAAGCATACAGGTTACTGAACTCAGAAGACTTTGGTCAGATTGGTGGATCCCCGTCGAGAAGGTGGATGGGAAACCCCAGAGAGAAGAAAATAGCGGCGACTCGGCGAGTCAGTAGCCAGTAGTCACTATGACAGAATTCGCTGCAAAATTTTCAAATCGTGACACAAGCATAAGTCACCATGAGGTAGGAGGTTTGTGGAGAAGAAAATATCAACAGTCTCTATACATATTTCAACCGCCCCACGAGTCATCAATCATTTCATGTTTTAAACTCTAAACGGAAGTTTATGTATACCTATACATAAGGTATACATATAATCACGGAAAATTCAAACACATACTTCCCATCGATGTTCTGCTATGCCTATACAGCTGGGGAAATAATTAGTGTAATACATAACTCCATAGGCGCTTATAGCCGTAGCCGACGAGGGGACAAGAAGTTGCGAGTTATGAGAATAAGAGCAAACACTGGGCCAAGGCTAGTCAAGGAGTGGCCCGGAGCATGTTAAATAGTGGCATAAGCCGAAATTTAATTTATTGGATTGAGTAAAGGCGTCGGTTGAAGTCTCCTCGAGGCGAGGGGTTAACCACTCGCTGGGAATCATTGGAAATCTTTATGAAATCTCAGGGAATCTTGGAATTTTTTTAGAGTGGTTACCCCTTCGGGGTTCATCTTTCTATGAATATCATTGGGAATCTTTGAAAATCGTTATGGAATCTCTGGAGTGGTTACCACCTCGCCTCGAGGGGCATTCGACTGCGAACATTGACTGACATAAATTGCAGACGAGGAAGTGCAGTATTCACACCATTCCGCAATAGTGGTGCGAGTGACAGTGCGATCAATGATCTGTCCACCCCTCCAGAAGGAGTCCCCGCTGTCGGATAACATCAAATTTCCTGCCAGTAATTGAAAGCTCCTGCTTGCCCATCAGAGATCAAATACAATTATAATGAGTTATTATCTGGATATAGCCGTGCGGTGTCAACTGAACTCCACTTTGACACAGTCTAGTTTGTGCCATAGCACGGATACAATGGGGAACGTAATAGAAGAGAAAAACATGCCGAACCCCATCAGGTAAACTAAGGACTGAAGACTGATCTTATGAACATGCCCATTTTCATCAACCAGTTTAAAGACTTGAACATATTCCAATCTTATGCATGTAGTAACCCTCCGTTCAAGCCGTACTCTATAGTTTTGTGCTCGTCTATACAACACTCTAATATCTAATCTGAAGAAAGTAATAATTTCGCAAACTATTATTTACAGACTTTTTTCTCTTATTTTTTAACCTACGGATGTAGGTAGAAGCAAATGAAGATAAAAACCCAGACTGAGATTGACACATGGGAAAAATTATGAAATGATCGGATGTGGTAAATCACTGAGAACGAAAGTGTAATACGAGTACGAAATAAAAAACAAAGAGGAAAAAACAAGCAAAAAATAAAAATAAATTCTCTAAACAATCCCCCAATTAATGAAGCTGGCGTCTTTCTGTTTCTTTCAAGTTTCCCTCTCCACACATCAATACCAAACGTGAAATATGAGAAATCGTTATAGAGAGAATATGTGGGGAGTATTTTGCCATTTCGCAGAGAGTTGAGAAAGTCGACACGTGTACGAAATTTCCAACTCGAGAGCGCAACCCGTTTCACAAACTTTTCAGGCAATCTATTCTCCATGTCAGACCGCATTTATCACAACTTATCCATGCGGAAAGAGGTGAGAGAAACAATATTTACACTGGATTGACTCATCTTCACATCACTCTACATACACAAGCAACACTTCACGCCATATACGACCCAATAGTTTGTATAGTATTCGCTTCCAAAATCTCCCGCTAGATTACGAAATGACATAACGAGACATAAAGACATCTTTAAACAAAATAATTTTATACCATGACTACCCATGTTAATACAGACTGAAAGTACACCACATGAAGGGCCAGTTCGGATACACTTTTCTCCCGACGCGACGCTACGTGTAGGATAAAAACAGGACACCCTGTAACCCTGTAATGGATTTTTTTTACACCACCCTTAGTTTTTTAGAAATGTTCGCTTACAAAGACTTCTGAGTTTCGACAACTTTTAAGAGAAGAGGAGTAAAAAATAAAAAATGTTTGAAGAACACGGATTACTTCAACTTCAAACTTTTAAGGAAAAAGTTTTACAACAATCACAAGGTGTTCCTGAATAAGTAACATAAGAGCTATTATGATTTTCAAAAACTTGTTCTGTGAGTGGCACTTTCGATGACAAAGTTGACTCAAATAAAATAATATGTTAATTTCTCGGGCAACGGACAAGAGGTTCTTGATGCCCTCTGTCACTGTCAGCTCCTTCATCATTTATTAACAAAGTCAGGCCAAATTATGCACTCATAGTTTTTCAGTTTCAAACTTAACAAACTGTCACTACTCGTATATCAAGAAAAATTAATAAAGTGCTCCGGGTCATCTGTGTCTTTTTAAGGGGCTTCGAAAGTCATCAAGGTAGGGGACTTACTCGTACGCCAATCCTCGGACTATACCAAAGCAAAAATTAAAAATTAATTCTGTAGTAGTAGGTAATTTAATTACCAACTAATTTACAATTATTACTAATGCTATAACTAAAAACGATTCCCTGCAGCCTTTATGCATTATCGTTATGATCCTACTCTGTTATTGACTGTATCAGGCATCTCAATAAAAGTTATTCATATCATAACGGAGTGGTCGAGCAGTGATTGCAGAAATCCTTAGCAACAGATCAATATTTCATTACTTATTGTAATGGAAAACTCGCGTAAGTTGGAGAGTTCCGTGACTGCGGCATTTGAGTAGGGGGCCGCCTCTGATTTGATGGTGCAGCCGGCAAAGCTTCGCTACAGAAGAAACAGCATTTCGTCAGATCTAACATGCAATGATAACTCAGAAATTCCTTGAACTGTATTATGTAGCTTCCATATGAAGTCTAAAAGACGCGTCAGCATAGAACATATAATGCTCTTTCCCGGATAAAATAGTGGAGCGGATCGCAGTATCTTTCTGCCTGTGTGTATACGGTAACAGCCGAGAACGGTGGAACTGGGACCATAGTGTTTTATGGGGCATAACGGCAGGATAGAAACCGTCAGGGCAGCTTCTCAAGGGACGTTGCGACGAGCAAATGCTCTCAATCTCTCACATGCCGCCTGTCGCGGTAGTTATGGGACATTACCAGTTTCATTCCGGTCTCTCATAGTTTCTGACAGGGCAAAGGGTAGAGGCAGCACGAGAACTGTACGAGATTCCAGTCACCACCATGACATACGCCATGAAACACTTTTTAGGGGACTGTCAAATGCTATACGGTGCCTCCGCTGGCCTCCACATTCCAGTTGCATCACCAACCACAACCCCAATCATGTTTGCTTAGTCAACAAAGCTTACTGATGATGTGACCTCTGTTTGTTGGGCGGCTCCGAGGGGTTAACCACTCGTTGGAAATCATTGGAAATCTTTATGAAATCTCAGGGATTCTTGGAATTTTTTGGAGCGGTTTCCCCTTTGGGGTTCATCTTTCTATGAATATCGTTGGGAATCTTAGGAAATATTTATGGAATCTCAAGGAATCTCTGGAGTGGTCGGGCGGCTCCGTTAGGCATGGCGGGATAGTGTTTCATTACAGCTCTAAAATAAAAAGGAATATATGGCGAAGCTCTTCTGTGTGATTACAGAAGTTCGAAAATTCGACATTTGGATAAAGAAAAAATTTACGTTCAAACAGTGAACCCTAATGTCCTCCAGTGAAGATATGCAATTTCCTTCTTGATCTATCCTTTTCATGTTTACCCGTTCATCGTATCTGACCTAACTCCTTCTCAATGACCAGAGCCCAGGGCCGACAAAATCGCACGGGTCAGTTCGACAAACTAGAGCCGAAACGGCTGGATCGACGGATGGACATCGATATTCCGTTGCCACAGTTACCGGCCCATAACACTAACGCCACTGTAATTCCGGTGGAATAAATCTCCCAAAGGATTACGGACAACACTTGAAAAAGACAAACGGCCCCTTGCGATAAACTTTGAATCAGATTCAAGGAGACAGACGGTATGGTAGAAAAACTATATCACTGTCGGAATGTCGAAACTCCAGTCACGATGTCGCCTCTGAGCACTTTCTCACTGAGTCAATCAACATCAGCAGCGCTTCTTCCATTTACCACTCAACGGAAATGTATTTCAAAAGAAATCCACAAAGGAAACTGCACTTTGTACACGTGGAAATGTATAGAGATTAGACACATATGTACGAGCATTACACAGCTGAAAGGCCACATGTAGAAAGCCGTCGTCTCCTATATCATGCATGCACTTTTACGAGGCACAATACAATTTCCTTTTTTGAGTCAATCCAAGACCCAGAAAGGTTTCCTACGACATAACAAGGGGAATTATGGTACAAAAGTTAAGTAGGTAAGTTTTACGGACATTTGGAATCGCTGACACAAAATTTCAGCCGTGTTTCACTTTCGATTGGAGCGTAGGACATAAATCGCTGGACCCGCCGGAAACAGCGGCAATGTGTACCGCCCACAATACTCTACCCCCCCCCCCCCCCCCCCCAGCCTTCCCTTTCTAGTTCAAAGAGGCACACAAACAACAGTATATAAACAAATCGCAGGGGGTTTCGTAAATACCTTTACCAGTCGGAAAACCGTTTGCACATTTCCAAAATTTAGAAGGCATGAACCACAGACATCCTCGCAAATCACTATACTTAAATATCGACATCTAGTGGAGAGATTTCTTTGAAAACACGACATTTCATAGTAGGGCATGGTTAGTTTCTCTCCACAGCTTTTTCAAACTCAACCGGGCTTGTTTAACCTGGTTTCTGGCTAGCATACAACAGTCTAGGAACTATTATTACAACTGCCAATTTCCACTCCTTCGATCGATTTCTCCCATAGACAAACTTGATGTACATTTTAGATTGTATTATTTACGAATTACGAACGATTTTTTTTTGCAATAATCGGTATATTTCTCCGAAATCGACCTAAAAATCGATTATAGGCCTGACATAGGTTTGACATCAGTAGACCAGCAAAATTCTTCTTCAGCGATATGATTTGCTGAGTTGACGATTGGGTTAGAGGGCTGCCACGCAATCAAGCCTCATCAAGCGTCTTGTTAGGAACAATGACAAATGGGATCTCTCGACAGTTTCCATGCCGTTTCCCAACATCTCATTCACCGGGACTCACCACGTAAACACCAAAGGGCCGTGGTAAGATGGAAAGATGGACTGGAAACTGAAATCGCTGATCTGGCACATATAAGACTTAAGAGGACGCTATACCTGACGATGCATTTATTGCCGCCCATAAGATTAACATTGCGAGCGGCGATTAATTTTCAAGGTTTACCCTTGGTTGGAAAGACACAAATGTGACAAAAGAAAATCAATAACTCTAGTTTTTATGAAGGTGTTATTCGACTTCAAATTTACAACAGTGCTCAGAGCATGTGTTTCAACTTGGAATCTGGGACGACAGCTTAAGTTTTCCCATGTTGTATGGGTTGATCACTGATGACGAGTTTTCATTTATTTGTGCGTTTTCGCCTCCCAAACGAATAACACTGCGAGTGGTGAATTATGTTTTATCACTTTTAATAGGATGGAGAAAACAAAAACTGATGCAAGTAAGGTATGGACTGTGATACCTATTCCTATTAGGTACTGAAAGTCCCTAGCAAAGTTTCAGATACCATGTAGGTACGACGTACGACGCGACAGTCCCAGTACTTCCAAAATATAACGAGCGATGACTGACGACATGAAGGCACAGCCTGCCATAACAGGACAATACCTATTCTCCAAATGGAAAAGGCTCTTGCCAGGATAAGTGATGGCATCACCGTTCTGAGCAATACGGTGCAATGCATTAAGTAGTCGATGACATCAGTAGTCCGTCGTGCTGCACAGTTGCCTCTACTCGACGCGTAGTCGAAAATGCCACGAGAATCAGCACAAACAGCGAACTGATGACGTATCACGACTACACTGAATTTTGTACCTACCTGAATAAGGAGTCTACAGACGTAGGTAATGCAATATGAATTTCCATTTTTCATACAACTTTAGGCAGAAAAATGATGACCACCCAAACCAACAAAGGTTGCCTATATTATGATTATAATCGTAGTTATGAGACAGAGGTCCCTTGCACCCATGCGTTTCCGGTAACACTCTTTTTCTCCACAAATGAAAACGGGGAAAATCTCTTACATATTCGTAGCTCTCCATCTATCGACGTTCAACATCTTCACCCGAAGCTACGAACTGAACTGACTGCAGAGTTTTGTCGCCTGTTCGCACTTCTCAGTATTATTATTAAATGTAACTCTTAACTGTAACTATTGTAACTTAACTATGTAACTATTAAATGTAACTCTGGAAAACCCTCAAATTAAATGTGAGGTACGATAGATTGTACAGAATGACTGTACTGTCGATCCTGCAAGCATCAAGCAATCACATGCACTGGTATTTCATAACGATAAGCGGCATTTGTTCCAGTTTCCAAACGTCCTATCTCAAACATTTCAACCGTTACAGGACCACTCAGTACAATAAGACGTGAGAATCAGAAAAACATTAATCCGTGAAGCTACCGACTAATGTAGTGGAAACCTATCCAATCAGAAGTATAACAGACTTATGCAACTATGCAAGACCTTATATCAGTAACAATGCCGTCTCAAGGCCTCTGCTATTACTGAACTCGGACACTTTTATTTTCGTTGGTTTGAAGATCTCCATAAGATTAATACTGATTTTTTTTTAATTTCTTCCCTTGCTTGGAAAGACACCAATGTTCAGTAACACCCCAACAATTAATCAACGCAATTTCCCATTGATATTGTCGATCGCATTTAAAAGGACGCTATACCTGATGATGCATTTTTTGCCGCCCATAAGATTAACATTGCGAGCAGCGATTCATTTTCATGGTATACCCTTGTTTGGAAAGACACAAAATTTTGCCTGTACCTAGCCCTAACAATGTTCTAGGTCGTGTTCGAAGCAGATTTCCCAATTTCTCACTGGTTTCTTTTATTGCAACTGTTTTGCAAATGCTAGCATCGCATACCTCAAGAAAAGTGGTGTATCTCGAAAACCAGTAAAAACAAATTGGGAAATCTGCTTCGATCACGACCTAGAACATTGTTAGGGCTAGGTACAGGCAAAATTTTGTATATTTCCAACCAAGGGTAAACCTTGAAAGTGAATCGCCGCTCGCAATGTTAATCTTATGGGCGGCAAAAAATGCATCGTCAGGTATAGCGGACCCTTAAATGCGATCCAATAGTGTGGCTCGCAACTCAGCCTGAGAGGTACTGGTGACACGTAGAGGGGGCACCCACCCCTCCGCTACCATCTTGGATTTTGGTCTCCTTTTCGTCCGGCGACAATACCTAATATTTGCACAGACCCCAGAAACACTGCTGAAGGGATGGATTGCCAAATTCCCCCTCCTATTACTGCACGTAAAAGATATTTGGGTTCAAGAGAGGCTATAGCATCACGGCACACCTCGCCCCACCCACACGGCAACTGGCTCACAGCATCATACCAGCTGGGGCCAAGGTCTCCCAGGTCAAACCAGCAAATAGCCCAAAAGGAGCAACACTAGCATCACTAGCATCACCGAGCATCACTATAGCATCAGACTCTTATGAACCTAAACCACTTGCCGGTATCACGTTTCCTCACAGTTTCACTTTAACGAGGCTAGAGAACCATAATAAACTGAAGCTCGAGTACGATAGCTTAAGGCTCTACGAGGGAAAGTAGGGGGAGAAGTTTTTGAATTCGTAAAGCTGGAGCTCAACTCAAAAGACATTCCACATAATGCATAATGAGCAAGGAAACGATTCTCCACAAAGATTAATTCACGTGAACGGAACGAGAAAATGACACCAACTGCCATCTCTTGAACCAGCTCAAAATCATGGGATGCAACTTTAACTGCTCTCAACTGCTTATTTATCTTTCCAGTCACAGAAGTTAACATCGAGGAAGAGAGGAGCGGATCAATGGCTCCTTCAACAGTCCTTCACCCGCATATTCACAAGAAACCCGCAATCAATCAGTCTACGTAACGTATAGGTACCAGTCCAGTGAATGAGGTCTTGCTTCCACCCAAGAGTAAAATTGAAACATCAACCAATCAATCAGAATGAATCAGTTGAGTACAGTGACAGTGCCGTCACCACGACCATGAAAAAGTTGCGTTACCTACTAGACACATGCCCTATCAAGCCATAAACGTACCACGGCAAAACATCAAGAGATAAGGAGTGCCATTTACAGGCATGGGTACCTCACCTTGCCCGGAGCGTCGAGATAACTGACAACATATAGGAAAAACTCAGCCGTGAACAGAATAACTTCAGCTCCCACCTTTCCCTTCGACAAAACCGAGTTGAAGTATACTATAATTGCTCGAGCAAAACAATCGCGGGGGCTGGGCCACGTTCGCACGACCAAGCCTCACGCCGCAGCCGCAGTTGCAACGGGACCGAGCCGGACAGGCCATAGTTGTGGGTGCGCTCTGACTAGGCTGACAGACCTGGTCATGTCTATGTCTCCGACTCCAGACCTCCAGACTAAGGGTCACGCAGTCACTAGCTCTAGTTCTCCAGAGACTAGACAAATGCGCGCCATTTCTATAGGTCACACATCTGCGATAACCGTGCTACCGAGTTCTTTAAAAAAAAAAAAAATATCAGAGGAACTGACGATTCTGGTACTTCCATCCGTTCCATATGATCAGAAGATGCAGACGGTCAGCTGAGTACTGGTTCACTGACAGAAGTCATTATACAGAAGTCAGAAGAATATCCATGTTAGAGAATTTTCTATTAGTATCCAATAGCCTCTCCGAAAATGAACACAGCTGAGCGGGCCACAAACGAAGTCTCTGTCACGTCATCACACGAATAGCCGAAGCCTCTACAAATTAAAAAAGGCACATCTGACGCTGAGAAGTATTCTGTGAAAGGGAGGGATAGTTATTATACCTGGCATCATGATGATGCAAGTGGGTGCAAGGCTGCGCGAAAGGTAAAGGTGCCCATACCTATCGGTCCGTCTGGACATTTTGTTGGGCATATTTCACGTCTCGCCGATCCGCACACCTCACTGAACCTATTCCTACCACCCGGAGAGCCGACAATAGCAAGGAGGCCAAGGAGCAGCCAGCCTCCACAACCGAGCTTCCGTCCATTCACTATCCTGCACTTTCCCCTTTGAAACAGCGCGCTAATCTCATTTCTTTCTAAATTCTATAGGGATAGGGCAATCCTAGCATTCAGATTATGTTTACACGGTGCAATGAATGATCATCACCACAAAATGAACTCCTTTAGGTAGAAATTTCCCTAGTTACCCCTAGATCAAGTACAAAAGTACTAAATACTCACTTACTAAGGGTCCGATTACACCTTACAAAAAAAATATGATCCTATTTTTATATGATCCTATTTTTTTAGCATCATAAAAATTTTAGAAAAACTGCAATACACTTTACAATAAAAATAGGATCATGTTTAGCAGTGACGCCAACTTGACATGGTAAAAAAAATTGAATTCCGAAGATTTTTAGGGTCCTTTTTTGAACCGTTTCAGGTTAAACAATTTCTGCTATATTCTTTCAATTCATCGTTATAAGAAATTCGTACTCCTCCACATTTTCTATTAAAATACGGGTCATTTCCATACCACTTACCTCAGCCGCCATTTTTAACGGACTAACCCAACAACAACAAACACATCGCAGCCTAGAGGAAGGTAGTCGCAGCAGTTATGATACAATTTGTACCGGCCGATACAAATTGTATCATAATTGACTCAATTCACTTTACACCTTACAATTTTTCTTGATCATATTTTTTTATGATCATATTTGGATTGGAAATTGTAAGGTGTAATCGGGGGCTAAGGGTCCGATTACACCTTACAATAAATATATGATCCTATTTTTATATGATCCTATTTTTTTAGCATCATAAAAATTTTAGAAAAACTGCAATACACTTGACAATAAAAATAGGATCATGTTTAGCAAAGACGCCAACTTGACATGGTAAAAAAATAGAATTTCGAAGATTTTTAGGGTCCTTTTTTGAACCGTTTTAGGTTAAATAATTTCTGCTATATTCTTTCAATTCATCGTTATAAGAAATTCGTACTCCTCCACATTTTCTATTAAAATACGGGTCATTTCCATTCCACTTACCTCAGCCGCCATTTTCAACCAAACAACAACAAACACACGCAGCAAGAGGAAGGTAGTTGCAGCAGTTATGATACAATTTGTACCGGCCGATACAAATTGTATCATAATTGACTCAATTCACTTTACACCTTACAATTTTTCTTGATCATATTTTTTTATGATCCTATTTGGATTGGAAATTGTAAGGTGTAATCGGGGGCTAAGTCACTTCCTAGGTGATGCTTTGCACAACAGCAGGAGGAAAGGAATCCGGCTACTCAGAAAAAGAAAACGAAATCGCTTTCAAATTAAAACGAAATGTTGGCTCAACACGAAGGTACAGACCTGAATGACAAAGAAACAAAAGCGTACTCTGTAGCTCTCAACTAAAAGAAAATCGAATTCAGAAAAACATACAGAGCGAACAGCTTCAAAAGGTTTTAACGCTGCTGAAAGCTTGATATCGTTCTGGATATATAGAGAAAGCTTAGTCATTTAGGAAACGAAGGCAATTGGTGAAGAGTGAGTTTCGATTCTGACGCTCATCCGCCTATCTCCACTCTGACCCTCATCAACCCGACTTCAAGTGAGAGTAAAACTGAAACCAGAATAAATTGTCGCAGAAATATCATGTTTCTCTCACTTTCAGTCTCAGTACCGAGTTGCTACTTACACTCGCACTTGAAAACAAATACTTACTCGTACGTAATATCCAACAACTTTCTCAAAAAATGAGCAGGGTGACATTCACTTGGTATAGGAATCTAGTGACGGGCTTTTAGGTACCCTGGTAACCTGAATTAATGCCGACAACCTTATTATTACACAAACAACACTCTTTGTCACATTAACACGCTCAGCACGCACTTCAAATTTCTGCTAATAGCTCCGATATAAAAAGTAAACACGTCGTGGCCCCGAACGTTTCGGCAGCGGGAAGGTGTTTTGGGGGAGGGGTAGAAGGAGAGGGGCGTTGATAGCGATTTTACTCCTGGACGGGCGCGTAACAAGATTACGCTGAGCGTGATGGCGGCGAGGTTTAGTTGGTACGTGGCACTAACTGCTGGAGGGTACGCCAGCGATTAGCCAAGAAATTAGATTGCCTGCTACCGTGCCGTAAATTGCAACATTTTATTAATCCGCGCCGACCCCACATGCCTAGTAATTATTAATAATATTAAGAGGTAACTTTATAACGCAAAAGAGAGAAGGTTAGGTTTCTGAACTAATTTTTCTCATGACTTCGTTTTCTAAAAGTTAAATTTAACATGGTAAATCTCCAGTTTAATTTTAACTGGGCATGGTGGGACGCACCCTGAGCTATGCTAAATAATAAAACTCAAAGAGAGCAGATGTATATCTCCCACCTCCTCAAATTAAGTGTCAAATAGAAATTACTGTCAGCAGCCCTCCTTAAATTTTGTATGATATACTCAAGAGAGACTTGTCACATAACTTATTTAACTTATCATTACAAATACAACTTGCTAGGGTGAGCTTGGTAGCACGATTAAAATAAACCAAGTTTTACAAAAAAATGAAAAATTCATATTCTACGCACAGCGAGCGAGAACTTCCCCCATGTATCATTTCTCAACTTCCATAAAAAACAACAAAGATACAACAGAAAACTTAGGGAAAGTTCCTTCTGTTTAAAAATTTAACTTTTTCTTATCGCTGCCCATTTCTCCCGTCAATTTTCGGAACAAATTGATTCAGTAAAACTTTTGAAACAAATCAAATCTATCAGAGAGAAGTCACTAGCCAAACAATTTTATAACATCCGCATATTGAAAGAAAGTAACTTATATTTTACCTAATTAATTAAGCAATATTATTTGATTTCTTCTTCTTTGAACATAATGGAACGAGAGGAATAGAAATACAAACCAAAAGTGAGTAAACTGCGAATTCAACTGGTCAATACCTAGGTCAAGAAAACCATTAAGAAACAACTCTAGCATAAGATCGACAGGCTCTGGGGACTGAACACATCGAAATGGAAAAGGTTAGCCTTCGCGGTGAAATAAAATGAACTAATTATGCATAAAGTAAAACTGTAAACGGGGGCTCATCAACATACAACAGCGGTTTGAACCCATGTTTCGAGCCGGATACTGACTTTCCAGAAATTAACCATTAAAATGAGAATGCATAATTTTTCTCATTCAGCAATTTAGGTACATAATAACTTTTGCCCCTTTTTGAGGAGGACTACGCCGAGCGCATTCTCACCCTTCAAGTTATTACAATCAAAATTTCAAAACTTCACCCAAGCGCCACAAAAAAACACTGTCCCTGGCCAATATGGTCCAATCGCATCCATGAAGTATTAGTTATGTTTTATAAGTAGTTACCTATTAGATTTATCCATCAGAAACCATTTTTGTTTAAAATACGGTAGGTGTGTGGTGTGTAGTCTTTATATTGTCAAAGATTGTGAAATATATTCACTACCAAGGGGGTAACCACTCCAGAGATTCCTTGAGATTCCACTGAGATTCCGTAAAGATTTCCAAAGATTCCCAACGAGATTCCCAAAGAGTGGTTAACCCCTTGTTCACTAACTACCTATATATTACTGGAAATCTCACTGACCATACATGTATTAGATAGTGTAGCTTTTGAATTTCAGGATAAGATGAAAGCTGGAAAAGACCAACAAAGAGCACTGGAGAGAGGACAGTGACGCAGGGCTCCGTTGTGAGCCATTCTTTATCCAGTCAATTTCCTTTAATAGTCAAATCCCCGCGGTTATCATAAAATATGATATGCGAGATCGTGACAGCGAGCAACCCCCTCCCCCTTCTCCCCTCACTCTGCCAGTAATCAGCTTCACTTGCTTCCCCTTTCCGATGAATGCTACGAAAATTACGACCATGGAGAATCAGTGATTATGGACTAAGAGTTTTCAACAGTTACTGGATGGTCATGTGACATTTATCCACGTCCTTCGGAGTTTCCACTTCCTCCCCCGTCATACAATATACCTATACATAAATATAGATCCCAACGTGATCAGAAAGGTTATTCAATTCACCCATTTGGGAATAATGTACTGAGTCAAAAAGCTTCCATGTGGAGGGGTTAGCTTTAGTGTAGTGTTACTGAATCGGTTCAAACTGCGGAATAGTTAAAGACACCCCTTACCCCCTATCGTTAACGAAGTCAGGTAATGAGTCTGCACTGGGCTGGCCTTACGGTTATAAAGAAGAGTAATGAAGCATTGGCACTGGACAAAAAGTCGTCTACGAGTATTTAGTGACCCCTGATGACAATGAAGACACTTACGATGTGAGTCTCGTAGGTGACCTCGTCCCACTCCACCGCACCTCAACGTACAACCTATCCCGTTAACGTCTACTGACCCTGCACTCCCTGCAGGGAGGTAATTGTCACCAACCAAATCATCAGTGGCTACGACAATCTGTCACTCATCACTGCCAATACCATGACGAATGAAATGGCTCTAGGGGTAGGAGAGATAAGCCAACTTCGAGAAAAGGTACCAGACCTTATTTTTCCAGCTACCAAAGTTAAGCAAATTACCTAAGTACCAAAAATAAAGCTCAAAATAAATCTGTACCACGGAAACAAACTTCCCTGACGACAGAATATGGAGAATGGGAAAACCATTTCGTAATCGTAAATATTTCTCAAATTAGGAAAACCTTTTTCGTAAAATGTAACAACTGAAAACAGAGATGGGGTTTCCAGGTGCATTCGAGCTGATGTGTTGGGGTAACGATCCAAAAATTTCCCGTGAAACTCCCCAAGGACTGTTCCCCACATCATCCAAGCGCGACCCCTCTCCTCAACTGTCTACGCCCGGCTCACTCAGTCCTACCCCTACCCCTCAGCTTTAGGCTTTGCCACGACATTTTCCCTTTTACTTTCTCTATACGGGACAGTAATGTCATACAAAATTTCAATTTCAGTCTTGAAACTGAATGAGAAGGTAATCGAGCTTACCCTATCCCTATGCTTATATGATTCGGAATAGCGCTTGTCTGATTTCACCTGTAAATAGTGGGAGGATTACTTAAAACTCAGGACTGCTGGGGCACTCCTCATAATATCTTGACTCAGCAAGAATGTGGCTGTCTTGTTTGGTTAAGTCATTACACCCACGTACGTCAAGCCCGAATAGCGCCTCCACATGTGCAACCGACAGTCCCGACACGTGTGTTGTGAGTATTCTCCTCCTCGTGGCCTCTGAACGTTTTCCTCTCTATGGAAACTTGCCAGACTTCATCAAAACAACATTAGCGCTGTTCCGCATCATGCAACTCAGTCGTCAACATGCAACCTACCAACGGCAGCAGCCGCAGCGTAAGAGCAAACGTCCTGCCTTTGAGTTCAGACAACACAACCAGCGGGAGGGAGGAACAGTCTCAAATCCTCCAATCCGAAATAAAGAAGGTGGAAAATAGATCAGATAGGTCATTATGATTTGACGTTGTCGTGGAACTAAGACCCAACGGCCGAACAAGATGCAGACTGAGAAAATGAAAAATGACTTGCATTACTTGTATTGAATGACACAGAGAATGAAAGAGTGCCTTCTTATTGGAAAGCGTCACATACCTATACAAGCAAAAATATACCTACCTACCTACCTACAGAAGTATTTAGAGAATCCTTGGCTAAGTCAGTGCTTAGGCACAGAATTTTTAAGCAGAATTCATACGGAATTAAACGGGGATATGGGTCTTGTTGAATTTAAAGTGACTGAAAAGACTCGCAACTAGTAAGTGGTTTGGCTCACGTTTTCTGACATCGATGACCATTAATGTGGGAAGAGGCGGGTACTGCGACTGCGAATGTATAGCTTATCGACAGCGACCGATGGAACAGTGCGATTCCTCACTCACTGCCCTTTTTCTGGGAGTCAGTCGTACGAACCGGAAATCAGAAGTGAGTTTACAAATGGCGGGTGGTAGTGCGGGTATAAGCGGCTACCTGCGTGTGCCCGTCGGAGGACCCGACACTCAAATGATAAAGCTTAAGGATTTTAGACCTTGGTCACTGGTCAGCCATGACTCCCAGTACGTGAGATAAGCAGCTATTCGTCAATCTTTTGCAGATACTATACCTACTACCTACATACCTACAGGTGATTAAAATACACATATGGAAAGCAACAGAAAGTGAAACGTGAATGATCAGTGATTACGAATGAGAGGTTTCACTTTTGAACAAGTTGCAGCATGGGGACAGTGGGCGGACAAGGCAATGCCCCTGGTGCCCATGCCCCCCTGCCACAGTGGGCGCAGAGAAAGGTTGCGTGGGGTGAACACATCATGCTCTGAGCCTGCAAGGTGTCAAGAGGCAGAGGCTCGCAGCACAGGCATTCCCTAACCACCATCTCAGTATTTTATCAGATACACCTGATTAGGAAACATCAAGTAACAGAGGGTGCTTTTTTTTTTCTCTAAAAATGTTTCAACTGGTCCTTGGGTCCTTGTTAGGAGTTCACAGCCTTCCCTGTGGTTCGGGGGTGGAGGGCGAAAGCTAAGAACGTCTCTAAGGCTGAATTTCACCACCTCAGTGCCTTTTAACGTTCGAATAAGCAGACATCCTCTCGGTAGGTTTTGTTGTGTCAATAAAATTCGCCTGCTTTGTTTACATCAAATTTATTTCAACAATTTCAATCAATTGTGTACACGATAGTCTTCACGTTAAAGTGGTGAAATCCAGCCTTATGTAAAAAAAAATGATACTATCCGAAGACAAGGCAGCGGAAGGTACAAGCTCTCTATCCTCTCTCTCTAGGAGGTAGGTAGGTAGGTAGAAACCTACGTACCGGTCGGTGCCTAGGTAAGTGGTCACAAAACTGAAAATTGGAAGAAGGTGGGCAATAGGCTCTTAGAAGGGTAAGAAGGTCTTACTTAATTCTCTGGGGGGGGGGGGGGATATGTAGGTACCCCCTCCCCCTTACCACGTGCCTACAGTTCAGCTACTGATCTACCAAGTAGGTAGGTACCTACCAACTTAAGCAATAAAAGTGGCCAATCTGCCCTACTGCACACTTTGGACGGGGTCCTCTGGTTGTGCTTAGAAGGTATGATGGCTTCATATGGCTCCTGACCCAAGACAGTGAGATATGCCTTGCTCTTAATAATTCAGTATACATCCACGGGTAAAACCACTGCTTACCTACACCCCGTCACCAACGAGCGCATTTTTTTATCATAAAAAAAACGGTCAGTGACTCACATGCAAGTGAAATGCAACCAAATGCAATAAACATAAATAACGAGTGGGGCAGCATGTCTTCAGCAACAGAAAAATATTTTTTTAACTTATCTTACCTCAGTACGCAGTTAGCAGCAGGGGTCCATCCCCAAATTCAGCAATTCACCAGTCGACTCTTCAGCAGTAGAGGGCTCTGAACTACCATTTAATAGGGTGCCAGTCCAAGGGTGGGTTGAAAACTCAGCACAGTGCTGAAAGGCAGGGTGGAACAGTGGGTAGTAGTAGCATGTGTCTCTCACAATCCACGGAATTAACTCACACACCCTCCCTCTTCGAGCGCTCCGCACAAACTGCCCTTTTTCCACTACGCTGCCCGAACCCGAAGTCGCAGCAGAAGACGCGCGCGCCGCATTCGCGACTGTAGCGCTCGAGCGCCAACCGCCACAACTCCAAACTTTTCATACTCTCCTAACTTTCGTCAGTTTCGTCCACAAAAAACCAGCAAATCCCAATCACGTCTTCGACAGTCATTCACCGAAAAATATAGAACATTACCCACATAACTGTCTTGACCGACCTAACTGTTTCTGAATGTTTCCCACCTGTTTTGTTATAGATAGGTAGGTACGTAGGTAGGTATAGATATACAAGATACCTACCTAATATCTACCTACTTACCTACATAAGTACAGACCCCTGTAACTATCTAGAAAATGGTCAAGGGGGAAGAGGGGGGGGGGGGTTCAGCATACTTTCTATCTCAATATTATTTTGCTTGTCCTCGGAAGTGTCATAGGTACCTACCTACCTACCTACCTAGGACCTACCTATGTTAATTTTCCTTTCATGATCGGATTTAAGTTTAACCCCCCCCCCCCCCCCCCCCCCCCCGTGGATACGACTATGGATACCTAGGTAAGTAGGTACCTACTCGTGCTTAGGTAGGTACCTATAGATAGGACGTATAGACCAGGGTAAGTACCTACCTACCTACCATATAACACGGCATAAAGGCATATACCAAATCATTTATTTATTTATTGCCCCTTCCAAAGTTTTCTGGCTCTTGTTATCAGCAGCTGGCATACTTACCTAAGTATACCTACCTATTGTCTAGACGTCTAGTAATTTTTATTTTGTGTGGGCAGTTGTTCTATAACCGCCTCAAAGTAGGTAATAGGTATAGGTAGGTATAGGTATATGGTCGGGAAAACACTAGTCTATTATCACATCATATTTGAACGAATAAGGTCAGTTACACATTTTCTTAAAACAATAATTATTCATTACCTTATACCTAGGTAGGTACCTACCTACTGTTAAATCCAGTAATCCAGAATACATAAATCCCTATACCTACTTACCTATAACGACAAAATTAATCACGAAGGTAGCGACTTAGTTCAGTACCTACATTCCATAGACAGGATGTGAGTAGAAGAAATTGAGGATGAATACAACATATACAACGGACACATTAGGCGGGATATAAGTGAAAGAGATGGCAAAGGTGCGGGTGAATCTTTAGGTACCTACCTAGGACCTATAGCAACTGGAAGGGAAATGAAGACATAGTAAAATGAATACCTACAACTCAGATTCGGAGCATAGGATGGAAGTGCAAAAATTAATTTGCGGAAACAGGAAGGTAACTGCGCTTAACTAGCTAGCCCTTGGCCATTTATCGACCACCTCACGAATCCGGCAGATATCTCGGACGTCAGTCCGACAGCAACCTCCGATGAACTTTGCGCCGAGATTCAGCCACTGCGGGGCGAGCACTCCGAGATCCTGTCGCTGGCCGATCCATCTAAACCAAAGTAAGTCCCATTTCTAATTTCCGGTCATTCTCTCTCTCGTTTTATAAATTTCGACACCAACCTACAAATGAGTACCTATGTACCTACCTTACCTGCAAAACATTACATCTTTTTAGTCAAACTGTTGGATACTTCGTGAAATAAATAACTACTTGGAGGAGGATATGATTTAGCGATAGATAGTTCTCAACAAATCACTAAAGTGTTAAATCCTAACTTAGGTAACTCGTTATTTAAGAGGACACAAGCAATATCTCATAAAGATATCCTGGCCATTTGCTTTTTTTTAGCAGAACGTACCCTTTGTTTGGATGGAATATTTCGCCACTGTTGGGGTAGACCACCAACGGGATGGGGTCAGTACTCGAGTCCTTTGCAGCCTGTAGCAGATCTGTAATCAGATGAGGCTGCGTGCAGTTGCAGCCTAGGGCGAGAATCTGATCGCGACCTTGACGCCAACACTCTGCCACGCTCTCCCGAAATGGCTCCCCACGTGCTGTCTGCTTCCCCTCCTAGTTACGGACCAAACGGCAATGTCAGTTTCAAGCTGGGATGATAATATCGCTTTGTTGTACATACCTTTTGTTGACCTCCTCCCTCTTGAAAAAGGTGAGACTAGGTACATTATTAAGTAAAGCACGATTTTAGAAATATTTTATACAGGTAGGACTTTTATATGTAAATAAAGGGTCCGACAACAGTCGCACTTAACTTTCTCGCCCCATATGATTTTTTTTCCAGATTTTTTTGAAATTTTTTTGCGGGCGTAATTATCACTCAATCCAAAATCGGTTGAAAATGACCCACGAGCATCTATCTGAGATCACTCATACCAAATCTCATGACTGTCATTCTATTACTTTAGTCCCAAATGCGTTCCGACCATTCAAAAACGTGGTTTCTCATTCTCAACTCATTTTCAACACTTTTTTTGACCACAACGGCCGTAATTTTGAAGATAACAAAACTATGTTCGACAGATGTTTAAGTTACATGGTTCTACACAAATTTAGCAAATTTCATGACAATCGGTCAATAAATGTGAATGGCGCCGAAACGATCGAACTTTGGTCCAGAACGGCCGTAATTTTCAACCAATCCAATTTTAGTTGCAAATGACCTCGAAGCATCTATTTGTCAACACACTTACCAATTTTCAGTGTTATAGACTGAAAAGTGTACCGTCGGCGCTTGTCCGACTAACCAAAAACACGATTTTTGAATTATTTTGGCGGTTTTTGGACAATAGCGGCCGCAATTTTTGACCAATCAAAAAATCCTTGAAAATGTGTCTCGGCAGTAATTTTAGACAGGTCCATACCAAATTTCATCAAAATCGGATGAACGGTATAGGCGCTAGAGCACTGAACGGACTGACGGACTGACGGACTGACGGACTGACGGACGGACAGACTTTTTCCAGAAACCACTTTTTTGGACTCAGGGGACCCCCAGGATCATGGGAAACCCAAAATCTCAATTTCGAAATTTTGCACGAAAACAATACTTTCTCGCCATATATGGCTAGCGAGAAAGTAAAAATATAAATAAAACAGTTTCTTGCTGTAGTTTAACATGGACATAAAATGTTTTAAAGAACCACAATCAAGCTTTCAGCAATGAAATACCGAGCTTCCGAGCTAACTCAAGTTACCGAAGCATTTACTAATTACTAGTATCATTGTGCATATTTACCTTACAAGTGAATGAGATCCATGCTTTCTGATTAGGGAATTCACGTAGAAGACGCAAAAGGGCCAAAGCTTCTACAACTGAAGGCAAAGTTTCAAAGGCCAAGAACTCCACTCCAGCGTCAACCAGTGCCTGCACTCGCGGGCGATGCCACTCAGTCAGCAGCTCAGGGCTGACTTGGTCGATGTAGGACCCCGTATACTCCGACCCATCGTGCTGCAAGGCTCCGTAGGGACCCACCGAACCAAATACTATGGGGGTTTTCTTTGATCCTAATAAGGAACTCAACAGAAAAAGAAAGGATAAATTAATATTCTGTGGTACAGTTTCCAATCAAATAAGTACTTATTACACATTTATGAAGAGAATATTCTTAATTGCCACTGGTTAAGAGACTGCAGTGAATGGTTCGATGTTATTTCCAACACTTGCAATTGCAATTAGGTACTTATGTGGCAACATATTATATGGTCGTCATTATCACGGCGATATGATCCACTGTTCACTCGTGGACTGTGCCTGCAGATTTATGTTTCTGTAACGGAAGAGCTAGTGTACCTATACAAATAAAAATTTACAATTGATGTACACCAACTTTACCATTACATAATCATGAGTCTGAAGGGGTAAGCCGGTCACTGGGGTGCGAAATCAATAATTTTAATGTTATGTTCAACTGATGCCTCGGTTTTAACAAAAGCAGACAGTTAAAAAAGGCTTCTCCTAAACAGACTAACCGGTTCTTTCTGCATGATCGGCCCACGCAGCCCTGGCAAGCGAGACCGATGACTGTATAGTCTCCACAGCTTTTTCTACTGACATTCCATATATTTTCATTAGTTCTTCTACTGAAACTTGATAAGATAAGCTCTCCAAGATATCTGCTCCAGCTGAAAGAAAAAGAAAAAATCCAGTTAAATCCTTTACCGCCTTCACAATCCACAATCCAGCCGTCTTTACTTACCTACCCACTTCACAGGAAATATCTGAACAGCAGCACTATTTGGTTGGACCAAAGCAAAAGTGGGATCTCACTGCCGAGATGGTGGGGAAATAAACCTAATCCAAGTGTCATCTACAGTTATAAACTTAGTCCAACCCCAGAGAAATTAAGTACTTAAGGGTGGATGACCACTAGGCAACCATTATCGGACAATATACCTAGGTATCATCAAGAAAAATGCCTTGGTGTTTAAGACCAATGCTCCTCCTACGCTCCTACCTAATAATAATCAGTCTTGTGTCAGGATAGTGGGGGAAGAAATAATATTGAACAGTCATGACTGCAAACGCAATGCCACCTACTTATTTTCGTTACCATTTATCAGATCATTAGGTTCTACACCCTCTGCTTACCCTCTAGAAAATCTTTGTGCATAGTCTTGACGTAGTCGGGGCCTTCAACAAGGTACTTGCAAATCCAAAGACGATGATCGTCCATTGGACCGCAATGAGCCTCTAGCTGCAAACATTGGCTGCCTTCCAACACATACAATTTATTTTCCATATTTAACAATGTTTGGGCATCCTATGAAATCCAGTTGGACGATTTCCGTCTTTCAGAAGAAGAGGAAGAAGTAGGTACCGCAGCTAAACATGAGGACAAACTGCGATTAGGAGCAGCAAAGGTAGACTTTATCTGTCCGTAGCAACTGACATTTTTTTAATAAAACTTCTTTCGAATTAAATAGAAAGCAAAAACTGTTATATAATGAATGATAACACTGGACGACAGCAGTGATAACACTATCTATAACACCATACACACTACAATTTGTTTTGTTTTGCTTTACCACCATTATTATTCGGTGCCGGTTCTGCCAACATGACAATAAATAATAAAACGCGCTATTTTTCAAAAAGTTCATTTGGTGATTTGGCGGGATACAGAAAATCAACTTAGAATATCAAATTGTTACATGGCACTAGTGCAGTGAATAACAACTCGTACACAGTGGTTATCCTACTAAATACATGGTATGTGTAAGTATTTTACCAGTGATCGCAGGTGTTTTGTCGTGAAGAAGAAAGAAGTCACCTCGGTTCTCTCATTTAGCTACAGGAGACTCAGTAGATATTGTAAACTAAGTAAGTAATTAACATTTATTCTGCAATAACCATTTTTTTACAGCCTTGCGGATAATTTTGACATCGGTGGCGTCAGTTCGACAGCAACCTCCAACGTACTTGACGCCAAGATGCAACCATTCGTCAATGAAAACACTCAGGTCCGGCCGTTTATCCCTTCCTGTCCACCTGTAATAGAAAACGAAACTGCATTAAAAAAGCAGTAAGAAGTAGGGCAAGTTCAATTACTATTGTTCAATTACTATTGAGAACATTACCCTCTTTGGATATCCCATGAAGGGCGCGGTCCGCGTGACGAAGTGAATACCGAGATATATCAAGTGACACGAGCTTTGAGATCACTTTTCAGCAAGTTATTCCGTCTTATCCCCTCCCCCCCCCCCCCCCCTCAGTCCGAACCTGCGTCGGAACGATTGCCACTGCATAGCATACCTACAGTCTATATTTTCTGCTCACCCGCTTGCAGGGGAGTACTGCTCCCCACTGTTGGGATACACGATGAGGGGGATGCCAGTAGACGCGCCTCCGTTGACACTTCGCATCAGAGGAGCAATAAAGCGAGGGTCGAGGCAGTTGCAGCCAATGGCCAGAAGCTGCACGGAGTTTCGAGCCCAGCAACTCCTCACCGCTTCGCTGAAATTTTCTCCGTGAGCAGTCTTTTCCCCATCCTTTAAAGAGTTAAACATTTAAACAAGCTTTACCACACATCTATCAATTTTTCAGGTCAGGCATGAGTACGAAAACCCTAATTTTTAAAACATCAGTAGTGCCATTTATCTCTTATTATTTTACCTCACATTACCGACAAACCACCGAATAAAAAATAATATCCCTAATAATTTTTTTATAAGTTAACTTCACTTACTTTACACTGAAAAGAGAGCCAGGCCTTGGCTTGAGGAAATTCTTGAATTAAGTCAAGAAGAACTTCCGCCTCCTCTAACACAGGAATAGTCTCAAGGGCTAACATATCGACGCCGGCCTCTAACAATGCCTGTATGCGTGGCCGATGCCAATCCTGTATGGCCTGCCGCGATGTTTTGTGCACGAAACAGCCTGTGTACTCCGAACCATCGTGCAGCGACGCTCCATACGAACCCACGGACCCAGCAATCAGAGGTTTTTTTGCTGCCAGAAAATAGTAACAGAACAATTATTATAATAAATTAGGGAAGGAAATACAAGGGCCCTAAAACAGAGGTTTGAAATAAGAAGCAAAATAATTCGGTCAGGGCAACAATCGTTTTTCTAGAAAAATATAAAAATGCAAGAAGTAAAATACCTACCCTCATGATTGCCAAACTTTAAAGGCAACGGTGGTCACATTTGACTATCTGGCAGTTATAATGTACCTACCTAAGTTCACAATAAAAAATATCCAATAGTTTCGTAGGGAAGATGTCAGAAAAAATCTAAACAGATTGTCTTGAGCAGTCACCCTTAAATAAGAGTAGAAAAATACATAAAATGTAAATCCTGTCATTGCTCATGACTGTACCTGAAGGGTTATCTTGCAAAAACTGAGCGCTTGCTCTCTGCGCCAGCCTCACCGACTCCTTCATGAGATTGATGCTCGCCAACTGGTCCAATCCCAGGTACTCCCGGAACCCGCTTACGCTCGCCTGATAGCTGTTTGTTATCACCACCTCAGCACCAGCTGAAACAATAACAGTCACAAGTGACCCGGCATGTTGGCAACCACAATACTATGTAGGTAAGTACACCTACCAGATACTACCTTCGGCACCTTGATCAGAACCAATCCTGTTCCAGCAGGAGCAGATTGGGCCTGCGATTCTCAGTTTGAGTACATAACCCTATTATTATTTTTTTGTCCCTTCCTCACGCGATAACGATCGTCGGGATTTGGAAGCCTCGAATCCCACTTGGCTTTTGCCCCACCAGACACTAAATTGCTCATTAGAGAGCGGATCATGGGAGCAAACGTTATCACTATCAGCAGTCATGATAACATACAGACGTCTCAAGGACGTGGTTCAATACCCTTACTGAAACTGCATTCATCACTAACTGACCAACAAGAGAAATATGTAGGCAGTCATGGGCGGAAAGGGTAGAATACAAGGCACCAGAATGGTTTTTAACCAGACACATGACACATTTCCAAGGAAACGGTTTTATATTTCTTTGTTTCGAAATATCCCCCAACTTTTCTAGGAAAGATAGAATAATTAAGAACTGTGACACTTTTAACTTACGGCATACCCGAGAAGAACCGAGAGGAGGTAACAAATTATTTCAAAGCGAAATGTTTGACGATTTTGCCCATACAGGTCGCAGCTACCAATTTCCCCCTCTTTCTCGCATCAATTTTTGTGCAACTCAATCCCTCTACCGCGCACGAGTTCTCAAAATAAAATTGGGTGAGACCTACAGAGGATAGAACCCTGATGAAATCACAAAAAACGTTATGAACTAGTTCTCATAGAAAGCAATCAGTGGCAACTGGCAGAGTATGTCGCAGCGACGCAATAAAAGGATTTTTAAGAAGTCGAAAATTTATCCAAAGACCAAGCATCTTAGCATCTTAGCATTTAAATCAAGACAGCAATTTCCATTTCTGCCTCTATACCCTTTCCTTTGCAATTTACCCAGTTCAACCAGGGCTAGTTTAAAATTTCATCTGCAGCTGGATATTGAGACTGAAAAGTATATTACCGTTCATGAAGTCAAGGTGAGTTTTGTAGACAGCCTCGGGATTAGTGGCCAGAAAGCGGGCGCTCCATAGAGGATCTCCGTCGATGACGTCCCCGACGTATTTGGTCAGCTGCGTGGAAAAGCCCCCGTCCAGCACGGTTACGCTCATTGTGAATAGTAGCGCACAGCGTGGCTGCTCCAGGCGGACGCCAGCGGGCAACTGACGAGTGGGGCCGAACTACTACGAATAATTCAGCTTCGGGTCGACGGGTATTAGTGGTCACACGTGTTCCGCACTGTCTACTGCTTTAAATATTTACGAGATTACCCACACTAAAGGGCAGTTATTATTGTCCAGGACGATGAAATTCAAACTCACAGTGGCACCTATTTAGAGGTTGAAGACTAACCAGGAATACATTTTTGAAATGATAAACTTTGATGTACTTTTACGAAACTTATAAACAAAAGTTTCCTACAAGTGCAAAAAACTTCTCTTAGAACAAGTCCAGCTCATCTTCATAACTGTTAGTAGAATTCAAAGAAGAAACTTCTACGTTATTTGGTGGAGAGTAGTCTTGAGAAAACTGGAGAACGACAATTAGGTACGTCACCATCATAGAGTTGATCTGAAACCAGAATAAAATGTCATCAGACCTTCACATTCTTTTATTGTATCCACCAAAGCGAGAAAACAGACTTTTCCCTGTAATTTAAAGAAAGTATGCTGGTACTTACGGAGACCATAAGTCGCCTGTTGACGGTCAGGAAGCCGTTCAGTGACATGGCAGGCGGAAACGAAGTAATGGCGCACAGGAAACTGTCCAGCTGAAACGCACAATCAGTTCAAGTTCTACGTTACCTAACTGTTTACCACCTCCACTACGAGGATGTATCGTATCGTAGGTTCCGGTTAATATTCTTAAATTAATTTGTCCTAATATTGTATTTTTCATGTTAACTATCAAGCGGGCCCATGCTTATCCTGTAGTCAGTGTAGTCTAAGTTGGCTCACCTCGAACTTCATTTCAGCATTCTCGACCGACTGCTTCAGTCTGGCAAGGTGGAGAGCAAATTTGTGGCCAACCTGTGAACAGAATTTAGGTTTTTTTTTTTTTTCGAAAGTCGCTATGGCCGAGTGTGTAAGCAGAAGCCAGGTTCAAATTCGCTAACAAAAAATCTCGCTAGTCTCTCGGCAGGTAGGAAAACTTAAAACCATTATCTCGGGCCTAGTTCTATGTCTTGGTATGAAAATGTACCAAGGTACCGGCAGCTGATGACCGGGCTCGCAATTTCCAACTCATCAGATCAATGACACAAGTATACACTAAATACCTATAGTAATTATACCTCAATTACAATCCTTTCACCACACTCGCAGATCAGGTAAATCCACAAATTGTTACTAGTCAAGAAAGTCAAATGGTAGAGCATTTCCATCTTGATCTGCTTTCTTCCAACAGCTGAAAAAATGCAAAGAAAAATGAATAAATCACCACGTAACAGGAATAATTCAAGAAAGTCAATGTTTTTCCCAGCTTCCAGTGAGGAGTCTGGTTATTCCGTAACCTAACGTAAGGAAACTAAATATGTCGGGTAGATGCTCGCACAGCTCTTGCCATAAAAGCTAAACATACGGGGTGTGACAAAATAGAAAGATAGCACACCGCCTCCGCTTAGCTGCATCTGGCGGGGATGTAATTGGAACATCGATGAGCTTGTTACTTCCGAAGAAAAAACTCTAACCTTGTCTTCCTGTCTACTTTACGAATAGTTTTTTTCCCCTTAATTTTAACTAACCTCGCAATATATAGTACAAAGTGATGGTGGAGATAGAGAATCGCATGATGTGCAAGTAGCCGAGCATGCGGTAGAACAAACCTCCAACCAACTTGGTCATCTCACTAAGGCTGATCCAAAGAGTACAGATTTTCCCCACAAGAACCGTGTTTTCTTCTTTCACGGCCTGTAAGAAACAAATAAAAAGTTTAATATTTACACACACAAACATCTCTCAAATCTTTCTGTTTTAAAATCTGAGAACAATGCAAAAGTTTAGAATTGAATATGTAGTATTATTTTCCCGAAGACTATTCTCCGGTGCCTTCTGAGCTGTCTCCTAAATGAAACTAACCTGCGACACTTTGAAACGAAGTTCACGAGCTATCCGCGCAAGTCTGTAGTTCAGCCCGATCAGAAGAAACTCGTGGATAGTGACGATGAACAGAATGTAAACGTGAGCCACCAACTCCCAAATGGACTCAGACGACAGAAATATATATTTCATGGCGACAATAAGGCTGGTGATGAAGAGTATGAAGAGTAGAAACTTTTTTGAAGGCCAACAGGGGCACAAAGACAAGTTCTCATTCAGTAATCCTTCATAACTTTCCTAAAATACAAAAAAAAACCTCCAGTTAGGCCTACAACGATCAATGGTCTCAACAATACGAGCAGAAAGCAGCAGCTAATCACGCGATCACGGCTTTTCACACTGGTTATTGGTCACTTTGTTGGAGACCGAGAATGAGCTTCTGTTACATTACAATTACACGTTGACTGCGGGGCCATCTATAAACGGTAGAGGTAAAAGTGGCTGCCAAAAATCTCTAAAAATCACAGACTGTGTTATTTTCTTTTTTTCTGTCCATTTTTTGGAGAAATTATATGAATATCCAAAAGTTTCCTCAAAAATGGGCATAAAAAACGTCAACAAACAAGATAGTGTGGACAAGGGACTGAAAAATGTAAGGGAGTTGTTGGTCTCTTAGGTACAAGGACGTCAGAGGCGCATTGTCACGAAATTTGGCCTCTCACAGGTATTTACTAACTACACACTTCAGAGCACCTAGGTACCTACCTGAAACTGACGCCAGATCTTGAAACCTGACTGAAACCTTGACATCTCGAACCAGTGAGTGAGGGGAATCACCAAATGAGGCAGCATCAGGAACGCCATGAGGTAGAGCCAGATAACGCGGTCAAAGTTGCCCTCTGACTGGACTCCTTGATTGTAGCGTAGACGAAGAACCAGCACCACAGGGAAGCTTGTCCCACAGTACACCACCAGAGAGTAGATCATCTCTTTTGACAGCCAACTGAACATTACTTCACCTGTAAAAGTTAGCAGAGAACTGTAAACGTAGGTCGGTTATGAATGTCCTGTTACTGCCAATAAATGAACCAGTTAGAAAAGAACATGGAAGAAAATAAACTGGTAAGTATATACCTACCAAGCTACCACTAACTGCATTCACCGCCTCAGCTTTTAAGAATGAAGATTCACTTACCACTTTTATTGATGTGATAAGGAAACATTCCCAGAATTTTCAGCAGAAACCAGAAAATTCTGAAGTCACGATAGAAAGCATGATGCAGGGGCACAACTTGGGGGTGACAACTGCTGGAGAAGCGCTTCTTACACTGGGAGCGGCGCCGCGGGTGCAGACAAGTCAGGAACCGACCCATAGCTAGGGATGCTTCTGCCCTTCTGAGTTGTGGCGACACAAGACTATTAGGCTAATTACCTACAATAGCGGACACGACTTCCTTCCAATTAAATACAACCTCTCATATAAAAACATCTGGTACAACAACTTGATTAAAAGCCTCATTTTTAAGGGTGTGTCCGCCTGTGGGGGCAGAACACACGCCTAGTTTTGGCCGAGAAAGAGTGGGCCGAAGTCTCGGCTAGCTAGGCGGGCACCACTAGCAATCAGTCTAATGCTATAAAAGCTAGGTAGGTACAAACGTACACTTCCTTATAAAAAGTCTAGGATTTTTAATATTTACTGTTAATTTTGAGTTGATTTGTCTTTTTTATTGTCAACGAATATCAATAGAGGTACGGTACGGAGATTCTTGGAGGGGACTTTCCGAGTTTCGCCTTTGCGAAGATCTGTTGTTTGCACCGGGTCATTCATATCCCGATCTGTTCTATTAGCTAAGTTGTTGACACACGCGAATGTTTGCTGAGCTCTAATGCCACGCCTTAGAAAATAACATTTCCAAGGAAGGACCAGAAACATTAAGGGTAACGAACTCATCCAGAAATTACACCTTATAAACAATATCATTACATAAATCATTCATTTAATTAGTTCTTTTATTCTTCCCCATGAAAAGTAATTCCCTGCCATCGCATGTGTTTTTTTATCCAAGTTCAGAGCAACGCCCTCCCTGAGCAGTTTTTCTCTCAATGAATGGCTGATAAAGTGGCTTTATATAAAGCAAGGACGCCTCAAGTAAAATTTCGTTTACACAGTGAACAAATAAAATAGTTTTTTTTCCTTACCGGTAGGTGGGGGAGCCCCAAGGCACCCCTGAGCACGTATTAGGCAGAAGCCCATTGTGCCACCCAAAATAGTTATTATAACAAAATACCACACACGACACTTCCCAGTTTCTGGAGAAGACACCGTTGGAATACATTTAAAAAAAAAAGTAAAGTAACTATCAGTCGAGTTTTCATATCGTACTAAGCAATCTGGACATGCAGGTGACTACAGAGCACATCACAGTTTTTCGCAATCTCAATTAGAATAGTTTTTCTTATGGCACCTCACCGCCACTAAGTACCTATATATCACACAAGCTAGTCATGAATTGCAGGAGATGCTTCATCTTGTTTTCGATCAATGTCCATAAAATACATCTGCACGGAGTTTTGCAGAATTGTCCTCGTTCGGACTTCATCATCCAATCTGACCGACAGAGAACTCAGCTTGGTGGACAGCTCAGAAAGCTGACTGCGTAACAGGTCGATGTTCTCCAATACATATCTATGACAAAACAATAGATTAAAAGAGTTTTTCAGTTTTTCTAGTTTTGGCTTTCTTCCGCGTATTTTCCCCTTAAACACACAAAAAAAAAATAACTTTTACTTGCATTCCATCTCGGAGATTACGAGTATTGTTACATTTTTCTGGAGTGCAAATCGAATGACCTATTAGTTGTAATGACCCTTTCCTAAAAAAACTGCTGTGATTATTTGTTCTGTCTTCTGTCCTCAGAAACTAGACTGACAGTTTTACAATAATGTAATTTTTGACGATGTTTTTTTTTCATGACACATTCATAGGTAGGTAGGTATACTAGAGCAAATAAATAACCAACAGGACGAGTTTTATGTAAGTGAAGATTTTAAAAGTACCAAATAATGGTTGTACCCTTAAGTAAGGGTGCGTCCCACCATGCCCAGTTAAAAGAAAACTGGAGATTTTCTCCCATGTTTACCATGTTAAATTTCCGAGAAAATAGGACCGAGTATGGTGGGACGCACCCTAAGAATAATAAAAAGTAGTTATTTACCTTTCCTTCGACGCCATCGAGGAAGAAGGCGGCAAAATACCCTTGATACGGCCATTAAACATCCTCCCTGTAACGAGACTCGACTTATCGATTCCTTACGACGCCACTACCTCTTTTCTATCAAGGTATAGGAACCCTGTATTCACAGGGTTCTGCGGATTATTTGCAATCAAAACTACTGTATTTACTTCAACCATTCTCCAAGTGAAAAAAAAAATAATCAAAATAAGTTGAGGCCGAAAAACCCAATTAAATAATATTGTATAAGCTGTAAAAGACGAATAGAGAACAGCATGCATGCTCAAGATAGGACATATCAAAGGAAGAGCTACGATAAAAAGAGGGCTATGTGAAATTCGAAAGCATAGTGCTGACAGCCGTTTCAGAAAGTGAATTACACTCAACCATAATATACCTATCGGCTGTGGGAAAAAACAATGGACACCTATTGTAGCTAATTTATATGAGACAACCTTCAGCAATAAAGAATATATTAGCTATTACGTAAGGTGGTATGTAGATAGGTAGTACCATTAATAGCCCTAGGTTAAAAATAATAAAAATTGGTTCAGAAACTTTGCCATCAACAGGAAGCAAAGTAATTTGGCACTCGCGGCAGACACCGAAGGAAAAAGTCAAGTTCCCTCAAATCAAGACATTCGATGGCAGGTCCAGGTTAAATATAGCGTGCTAAAGGTGTTAGTAATTTAAGACCGTGTCGCTGAGAGAGGGCGGTGCATGGAGCCGGCAGCAGTCAATCAAAGTGAGCTTTTTTAAGGGTTCGGATGACCAGGTGAGCGCAGCACCATGACGATGAGCGAGGTTTTCTGGCCGGAGGACTGCGTGCTGTAGACGCCACGGAACCACCACAGGACGCACCCACTGGGAAACAATACCCGCCACCGTTAACTGCAGACAGCTGCATGCACATCGAGCTACTGAGGCCAAGGTATGCGACAAGGCACAGGGAAAGAAAGAGACGCCACTCGAGACGATCACGGGCCAATTAATATTACTGCCAAAAACGAAACAGGGTAGTGCAAAATTTCAGGGAGGAAAAACACAAAGGAGTGAGTGAGTAACTGGGCTCACATCCCCTACTTTGTTCCTTCTTCGTTTTTGACATCCATCTGTTACGCAGAACTATCCCGCTACCAGAGGAGAAAGAGATAAAAATTCCAAAGCCGAAAATAAACTAAGCAGAGGCCAGTACCCGGACAACAAGGCTTGTACTCCTATTTTCATGAGCTTCGAATCTGGGGATCTCACTATGACGTCACATCACCAATTAAGGCGTTCGTCTTTAAGTACTTATATTAAGGCTGCCTGCATTGCAAAGGCAACTGCCAAAAAGTGAGCCTCGTAGCGCAGACGCGTTACCCGGCACGGCATCAGTGACAGTTGAAGTTCAGTTGGAAGGCTCTGCCGTACTAAAATACGAAAATGTTGCCAACTCACCAGTGGCTCTTTTTCTGTAACATACTATTGTATGTTCATATATTATGTTATGTGTTTGAAAATTTCAAGGAGAACTTGAGGCTTTATTGGACTGAGTTCATGGCGGTGCCGGCGATTCAAGTCTCTTTGAAACGCTAAATTCAACACACACTGATTTTTCAGATTCATAGTCGTTTTCGAGACGAACTGAATTCGGTAAGACTTGAACCATGGCCCAGTACTGTTAGACATCAACCGATGTGCGCACTGACACTATTCGATCACCGTTTATAAACATAGCCCCCTTCAAGTAAAGCCAACAGCGGAACCCGATGATAGCAACATGCACAGTTGACTTCCCAGACCCAGGTGCAATATTCAAATATACAGGGAAGACTCAAGCCATTCCTTTATTTCGCTACAATTTCATAATAGCAGTTTGAAGGATTATTCCTTAGAAGAAAAACAAGCGAAAATTGAAAGCTTACCCGGATTCATGGTACTACGAACGTTTGAGTTGCTGCAATAAAGTTCGATCACACGTAGGATTTGTATGTCTTCTTCAAAGTTGGTATCCACTAAATGAGAAAATAATTTCATCAGTGACTAAGTACGCAATAACTTAACAAAAACAACTGTTATATCAGTAGCAACTAGAACATTCTAGAGTCTTGTTCACCTTTTTAACACTCTACTGAGTTTTTATTATGTTCAACGTTCACTTTTCGGGTCACGAATTTTAGACTAGTAGGTGCTTATGATTTAACAAAAATTTTACTACTTATAAAATCATAAAACTGAGGGGCTCACCAGATTTAGTGGGTGAGAGCGGTGTCTTGGACTTAGCACCTTGTACAAGTGCCGCCTTCGGCCTCAAAGGTGGCAATGGCTTCAGACAAGTGACACTCCACGGGCCCAGCACTCGTCTACTCCCGCCCTCCACTGTCGTCGGAACTGCTGTCGATACCTGAAAGCAAAACATGTTCAACAGATTGTTGGGATGAGATAGAAGGTTCATTTCCTAGTAAAGGCGAGGTACTCAGCAAGCAACAGCAGTGCTAGTTACATCTTACACCCTGGGTATAGTTAGCTGAAGTACAGCTTCCGGTTAAAAATACGAACATCTATAAAACGGCAATAGTTTCAGGATCGACTGACCATGTCATTAGGTAAGCACTGATGAAATATTTCAGGCAAGTAAAGGAAAGATTAGAAAGGCTTAGAAGGATGCAGGGTCCACCTTACGAGAACGGTGCTTCTGTACACGCGGGGTGATGTGGCCAACTTACGGACGGTTCTGCATCAAAGAAGAATAACACTCTTGCACTCTTTCATAGTAACCCCACCTTCACTTAAAAACACTCTGGAACTAGCACACAGTCCACTCCACACTATAAACAGTACTCTCTGAAAACATGATAGGGCACTACACACACACGGGCACGCCTAAAGCCAAACAACAGTTAGTGGATGTAAGCTTGCCTGCGACGCTGACGACCAGGGCTGGTGGAATGCGTGCTTTGGCCCACCAATGAGCGTACATGCCCGACCGATAGATACCAGAAGGTGGAGCCCCATTTGCGACAGAGCTGTGAATAGAGCTCACAACTGTACACGAGCCTCCAGTGAGCTGGGATGAGCTCGGCTCTGTCATGGAATGAATCGGAAGATGTGTTGAGGTGCATGATAGCTGCACGGAAGGCACAGATTCCGCTGGAAGTGCTGGCTGCGCGGAAGTCCTCGGTGTGGAGCATGAGGAGAAGGCGGTGCAGTCACATTCGGACACTGTTCGAGCCACATCCGCCAGCCCCGAGTCGGAAGAGCGAGGGCTGCCTACATCTGCGTAGTCCGCCTCGCACGGCACGGCGTGCACCAGGTGAGAGAAGAATGTCCGACTGGTTTCACTCTGCTCGCTTTCACCACTTCCTGCGCGCATAGACACAACCGTCACTTGTCTCTCGGTCGGTTCTAAGCAAAGGTTAGGTTGTAGTGACGCACTCCGTTCGCTCCCCTTGAAGTCACTACGTGGAATGGAACAAGGTAACGTTTTTCTCACAGCTGGAAACCGATCTGTCCAAAGTACATCTTGGCTATGACCTAAAGCAGACAAGTCTTCACATGCTCGAAGTGTTTCCGGCTGCTGAGGAACATCGAAGCTTGACCCTTCAGACTTGAAGTCAGACATTTCCAAAAATACTGGCTTCTTGCGGGACGACTCTTCTTGTTGATCAGGAGCAAAATATTGAATGTAACCGAAGGGGTTGCTAGCACAGCTGCCGTCAGAGCTAGAGTGATCGACGGCGTCTTGACGGTATAGGATTGAAAAGGACCGGGGTGACGATCCTTCCATACTGGTCTGAACTCTTTCAACTGCCGAAAAACTAAGCTTCGTCGGGAACAGTACACATTCTACACGATGACTTCGACGGACACGGACACCCAGCACGGTAATGTCACTGGCGCACTGTCGGTACAGCAAGCGCTTCAGCAGAGCCCGAGTGATGACGCCGCGGTGTACATGACTCGCGATGAAGGCGGTGAGTTCCGCATAGGAGCAGAGAACGCCACTTACCGCCTCTGGCAGCCGCATTGAGCTGATGGCTCCACGTAGACTCTCCACCCATCCTTGCTGCTCTTCTCGTGTCTGGCAGACAGCAACGATTTGCTCAATTAGGGGACCTGGAAGCAATAAACAAATAACTCAACAATACCCCTTAGAAACAACTTGACCGCAACTCTCAGACCCCACGGGTCTCTCGCGAATTTGTAAACTCAATCAGGGATGCTGTCGCTATTTCAGGCACTCACCAGCAATTTCAAAAGCGTTCTTGGAGACGTCAGAGTCTGGCAGTGGGACGACGGTGATACCCGACAGCGGGAGTTTGCCCTCATAGATGAAACCGCTCATGCGCGTGCTAACCGAGAGAATGAGGAGTGTGGAAGGGAAGAGCACCAGGTAGCGGTCACGATGATCCGGCCCCACTGCTACAGACCCCATGTGCACAATCTCCCCCAGCGACGACAACTCCTCCCCCTCCCATCCCCGCACGCCCCCCGTCAACACCTCCAACTCCTGCTCCTTCTGACGCCTTGTTGTCGAACAAGAGCTCTAAAAAAACGGACATTTATTACTTGAATAAATTTTGTGAGTAGAGGTCATAGGCGATCTCAACCAAACTAGACGAGCCCGCAACACTGCGGTTAAAACCTGATATCTGCGTTGCATTGGAAGTGATATCTCCGTTGCCAATTTATTTTCTGAAGAACCAGTGCAAAAATAGCCAATGTAACGGTGCATTATCTGCTGAGGGGTACAAAATGCTTCCACAGGAAGCCCGCTCTACTGTCTCACTGTCATAATTGTTAATTCTCTCACTGACCCAAATTTCTTTATATACGGGCACAGAGCGCTGAGTGTCACCGCGGTCTACATGACTCTCCTCCAGATGCCGTTCTAGTTCCTGTAACATTCCCGTGTATTTCTCCAGTCGGCGGAACGGCTTTGAAAGCCCTGTGGTGAGGACTAGAAGGCCAGGACTGGCCGCACCTTGCACTTCCATGAACTGGTTCAGAGCGTCCCTGGAAAAGTTACATTACGTCTCAGCAATATACAGTGACAGTGACAGTGACAGAATAAAGGCCAAAACAAATTCATAAAAACTATTTTAATGCATATTTTGTGACACCTACTTTTTTATGATAAAAGGTTATGTTAGAATTAAAAACAGGAACAGTTTGCTTTGAAAAATATCAGAAAATCAACTAACTTGTGCTTGTTGAGAATGCAGACAGCACGAGGGTGTGAGGCACAGTATGAGATGTGCGCTGCCTTGAGAGCTGGGGCCGACTGGAGGAACACACGGCCAACACGCTGCTCCTGCGGCGGCCCGGCAGAACTTGCCGACTCCAAAGCCGCCAGCAGAGCGTTGTGAACCTCTATCACGCCATCCATGTTCCCAACCAACTGGCGGTACTCCTCTTTCGACAAGCTAGATGAGAAATATAGGCGGTTTTAAGGCCATGCTTGGTTCTGTAGACGGCAACTCTTCTTTTTTCTCTAACGAGTCCAAAAACAGATTTTTTTTAGCTTAATCTTAATCTAGAATCCAGACAGTTTATAGAGCGGAAAGTAACATTTTCGTTATTTTCGTTTGAAGAGTTTAGAACAAGACTCAATGGTCCAGAGTTCTAACGTCCATCTGCCAACATAATATTCAGCATTTAAGTACATACAGGTTGGATTTCTGTAAAGGCTGGAGGAAGTTGGAGACGAGAGTCTGCAACTCTGTGACGTGAGCTTTCTCGGAGTCCAAAACATCCTTGATGACGAGGTTACGGTACACGTTCTGCTGACACGGCGAATCTCCGCGATTGCTCGTCGGTGACGTCTTGTTTGAATCTGTACATACCACAAAAGTCAAAACGAAGGTTAAATTTCAGTTGTTTTGACATATTTAATAATGACAAGTATCTATTCAAAACAAAATTTTACATTTTTTCGACATTTTGCCTGGAACAGGAAACTGTTGGATATTTTTCTTCTGAAATGCCATTTTAACGTTAAAAACTAGTTTACTGTTGGATTTTTATACCCAGTAAAAAACTCGACGGGTAAATCTCGACATAGCTGTCCTTAACTGTGTAACTAATACAGACTCACCATTTCAGCAAGTAAGATCACTTAGCTGCATCCGAAAATGAGAGCTAAGAAATGGCAAAATGGAAATGGAAAAGGGATGATTAGTGGGTCTAAGTAGGTACTTCCACAACAGTGTAGCCATACGAGCCTGCATGCTTTCAGTTAAATAGAGGTAGGTAGATAATTCACTTAGACTTTTTTGACGCCTTTGTGCGAGTTTAACTTACCTATGACAATGCCTTGTGTTTTATACTCTTTGACGTAGTTGGAGGGGAACCAGCCAGTGACTCCTGCCAACGTTCCCTCCCACCATCCTCCATCTTCCCTCTGAGTTACAGTGATCACGTCCCCCTTCTTGAAGCAGAGCTGCAACATACAATTTTATTTTAAATTTTGTACCCAAGGATTCAGAACCTGAACAAGTTTAGATGCATTGTGGGAAACTTTTCGATAGCAAAACGAGGCGCAGTAAATGCATTACCAGGTAATTTTCCCACATAATGTATCTAAATACCAGAAATTGTTCAACTAAACAGTACACATGATGGATGATAAGCTACCGGCCGCCATCAAAGTTCTTCTAACCAGTATTCACCTGTCAGCAAATGCGAAGTGCTGGCTGCTGAGCAATACGGACATTTCTTGGAATGGGCCTAGTTACTGGGCTTGTTTTCTCAGTCCTCTAAAAACTAACGAAAGCAGTACCTACCTACAACATATGCGTAAATATTTTCAAAAAATTCTGTAGGAAGCGGGATTTTTATGGTACAACACCAGTGCACAGATCTCACTTTATCCCGCTGGACAATGTAAGAGAGCCAATAAACCATGTCCAACTGAAGGTCGACCCTTATCCTTAATCCATCAGCACAGACTTGTCAAAAGCGTCTGCTTTGGAAATCATCTTCGTTGGAACAAGGTATACAGTGCTTGAACAAACCATTAAAATAAGACATAAACAATAACTGAATGGGACAGACCTCTCAGACCTGGTTCAAGACTCTGGCTCGAGGCCAAGTTAGAAAAAACAATCTAAATATTTAACTTCCTATCCAGCTATACAGACACCAGCTGTTCATCTGCCACCTCAAGACCAAGAGTTATGTTCTACCTACGACGTAATGTAGTTTAAACAGCATGGTGACTCCTGGCTCTTTAATATAACTATACTGTTTACGTGTAGGCATGTGCGCTTTGCACTATAGGTATAATTATAATAGTACTATTTTATCTCTATCATGGAAGTCTGTTCTAGAGTGAGCAGGTTCGTTTTCCCATGTAGGACAAGAGGAAGCCCAGAGGACGTCCCTTTCTGACACCCACAATTTAGTAATTGAATACTAGCTACAAACAAGCGATGGTTTATCGCAGTACTTAGAAGCGTTCATTACTACAGGACGACCAATTTGCAGTATCGCAGTACTTAGAAGCGTTCATTACTACAGGACGACCAATTCTATACACTTAGCCATAAGTACACAGTACAATACTGTATAGGTACCAACTGCTTAGGTATTTGACAAAGAAGCACATACCTCATCGTTATTCTTCCCTTTGAAGGAGTAGGCTGCTTGCACAAGTCCAGAGTTGACATTCGGTAGAGCCATGGTCAAAACTCAAACGCAGCACCACCAAGCCACAGTATTCTGAAAGGGCACAAAGTTACTTCAGCCTGCAGCATGACAAGGTGCTAGTCAGGTAAGTAGATAAGAACGCACAGCTTCTAAAAAATATAACACATACAAAAATCGCCAAGATCGACTGGTCTCATCGTTTAAAACTCGTTAAAAAAGTAACATTTTCCAAGAACTTGAGCGGCCGGTCCCCTGCAGCGACTGCTTCACCGTCAAAATCGAATATTAGAACATTCTTGGCAGTCAGCTGCGAGTCCTGTGTTCGGAACTTTGCCAGAATGCATCAGGGGTGACTAACATGCAGGGTCACTTCTGTCATATTGTCCCATTTCCTTTCAATTTAAGGGACTTTGAAATTAGTTATTGCAACCTGCAACTAAAGACGAGTCCCCATTACTTCCACATGACAAGCACTACATGTGCGCTGACATTTAGGAGTATTGAGAAACCCTCTTACCCCCAGTATTTGCACAAGCGTTGCCGCAAAATTTGGGGCTTCTCATGTCAAATAATGGGGACGCATCTGAAAATTCAAATTGGGAAGGTACACTTACCACTGATTATGATATTGTCAGGTAGGTACCTACTGGTTTAACTTTCAAATAAGTGCCATAGGACTACAGGTACAGATTTAATAACATGAAGTACAGCTTTTTTACAACTCATCGATATCTTCCCCTCCCATAGCATTCCAGAAAGCACGCACAACTTGTTCAGCGGCATCTTTTCTCTCAGCGCCTGACAAGGTGGCAACGCGAGACTTCATCTCGGCAAGCTGCGAAAACAAATCCCCAAACGAGTCTCCCTCAAGAAGTTCCTCTAATGACTCCGCCAAAGCGTCGGAAACATGACCGTTTGACAGTACGTCAGGGTCATCCAAGGCCCCAGCAAGTCTGGATGAATGTCCCCTTTCGACTTTAAGCACTAGATTAGCCCACTGATGAGCGTTTAGGGCTTGGCGGATTCGGTCTACCCCCACAGTCTCTGGAAAATCATCTTCTGGATCAACGTCTTCAAGGTTTGGTTCCAGTTCTACCAGCTCAAACCCCCTCTGCACACACCATTCTTGAGCAGATCTCAAGCATACACCTCCTGTCCTAGGCGTATCTTCATCGCAGCGGGATTCGCAAACCAGAATTTTGATCTCTGCATCGTATACGGTCAGAAAAGGTAACCACGATTCTGCTGCCTCCAATCCATTTGCATTCTTAGCATCGAAACATATAATAACACCATCAACAGAAGCTGCAAAATCTTCATTACTGATAGCTTTGGAATGGACAGCGCATAGATTGACGTCAGTCGAGTAGTACTTATTGTCAATGTGCCATGGGTATGCCGAAATATTTGGGTCAATAATGACAGAATCAGGAAGATCAGAGTTCAGTACCTTTTTGATTATGTTTTCAGGGGGAGAATCACATGAACTGACGAATAGGACACTGGGAAAAGCCATATTTTCAAGGATTTGACAGAAAATCTTGAAAAATACACTCCTTAGCACAGAGTATTATAGATTCCCTAGTCCGCCATATTTGAAAAACTAAACAAACTTTTTTAGAATTCTAATGCCACGTTTATTGGATGTTTGAATGTTTATGTATACGAAGCTTCTAGTTCATTTAAGTTCAGTTCTCATATTCCTATTTGGTACTGTCTGTAACATTACCGAATTTTTTAAGCCTGCTTGAAGACACAAACATACCAGTAAAGCCACGCAAGACAGCAGAGATGACGTCGGCTGTAGAGCGCATTCAAGTTTTGGATGGAATCGAGAAGGATATTATTACTTGCCTACAAAGTGCTGGTAAGCCGGAAGTACATTTTCCCACGGAAAATCACTGAAAGCACTCCAAATTTTAAACTTTTGTGCCAAAGTGCTAATGAAAGTAACGCACGCACCGAAAAATACACTGCTCTGACAATTCTCCCTCGTGGACTAGCAGCAAGGCAGCAATACTACTGCGCTTTGAGATTATCCTCACATCGTAAGCCCAACTGTATGTTCTATACTTACCTTCGACTCATTAGAGAGTAGCGTAACCGAGCCTACCACTGTCTGACATTAAGCAATGTTTACGCCTTCCTATAAACAAAAGTAGCCGAATACCTGTCGAACAGGCTACCCTTCTATGTCATGTCAATTTCGGCAACGAAGTTTTCAACCTTATTCTTTCTCTTTCAGGTCAAGCTCTCATTGAGCTAAGTAAGGATAAATCAAGTCTAAAAATGTCTGAGCAGCAGACTCATCAGTTCCTAAAAACTCTTAGCCTTGTGGAGTCTAAGCTCACTGAACAAATAAATTACCTGACGCAAGTGTCCACGGGACAACCGCACGAGGGATCGGGCTATGCCTCACAAAAAGTTCTCCAGATGGCCTGGCATCGTCTGGAACATGCACGTAGCCGAGTCAACGAGCTAGAGCGAAACAAGAACAAACAGCTTCAGTCCAGGGCTGCCCGCGCTCAGTCTGCTGCCACGACACCTGTGGCAAACACGCCTGGACCTATGACATGAACTATTCTACCTACGTGCCTACTACAATCCCAATTTTCCATTATTATGTTGGTAAAGCTGCATACGTGCACCTACCTAGATGTACAGCGTAATGCTGGGACCTGTGCCAATCATTACAAAAAATTAGACCGGAGCATTTCATTTCCGTTTAATCATTCCCCGATCACTCAACCGAGCACTTTTGGCAGACAAGTGGTATATGTTTACCGATTCAAAGAGTGTATGATTCTCTCCAGTACGGACCGGGAATACCTGTCCAGTAACAGTAACGTCATATTGGGGGGCGGAAACCTAATATCTCAATTTTAAAATTTTGCACCGAAACAATACTCTCGCGAACATTTGCTAGCGAGTAGCGAGAAAGCAAAAATATTTATTTTTAGCAAACTTCTACTTGACAGAGCTAAGCAGAGGAAATGGATTGGTCTTGGATACCACGAGCATGTCGTGCTGAGAAGAGATGTATCCCTTCACAACTCCTTCCACGATCAAATTAGCAAGCAGACACTCCGCTTCTTCCCAACTTGCGTCATCTACCCGCGTCATTAGAAGCGCCTTGAGGAACATTTCTACTGGTATTTGATGCGATCCCAATATGTGGTACCTGCAAGCATTAGAGACAGAGAATTTATTGTTAGTTGAGAGGGTCCGTTGGACCTTGCCACCTAAACCCCTCACAATTTGACAAAAAATGACACTGAAATTTATATATTCTGCCACATAATTTCTAACGTGAAAAAGATAAGCGTACTTCAGAACATTTAATAATCAAATAGTCTGCTAAAAAAATGGGAGGAAAAATCATTCTTCTGCCAAGTGTAAACAATGATTGTGTCTTCAGGACGTCACTGGAGATGCCCTTAATAGCCTATGTGACAATAGCTCTTGAATAGAACTTACACTTTCTTCAGCAGGTTTCTCGTAGCGATGGTACTGAGACGTTGCATGATGATGTAGATGCTGTGCTTAATTAGGAATGAGCGGTTTTCGTCAATGATTTCGCCTAGCCTGGCAAGGTTGCCTTGCTTCACTGCTTCAACAACTTCCTGGAAGTTGGTTAGTTGATACTTTTCTAGGAGACTTTTCTTCGGCATCAAACCCTAAAAATCAAATTAATCAGTGTAGGTAAGTACATTTTTTTTTACCACAAACTGCTTCTGTAAACTTTTTTATGGCCGGTACTTTATGCCAATCAACCCTGTCGGTGGAGATCATTTTTCCTTTCTTTACGTACCTACTCGTCTGCTTCTCATGGGAGGGATGAATAATACAGCTATTGTATTAACTACTGACTTACCAACTGCATTTTAACAGGGACCAGGTAAATTAGAATACTTCTTTTGTTCTTCCAGGATCCGGTATGACAGTTCTCAAAGCAAAAGGACAAACATTCATCAGCCTGTTTGTAATCCCCATCAAACATGGCCCGTTGACCTGTGTAGAACTTATAAGTTATACGCTGAGCCAGTGAAAATCTGTCCTTGAATGGACAGGATTCTATAGCTCGAACTAGCGGTTTGCACAGGTGATGACGATTAATTTTGAAGTAAACTTTAAACATCTGGTTGGCTAACATCAACATCCCCCACTTCTTTGTGTCTTGTTCAGATGAGCGACTGAAACAGAGAAAACAGAGAAATAAAAATTTCAGTTCCCACCACTTACTATGCCAGCGAACACTGTCGGTCACAGTTTTTAAAGAACTTACATAGGCCCTATATACATTTTGTACGGTATACCTATTACGCCGGATAGTTCAAAGAGAGATATCAGGTGCCTCTTTGGTGTGCAGCTGACTAGGAAGGGTTCAACGATCGCTAGTGAAATAAAGGGTCCGACAATGGTCGCACTTGACTTTCTCGCAATTTTTACGCCAGCGGTATCGAAAATTTCAATTTTTTTTTCGTAATTTTTTTTTTTTTTTTTGCCATAATTTTAACGTTTTCTAAAAAATATTTTGCCATACACTGGACAATAATTTTAGGCACCTATTCACCGGATTTCAAACATATCCCCTATTCACCGGATTTCAAACATATCCCCTATTCACCGGATTTCAAAAATATCCGTCAAATGGTGAAGTGTCATTCGACGCGCTAAGTACGTGTTTTCTATTTTCTATGTCACGGCCTTAATTTTCAAGTAATTGAAAATCTATTGAAAACGACCTTGAAGCATCTATCTGAGACCACTTTCACAAATTTTCAAGGAAATCTGTCTATTAGGGTTGTTGCAAATCCGTCTTAACCAATCAAAATCCATTTTTGGAAAATTTTCCTACGATAATGTCAATATTAGCCATAATTATTATGTTGGATAAATTTCGTTCGGTATGACATCAAACTAGGTTAAAGTACACCTCCCTACCAATTTTTATTGAAATCAATCGAATAGTGCTACCGAAGTGACGACCAACGCGTTTTGACCAAAACTGGGCCAAGTTATTGGCCCACCTCCAAATGATTGTAAATGACCTAAAAGCACCTAGTCAAAAATACTTCTGCAAATTTTCAAGGTTCCAACTTGATATACGTAGCCTCCAGCCCTTCTTAACTGTCAAAAAACACGATTTTTTGCCTTTTTTTGACCATAGCAGGCGCAATTTTTGAGTTATCAAAATTTTTCAAAAAAAAATATCCAGATATTTACATTAGGTACCTACATACCAAGTTTGAACAAAATCGGATGAACGGTGTGACGTCCAGTCCAGACTGACGTACCTACGTCGGACGGACATTTTTTAAAAACCACTTTTTTGGACTCGGGGGACCTCCAGGGTCATGAGAAACGCAAAATCTCTAAATCAAAATTTTGCACGAAGACATAAGTAACTTTCTCAGCCCATGTATATATATACGGGCGAGAATGTAAAAATTATGGCTTACCGACACCCCCGAGGTTAGATACCACAGTAGTCAAGGAATTCCACAGATCATAAGACCAAGCTAAGCTACGACGTTGCCTGTGACACTTGACTGATACTTTAATGACACGGCAGCCCGCAGGTGGACAAAAAATGCTCCATTTTTGCTTTGCACCTAAAGCAAATTAACACTACGATAAGTCGGAGCTTACTTGTCAGCGGCACATATCCTGAAACATGACATCAAGCCCTCAGCAGTCTTCTCCATACATTCCACAGGGTGCTTTTGGTTTTTCGCAGCTGCATCTGCTGGGCCTGCTAAGAGCCTCAACTCCAAACAGACTGTGTGTACGACTTTTAAAATCCAGTTCTGTTCCCTTTGCGCTTGAAAAATCTTGATGAGAGACTGAAGCATTGAATACTGGTGATGAAATGCTTCCAAAACATCCCCGTTTTGAAGAGCAGTCATGCACTTTAAATGGCAGGAAGTAACTTCATCCAAAGGCTTCTCTAATATTTTTGAGGCCACGGCTTCTGGGTTAACAACTCGCAACTTCGTATTTTTGTTATGTTCATGTCGATAAGACAAGTACGCAGCCAGCAGGTCTGCATTGCAATAGTTCCAAGCCTGATAGACCTAGAAAGAAAGTCGCACATAATCACTTTTCTTCTCATTCAAATAATGAGTAATAAGAGTAATTTCAAACAGATATCCATCTAGTTGCGCCTTGCCGCCGCTTTGTAAAAACATAAGTTAAGATAGGAAAAGTGGAGCAGAGCGCATGCTTATGCTCCGCTCCAGGCCACCAGCAGGCCAAGCTCCCATCCAGCATCCTACTCCAAGTTAAAACCGCGACGCGGCACGGGCGGGGCACGGCTAGATATGGACGCAGTAGTAAACACTCACTAACCTGCTGGAAGTATTGGTTCAAGTGAATGTTGGCCATTTCTGGTACATTACCCACTTTTAAACAAAATCAGATCAAATAAAATGTATAAAAGGGTAGCAAGCACCGTCCTAGACAGTCTTTCCTCTTGCAATCCTGCCTAGTGGATACAACCTACAACTGTCTGCTGCCACGTAATGAGGAGTTGTTTGGTTGGCATTAATACTTTGTGTATTACTTGTTTGTATAACAACGATGGCAGCGGAGGCACGTGTGATAAAATCGGAAAATCCGTATCATTATAGTTTTAATATTTGTGCTGGAAGCAGTTTGAACAGCAGTGGAAACGAATATTCATCAAAAAGTTACTCTGAAAGACATCCGCGGTCACGTGTTAGAGAAGATTTTCGTGGTTCTTGCTACTCTAACTACGTAAGGATCCTAGCTAGTAGGTAGAGAAAGGGAAGGGAAAAACGGGCATTTCAGACGCTTTCTGCTCACCACTTAAGTATTTTACTTTGATGCTGTGTTTGTTCAAAACCACCTAGACCTAGGCACTATGGCTCTGATTAGTATACCTTTAGTGCCTCTCTCTACTACTTCAAGCAGGTCCTTACTGTGAATGGTCCGCATCCTCACGGTGTGACATCATCGTTAGACTATACTTCGCTTGTGAGAATCTGGATAGCACTTGCGCGGTTGGGGTGCGGGAAAGGGGTCAACCGATACCGACCGTCCGTGAAATTTTTGTTCTAGCTGGCCAGAATGTCCGAGTCTGAATTTCACTGCGACCTTTGCGACAGATCATTTAGAAGTAGTGATCAGCTCAAAAAACATATAAGTGAGCACGTTACTTGTGGAAGGAGCGGTTGCCAATTCACAGCTCACCCGAAGGTCATCGCCAACCATGTTCGTATGCAGCACCAGACTGGTATTTTTAATCAAATTAAAAAGTTGGACAATCCGGACGAGGTTAAAAAGTGGATTGCTGAAAGAAAAAGGTAACGTATAAGTTACCTCCTTAAAATTTAATTTAATTGATAAGTCAGTGTAGTATTAGGTTCTTCTTTGCAGGGAAATTTCACTGTTGGACAATCTAGTTTCCTTCGGCCATACTTCTGATACTTGTCCATTCATTTCTACAACCTGTGTAGTGGTACGTTGAAAAAAACTTTCCAAAAAATTAATGAATAGCCACCATTGGCGACAAGTTTGCCTTTCTATGTGTCCGCTCTCTATATTCTGTAACTTTTTTTTTAGGAAGTACCCTACTCAGAAAAATATTGATCACCAGATCAAATTGGAAGCAGCTCAGAAGAAAAGAGGCGAAATTATAAAGGCCGATAACAGTCGTTTTAATAAGAACTTGATCAAATCACGAGATGGGAGGGAGCGGCGAAGTCATGTTAAGTCTAAAAGTAGAAGACAAAAGCACCGTCCGATGAGGGGAAATTCAAAGCCCAATGCCTATCTTCCTGTTACCGAAATATCCTGCGAAGACAATCTCCACAACGGAGACATCCCTCTTTTTCGGGGAATCGGTGAGTTGGTGAAATAACAGTTAGTTTGCCAGGCTTTTACCACCAGTTTTGGTGGAAACTATTGGATATGTATTTGTTGTGAAAAATGGCATGTGTTTTTAAAGTCCTAAACTAGTTAACTGCATTACTTGACGTGCCACCAACGTTTATTTTTGGAAGAATAACGCTATGGTACACAGTAATGGACTTGTGTTAGGGCCGTTGCCATAGTCGTTAGTCAAATATATGTGATCCGCCCTTCCCGTATCATGGGTGTGTCTGATGTGTAGCGCAAGTTGACAAAAGAGAGCGCCATGCATCAGCATAAGACCTGCTCGCGGGTGCTCAAATTCGGTCAGTCAGCTAGATCACAAGGTAAAGGAAGAACAATACATGGCACTCTCTTTGGTTCCTAGTCAGCTTTAACTACAGATTAACTTCAGAGTCACATCCATCTTGTGTTGGTTATGCAATGTCAGTCCATGAATCTTTTCTCCCTTTTAGGTCATTTAGAAGGTAAAGAAGATGACGAAGCCGAAGTGCAGCGAAGCACCACAGATTTTCAAATCAGTGACGATGATGAACAAATAATAAGCAAAACCAATACTTCAGATACAGTTCAACCCGCCAACAAATCGCTTGCCCTCCTAATGGCGTCTTATGAGTCTGACTCTGAACATGAGGAGCCTCCCCCGCTGCAGCCTGTAAAAGTAGCTGCCCACACCTCGCAGCCTGTCGCAGCATGCGCCAGTGACGACGAACCTCCCACGGAGGTTAAAACATTAACAAGTACTGAGCAGCCACAGCTGATCAAAGTAGAGACCAGGAAACGAAAAATACCTTTCAACAGTGTCGATCAAAAAAGACAGAGAAGGCATCCCAAAGTACCAGTGCGTCCAGACTTCGTGTTAAGACCAAGAAAAGCTACCCTCCTGCAGAAGCTACTCCATAACCAGGTAGTTCATGACAGAAAAGTCATTCTGGACTGCGTTCGTCATGTGGTGCGAAATAACTTTTTAGAGCCTGTTCAAGTGAGAAACAAACCAGTACAGAAGCGGGGGCAAGCGGTTCCCAAGAAACCAACTCTACTGCAAGGCCTTCTCAAAGATGAAATTATTCGCGAAAGGAATATCATTTTGCAGTGTGTGCGACACGTTGTCAGCAATAACTACTTCGACTCAATCAAATTCACCAAAATTGTCGATCAGTAACCTGAGGTAAATACACGCGTAAATGACACAACGTTTATTTAGTGTTGCTAACAAATGGCTTTACATTTTACACTCTTCTGTAAAGTTAAACAAACTAAAATATATTTTTAGTGGATATACTGATTGTTTATTTAATATTTATATAATATGCAATTCTGTTCCTTAAGTGTGGGAACGGCCATTATTTATTTCCGTTATTACTGAAGGTTAAAATCTGGTGGGGGTGGGGGATCAAATTTTTTAACACGAAATTTTGAACTCAACTTGATTTTTTAATAAAGCGCAATTACTGAATGATGTCATTCAGTATCAATAGCCCATGCAATGTTTAAGAAATTACAGGCTAGATGCAAATCTATATAGTATCGCTTAATTTCGAAACCCTTTATTTTAACGGACAATTTGTTCGTCAATGTCAATTTGTTGGTCGTTCACCATTTTGGTATCTAACCATCCGTTAGTAGCGGGATGTAAAACTAACGAACGGAAAACGGGATGACCCACCCGTAACCCATCAAGTATCGAAGATTAAAAGAAAAAAGGATTAAAACGTAAGGAATTCTACAAAAAGCAACGCTTATTTTCCAATTTTTTACCCGACGAGTGACTCACTCCAGTCACATTTGAAAACTTAACAGTCTTTTCCTACAATTATTACCTATAGACAATGGGTACCTACCTATTATGTTATTCTATTTTTTCACTCAAAGCAAGCATCATGAAAAGAAGACGCTAAAGCTCGCCAGAACAATCAACGCGTGGCAAATAGTCGAAATATAGCTATGGGAA